>JACGCM010001620.1:0-1200000 GCA_014058105.1 Kingdonia uniflora
GTAGTTTGGTCTTGATTCAATCAAGTCTATTAGAGACTGATCTTCTGCTTAGTGACTGGTTTTGGTCCGTTTATGTGTTTTGATGTGTTGACGGATTGGTCACGGTTCATCAGGATTGTTGTGGGTTTGTCCGCGGTACTTCTACGTATAGATGTGCGACGGAGTCCCTGTATTTTGTTTAGGAGCGTAACCACACCTCTATGACACGTGGTCTCCTAGGTGTGTTTGTCGGTTTACGGATGTTGGCTGTTGATCTTGTAGATTAGTTGCATCTGTAGATCATGTGAATCTTATCTAACTCCTTTTCTTACGAGATTGGATACGTAGCTCCAAATCGGCTAACCCCCGAGGGTTATTGGATTCCAATCGGGTTTGAAATAGAGTGGGTGAGTTTTGGAGACGGTACTATCATCCCTGAGCACCCTATGAGATGGGATGGTATGAGATAGTTTTCCGGAAACCCATCTCGTCCGGGAGGTTGAAAACACCTCAGATTCCAAATAGAGTTGATGTTGGCTCCGTGGGTTGAAAAGCCCGAACACTTTGATCAAGTGGAATTCCTTGCTGTTTCGAGCCGGACAAATCGCACCAATTGTATCTAGGCAATTCTTTGTTAATGTATCACGTTAGCGGTCGTTCAACCGATATTTCTTAACTTCAATCATTCTTGCGGTGTGAATAGGTATGGGACTACCACTTTATCATATCTGCATAACTTTTCTCATTACATTCTACATATTCTCACTTCCTCCTAACTCTATCCAAATCCTCATTCTATTCTTCTTCTCTTGACATCTTTGGGATTTAGATAATGTTAGCTGGAGGTAGTGAGTTCTTTGAATCTGTATTAAAAGCAATCACTTTATGTTATATTAAGCTTTAGATATTCATATCATTCATCTCTCACTCTTTTCGCAGTACTCTATTAGTAGATTGTCTGCCTTGTTGGGATTCGTGAGCCGTGGTTTTGCTCACATCCCGCTATTGTAACATCAGAGGTTGATTAGCTGGCTTGTTGAGGACTTCATTTGAGCTTAGTGCGTGTCGAGCAGTGCAGATCAGCCCTAGTCTTAGTACTCATGTAATGAGATTTTAGACTTTGCACAGTGTCGTTGTATATATCCAACATTATATCGGTTTTCAATTTTGAGATGTATATATATTTCTTGCTCCGCTTATTGTTTCTTTTTACTCTGATGATATTGCTATTGAATGACCTGCCTGTATTCTTTATGGTTTGTCGTTCCTGAAAACTGGCGTGCCAAAATCACGAACGTAGATCATTTGTTTGTCACTGTATCTTTCAATATTTGAGTTTTTTTTTCCGTAGCCATTTGTTTTTGAAGCTCAAGTTTACACAATGTAGATCAACAGCTCCTGGTATTCCTGATCTCTGATTGTACTGTAATGGCTTTCTCAGGTTCATGTTTCTCATCTGATGGTGTTTAGATCAGTGATGGTAAAAAAATGGGATAATTCCTACAGATGAGCGCCAATTGTAGTAGCGTCTTTTCGGAAGAAATTCTCGCTACTACTTATTCGTAAGAGAATGCAATAAGACTAGATAAACAAGATTTACGTGGAAACTTAGTAAAACTGAGAAAAAAACCACGAACCCTCGAAGAGGATTTTAATGTAAAATCCAAATATTCTAGTTATTACAGAATTTAAGTAATTATGGTTAAAGTAATGAAATAGTAAGGTTTGCAGATTACATCTCCTTCTCATCTATTTAAGCCTATATTTATATAGACATAGGCGTTTACAAAACGAAAGAAATAGTTTCCAATTCCGGGAGAGTGGGCAAACTTTGCAAATCTCTAACAGTTCTTTTCTTGACTAGGCACGACACCTACTTTTGGCAGTTCGAGGACCTGAATTAGCTTCCTGAGGACTCGAGGTACTTCGTCATGTATGGCTATCTTCAACATGCTTTGCTGGCTTACTCTTGTCGCATCTGGGATTATGTTACTACATATCCACAACGAGGGTTTGTGTATGATCATCTTGCCATCTTCTTGTATTGCTCAGAGTAGGTTATATATAGTGAATCTATATAAACTGAGAGTTCTGGATGCCAAAGCTCGAATGCGAGGTCAAGCCCATAATGAGAGCTTCATATTCAGTAACATTGTTTGAGGCCTCAAAATCTAGCGGGCTGTTTTTCATTCTGTCGTTGGAAGAGGTAATTAATACGATCCTTCTGACCACCGGTGGGTCATGTTGATCCATCTGTAAGAAGGTCGCCACCCTTTCCTTGTAATCCATTCACTCCGCTCGTCAAATGCTTTGGGGGTGGATCTTCTATATTTCCTCTCACGGTTACGATCGTACACCTCCCACTCAAGATCTTCCACTAAAAAATCTGTGAGAAAATTGACAATGGCCTGACCCTTTCCAGAATGGCATTGTTCGAACTTTGAATCATGTTTTCCCAAAACTTACAACCATTGTTACACTCTCCTCAATTTTTTTTTTTTGGACGAACCTCCCCATTGGGTATTTTGTCATGACTTTGACAGAATATGCTTGGAAGTAGTACTTAGTTTCTACAACATAACAAGAGTGAGAGAAGGTTTCTCGATTTTAGAGTTCCTCATTCCAGGAAGTGAGGGTTTTTACTGATGAAGTAGATCGGCTTCTCAATTTTCCCTTCAAGTCAAATGGAATTGAGCTGATTGAAGTATCTGAACTGCTAAGGTATATAATAAGTTCCTCATTATCTTTAGGAGGCCTCCCCAAATAGGTTTTGAGATCCTAAAAAGCTACTTCCCTTCTGAGTCCATTGAACCTCTGCATTTGGCTAAACCTCCTCGTTTGGTACAACCGCAGAGTAGTAGTAACAACCAATAACAGTGTCTGAAGATTTATAACAATCGTTTGATAGCGACAATCCTAACGGCAATTTTCTGTACGTCTTTTATCTTTTTGGAGATGCATGTTGAGAGATCACCCGAATATGTTCTGATCACTCCAATCCCTTTCTTGCTGATGAGATGGCGCGAATTACCTGAATATACTCCAATTGACACTTATCAGATTGAGATGCATCCTATAGATCGAAGAATGTTGAATATTGTGTTCAGATCTGAGATAGGTTGTAACTGTTGCTCTTGCACAAGAGATCGTCATGTAGACCTTCCATGACTTTCCCAAGATATGTTTTATATATAGTTCGTCACAACCGTTGATAGTCGTGCCTGCATTTTAGTCCAAAGGGCATGACTTTGTAGCATTTAAGTCCTCTTTCATGATAAAAGTGATTTTTTCTAATCTTCTTCAAGGATAGAATTTATTGTATCTAGAAGTAGCGTTCATCATAGATAGGATTTCGTAACCTACTGTGACAAGGATTTGAAGAATGTTGGGAAAAAGGGAACTGTACTTTGGATATGGTTTGGTTATACGTGAATCTAACACAACTCGACTTTTCCATTCTTCTTTGCATAATGACGATGTGGAATCCAATATGGATATTGGCTTCCCGAATGATCCCACTTTGATCAATTTCTTAATCTCCATGTTAACTTCTCTCTTCTCGAAGTAGAGGTAAGAGTCGTTTTGTTTCTTCGCTTGACCATTGTGGCGTTGATGTTAATGGTTAATTTGTGACATGTCTTGGCGGATCAACTCTAGGCATCTCTTCGAAGTCCATGCAAAAATGTCTCGATTGTAGTCTCAAACTGAATGAGAGCATCATTTTTGTATCACAACTTAGTAGCTATAAAGTACATCTTCTAGGCCATCAATATTGATGTATTATGTAGGCTCTTCTGTGGAGGGCTGATCAGGATGATCAGCCTTTTGTAATTGTTATGCAGCTTATCTGTCTGAGGTATCTAGAATTGCTGAGACAGTGTTTTTACAAGCTCGAGAAAGCTTTTGACAACCCTTGATTTCATAGATACCATCATTGTGTTTGAAGCGGAGTGTTTGATGATAGGTGGAAGTGATTACTTCCATTTTGTGAATCTAACAGTGGCCCATAATCCCGAGATAACGAGATTTGGCGTTGATTATGTAGAAGATGACGTCGATGGTAGCCGGTCCTACGGTAATAGGTAAGATGTTCTTGCCTACTCGTTCTTCTTTAGAACCGTTGAATCCACTAATATCGGTATCGCTTAGAATAACTTGATCGGCCAATCCCATTTGATCGATAGTACTCTAAAAGAGAATCTTAATACCGCTGCAGTATCGATCATCATTGTGTGCATAAAAATAATCTTATTCTTGAGCATTAGCCTAATGCATCATGATGTGGAAATTTGACATGACTAATGTCACAATCTTCAAAGGAAATCCCAAACTGGCGATTGCTCGACTCAGGTAGAAGCTTGGCTTTTGTCTTGAGGTATTAGATCGTAGTATTCTGACAATCTCCTGCACTTGAATCTGTTAGAGTTGGCGATCTAATGGATTTCGATCATGTTGTTGTGGTGCATATGGTAAAGATGCTTCTCCTTAGCTTGATCTTCGACCTGGACAACTACAAGCTACTTTTTATAGTTGACATCCTTGTATGATTCCAGGTCGATAATATATTCGAATATCCGTCCCTCCTTTAAAATGTATTCCAGTAACCTCTGTAAAGTATAGCAATTGATCGCGATCTCTTGCTGGAGGAGCATGCTGAGTATTTTGTAGAGTTTGTAAGGTAGTCTGCATGGTTGTCATATGGTCATCATGTCGTTTTAACATTGTAAAACGAGTTTGTCGTTCGTCATCGAACTCCTTCTCACGAAGCTCTCGATCAAGAGTTAATTGATGTTCGAGCTTATTGTATTTCTCTGTTTCAGTGTTGAGATTCACCCGTAGCTCTATAAGTTGTTCCGGCTCGACTGAAAGATCGAGCTGGATTCTGATTGTTGGTCATCTGGAAGTGACCATGATTAAAATTTAGAGTAGAGTGAAAGTATGCCTTAGGATATCGTAGAAATGTAATATTTCCCACAGACGGTGCCAAATGTCTTTTAACCCCATAATCGTGGGTTCGACTCCCACAGACGGTGCCAAATATAATGGCCTAATTTCGTAAGCTCGAGATGAATTGGAATTAGCTCTTACACCAATATTCCTGTGACAAAAACTAAAAAGAGAAATAACACAGGTGATTTAGTGTGGAAAACCTCTGAATAGGTAAAAAACCACGACCTCGATTAGAAGATTTTTGTAATAGTAATTTTTATTGCTTGAAGATGCTGAGTTTTTTAACGAGACGGATGATGCTGGACTACATTGAACGGATGCATACTTTACGTGTCTTGCAAGGGCATGGGTAATATCTTCTGTCCAGACAGTGGGCCACACAAAAGGTTTTACTTTCTATCAAAAGGTCAATATTGCCTTTAACAGAGACCCCAAGTACCCCACACGATGATCAAGTGGGTTGACCAAAGCTCAGTGGTATCCCCTTAATATCGTATGTATGGCGTACAAGGGGATAGTTGCTCAAGAACGAATTAGGCACGACAACGGAAAAACCAAAGAAGATTAGGTACTTTCTAATTTCCTTTAACTCAATTGTCATTAATTTATCTTAGATATACACGTTATTTATTTATATTTGATAATTTGGCGAATTATAGGAAAACGATGTACACAAGATCTATCAAGGCTTGAATGGAAGCAATGACTTCAATTACTATGAAGCGTATAAAATTTTGGCGCAAAAATCACGAGGGGCCAACCTAAGGGGTGATGGGTTGAACCATGCGGGAAATGTACCAAGAAATATAGCCAGAAGATCATCAGACAATTCTTCTCCGGAGAACTCAGTCGGATCAAACAATCTATCGGATGACCCCGACGGCCCACCTACACCTCAATCCGCAGGCTAAAATTCTGAATTAGATGGTTCATTGTATGAGGGTGGAAGTAGGCCCATCGGCCAAAAACTCTTTAAAAAGAACATTGCAACACAAAAGGCCTTGGATGGTGTTATTACATCTGGTAACGGTATCCAAACAATACAGGATGAACTATAGTTGGAGAAGAGACAAGCGAAAGAAGAAAATGATAGAAGAAGAGTAGAAGCAAATCAATAATGGCAAGCCAAAATGAATTTCGAACAAGCAAGGGAAGATCGTAAAATCATGGAGAAAGACCTGAGTAATCTTTATGGACATCAATTACAATACTATCTGCAAAGGCAAGCTTAGGTCATGGAACATCTGGCCAAGAGAGGCGGACCAGGTACTTGAAGTGGTGATGAAATATAATTTAACTTTGTTGTATATAGAAGTTTTCTTTCTAAGAATATAGTTTACCTTCCAATAATGTAATCGTTTGAATAATGTATTTCACTATTGAAGAATGTAATCTTGTTTTCGAAATATTTATTTTCGAGAATATTACGTTAAAACAAATATAAGATTAATGCAATATCAAAAACTTGTTTAATAAACTTTTACGACAAGAATCATTCAATTACATCAAGAATACTCAGATAAGACAAGAAATTGAGTACTAGGTTTGAAGATTTCCCTTCACGCCCACAAATGCTCGATTAGATCATCATTTAGATAAAAGTGCAGTTCTCGACTTCAAATACGGTTCATTTTTGATATAAAAGATTCTATTGTTCTGCGTTCGCGTATAATATTGAACCGTTCGCCTTTGATAATTGAGGGATCGGCTGGATTGTAGTCTAAGTATGATGGGAATGAACCTCGTTCCTCTTCGATGATCATATTGTGCATTATCACGTGCGCCTTCATGACATTGTTCAAAACTTTGGGTTTCCACAATTTAACTGAATTTTATATAATATTGAACCGAGATTGTAAAATCTCAAACGCCTGTTCTATGTCTTTTCGGCAACTTTCTTGTTGTTGGGCAAAAAAAATTGTTTCACTGTAACCGAATTAGATATGGTTTAGAAAAATGTTCCCCATTCGGGGTATATGCCATCCGCTAGGTAATACCCCATATCATAAGCTTTTCTAACAATTGTATAATTGTAAGTCGAGGTGATTCCATCGGCCAGGTCGGTGAAAAGATGTGATTGTTGCAGGACATTGATATCATTGTTAGAACCTGGTAACCCAAAAAAATCATGCTAAATCTAAAGGTCGTGTGAAGCTACCGCTTCAAAAACCAGTGTTTCCTTAGGGTAATGACCAGTAAATTGACCGTGCCAAGCTATGGGACAATTTTTCCATATCCAATACACGCAATCAAGGCTTCTGAACATGCCGAGAAATCCCTGCGACTCTCCGATTACTTTTAACCTTTCAACGTCGGCTGCGCTTGGTGCTCGAAGATATTCCTTGCCAAAAATTTGTATAACTGCAATACAAAACCTTTCCATACTTAACAAGGTTATGTTTTCTCCTATTCGGATATACTCATCAAAAAGATCTGTCGCAACACCGTAGCTTAGGAAACGTAGTACCGCGATTACCTTTTGGTGCGGTGATAACCCCATAGTACTAGTGTTATTGGGTTTTTGGATAAAGTAATGATCATGTGCAACGACTGCATCGAATATAGGCATAAACATGTGTCTACTCATACGAAAACGTCGCCAAAATTCTTTCGGCTCATTTGTGCACCCCGGCTTGAAGTAGTCCCGTATAATATTGTAATGCCCCAATAGGTGATCTCACTTCTTTCTCTTATCCTTACGGCCCATGGCAGTCCCTCTGTGACTCGAAGTTGCATCATGTACTACTAGGTTTACTGCATTTTGGTGCATAATGCAAATTACTGCCGCATAATCAAACATAAGATCATCAGAGGACGATGATGATGCACATGGAGGATCATCAATAGATGAATAAGATGATGAAGAAGACATTTGAGGTTGTGGAGTTGAGAGAAGGGTATTGACGGTAAAGGGGAACAACTTTCCAGCAGAAGAGAGAAGTGTAAAAGGGGGAAGAAGAAGAAGTGGGTGGTGGAAATCAGATAATTGGCGGTAAAAAGAACACCGCACAGTGTTCCTTTTACCGTGCGGTAATAGGAACACCGCGTGGTGTTCTTTTCACCCCCAATTATAATGATTTCCAACAACAATGGCCACTTCCTCTGGTGGGTCCTTCATAACGACTAGTTTTGGATCACAACGACTACTTTTTGATTTATATATATGTTGGTTGGAGATGCTCTAACAACACTCCTCTACTTGAACTCAATAATGCTAAGTTTTTCTGCTATAACACAGGATTCTTCAGTGGTATTTGGCTAGAATGAAGACTGCACCCTAGTCGCGTCCTGGTAGTATTTGATTGATAATCCACCTCTCCGACAACTCAACTTCAATCAGTTATGGAATAGAGTTCATGTCCAATTCAGGATGCACACAGAACTTCAATACCCTCCTGGAGATTTATACTACAGGTGGAATGTTATTAAGGCTAAATGTGATGAGTTTCATGAGATACGGATGAGTATTGATAGACGGTCAGAGGTGTTCCACTAGCCTAAATTCTCCACGAAGCCAGAGATGAATGGTATGAGAAATACAACCAGTCGTTCCCATTCGAGACTCCATACAATATTTTTTGCCAGAACTACATCTTGCCTGATGAGTTTTCAACAAATTACCAATTTTCTAACTATGGACATGATTTGTTCCCCTTACTGAATGGTCTTGGTTTAATCCCTACATCAGTCGTGAACGATGAATTAAATGTAATTGTATCTGTTTTGAGTTTCATTTTGTGCGTAGAACTACTATTTTAAGAATTGTAATTGTAATTACATTTCTATTTAAATTCAAGACTCAAAATAAATTGATTAATATTGATTTATATAAAGAAATGTGACATCAGGTCGTACAAGTACTTATATAGAGAAACAAACCCAAACTTTAATAGAAATTGTTCAACACTGATGTTTACAATAAAAGATTACGTCTACAAAAACATTAAAAACACCTATATCTACTAAGACGGGCCAGAATCATCTCCTGTACCCCGCCCTCTGCGGCTAGTATCGGTTCCCCTAGTTTACGGATCAGGTCTACGGTTTATATGCCTTGTCCTCCCGCCACCTCCAGGTGGTAGCGGCACCACTCGTACGTCACGCCCCCTCCTCAAATGTAGGTCATGAACATGATAAAGAAAATTTATTTAGATTTTGACAAAATAAATGTGACATTAAGAAAAAATAAAATAAATAAATACATAAATAAATTACTTACATGTGAATATAACTGATCATCTATACTGTCTATGTGCCTATGGGCAGTAGCAAGCTCAGCAGTCAAGTTCTGGATCATCTGGGTGTCCCACACATACTCTACAAGGTAAAGTCGTCGTATACCATGAGTTAGGTGTCACAGCTCCTCTGCGCCGTACGAGGCAGACATGGGTGGTGGGTCCCTCAAGCGGCGAATGGGGAGCATCTTACGCCTCCCTCTCCACTCCATGTATTACCCCAGGTCTAGCCCTTCGGACTCGCTAGGCAAACTGAAGTCTTGGGATAAGCTATGAACCGACGCTGACGTAACCACCACGGATGTAATACCAGCCCTGAGTGCAATGAGTTCAAACAGATCTATATTCCCCATCCTCTGGGAATCTGTCAATAGGTGGCCTACCTCCTCAGTTTGGCCTGCCCAGTATGAGGCGTAAATCTCTCGCTCCTCCCCTATTATAAACTGGTCACAATCAACGAAGTTGGCCTATCTCATCGCCTATAAATCTACTGGACTAAGATGTGGCGACATGCTAAGGGGAGGATCCAAAGGAATACCTGCAGTGTCAGTCAACTGCCTCCAATATCTATCCCCCAAGTAATACTCGCAGTTTCTATTTGAGACTTGAAGTGACATTCTCTTACGGGATAAGAGCGACGCAGTCCGTACGTCATCTAACTCAAACACCACAGAATTCAGTCAAGGTTGTCAGGCGATCGTCTCAATAGTCTGATGGTTAATATGGTATCTGCCTAGAATAAACAAATTGGTCGTCTGGTCATTTGTTTTCTTCTTGTTCCCCATCTCTCATGCTCTGAGGTGCGGATAGGACGAGAACTTAACCTCTTCCTTGATAATAGGGTGACCAACCCCATAATACTCGTAAAACCAATACTGCATTTCAGAACAACATAAAAAACAATTATAAATTATATTTAAGATGTTTATTAGAAAATATTTCATTTGTAGCTTATAAGGAAAAAATGTTAGTGTACCTCAAGAAGTTGGGAAAATTCAGTGATGGCACCCCCGGTCATGACTATGGTATCCAAACCATGGTACAGGGAAGCAAAAATAACAGAACCCCAGTCATATTCGACAGCCTCGTCCGAATCGGCCATGGCCACGAGGTATCCAAGCGGGTCGGTATCGTTGACCGTTTGGAACCACAAATGTCCCATCATGAAGAGGATAAAAGTACGAGCAATGGTATCACCTGTGATGGTCAAGTCGTCCTCAAGTGTGAAATGTTGACGTTCCCACCATTTATATTGTTGGATTCAATGTTGGGAAGCAATTGTTACGCATTAGATAAAATGTTCTATGCGTCGTCATACAACACCTGTGTCGGATATCGGCTGATTAACAATGATGTTAGCATCTGGAAATCTAATGAAGTGACCCCTATCTCCACACACGGGAATAGAAAAGTGTGTGTTGTCGGCCATCAACGCTCTATTAGCGCTTAAATTAGCTGATTATCGGAATTTCCCAAGCGTATATCCATAAAGGTACCGAATATCTTCACCACGGCATCCCTAATTGTCGGAATTGTGGAAATATCCTTCCACACTTTGATCACTGTAGTGAATGTGCCGTATAGACGCATCGAATCCCGATTCTGTTCATTGGAGCATTTTGTCAAACACTTGATTTATGAAAATAACAAATTCACAATTAAACAAAAATTTACCATGAGTTCCTTGCCAGTGTAATAGATATGACTAACGCCATCTGTGAGTTGGGTAATAAATCTCTGCGGGTAGTTTTCTTGGGGTGGGTGTGGTATAGGTTGAGTTTGTTGTACATCTTCGAATTCTACTCGTTTTTTCTTCCTTCCAGACCTCGACCGAGTTATGGCTCGCTCTGGGTAATGTACTGGGTGTGGGTCTCCCGCTGGCATCTCCATTTTAATATTGTTGGAATTGAATTTTTTTTACCTTAGAATTGAGAGAGAGGAAAAAGTAAAATGTAAAGAATGAGTCGAGTTGGAATGAAAAATTGATAACAGTTGAAGCGGCGGTAAAAAGAACACCGCGCAGTAAAAGAAATACCGCATGGTAAAAGGAACTCCTCTTAATAAAATAAAATAAAAGCCACGTCACAAACCCTAACTTGCTGTTGGGAGAGGCTGGGTGTGGGTTGGGGTTTTTATGGGTCCCTTGTAAGAAGCCACACCCAAACCCCAACCCCAACTTGCTGCTGGACTTGCTCTAAGGGAATCCTCTCTCCCATGTGCTCAAACATAGAACAATTTCCCCAAACATTTCTTCAAACAAACAATGGGTGCAACTAGAGCGACCACAACCATGATCTTCAACCAACTAATCCATCTCTCTCCATTTCTAAAACCCCTCCCAATCTCATACTTCAATCTCTGCCGCAAATCAGTGTTCATTGAATCCCATAATGTTAGTTTCCGCAGAGGAGGGGTTCGATGGATGGCGTCAGAATCAGGCAACAGCAACAACAAGGTGTCGTCTCGTCTTTCGCAAGTTCATCAGCTTCTTCAAGAAGCTGAAGAGAGGTCATTCTCTGCTGGAAATGAACCTACGCCCAAAATCACCTTAGGTATACTTCAAACTTAACCTAATTTTGTAGTTTTAGTTATTACAAATTAGTGAAATTTGATTGGTTGGTTATGGTAAGATACATGAAATTGAAGTTAAGCAAAGGAAATTGTAGTTGGGTTTAGTTGGTATTGGCATTTTTTGAGTTTTCGAATGTGGAAAATGAATCTTTAATTAGAATGATAGTTAGAAAAATTAAATTGCTTACAATAGTAATTTTCGTAAATGTAATTTGGAGATGAAATCGACCAATTCATATAATGTAGTGTAGTGTAGATTGAATAACCTGAGATGAACAGACATGGGTTTCTTTGCACTTGAAAGGATATTGATTATTGATATAATTTATTTATTTTTTGTTAGGCAAGCTGGGGTTAAGATAGGACTTGATAACCAGGATATGTATTGGAAACATTAAGAATTACACTCTAATGTAGACTTCACCCCTGACATTCTCATCTAGACACATGCATTTCAGTAGGTAAAGATCTAGGGGCCAAAAATACTTCACCAAAGGTTGTTACATAAAAGTTGCAAGAGTATCTGCTACTCTATTAGTTTCCCTAAGCATACAGAAAGTCATAAATACGGAAGGAGTCTTCATCATCTGCCAAATATCTTCAATCATATGAAGGAAGTCAATAATTTTTTTATCATATCCTTTCTCAATACACTAGCGCATTCCCCTCTAGATGGCTTCCATCTCATGATAAGCTGCAGTTTTAGGTTCAGATTGCCTAGTAAAACCAAAAATGACAGTCACCAGTACTGTTTCTCACCCGTCCGCCATACACACCTCTAACATCAGGACCCATCAGTATTTATGAACACCACTCCTTCATATGGTGGCTTCCACTTACAATAAAGAACTTTAGAAATCTCATACCTGAGTCTGAATTCCTAATTCTCACACAAGTTTATGGGCAATGCGCCACTTTATCAACAATGCATGTTCTTCTGCCAATGTATTCTTCAGAAGGTTTTTGAAACCTGCACATGAGTAAGAGTTTCATTTCTGAAGGTTCCGTTATTCCTTTCCTTCAAAACATGAAAAACAGAGGCACCAAAAGTTGTCTAAACAATCTTAGCCACCAAATCTTTTTTGTGCTTATAAGGGCCATCTAATGATTCTAATCCACCTCCTCATATAACCCCACAGGTTGCATAACGAATTTGCATCTAAGCGGAATCATGCTCCAGATGTCCATAGAGAAGATACAGTTCATAAATAAGTGGTCTATACTCTCATTTGAAGCATGATATAAGATATATAGAGCTATTCCACAAACCCCTCTCAAGCAGTCTATCCTGTGTAGATAGGTTGTCTTAATGGCTCCCCAAATAGTAAAACCATGTTTCCAACAAATCTTAGCCCAATTTACAATTGGTCTCTTGTTTCTCAAAAAGTTGTAAGCAGATGCTACACGCTAATACCCCCAGTGCTTCACATGCGAAAGTGATACCCTAAGCGTTTTCTTCCAAATTGCTTATAGCGAAAAGCGAAGCGACCGCTTAATCATCAATTCTTCTTTTTTTCATTTTAAATATTAAAAACATCAAATGATTGAAATATTAACATTCATGCTAATCTATAATGCACTAATATTACATTAAACTTCGTAGTTATTAATAGAGCATTCCATTTAATTAAAAAGTGATCCTTCCATCGACTCAAGACTAAGTGTTTTCTTCCAAATTGCTTATAGCGAAAAGCGAAGCGACCGCTTAATCATCAATTCTTCTTTTTTTCATTTTAAATATTAAAAACATCAAATGGTTGAAATATTAACATTCATGCTAATCTATAATGCACTAATATTACATTAAACTTCGTAGTTATTAATAGAGCATTCCATTTAATTAAAAAGTGATCCTTCCATTGACTCAAGACTAGAGTCAATAGAAGACTCAAGAGAGAGAGAGAGAGGAGAGACCCAAAAATAGGGTTAAAAAGAAGTTATGAAGAGAGGTAAGAAAGGGAGCAAAAACAAAGCAATGGTGAAACAAGAAAGGGAGATGAACAATGAATGAGATTGTCACAGAGCTAACCAAAGCCATACTGGAGCAAAAACGGAGTCAAGAAGATGACAGTCTATTAGACTCAAATATAAGGCTAAAGAGAAGCTATTGGAGAGGCAAAAAAGGGATAAATAGAAAATATGGGAAGAAGTAAACACAAGAATAATAAAAAATTATAGAAAGAAGCAAAAAATAGGGGTTAACAAAAATAGAGGCCAAAGAAGCAAAAACATGGGTTAACAAAAACAGGGGCAGGGCTAAGCAAAAATAGCAATGGTGGGCTAAACAGGCCATGGGAAGAAAATGAAAGTGTTGTGATATCAAAGGAGAAGAGTAGATGATGAAAGAAGAAGAGAAGACTTACAAGAAAGAAAGAAATAAAGAAAAAAAAAGGAGAAGAAAGATAAGATTGACATACCTTTTTCTAAAAACCCTAGCTTTGTTAGCAACCACTCGAAGGCTTATGTTGTAAACATCTAATCTTCTTGTTGACAATAAACTCGGTGATTTTAGGTTGAAAGCCGAAGAGTCTGTGTTTTGGGGTTATGAAGGAGAGTCCTTTGTTTGATAAGATAGAGAGACATCATTTAAAAGTCATAACTGTTATTTAGAGGACTTTTATTTAATGTGAAAGAGATAGATCTCAGTTAAATTCCAAAATTGCCCTCTAAATTTGACTGTTGGTTGTATAAACTTTTCTTCGATTTGGAGATTATAGCTTTTTAACAAAGTTTTTTTCTAGCAACTTGTCATATTTTGTCTTCGTCATATTTTGCCTAAACACATCTAAAGTGACATCAGCACTGCTTCTATGAAATTTGTTTAGGAATATCTCTAAGGATTGATTGAAACAAGTTACTAAGCTGATGGATCACGTGGGGTCGTCATGCTACCGCACAGGCGGTCGTCTCTCCACCTCGCAGTACCACTTTCTCTATTTTAGTTATTTTTATTTAGTTTATTTGATTTGTATTATAATTAGGAGAAATCTCATAATTAAAGTATAGCTAAGGTTTCTATTTGTGCTAGGGCTCTTCTCTTATAAAAGAGAGTTTAAGTTTATTAGATTATAACTAAGGTTTCTATTTGTGCTAGGTCTCTTCTCTTATAAAAGAGAGCCTAAGCTTATTTTATTTCTTTGAATTGGTTTGAGAGAGAAATGCTTAGCCTTAGAGAGAGAGAAAGTGATGTAGAATTTGGGGTAAAACTCATAAACCTTAGGTCTTTGACCTTTATTTTTAATTTATTAAGAGCGATTTGGTAAAAAAAATGAGTTTTTGTTTAGTTTAATTGAGTTTTAGAGTGTGTTTTCGCTATATTTTCTATCAAATTTGGTATCAAGAGTAATGTTCGTTCCTTATTTTTTTTATTTTACACAACAAGATGGAGACGATTTACGCGAGAATTGGTCAAAAGATGGATGCAATGATTGCTCTATTGAGTACCCTCGTCAGTTTCGATGGTGACGGAAGATTTGCCGATGCTATTGAAGATGAACTTGAAGAAGAGCGGGTTGCTCGATGGTGACAGAAGATTTGCCGATGCTATTGAAGATGAACTTGAAGAAGAGGGGATTGCTGGATTCGGAGTAGTAAAGTCGCCGAAAAACGGCAATACAAATCTAGGGTTACCGCGAGTTCCACATTGGGAAGTTGCTGTAATTGGCAAAACTATGATGAACGGAGTTGTTGAAATAGAAAGTAGAAGCATCGGGGAAAGTTTTGGAGGGATTGAGGACGTCGAAAATCAGAGGTTTCGTAAAGAAGTTACTGCCGATTCAGAACTAGTTGATCGGGGAAATCGTAACAGGTATGTCACAAAACAGTCACTGGAGTTGACGAATCTTTGTGTAAGACCATCGGGGAGGGTTTTTGCAGCTCGAGGAAGCTGGCAACCGGTGAACTAAACCTAGGGTTGCCGCAAGGTTTGGCCAGAAGAGTCGGGGAAGAAAGGGAGTTACCCCACGTGCACGCCCGCAACAGGAGCACTCCCAGCAGTGCATCACCCAGGCCATGCCACAACAGTTTTAAATACAGCACGTGCTCCACATGTGAGTATTTCAAATCCAGAATCGGGTCTACACCCGATTCAGCCCATCAACCCTAATGGGGACGGGTTGGACCGGCTACATACACTTGCAGATTTTAATACCTCAACTAGCTTCACAAGCACCCAAGTTCAGTAGAGCCCACCAAACCATACCCTGGAGTGGGTCTATATCCTAACTACGGAAATCCATGACCAAGTGCCAATTCATGCATCTCCACCGCCACTGATTACAGTGCAACGACCACCAATTCACCGCCGTGATACTGCGGAGGGAAATCAATACTTTGGGTCGACATATGAGGAACAAAATCATCTACATTCAGCATCCGCAACGGCATACACCACCACGAGCACGGAGTCTACCTCCTCTAGTTGATTGGAAGACATACCCAATCTTTGATGAGTCCCCAAATTAGGTAATTATTTTACAGTTTAGTGATCTGCATGAATTGGAAGACCGTTCAAGTCAGAGTTTTACTCAGTATTTGGGACCTCTCAATGAAGTCGCGCACGATATTTTTGGCGAAACAATAGTTTCTTTCTTTGCAGGCAAACAAAATGGGTACGGCAAATACTTCAAAGACGGGGGAGAGTTGATGGATCGCGTGGGGTTGTCACGCTACCGCGCAGGCTCGTCTCTCCACCTCGGAACCACTCTCTCTCTCTTTTAGTTTATTTGATTTACATTATAATTAGGAAAAGTCTCATAATTAGAGTCTAGCTAGGTTTCTATTTGTTTTAGGTCTCCTCTTATAAAAGAGAGCCTAAACTTAGTATATTTCTTAGAGTTGGTTTGAGAGAGAAAGGCTTAGCCTTAGAGAGAGAGTGATGTAGAGTTTGGGGTAAAACATCCTAAGTCTTTGACCTTTATTTTTAATCGATTAAGAGCGATTTAGTAAAAAATGAGTTTTTGTTTAGTTTAATTGAGATTTAGAGTATGCTTCCGCTATAGTTCCTATCATAAACAATTACGTTGTCCAAAAGCAGCAAAAGCAGTGACTAGTTTTAAGGTGACCAAGGGGAACTGCATTTCTCTTTATGGATCCCGAATCTCCAGATGGTATTCCAAATGTGTATGCTCACCAGGGTAGTATTTACTGGTTTGAGCCATACCTCAAAAACAGTTTAAATAGATTTTGTATTTACATTTTGCATTGCATATCTGATGATCATATTAGCTTCCAGTTAGCGTGTTTCTTTTCTGTTTTCTCTGAACTTGTAAATGTGTGAATGGGACTCTTTGACCAATTTCTGTGATTGCAAAACTGTGTGTCATTTTATTTTAGTACTATTTAAGGGGAAAAGAAAACTGTATTGAATAAGACTGGATTGGTAAATAAAACCTTTACTGTGATGAGGAAATTCAGTTACAATCATACTTTTATTTTTTTTCAGATCGTGTTACTGTCAGTTTTGCTAGAAGTGGTGGGCCTGGAGGCCAAAATGTCAATAAAGGTCTGTTCAATCCGTATTTGTCACATATACTGGTTATCTAATCACATTTCCTTTTCGCGTCATCTTCTTTTAGTGTGCAACTTATTAAATCTTATCTTACTGGTAATGTCACTTAACAGTGAGTACAAAGGTGGACATGCGCTTCAATGTTAATAAGGCGTATTGGCTAAGCGACAGGATCAAAGAGAAAATTATGCAAGTGGTATGTTACTGCCATTTTTTGTGCATCTTTCTCATATAATTTAAGACATTTTATGTTTGTGAAGATACATGGAACAAAAACCAAGGAAAAAAGGGTTTTAAGTGTGAAAGGCCAATTATCCTTTAGAGAAATTAGAGAGAAAGCATTGTAAATTTAGTGGATGAAGCTTTACGAAAAATACTCAAAAGACTTACTATTGATAAAGAAGTCGGCAATGGCTTATACTTGTACAAAAGCAGTAATGCTGAAACATTGTGCAATCTCAGCATTTTTATAGCTGCAGTAAACTACAAAAGAGGAAGCTGTGGCAGACACAAGTTGACTTCAAAGATGACTAAGGTGCATGAAACGCGTGAATGGGGCGCAGTAAATTTTATTAAACTATCTTCATTGTCCAGCAAACAAGTGACACAAAAGAATGATAGAAGTGAGACACTCCATATGTTGGGAAAACGCCTCAAAGCTATCGCTTTATAGATTGTCGTGTCCCTGACGAAGCCAGTTTTCTAAGGATTGTTCTCATCAGCTTTTTTTCTAGCATACCTTGCTGTGGATGTTTTATTTACCTTTAAAGCTAGGTTGTACAGATTTTAGTCCTGCTTAATCATATGTTATCTCACGAAACGCTCCATCTTTTATAGATAATGCCTCAAGCCTTTCTAGTTTACATTTTGCATGCCTTCTTCAACGTAATGCTGATTATATTATGTCTTCCGTGATGACAGGAAAAAAACCGGATCAACAAAGATGGGGAAATTGTGGTTTCTTCTACAAAGACTAGAACACAGAAGTTCAGTTCTATTACCTGCTCATTGTTGTTTTCCATTATTCTTACAGTTATCTTGGGCATCCATTTTCATTCTCCCTTTCTTCTTCAGGGGTAATATCGAAGATGCTCTTGAAAAACTGCAGGTACCATTTGATAATTGTTGGTTCTTTTTTTTTGGTAAAGGCATTGTTTGTTTTTCTTTTTTATTTCCTCTCGTATAATATGTTAAAATCAAAGATCAAAATGTTGTATTTTACCAATGTATCGGCTAGTCAATATTTTTTATATGCCCGTATGTTGGCATATATACAATAGAAACTGTTAAGTACAATATTGGGATACACAATCTTCTGGATTTGACCAGCTCAATGACTTCTGCTAATCTAAATCTCTTGATATTATTGTTATGACATACCTACATTTTGTGAAACTTTTTTTTCTTTCGGATGTAATGGAACAGGAAATAATTAATGCTGCTTCGTATGTCCCACCACCTCCTTCTGAAGAGCAAAAGAAAAAAATTGCTAAACTGTAAGGAAACTTCATTCTTTTTGCATAGCCAAAGTTTTTTCACGCAGCATAATTTTCCATTTAGTTCCTCACGTTTACACCTACACCGTATATATGCACCTTTTAATGATTCTTCTTCATTTTTTTTGTGGACTTATTAAAATGGAATACGGTTTATGTTTTGATTGCAGAGCTGCTGCTGGGGAACAAAGGAGGCTGCAAAATAAAAAGGCTCTTTCACAGAAAAAATCCATTAGGAGAAGCAGGAATAGTTGGGATTGAGTCGTTCTAATGACTGAATGATTTAAGGTATAAATGTAATTTACTATAAGTGAAGGTTATCAAAAGACAACCTAAAATTAATTTCAAATTAAAAAATATCTGACTTGTTGGTGTTCACAAGAAAGAACCTTAAGCGGAATCTATAATAATAATTTTTGGTTACATCTGCTAGTTTATTCAAGAAACTCTAAAAGAAAAATCCTGATTTTTTTTTCCGGAGAAACGTATTGATAAGTGTGTTTTCAGCTGAAACTACATTTGATATGCTTTTTTGTTTTTTCTTTTGAGAATTACATTTGATGTCTCTTTTCAGAAGATGACTTGTTGTTGCAGATACATGTAGTCTTAGAGTTGGCTTACTTTCTCTTAACATTTTATCTTACCATAATTTGCAGATCGTTTTCACTTCCAGGAATGAAATTTTAATTTCGTCTTCTTTGTAGCAGTTTCTCATCTATCCGATCTGAATAAGCAGAAGACCAAGAAACCAATGTAGTTTTCTGTTTTCGATGCAAGAGTTTATCTTCCCATATGAGGAGGACAGTCGCAACTGCAGAACCCCAACTTTACTAATACAGAAATACGAGACAACTAACCCGGGTACGAGATCAAATATTTGAGTGCTGATAACTTCTTTTTTTTTGTATTGTTGTTGTTGTACAAGTCACTTATTCTTACTTTTTTGTAATACTTGAATATCTATATGAAATTAGCTTGAAACACTAAATCACTATCCCATTTACTTTTTGCTCATATAAATGCACCAAGCACCCATTCATCTCATAGAACTTTAAACAGTTGAGGACACCTAAAATAGTTGGGGAAAGACTTAGATGATGACAGTTTGCCCACTGACACAGTAAATACAGAATCGATAGGATGCAACTCTGGAAACTACTAGAAATAAAGAAATAGGGGGGAAAACAACTAAAATATACAAACTAAGTGTTGGTGAAAACTGTTTTTGAATGGATTCTTGATGTATTTTAGGGTCATAACCTTCCTCTCTGTTTAGTTAAGGAGTATCCGCCTTTCACTTGTCAAACCCGCTCGCCGTTTGGCGAGTCTGCTTTGGAAGGTCTAACTCTAGCAATAGCAAAGATAAATCTGAAGAAATCAAATGAAAAAACAATCACCCCAACATACAAGATCTACATAGAAACCCCAAGATACGAAACGAAAGAAAACACATCTATTATGCATTATACATAATAAGGGTTACAACATGATGATTACATAGGCAAACTTAGCTAATAAGCAAAGAACAAACTTTTGTGCAAGATTGGAGAACAAGTCAAGGATTGATGTCCACCAAAAAAAAGTTATGGCATGAGATACCCTTGAAATTTATTTGCAAAATTGTGTTCTCCTAAAGCAGTTGCTAGAATCAGTAATTATCAGCTAATACAGCCAATCGTGGTGGTTTGGCGAACGCCAAAACAAGCAGTACAGCCCCTAGTACAACCAGATTAACTAATTTTAACTAGTTCTGTCAAATTCCCAAAACCTGTTTCAGGCTTCAGTTTCCTAGAATTAAACTAAATCGGCGTAAAAAAAATCTTTCCAAGAACCTGACAACGAGGCATGTACTTCATATCAACTTACTCAGAAAATCATTCAACATCTATAGCAATTAGCAATTTACAGACACCTCTGATACTGCAAAAACAAGTAAGACACTTTTAATGGAAGAAAAAAGAAAGAACAGAGAACTATACAAAATGTATTTTTACAAACTCGTAAGAGAAAAAACTAAATATCTCAAAATCATCTTCGATACACATGTTCCTCGCCAGATTCATGATCCATGTGTCTGACCCACCGGCTAACCTTTGTCCCTGAACTAAGACTACCACCACTACTGGTTGCAGCCACATGTGCCATTTCTAAACCTTCCCCCACCGGAAGATACGCGGTCCGTACAACCCGTGCACTGCTATCAAGCACACTCCGCCACCTAAACCCCGAATTATTTCTCGGACTCGCGTTCTTGCAAACCAAAACTGCCCCCCTGTGACTCAACTTTGCAAACCTAAGTATCCTAGAAAAGTCCTTTTGCCGGCAATCCGCCACAAGAAAATCTATACCCATTAACGCACCCATCACCTCCTCGACCTCACCTACAATAACCTCCGGCGAAATACCAACCTCGTCCATTGCTTTAACATACGCCAATCTCGACCGTTCTTCTGGAACAACGCAAACATGTCTCCCTCCTGTATGATGGCTTGCTCTGACCAAACCAATACTTGTTGTGATCACCCCACCATGACACCACATCTCCACTATCAACTGCGCTTTCCATCCACCTACCATCGCCGAAACAAGCTCTGCTACGCTCGATTCCTCAAAAACCTCACACTGCACATAAATATAACATAGCAAAAAACATCAAAAACCAATCTTGGAAAGAAAGAAAAAAAAATCTTTAATAACTAAATACTTACTGATTTAACGGTATCAATATACGCTTTCGAAGCCGTCTCCGGGGACCAAACTAACTTCATATCAACTTCTGAAACTTGTTCTTTGGGTTTTTTTATTCTTGATTCTTGAAAATGTGATTAGGAGAATAGTTTGAAATGGGGGTTTTATATTGAGACTGAAATGGGAGGAGGAGAAAAAAAAAATTGGAAAAAGGTTATTGTGAAACCGTTGACATTTGAGATGGCCACCAAAATCCAACGTGTGGATTTGGATGACCAAAACAGAAATTCCACCTGGATGGACACCCAATTTAAAATTTCAAATGTGAGGGGAGACCTGGTCATTGGACAGCTATTCTTTGGTTTCCTAGTGATAATGTCCTAACTTGGAGTGGCCTTGGTGAGAATCATTTGGTTTCCTAGTGGTGATGTCGATCTGCTAGTGAAGACATTTCTGTTTTGATTTAGTCAAATTAAAGCTGACCTGGACATATTATGTTTTAGTTGGATCACTTTAAATTAGAGGAGGATTAAGCAACAATCAAACATGTTCTACTAATCATCATCATTTGGCTTAATTATAAGATTTGATGGGGGAATATGAAATGCCCAACAAATATTTTCAAATTCAATACCTACATTTTCTAGTATAAAAACAACCTACACTCCTCACTGCTTTCGTCTTTAGAAGATGTAATTGATAAAGAAAAGTGAATATTATTATAACCGGGATCGGTGACAATTAATACTAATTGTAGTAATTATTACTAATGCAAGTTGTGCATATGCCGACGAAGCATTTTATCGTGTAGGTAAAGTAAGTAAATTAATAAGTCATAGCCCAAGCTGGACAAATATTTAGATTATCCTAATGTATATACCATGATTTAATTAACAACAAATGACGTAAGCAATTAAGCAAAATATCATCATTAAACTAATCTAATAATCTTTTGTATCCAAGTATCTTGCCCACAGTTTGCTCTTCACTGTATTTGACCATACTACAATGGCAGAGTCTGCAGTCATATTTGTCGCCTGCCTTATTGTCAACCTCGGCTAAATAGCCGTCTTATGGTCTAGACTCTTGGGTATATACCAGCAACGGAGAGCAGAATACATGATAAAACTACAAAATTTCCCCCTAGGACTTATTCTTATTCTGATGCCCATACCACAGTTTCCGATATAAGTCGGGTTGCTTATAAAAACTAGTATAAGCTTAGTTGCTTATAATTAACAAAAAAAAAAACTTATACGTCGTGTTGCTTATAACAAGGACTACAAGTTAAGTTGCTTATCATAGAAAATGATAAGTTGGGCAAGAAGTCATAATCATGAGTATATATGTACTCCCACTTGATCATATTGAGAAAGCTAATTATCACCAACTAATTACAAGTGTTTGTGTGTGCACATGTATTTTGCTCACAGACCCGCGCTAAATACATGCTCTCAAAATAAACTTATTAATACGAGAACAGGTATAGTGTTGTAATTGGTATATATAAATTTAATCATTTTGGAATATTGTACGTACGGTATAATGAAGTCGTTGCTGCTCGAGAATCGCTCTCAAGTCTTCATCAAGTTGATATTTTATGAAAATGAACGGCACATATTGCACCTTCGATGAGAAGGATATTTGTTACGGAAGTCGTCATACTTGATAAGGATGAAGCAACCAATCTTACAAGATTAAAATGTCATTCTACAACTGTACATCCATCACTGTACAGTACTTATCGATCGAGGTGTACGATGCTTCTATACGGTTTTGTTATTATGATATAATGCTTGACTTTAATTCGAGAAAAAACAGAATCAAACAACCATGGTGATGTTTCAAGTTGTAGAAGCAAATACATCATACATGTGATATATACGTCACGACCACGACCTCTCATATATAAGTCAATGCTCTCTCTTGGCCTTTTTTTCTTCTTCGGAAGATACTCTTTCCCTCACAGGCCCAGCCACAATTATATCGGGCTCTTCCCCGTTATATTTAGGCGTTTATGATAGGCTATCTCTAACAAGGCCTACTTCGAACCCAGTATATATTGAATCATTCTCATCATTTTTTTCCTAGGTGACAATTAGGGATAAGATTATTCTGATCTGAAGACTTGTTAGTAATGCTATTTGCACAATGGATGACGAGGCATCTCCCTCTTAGTTTCACGGATATCTTCCAGTCCCAAAAGAAAAATCATCTATGATGTCATGCACGTAAAATACACTTATGAAAGAACGTTGGAAACTGCCTTTGTAGAAGGAGAACACCATAGGCCTAAGTAAAATTAGGCCAAGTACAGTGAAGGAAAATCAATTCCAATGCCACGTCTTGAAGGAAAAAGAATTATAAGAAAATTTCCGGGGACACTTATTTTTGGGACACTCCTTGGACACTCAATCACTACGACCAATTTAAAGATGTTTTAAGAACATTCTTTCTTATGAATATGATCTTTATACCATTGAAATAATATCAAGAAATTATTAGGTCATTCCGATATTTTGAGATCATAATGAATAACTTTTAATGGACATATGAAAATGGGTATATATTTCAAATATCATTTTGATGTTGATTTAAGTGTTGAAATAATTTTGTTTTCAGTGAACATGATATTTACGATAATTAAATCATATCCATAATAATAGATCTTCTGAAAACATTTTTCTGCATTCTTAATAGATGAGTGTCTATAGAGTGTCCCACATATCGAGTGCCCCCGGATCCTCTCTCCATATGTTTACTATCATATGGCTTATAAGTTATATCATACGAATGAGAACAAAACACTATTAACGATAAACAAAAAATTTGCTAAGAATTTATTAGTATGGAACAAATCCCTACTTTGCCAAATGAGTGATGGATCGCTGCCTGAAGTTGAGAAATTATGAATTTAGCATTACAACCCCCTCCATGTATTGTAATTTTGCTCATATACACACGGGTAGTCTGATACAAGTCTGTCCCTAGTTAAAATTCTACTCCTAAGGCCATGCTTGTTTTTTGGTCAAGGGTGAGAAGAGGTGATATTTTTTAAACTTCTCACCTTTGACATTTTTTTTTGTTTACAAAAGTAGGCATTCTCTCCAGAAAAAATGAAAAATTCGAAGTTTGGCCTACTTCCAACTTAAAAACTTCAACCCCCCGCGGTCTCCGTGAAGTTTTTTGGGTTGACTTCCAACCAAAAAAACTTTCTGTTTAGCTTTGACTGGTCGTTTTGCCGCTATACCGTGGTCTGGTCGTTTTCCACCCTATCAACGGTTTAAGTAGGGGTATTTCGGTCGTTTCAAGCCCAAAAATATCAAATCTGTCAAATCAATAACCACCCCTACCTCCCCAAACTTGCCAAATCATAAACCAATGTTTAAAACAAAAAAAAACAAAAACTGACCAAAGCAAAACAGCGCCTCCCTCGACCCTCTCTGTCCAACAGCTCCTCACTCTCCCTCGCAGTGCCCACCATCTCTCCACCCTCTTTCCCAATCTCCACCCTTTCTCCCAAACAGTGCCTCCCTCTCCCTCGTAGCATCTAACAACGCCTCCCAAACAGCTTTACCCTCTCTCTCAAACAGCGCCTCCAGCCACCCTCTCTCCCATCCTCCAACAGCGCTTCCAACAATAGTATTTTACATTCTCTCTCTATGTTTATTTCTATGTTTATTTACGAATTATATTGTGATGAATTAAATGGTTGAATTGTGATGATTGTTGGGTTTTATTTAGAAATTGTGATTGGTTTGTTTGGTTGGTTTGTTGAATTGTGATGAATAAAATGTGGTTTATAGGATGGATCAATATGATGATGAAACATTGGAATTAGAGGCCGTTGCTACGGCTGCAGCCACTGCAGTTAACCTTGTATCATTGTTGGTTGAGGCTACCCAATATGATAGAACACCTTCTGTCAATAGGAGGGAGCACAGGAATGCAAACTTACGTTGGTTGTATGATGAAAGTGATATTATCTGTCATAATATATTGCGAATGAATAAGGCTTGCTTCATTAGTTTTGTGATAGGCTGAAAGGAAAGGGTTTGAGAGCTAGCAAACATTTAGATGTTGAAGAACAGGTGACAATATTCTTGTTGATTGTAGGTCATGACACTAGGTTCAGGCATGCCCAAACTTCAACCATGAGGTCATTGGAAACTATTTCCAAGTATTTTCATGTTGTTTTGAAGTATGTTTTGAGGTTGAGTAAAGACTTAATCAAACATGCAACTCCTGACTTGTCTCTTGCCAATAGAAACAATCATCATGCTTGGGCCAACACTTACTTCAAGGTATATATATTTACTTCAAGGTTGGGTTCATATTTTAAGTACAAGTTGATGGCATAGTTTATTTTCTTTAGGATTATGTTAGAGCAGTGGATGGCATTCATCCCTACAACAGTCCCCCTTGAAGATCAACCTAGGTATCGCACTAGGAAGGGGGATATAAAGCAGAATGTGCTTGTTGCTTGTTTTTTTGACATGAAAATAACTGAGATATTTGCTGGATAGGAAGGTTCAGCTCATGATAGCAGAAACTTGAGAGCTGCAGTTAATGATGACATGTATCCGTTTACAGTGCCTAGAGGTAAATGATAGTGTATTTATAATATTTTACTTGTAATTTTTGGTTTGCAATCTTAATATGCACAATTTAACTTATTTCAGATCATTACTACTTGGGGGATGCTAGATTTCTCCAAGCTCCTGGTTTTTTAGTTCCCTATCGAGGTGTACGCTATTACCTTAAGGAACATCGAGAGGGGAATAGCCTCAGACTCCACAAGAGTTATACAATTATCGACACTCCCAGCTAAGGAACATCATTGAGCGTCTGTTTAGGGTCATGAAGAGAAGTTTTGCCTGTTTGCGCACAGAACCCCATTATGATGTTGAAACTCAAACCAAGGTTATTGTTACATGTTGTATCATTCACAACCATATCATAGAGGTAGATCCACATGACAACTAAAAGACCTAAATGCAGAGGAAGATGAACATAGAGAAATGCCTCATGAAGAGATAGGAGTATTAGGGGGAATTTTAGGGACCACATGTGTGCAAACATGTGGCTTGAGTATGTCAACTCTGGCCACTATCATCCTGCCTGAGTCATATATTTTGTACTATTTTTATTTATTTGCTTACTACTCTTTTATTGCATCATTTATCATGACTATGGTATGAGATCACTTTAATAAGTCTGTTTGGTATGTATCTTGTTTGGTATTTATATTTTGGTTTGCATTATTGTTATGACTAAGTATTATTGTTTGGTATATTTTATGTCTCTAATGTATTTGATAGTGTATGTAGATTAACAGGTTATTATGTGTTATGACATATTGATGATTTTTTATTTTGTAGGTGTGATGGCTAGGTATTATGTGGTTTTTGTAGGGCGTGTACCCTGAGTATATGAGACATGAGAGGAGACACACCCCCAAGTCTCAGGTTTTCGAGGAGCTGTTCATAGGAGAGTTAATTCAAGGGTAGAGGCTAATCGTTTGTTTGCTGCATTTGTTGAGAAGGAGATGCATGTTCAGGGGAGAGTAGCTCTGGAGGAGGAAGAAGCTCCACCAGTTGTTGAGGTCGAGGAAGCTGAAGACGTAGAGGATCTAGGTGGGATGGTTGTAAGGGTGTGTATGGTTGGATTTTTTGTGTTGTTTTAGCTTGTGTTAGAGTGGTATTTTGTAAGGTAGGTAATAAGTGAGTATTTTCATTTTAGAGGTATTGATCGACTGGTATTTTCTTGTATGACTATGATGAATGTTTTCCTATATATTTGGTTTTATATGTATTTTTGATTTTTTTTTGGAAAAACTTCTAATATGTGGTCAAATTAGATGGTTCAGCCAAACAAACTAGTGAGAAATTGAAGTTAGAAGTCAGGATTTTAAGTACAAGTTTTAACCTTCAGCCAAACGCAAGCGAGTTTTTTTCAATCTTCTAACTTCAAAATTTCCTACCTCTTCCTACTTCTTCTCACCTTTTCCTACATCTTCTCATCCCAAACAAAAAAAAAGCAACAAACATGGCCTAACAGTATATATGTATATTTTATGATACAAACAAATTTGCATGGATTATGATTTGAGAAACAAATGTATATAGAGATGATTGAGCCATTTTACACAAGTTTCTTTGGAGTAATAAGTTACAATGAAGAGCTTATTAACATGTTGATGTGAAACCCTTCAACATCTTGTAGAATCAAATATTCCCGTAACATCTAACCGTTTATTTTCAATATTTATGCTAAATCCCCCCTCTCATACAATTTGTATAGCTATGGACAATAGGGAAGTATCCTTTCCAAGTACCTCTCATCTAGGTCAACATCATATCATCTAGCTTCTCTTCATTACTTGGCATATATTGGTAAATTAAAGCATTGGGTTGCCAACACGCCATAAGATTATGTGTCGATCAAATTTAAAGGTTACTAGCAATTATTGGAGGATTACTTGAACACTTTGGTAACATAAATTAACTGTTAGGAAACAAATGGGGAAAATCGCAAAGCAGAAGCACAATGTGATTAAGCAAGAACTGAAGAAACTAACTCTAACCAATGAGAATTCAATCTAAGTAATAAACACATACACAAGGTTTAAATTTAGGTGGAAACCCAAAATGATCAAAACCACCCCCGACAAGCACGACGAATCTATTATCAATTAGGGTTACAAGAGGTTTCAGAGATCACTCTATCTCACCTCTACCCTTACAGATACACTATATTATAGACTCTATTAGGTCATCAGCGAAGTACGCATCACGAGACAAACCATCGCCTCCAAAACAAACTTATAAAACAAACAGTGCAATTTTCATTCGAACGACTTCAACGGAAAGCTTTTTCGTTCGAACGACTTCCTATATTTTTGAGCCGTAACCCAACATTAACCGTTCATAATAAGTTGTTACCTCGTTAAGGCAAAGAGGTACACATGCTTTAGTTCACTCAATTCAAAATGTTGATAATTATTTTGTTTACATGATTGACGACCGTCAAGTGCAACTTAGTTATTGATTGCTAGTGGTTCATTTTCGGAGAAGAGAACCCAAAAATTCTAAATGTGGAGATATGATTTGATTTCTCAGCAAAAACAAGAACACAAACAATACCAAAGTAAACATAATCCTTTATGATAATTGAAACTCTTTTAGTAACCAAGTCGGAAATATCATTTGGAAGTGATGTTGCACATCAAGACTAGAATTAAAGAAGGGCCTTTGAGTGCTGTCTCTGAAAGCAAAAACTGTTGATATGTTATGCGGATGAATGAATAGGTTTAAGGGGAGATCATTTTTTCATACGGTTAAAACATGCCTAAAACATTAATTTGTTCACTCTTCGTCATTTTACCTCTTCATCTGCAGTTTTGGCCACGAAAAACAAATACCCTAACCTATTATTGATCTTCTGATTCCACTGCTTCATCAAGCAAATTATCAAATTTCTTCATTAAATTTATTTTTGAGTTTTATGTTTATGTTACAATGTTGTGTATTTAAACATACAACTTTAGCTTCCTCCCATATCTTTTTTTTTTTGGGTACTTAAAAGCCATTACACCAAAACACTCAATCTAGGCAGGGCGCGACCCGAGAGGTCTGCAAACAAAACGCGCGAAAGGTCACCTAGTGGTTGCCCGTTCCATATTTGCACCCTATTGAATAATCACCCATATTTAGTCATGTAGTCTGCCGCTTCATTACCTTCCCGATGTTTATGCTTAGCTTGCCAGCGAATTGATGCAGCAGAGAGTCTTTCCTGGATATCAATAATCATTTTTTTTATCAGCCAAGGGATTGGTTCGCCTCTTCCTAGAGCGGCGATCACAGTCTGAGAGTCTCCTTCGATATAAACCTTAGAGTATTGGTGTTCAGCGCAAATCTTAATTCCAAACCACAGTGCCCAACACTCTGCCACTGTGATGGTGCATTGACCCACCGACCCTCCATAACTACTTAGGTGTCTTCCTTGTGCATTTCTGAGAATGCCCCCAGTACAAGCACCTTTTGTGGTGAGGGATGCATCGAAGTTTAGCTTGATCCATCCAAGATCCGGGGTATCCCATCCAATCAAATGCAGTGATTTAAAAATATTGGTCATTCCCACCGCTGAAGCGTTCTGTGAAAGTCGAAGGGAAGAAGCTTCCTGGAAATGTGTATGAAAGATGAACGCCTCATGTAACACTCCAAAAATAGAACTTTGTCACTGTTGGAAACATCGTTGATTGCGTGCAGTCCACAAACTCCATAATATGTAGGGAACTAGTCCCCACGCTCATTTCATACCTGCCTTGGTTAGACGACCTTTGGTGTCCATCAGAGAAAGTAAACGCTGTAAAGTGCATAAATGTGGAAGTATGACCTGCTTGTGGTGCACCCAAGATGCCCAGACTTGCTTCGCGAATGTGCAACCGCTAAACAGGTGGTCATGGGATTCCTCAGTCCTTTGACAATGATCATAAAGAGAGGTGCGGACGATATGTTTGTGAAAAAGTGTTGTCTTGACATTGAGTTTTTCATGTACAAGTAGCCAAAGGAAGATCTAGATTTTGGGAGGGCCATTCCAAAGCTAAAGATGCTTCAGAAAGAACTTGACACATGCCCAGACGGGGTGAACATTGGAGATGCAAGGTTGGTGGCAGAAGCCATGGTAAAATGTCCAGAGGTTGAGGGGCCCCAAACTTCAGTGTCAACTCTTTGTTGACCAAATACTGGTACCCCAAGAATGGTTTCAATGACTTGTGGAGGGAGATAAGGCCTAAATAAGTGCAATCTCCATGTCCTATTCTGCGTGTTGCATGCTTCTTGAACTGTAAGTGACAAATCAACAAGACGAAGTTGCGGAGCTGCGACAAATTTAATCAAGGGGTGTGGTTGAGCCCAGTTGTGTAGCCAAAACAAAACCTTGGCCCCATTCCCAATGCTTCATTGTGTCCCTTGCTTAACGATCTCCCTGCCGCGCAGAATCCCTCTCCAGATGGCAGAGCTACGAGAGTTTGGTTTCGCCTGTAGGAGATTTGTTGAATATAAATATTTACTTTTAATTACCTGGATCCATAGAGTATTGTTATCATCATTATATATTTTCCATCCAAGCTTTGTCATGGCCGCAATGTTGACAGAGGTGGTGTCATGAAGTCCAAGCCCTCCATTTTCTTTCGGTTGGCAAACCTGGGACCATGCCACTTTATGCATAAAATGCCTTTCCGTGCTTGAGTTCCAAAGGAAGTTTCGTTAAGCTTGATCAATAGCCTTGCGCACATGCGCTAGAAGCAGAAAAGTAGTCATAACATATCGTGGCATGACACTAGTAACAGCTTTTAAGAGTGTCAGTCGCCCCGCAAGAGTAAGTGTTTTTGCTTTCCATCCTGATAGTTTCTTCCTGACTTTGGTAACAATTTTAGCAAAGGTTTAAGCCATGAGTTTATCCTTAATGAGAGGTGCGCCAAGATATTTATCACACGCCACAATGTGTGGAATATGAATTTGCTGAAGTAGAACTTGTTGGTGCAATCTCGGAGTGTTCTTGGAAAAAGCAACCGTACATTTGTCCAAGTTGAGTTTCTGACCCGAGTACTGTTCATATTGTTGGAGAATGGCGTTTATCTCTGCGCAAGCCTGGGGTATCGCTTTTGCAAAAATCAGACAATCATCCGCAAACATCAAATAGGAGATTTTTGGTCCACCACGTGACGCCTTCACTCCAATGTTGTTTGTAAGTTGTATTTGGTTGTTCAGCATTCGTGTAAGAACCTCATAGCAAAGTATAAAAAGATATGGGGACAGTGGGTCCCCTTATCTTAGTCCTTGAGACGGGACAAAAAGGGGGGATGGGTTCCCATTAACCAGAACCGCATAAGAGGTTGAAGTAACACATTCCATGACTAATTGCACCCAACCTTCATAAAAGTCATGCTGTCGTAAACATACCTTCAGGAAAGACCAGTTGAGATGATCATAAGCCTGCTCCATATCCAATTTGATGCTCATCCACCCAGTGCGTCCTTTTTTATGCTTGAAAGTAGCCATGATTTCATGCGCGATAATCACATTATCCGCAATCTGTCGTTTGGGTACAAAAGCTGTTTACTGAGGGGAAACCAGCTTATTCATAAGAGGCCTCATTCGATTAACCAGGATGCGGGCACAAATTTTATTAACCGTGTTGCACAGGCTGATTAGGCGAAAATGTGTGGCTTTTGTGGGGGCCAAATTTTTTGGGATCAATGCAATATAGGTTTTGTTCATCTCACGCAAAAGTTTACCTGTGGTAAAGAATTCTTGAATAGCTGATGTGACATCCGTCCTGATCACCCTCCAGAATGTGCAAAAAAAAGGTCAGGGAGGCCGTCCGAATCGGGGGCTTTCAATGGTGCCATTTGACTGATCGTCATCACAATCTCATCCGATGAGCATAGGAGTCTCAATCTATTGTTATCCTGTCTGGTGATAAGGGGTTTTAAAACTTCCGATCCATCAAACAAGTCATTCCAGAGTCGGTGAAGCGTTCCTAAAAATGCTTCCCCAGCAAGTTCATAATCCCATCCGGCGTATCTACCCAAACTCTTGCTTCGTCAAGGAGCCTATGAATTCTATTCTTTGCACGGCAAACCATCGTAGTTGCATGAAAGTACTTGGTGTTTCTATCTCCACAGCTCAGCCATAGTGCTCGAGATTTTTGTGCCCAAAGCATTTCTTGGTCATACAAAGTCGCTTCCATTTGCAATGTTGTTTTCTCCCTAGTTGCATGGAGACCGGGATCTTCCGGGTACCGGGCTAGCATCGGGTCAACCTGAGCAAGCTCTCGTTAAAGGTTGTTGAGTTAAATGTGTATATCCCCAACAACGTTCTTGTTCCATGCTTTTAAATCCCATTTGACTTGTTCAAAACGTCTCATCAAGCAGTAAGATTTGGTTCCTCTACATTCCATCCTCCAGGCGCCATCCACAACCAGTTTTTAGTCTTGCCTATTAAGCCAAAATGTTTCCATTTTGAAAGGCTGGAAGCCTGATTGGCGTGGAGAGGTAGGCTGCAGAATAATCGGGCAATGGTCTGAACCAATGAAGGAATGATGTTGGACAAAAGCTTCAGGAAACTTAAGATACCAGTCAGGTGTGGTGAAAGCCCTGTCTAATCGCTCAAAGACTGCTGCCAGACCTTTCCGTTTATTGGTCCAAGTAAATGGGGGGCCATGAAATGGGATATCGACAAGCCCGTACTGGTTAATGCACTCGGTAAATTGCTGAGTCTACGATGCCAACAGTGGGATGCCTCCTCTTTTATCCGATGGATGCAGCATATCATTGAAGTCTCCCATAATGACCCAAGGATCACTCACCTCCTCAGAAATAGCCATAAGTTGCTGCCATACTTTCTTCTTTGTTTGTGGGTACAGTGAACCATAGACTCCCGTAAACAAACAATTGTAGTCTTGAGCAATATAAAGCAAATAGGCATGGATGATTTGATTTGAGGAATACAAAATCGAAACTTTAACATTATCTTTATTCCACATCAAACAGAGACCTCCTGCATAATCTACAGGTTCAACAAGAAAGTATTCATACTGGTCCAAACGACCTAGTATCTGCATCATCCTTGCTTTTCCAATTCTAAGTTCCATCAACAAGATCACATCTAGTGAATATAGTCCACTAAGATGTTTTAGTTTCCCCACAATGCCTTTCCTCTCTGCCCCCCCCTAACATTCCATACAAGGGTGTTACTCATCAGAATCAGATGTGTTAGGGTGATTACTGGTTATGCAATCAAAAGCCATACTATACTTCTTTTTAACATTGTTGGCGCGTCGTTCACTGCCACTGGAGAAGTGTTCCCCTTTCTTTCGCTTGCCCGATCCCGTGCTGCTTCCACCCGAATCCCCAATGTGAACTGATCCTCCAGATATCCATGCTGTAGAATCCGAGCTAGTACTGTCCCTAGAATCAACCGCAACAATGGCCTGGGAGTGTTATTCATGTAAGTCAGACAAAGTGGTGTTCGTTGTTGGAGACGTTATCTGAAGCCGTATTGTTCGTGCATCAAAAAGGGTGTGATCTTACTCATGTGCTAGCTGGAAAGAAAATGAAGCACATCGTGGGTCTCGTTCAATTGCAACAAGAGCACTGGCATTGGTCGAGGGTAAAAGAATGTCATGCGCCATAGGTTTTGTCAGTGCTGGAAGTATACTATGAATCATGGCATGTGGTGGGGTGTCCCCTTTGCTGTCAACATTACCAGACTGCTGAGGCGCATCGAATCTGTCAGGTGTGCTAGCATATGTGTTTTCATGCTGTGACGAATCACCATCCGAGATCAACACCGTGATAGGTGAAACCGGGAGAAATTCATAACTTTGCAAATTCACCGCTGTTTATGGGTACCTCTCCATAGGTTGTTCAACAAACCTTGTAACCCCAGCCGGTATTCTACCTCGTTCCCGACCACCTCTTCCAAGCAGTTGGCCTCTCCGACCCCCGGTGCGGATGCGAGCACCTCTAGGTCCTGTACCCAACAGTCCAGCCCCATCTTCATTCTCTGTTTGTGTTGTCGGAGTCACGCCCACGCTGCCATGATGCCCCATTCTTCCGCGTAGGCCCTGACCTCTCTGAACTCCTCGGCCCCGAGTACCTCACCTTGTTTTATCCACTACATCCTCCATTTCCATCTCAGATTCAGATGTGATATCAGTGAACTCCGCTCTCTGTTGTCCAGTAGTTTCAGTAACAACTTGTTCTTCTACCATTTGTACATCTTATTTTGCCGGAATTTGTGTTCTCGTCTCGTCCATGTTGTCATGTAGGTTGCCTTGCTGCATGCTACTATGTTGTCTCATATTTCCAGTCTGCACTTCCTGAGTCATATCCACATTTGTGTGACGTGTTGTTGATGTCTCTCCTCTCGCTTCAACAACCTTCCGTCCGCGCCAAAATTGTGGTATTTGCCATCCCTCCTCGTCAACTTCCCTTACCGTTGCTTTTCCATTGTTCTTGCTGTTATTGTTACATCCTCCGTTGTCGCCATGTGTTTGGTTTGAATTACGCTGAGTGCGGCCGTCATCATTTGGTTCTTCTATAACAATCCCAGTGTTACGCCGTCCTTGTTGTGTCGTCCGGTTTGGTCCACTACTATAACCAACACGTCTAAAGCCGGGTAGTGAAGTCCTAGAGGCATCCTGTTCATAAACCGAGTAAGTCCCACCTTGTCTTCGTTGTTGTAAAGGCGGGAGCACCGACGGTATCTCTCGGATAACACGTTCCTCTAAATTGGATGCTTCAAAAGATGGGAGCAGGGTGATGGGGCATTCTGTCCTCACGTGACCAACCCGCCCACAAAGAACGCAAAGTTTCAAAATGTCTTCCAATATACATCTAACCCGGACCGTGATGTTCAGATAACAAATTTCAATTTGCGCTGATGGGGGGATATCCAAGTCGATTTCCACGCACACCCTAGCAAAACGCGCCCGTAAGATCCGTGTTGTGTTAGCATCTACTCGTATTGGTCGTCCCAACACACGAGTTATTTGCCACATAATTTTGGCGTCCCACAGCTCCATTGGCAGGTCCGGTAGTCTAACCCAAACAACAACGCGCTCCAGCTTCGCAGCCAGAGAATCAAAACCTACATGCCATTGCCTGAAAACCAAATATTGTCCAAATATGAACCATGGTCCTTGCAACCAAATAAGATTTATGTCGTCAAGTGATGCAAACTGAAAAACAAAAAAATCATTCCCAATGTCAATGACTTGTATAGCTCCTTGCACCTTCCACAAAAGATTGATCCTCCTGGTAATAAATTCCAATCCCAACGGTTCGCCCATAAGTTTACCAATAAGACTGAGATTCCACGCCCTCGCACTCTCGTGGATAAGCTCTAGCTCGATCAAAATAGTGAGTTGATGTGGCTGCACTGTCGACGATGTCCCAGGTGGTGGAGCTTTAGTGATTGGTGGTTCGTGACTGTCGTTGACGTTGCTGTGTCGAGTCAAGTTCTCTCTCTGCCCTCGAGGTCGAGTAGCATTAGGTCGAATATCGGCTTAAGTAGGCACCTAAAAACCCGGAGTTGGCATCCCAACGTTGTGTGCATATTGCGCTGCCACATGCGCTGAGTAGAGAGCTGGGAGTGGTAGAATGTAGGAAAGGTTTGGTGTGTAAATAGGGAGAGGTTCTTACTCCGCAAGGTCTGCCTAAGACATCATACTAGTTGTATAATTGTCTGCCCCTAACATAGCATTCCGATAATTCATCTGCAATCGCCCTAAAGCCGGGGGTGAGATCACATTGGTATTCATAGTTGACATCTGCATGGGGACAACATTGTGGGGGATCGGTTGAGCCTCTGGGGTGGTAGAAATCATGGGAGGTTGATTGTCATTGCATGCAGCAAGATGACCTTCTCCCACTTCGTTCGGCGGCTGCGGTGATTTACTCATACGTAGATTATCTAGATCAAGATCTCTGTGTTGTTTTCTTATTAGATAAGAGAGAAGAGTGTTTTGATGTATGCTCCGAATCTCTCTTGTTGCTTGCCTTAAGTAATGTTGCATCATAAAGCCTACTATCAAAGATATTTGATGTTGCCACCCTACAAACACACCATACCTTGCCTTCATCATTCTACTCAATGTGCTGGCTTCTTGAGCCTTGCAATCCCATACTCTGTACTTCATCGTTCTTCCTCAGGCTTTCAAGAGGTTCTGCGTTTCTTCATTCAATAGCGATTGTTGGCAACACCAACCTTCTCCATTTTCCTTTTCAAATGAAGCTGAGTTGGGTGAGTATGAGGGAGTGCACCTTGTTATGTAATGATGTTCTCCTATTTTCCAACTGTCTCTTCTCTCTTAATTGGACTGTAGGCTTTGAATGCAGAAATGTGAAGGTGGGTGTAATGAGTACCATGCTTGATCGTCGAAACATCTATGTGCCAACCCTTCTCAAACTGCAGCAAACTAGAGAGATGAGAGCACATCTTCTTGGGGAGAGATGAGAACCAATTCAGCTCTGCTTGAGCTGCATAACCATCTGAAGTTTTAAATCCATAACCATCACTTTATCTATTTGTAGAGGGAGAAAAACTTAGAGCAGTGAGTCGTGGAGTGTTGCCTCGTTGCAACTCAGCAAGACTAAGAGAGGGAGATGCCACAAAACAACCAGTTTGTGGAGAAGAGGAGGGAGAGTTGATGTAGTTCGTAGTTTGCGGGAGATCTCTGTGTCGAGTTTGCCTGAATGACGGCCGATTTGGTCGGTGGAAGAAATCATCGCTCCAGAGACCCATATCTCTTTCATTTCATTATAAACTTTGACAGTAGCTTTTTAGAGAATATCTCATTGAATCAAGTAATAACACATATATGAAAATTGTAATCAAAGTATTTATCTAGGGTGCATATTGATGATATAAATGAAAATTCATGCTTTACGCATGTTCACGGAAAGGTTAAACATGAGCAATAGATTTTAGAAGATTAAGATTAATGGTCTTAAAAAAATAAATGGGAAAATTATATGTAAAAAATATGTATTTGTCGCGCGCTAAGGTGAACCAGGCTTCCCTCCCCTCGCCGTGTTCGTAAAATGGTACATAACCTTCCCCTTCTAACTTGGGCCAGACCTCACCTTAAAGGCTGAAACCCAAAACCATCATTCCTTCAAAATAGCCCAAAAAAATTAAAAATAATCCAAATTAGTTTCTCATCTTCCCTGAAAACCTCTTTGAGAGAGAAACCCAGGTCGGTGTTGAAAAGACCATTAACCAGAGACACGTGTCGAAAACCCAATGGTTCCTCTCCTTCACCTGTCCATTAATGGCGACTCCACTCTCCACTAACACAACTTAGCTTAAACTCGCGAACCCCAAACTTTATTTTGGATACCCAAAGTTAGAAAACATGCAAAGGTTCAAGCTTTCATCTCTCCAAATCCAAAGATCACATCTTTATAGTTTCAGAAACCTCCATTGTTATCTTCCAAAGCTCTTCTCTCAACAACAACAACAAACCCCATTAGAGAATGTGGGTCCAATTTGTTCTCATCTCAAGAGTCGTTCTGTGATTAAGTTTCAAGGTCCAGACACCATTAAGTTTCTTCAAGGTCTTTTAACCAATGATGTTCGACGATTTGCCCAATCCATTGCGGAGAAACCAAAAACGTCCAATTTTCCTACACCAAATGTGTCACCTGTGTCAGAACCACCTATGTATGCTGCAATGCTTACACCCCAAGGGAGATTTTTGTATGATTTTTTCCTTTATAGACCGTGGAGGCCCGAGGAGAAACTTGATACAACTGGGGCGAAACCCGGAGAGGAGGGGTTTGCTTTGTTTGCTGATGTTGATTTTACTGTGTTGGATGAGATATTGGAGTGCCTTCGTAAGTAAGTTTAGCTTCATTGGTTTTGTTTAATTTTGTTAGTGATCAATTGGGTTTAGTTTATATGTCTAATAGCATTGCATTGAGTAATGGGTATTAACATTTGTGATTGTAGTTTTAAAATGTGTATTTGTAGTCTAAATGGCTGAATTTGATGCATTTCTATTATATAAGCACAAGCATATTGAATTTGGTTGATTATTTTGGTTATTGTAATACATTGAATGCTAATTGGGAGGGTATCTTTTTATTACTTCTGAATCATAACTTATGGCAAGTTCATATGCAACAGCATTAGTGTCCATGATAAAACAAAGTAAAGAAAACCTCGCCTATATTAGCGACATCATTTGAATAGCACCTTTTGAAGTTGGGGCTAATCCAACTTTACCTGATGCCCTTCGTTTGCATACTTTACAAATTTTATTAGCATTTGAAAATATATTTGCATCAGGAAGAACTCAAACATCCAGGGCATAGCACAACCTTCGTGCTTTCGACCTAGTATTTTGTGCATCGTAGTGTTCTTCTCATGCCTGAATAGGTTGTTGAGTTGTGGTGTCCACCAAGATTTGGACCATGGTGGCTTAATCAAAATATGAGTTTCTTAGTATATTTGAATTAATGAATTGGGAATTCAGGGAACTATAGAAAGTTATGTAATTAGAATTTACTAAACTAACAAAAATTGGTGTTAGCATTAATCCCAATATAAATCCCGTTCTACTATTTAATTAAAATTCTTTTCGGGAATTGCTGCAGATACCGGTTGAGATCAAAAGTGGAAATTGAGAACGTAGGTAATGATTATGCTTGTTGGCAACGGTTTGGCGGACAGCTTTCTAGCAAGTCTTCATCTACTGAAGATCCAAAAGCTGCATCTATTGGCTGGGGTGGTGCTATAAATTGTGCTGGAATGTCCGCTACACAAGGAAATCATCTTGGATGGCAATGGTATAATGATCCCCGATTGGAGACTCTTGGTTTCCGTGGGATTTTTCCTTCTAATACAATACGTAAGTTTTTGTAACCTGGCCTGGTTCATCCAAAATCAGTTTTTTTTTTGGTGGACGAACAACTATGTAAAATTAGGCTTATAAAAGAAAAGGATCACTCTAACATTCTTAATCATTGGAGATTTAAAGGTTTATTGCCCTTTTGATTTGCAGCACCACTGGTGGAGGCGGACAAAGAAGCCGATGAACGGAATTACCTTTTGTGGAGATTAGAGAAAGGAGTTGCAGAGGGATCAACAGAGATTCCAAAAGGTTAGAGCATTGCTTTAAGATAGTGAACAAATTATGTTTCAACTTCTTGGAGAACTTTAATCTCCAGATTTTGTGTTTATCTCAATAATTTTTCTATAATCAAGTAATGTAGTCTTTCTTTGGATTTTTATAGTGAGTCTGAAGCATTAAGGTCAATATTAATTCAGAGTTCATCCTCATTGTATTTCTGGTCTGAAGCTTCCATCATTCTTTTTTCAGGTGAGGCTATTCCACTTGAATATAACATGGTTGGTCTAAACGCAATAAGTTTCGACAAGGGATGTTATGTGGGTCAAGAATTTGTGGCTCGTACACACCACCGTGGTGTCATACGCAAACGCCTGCTTCCTCTGAAGTTTGCTAATGGTAGTGGCAAAGGTATATTTCTTTTGGCTATAGTACTGAGAATAGCCAGTTAGTCTTGGCTAGGTTTATCATACATTAAAAAAAGACTACCAAAAAATTCCAAATGTGAATGAGTCTGCTATGGTTGACTGAACTAAGCTACATATGAACCTATTTATTTTCTGTCGTAAGACTTCACTCTCTTGGCACCTCTAGATTAAAGTTATCCCATGTCACCTGAGGACTTCCATCATATCTTCTTTGCTTAGAGTTCAGTCGGAGGTTCTGCGTTATTCTTGTTAAGGGTACATTTTGAGACCTCTTTAACTGAGTACCGTTTTATGTATTTACTTGAAATTATTCTCAACTTTCTTTGATTTTCTTATCATTTGATCTGCATTGAGCTAAAACAAGTTTACCTTGTGATGTCCACCAACTTTTATATATTCTACTGATTCTTCTTTTCTTTTTTATGTTGGCGTTCAGAAGTAGTGCAAAAAGTTACTCCAGGTTCAGAAATAGTAGACACTACATCCAACAAGAAAGTTGGGACAGTAACAACAGCACTTGGGAGTCGAGGGTTAGGTCTACTGAGGTTAGAAGAAGCCTTTAATGCATCAGGAACCCTTAGTATCAAAGACCAAGACAATGTTAAAATTGAGGTCATTAGACCAGACTGGTGGCCGACTGAATGGTTTCCTGAACGACAAAATCATACTTCAGCAGCTTAGAGGTGGTGGTTGAAGGTGGTGGCTCTCAATGGCGAGGTGAACCAAAATCCAACTTCTGTATTTATCTGGTCAGATTAACAAATGTTACCTAGCATATTTCATTGGTCACTCGAAAATGTCAGTAATCGTTTAACACGCCATTGCTGATCTCTTTTTTTGGGGGGCTCCTGAATATCCCAGAGTAGTGGTTCATCTCTGGCTGTAGTATTAATCTGATTTTTGTTTTTGGCTCTTAATAAAAAGTTCATTTTCAGATACTATCCTTCTAAGTTCTAAATCAAGTAAATTATGTAAAACATGAATGTGCCAGAACACTATGACACTGATTCTTGTTGCTTAATAATTAGTTTTATTATAGATAAACGCAGTAGTTTGCGTTATAGGAGCGCTTAAACTTCAAGTAGAACTCAGATGGACTTTATTCAGTAGACTAGTAATGACTTGGACATAGTTTGCGTTAGAGAAATGCTTAAAAATCAGGAACTTAGCAAATCAAGAATTTTGCTGACTGTAGTGAGAAGAGCCACGACTCTGTGATTCGTTGTCGCCATTAGACGCCCGTTGTCATAGAAAGTGTCATCGCAATACTCAACATCTTCGAGAGCCTTAAAATAACTAGAGTAAACTCTAGTGTAATCACGTCTTCCAAATTGAGTTGCAGCAGCATTAATATTCTTGATAGCATCAGCGTACAATGTAGCGCAAGTTGCGAATGAAGCTTTCCAGGCTGGATTGGTTCCCATGAGTGTTTGTTGCGTGTGTATGAAATGGCTATTCTCAACTGCACTTTTCAGGGTAAGATTGATTGTTATATTTCCAAGACCAAACATATCTGCTGAGGCCGAACGAGGATCAGAAGTTAGAGCTTCAGTACATAGTGCTGGGTCGACTGTGTAGGGACAAACCTGATTGACTAAATTTGTGACCGCCACCTTACTAACTCTTGATGCTTCTGCAGATGATGAAGATACGAGAAGTAAAAGTGTTAGGGTAACGAAAACAGAATTATTAACTAGAGAAGAAGACTCCATTTTTGTTTGCTTGGATGAAATACTACGACACTGGAAGAGCGACTCGTTGGAGGACTATTAATAACCAGGCTAATGATTTATTACTAATTAAGACAGAATTAAGAAGGAAGTTATATAACAATTACCTCCTCAAATAAAATATATTACAGCTGGGGGGAAGATATATAGCAATTATTATATAATAAGGAGGGAAGATTCAAGCTGGAATATAGTGTTTTCCAACAGTAAATTGAAGTCTTAGTAATAATATTTTATTAGAAAATCTGTTGAGGAATGGCAAAATCAAGTCACATGGCCGACCTGATTTGTTTTTTTTTTTTGTGAAAACCCGATAATCCTGCTATTTCCAAGAAACAACTTTCTCCAAGTATACTTACCCAAACATACTGCAGTACCCTTCTAACCAAATCAATTATAAGAACTGATATATGCTATTTTTCCAAGGTATGTTTATCCAAGTACCCTGTCTTCCGATTTATTTGACCATCTTCTGTTTCATGAAATGCATCTTCCAACATGATTTGTTCAACAAAATCATTTCTTGTTCGATTTCCATGTCTCGCTCTAGTTTTGATGAAATGTGTTTATTCAAATTAAAATGGTGTAAAAGTATTGAAAGAGAAGACAAAGTGAAGAACTATAGGAAGCTAAATGGTTTATGAGGAATCAAGACCACACTGCATAGCTTAAGGATGGTTCCCAAACAGAAGTGAATTAAAGAGTACCAAGTCTTCTGTAACCTAGCATTACTTCTAGTCTTTAATATTTACCTGTGAAGATAACAAATGGTGTTCGAGTATTTCGTTGATCGTTTAAAAACTTCTTAAGCTTTGAACAGGCCAATTACTGATTCCTCTCTTTTTGGGTCTTGGGAACTCTCGTAGTGGTTTTTTCTAGGATCATAGTATCTTAAACTGATTTTTCTTTTTGTCTCTGAATGTTCATAAGAAGTTTATTTTGAAGAACATTCCATCTAAATTTCAGGAAAAAAAGAAAGGTAACCAACATAGTAATATAGGGAATGTTAGAGTTCTAAACATAGTACAATTAACTCTAATTCTCAAATGACTAGTGTAAGAATTATAAGTAAACCCAATAATTTGCGTTACAAAGCACTTAAACCTCAAGAAATGTAAGCTAGGAATGACAGGGTAATAGTTTGTGTTACAGGACAGCTTAAACCTCGATAACAAATGTAGACCAGTAATGACCATAAGTGCATTTGTGAGTCACGACTTTATGGTCATCAGTAGATGTCCAACTTTTTGCAATCCTGGAGACCTGGACATTCTCCATTGCAGTAACATAAGCTCGTCTATATTTGCATCTTCAAAATTTTGAAGCAGCCGCCTGAAGATTACTAGCATCTTCATACTTCATAGCACAATCTGTTAGTGGCACTTTTGAGACAGAATTTGCTGCAAATGTACAAAAATATCTGTCTCCATTATGTTCTTTAATTAGTGAAAGATTGACGTATATGCTCCCAATGTGGAACACATCTTTGGGGGCCGAAAGAGGATCAGGATGTAGAGCTGCAATGCATAAATTCGGGGTCGGTAGTTACAGACCACTGTAGATTTTGCTCCTAGCTCCTCACTCATCAAATGAAGCAGTTTTGGGGGTAAGGATCGAAGTTATCACACTTGCCTAATACAAGTAACAAGGAAGCAAGAGAAACTGCAGGTATAGTTCACTTCTCTAAATGCATGCTCTATTCTGAATTCCTCCACTGGTTCGCTTGCCTTTGGATGTTTTTCATCAATGATCTGCACTTCAAAGGTGGTCTTGCCTTGTTTCTTATAATGCTGATTATTTGAGATGAATCTCAATTCACCCATAATTTAGTGATGCCTTTCTCCACTGCAATACTCCGTCCCCAATAATAGTTGTAGTCCCAAAGATCTCAGGGACGACAATACGTATTAATTTGTTTGGGGCTTGACACGTCTCACCAGAGGATGGCACCACTCAATTCTTCTCTCTTAGGTACCCCTTTGCCTCTATATATATAGGGCAGGGGGTATTAGGACCTAAGGATGCTTGGTCTTACATGACGTGTGTAATTCCTACGTACCCTTGCAGGCTTTTACCTTTCCACGTGGTCTTTTGTTAAAGTACTTTTGTCGGTTACAATGCTTTTGACGTGGCTTGTGGGGGACCTCCCCCTGAGACGTGCTTGTCCAGGGACGAGGATGCCGTAAACAACCTACTAGCTCGTGAGCGTGCTCCTACAATAGCAGTCATTTTATGGAATGTAGCAGGTTCTTCTTTTCCTGCATGAGAGAAGTAACAATCTCATGTTTGGTCTCTTGAGCCATGTCCCCATAGTCCCTATGATCAGTGAGGGATCCATCTGTGTGGAAAAGATTTATTCCGGAAGTCGGGGAGATTGTTCCATTTGCACAATCTAATCTTTTTTTGCTTGTACTCAAGTTAAACTTCCTACTATACTATCGATTACAGTTTTCATGCCAATAGAAAGTCTAGGAGCAGTCATATATATATGCTACTATTGAACCTAATCTCATTATGTGGTTCCAAAGATGATTGATATAGGAAAGTTCTAGGAGCAGTTTGTGGGCCTTTATCAGAACTTCTTTGTGAGTGATCCCCTGGATCCACATAAATTCTTCAATAAAACTTCCAAGTCTTCTTACTAGATGAATTTTTGTAGGACTCTGCAATGGTTTAGGTTCAATGAAACTTCCAAGCACACAATGCACAAAGAAAAGAGCTGTAATTTCCTCCAATAGCACCACAAATACCACACTGAATAGTGGGGATACCTTCATCTGCACCAATTTATCATTGTTGTGACTTGTGAGTTCTCCCTTTAATGTTTCGAATTTGCCAAATGGCTTCTTGAAGAGGCATTGTCCACATACATACTTTCCCAGTGTACATTTTCACTTTGCGCCTTGGAACTTCATAGGCTGCTGGAGTACTGTAGTGTCAATCAACTGAAGGAGTCTTTACTATATCATCTGAGCTACATGGAATGAACTTGACAAATCTTCTTCAGCCGGTCTCTTCCAATACAGTACCTAGTATATAGATAGGTCCATTTATAGTGTTCAGCCAATTATCAAATCTCAGAGTTTAATCAAATTCACTAAGTATAGTATATTTCGGGCAATCATAAATCTTACCTAAATATAGGCGCTATGCCATCCCAGGCAGTTGCAGTTTACCAATATCTTTGGGATGGACAGTGTGATAACAAACCTTATTGACTAAACGTGTACCTGTAGCCATAATACTTACTTGATGCCTCCGTAGACAATGACGAGAAGAGAAGCGAAACTGCTAGATTAACAAAAACGGAATTAATATCTACAGTTAAGAAAATTCCATTTTCGTTTGCAGGATAAATTACTACTACACACTGGACAAGGGTCTCATTGGAGGACTATTTATACTGGTGGAAAGGGTTTGAGTTTAGCGTTTTCCAGTGATAATATTTGCAAGTTATGGTGCATGCAAGCATATATACAGCAACCAGTTGGGGCCTCTGTATTTTGGTACAAAAACAAGTTGATCAGCTAATACTAAATTATTTATACGGTCATATGCACTGGACCGTGGGTTGTAGATCTAGGCTGATCTGAGACGTCCTACGTCGTTAGATCATTCTAAAGTTTGAGAAATGATAAAAGATTCAATAGTACAATAAGTTCTATTTTCTTTGTAACTTGGGTGTCTGATGGTTAGGTTTGCTGAGGACCTAACCTTAGAAGAAGCCTTCAAAGTGACAGGAACCCTTGGGATCAAAGAACAAGATGATGTTTAAATTGATCCTTCAAAGTGATGGGAACCATAGGGTCAAAGAAGAATATGGTGTTAAAGGTGACAAGAACCCTTGGGATCAAAAAACAGAAAAAAGATTTAGGAATAATAGAGAAAACATGATAATATTAACTCCTATTACCAAATAAACAAATTTTATTATAAGTAAAATTACTTATAGTTTGCTGTCTAGAAGCACTTAAACCACAAAAACTATGTAGACTAGTAACAATATTGAACTAGTTTCCAGTACAGGAATCCATACATGAAGAACTACAGTGATCCAGTAATGTCCCTAACTGCATCTATGAGAGCCGTAACTTTATGGTTCCTTGTTGTCATCAGAGGTCCAAAGGGATCGAATGCATCTCCACAATCCTCAACATCATTTATAGCATTAAATACAGAAGCGCTAGCTCCTCTGTAATCACGTCTTGCAAATTGAGAAACAGCAACCTGGAGATTCTTGATAGCATCTGCATACTTCCCAGCACAATCTGCCAGTGGCGCCTTAAGTCTAGCACTGCCCTTGTCTTTGCTGTATATGTATAAAGTTCTCTGCCTCGATTGCGTTCTTTAGTGCAAGATTGACTGATATACTCCCAAGTTGAGTCATATCTGCAGAGGCTGATCGTGGATCAGCACTTAGGGCTGCAATACATATGTTTGGGTATTGATTTTGAGTGCAGACTTGGTTAACTAGTGACTCTGCCCCCCCAGCCGTAGTAACCCTTGCATCCACACTTGGTGGAGAGAACAAAAATAAAAGTTGCAAAGCAACAAAAACTGAGAAAGAAGAAGTCTTGACTAAAGAAGATGATTGCATTGTTGTTTGCTAAGATGAGATACTATTACAGTGTGGGAGACTGAGAAGGACTATTTATAACCTAAACAATGATTATAAGAATATTTCTGTAATTAATAGGAATTTTTAGTTGGAAACGTTATAGAGGATATATTCATTACAATTAAGAGACAAACCTCAGATTATTTTCTTCATTAATATTATGGTTGGTTATAAAAATCTGTGTATAAGAAGATATTGGGCATGCAAATATCTTTCCTGCATATATTAGTGCCTAAAAGACGCTCTTATAACCACCAAAAATTTGGTGCAAAGTATGCTAAAGTGATTAAACTTGGAGCAGACATTTTGCTTGGGACAAATTTCATGAACTCACCAAAATTCTTAAAACCATTTTGCGCAGCAATACTTGGTGATAGTTAAAAACTCAATTAGACAGCATTTTCAGGTAAGAAACTTTCGATTATAGCTACTGCAATGCAACTGATAGAAAATATTCCCCCTACTTTTACTTTCAGGTAAGAAACTTTCGATTATAGCTAGCTAACAGAAAAAATGATTTCTAAGGACCTAGCAAGCAGATTTTGGGGATATTGAAATTCGGTGAAACGATGACTAGATGATGAGCCTCGTGTTGAGTATGTGTGCGATATGATGAGGGTTATAGAAAATAAATTTGAGGTCTTAGATTATTGCAACTAAACCATTCTACAGCTTAGTTTTTCAAAATTGCTAAAGAACAACAAGGCACTTGAAAATTTTGGCAAAAGATCAGTAAAACATATTTTTGTAATCGGACAATGAAACAAAGATTTCTTCCTAGACAAGGCAAACAGTAAAATAACTCGTAACTTTTCTCCAGTTTATCCTTCTTCAGCCACCAGCACTGCCTCAACCTTCACACCACAGATTTCATGCCCATTTGACACCCTTTTTTGGGTTTTACGAGTTTTATGGTCACGAAAAAAAAAAAATGAGCTCCTTTGCAAGCAAAAATGCTGACGTGGAGTTCGAAATAACAAGAAAAAACACCTCTCCAATGTACTGCTGGAGATGGTTTGAACTCTGCAATTGTCTGTTAGCTATATCAAAATATAGTTGGTCTCTGAGACTGTTGTTCTTTGAGTCTCTCTCTCTCTCTCTCTCTCTCATGTCGACCTCTGCAAATGCAAGCTTTGCTTCAATCCCAACATCACTCACTCACATTACTAGAAGAACTAACAATGGGGTTCTTTTGAAACTTAGTAGAAGCTCTTTAATAACAAGAAGATCATCATCTCTCAATCAGTTCTTCTTCAAACACACCTCAAAGTCCAATGGGGTCAACTCAAATTCAATCTCAACCACTTTCAAACACTTCTCACCTGTCATGGAGTGGCAGGATTGCACGTAAGCATCTCTTCTTTCTCATTTGTTGTATCCCTTTTTCACCTAATTTGAGTGTCTAAATTAGTAGAAATTTGTGTTTTTTGCATCTTGATTTGCTTATATGAAATGAGGTTAAGCTTAATTGCATCAAAAAGTTATCTTTGGGGGATTGAGGAAATACCCATTTGTGTTTACTGTTTGATTTTACATTTTTAAGAGTAAAATTTGTTTTTGTTCTTAGTTGAGTTGGAAATTTTTAGTTGTTTAATAAGTACCCTTTTGTGTAAAGTCACAATTCATCATTTTGAGGAAAATGTTTCATCCACATTGATGATTCAGTTGTTGGTATCAGATGGACAAAGAGGGAATAGCAGTTATTTAAAAGACAATACAATCTAGAGTACAATGGGAATGCTTATTACCGATCATACCAAATTGGAAACGACTTAGGATTTTATAGGAATTGAGTTGTCTAACATAGTTAGCATAGTGAATGACTCTTCATTATCAAATCGTTTTTCATTCTTGAATGTTGGTTATGGTGACCAGCTTTGCTATAAAAGCATTAACTTCAAAAATATGAATGCAGTGCTCGAATGGAAATTGATGTCCCTACGTCAGTTGCATATAATTGTTATTTGGATCGTGAAGCAATTCCCCAATGGATGCCTTTTATATCATCTGTAAAGGTCTGTACCTGTATTCGTTTATTCTATAAATTTGTATTATTGTTTCTTAAGTATGGCAAGAGTGATGCATAAAAGTGCATCTTTTTCTCAAAAAGCAGTACTCGGAACACTAAAGGAGAGGTTACAAAATATTAATGTAGAAGCAGGTCATTTTTAGCCGAAATCTTGTACAGAGATTACCAAAATGGGAAGCATAAAATCTTACCATTGGGTTGTATCTTTCTAACTTATCCGTCCTAACTCACGACACTGTTATGTACAAAAATAATTCCCCTGAAAGCTCAATTAAGTTTATCTTTTTCCGATTCTACTAAGCTCTAAAATGAAATGTGGTGTTAGAATCCAATAGCTGGTAATAACTAGGGGTTTAATTCACGTTGGCTTCTTTTTTAACATAGGCTCAGTGATTGATGAGGGATTTCTTCGGTCCATACACAACAGATAAACTTGCTCAATCATCAAGGTATCTTCTGAAATTAGTATTCCAGGTCACCTCTTTACCTTCCCATAATTGGAGTCTGCTAACCTTTCTTTGTGGTTAGCCCATGATAGCAATGCGAAAGTTTTCTTTGACGGTCGAGTTCTTACTATATGTATTCCCAATATCTTCCTTTGTCGTCTCTCTCTATTGCAAGCTGGAATCTCACGTAACACCTCCTAGGCTTTTAAGACACCTCTCCCTACACTCCAGTCTGACGAGACTCCAACACTTCTACTCTCCACTCTCAGGCATCACCGTATTCATTTATTCTATGTTATTTAGCCTTGAACAAAGTTCTTGTTTAACCACATGATAAGTCTACTTAACCCATTTTACTTGTACCCTTTACACTGACCTTTTGAAACGTCCTCATCGTTTATCTCTGCACAGAAAGATTGAGCTTCTATAAATCAACCCCAATAAATTTATTTTCATCATTTCCTCGGTATGGGAAGAGTTAATAATGAAGCCTACTTTATTTTCTTAAATTAAATAAAAACAATGGTTGGGACTTGAGACAGCTAACAGATTAAGAAATACTAAAATAGAACCAGGACGTCCTTAGCCAAAATTTAGTAGAGAAGTTACCAAGATGGGAAACATAAAATCCTACGGTTGTGTATGTCTTGCACACGATTCAGCCCTACTCGTGACACTCTTATTCAACGAAAATCCAAAGAAAGCTCAAGCAAGTTACTTTTCCCGATTCTATTAGCAAGGTTATTTTATGTTATTTTAGTCCCACATTGGTTATTCATAGAAGTAGTTTACTATCTCTCTCTTATATATAGAGGGTATGATGTATCCTAAATAATCAATTCAATAATAATATTTTTCTCTCTCTAATCTATTTCTACATGGTGTCAGAGCAAGTTATCGTTCAACACCCTCACTGATCGAACTCGCCGGTAAGTTCGTTGGGAGGTAAAAAAAAATTTTAGGGTTGCGATTTTCGTTCATGTTGGTCTGATTCACACCGCCGTTCTCTCTCTCTCCTCTGCTTTGAAGAACGACGATTATCACTATCTTTTTGGTAGCGTTGTTCTGATCGCAACCTAAGCTTCCGCAATTATTATTTTTTGGTTTTTTGGATCCGGTCACAAGATGCGATAGATGCTGATCTGAATCTCAGATCTATTTGGTTTATTTGAGGTAATCGACCGCGATGGCTATCGGTGATGAGTCGAGTTCGATCGTTTCTTCGATTGGAACGAGTGAAGATGTCCAGTCCTTCAACTCTGTTCATGACAATCCAAATCTGAAGATTACGATGGCTTGAATTATGTTCGATGGGCCCAGTCCGTGAAATTGTTTGTTGGTGGCCGTGGAAAGATAGGGTTTATTCTTGGCACAGAAAAAGAACCTGCAGAATCATATTCAAAGTATGCAAAGTGGTTCTCGGATGATTCGATGGTGAGAACTTGGTTGATTAATTCTATGCAGTTGATGATCTCCGTTGGGTACTTATTCACAAACAATGTACATCTGATTTGGGAATCACTTCGTAAGGTATATTCTCAGTGAGAGAATAATGCTAGGATATTTCAACTTTCCAATGAGATTGGGAATTTTAAACAGGGTACTCAGACTTTGGGGATGTATTATGCGAGACTTCGATCGAGTTGGGAAGAATTATCTCATTATAATAGCTTTATCGAGTGGCCAGCTAGTGCACCAAGTGAAAAGGTTCCTATTTCACCTACGACAACAGAGATTTATGCAAAGATTGTAGAAAAGACTCGGGTGTTTCAGTTTCTTGCGGGGCTCAATCCCGACTTTGAGTATGCACGAGTTCATCTACTTGACAAAACTCTTTTCCAACTCTTGAAGAGACACAAGCATATTGTCTTTCCGATGATAGTCGTCGGTCACCTATGCCTCCTAACTCCGGGATCCCTTCAGAGACTTCTGCTATGGCTATTCGTTATGCTTATCCGGCACCACCGTCAGTTTCTTCACAAACTTCACATACATCATCACCTAGCCTTTCTCTGTTACCAACGGCTTCCGGTAACTCTTGCCCCTCGAGAAAGAAGTGTGATTATTGTGGTAAGTGGGGACATCTAAAGACAACTTGTCATGCTTTGCACGGTCGTCCTGCTGGTTATCAACCCCGCCCATCTTAGTCCTCAGCACACTTATCTGCCGACTCTAGTATGCCAGATTCTTTGGCCTTTAGTGCTCTATCTCAGGATGAAATCAGCAGGTTCCGACAACTTCTCTCTATGTCTTCTACACCGGCAGCTTCTTATGCAGGTAACTTCGCATCTGCAAATAGTGTTTCTGCATCTCCAACTTTACCTTGGATTGTTGACTCGGGTGCAATCGATAATATGACTGGTATGTCTTCTCTTTTCCGGTCTTATGCTTCTAGTTCATGGCGACGAACTGTTCATCTTGCCAATGGAACTGAGACTCCTATTGCAGGGAAGGGTTATATCCCGATTACAGATTCCCTTTCTTTACCTGATGTCCTTCATGTCCCTCAGTTGGATACTAATCTTCTTTCTATTAGTAAAATTACCATCAATAAAAACTGTAGTATAACCTTCTTTCCTAATTATGTTATTTTTCAGGATCTGGTGTCACGGAAGATGATTGGTAGTGGACGTGAAGAGGGTGGTATTTATTTTTTGGATGGACATGTCTCTTCTATTTCTCCTCAAGCTCTCCAGTTAAAATCTATGTCTAGTAGTGAAAATATAAAGTGGGTGCTATGTTGGCATCACCTCTTAGGTTATATTTCCTTTGAGTATCTACGTTATTTGTTTCTGTCTTTCTTTTCTAAAGTATCCATGTCTGACTTGTCTTCTGAGACGTGTGAACTAGCTAAACATCGTTGTAGCACGTATCCGTTGAGTATTAATAAAACTTTTTCTTGTTTTGAACTTGTGCATTCGAATGTTTGGGGTCCTGCCCCAGTTACCTCTAGTTTAGGATTTCGTTATTTTGTGTTATTCATTGACAATTTTTCAAGGTGTACTTGGGTTTATTTGATGAAATCCAAAGATGAGGTCTCATCTATTTTACAGACATTCACCGTAATGGTTCGTACTCAGTTTGGGAAAACTATTAAAGTTTTTCGGTCCGATTGAGGTGGGGAATTTATGTCCCGAGGTCTTCGCAAATTCTGCAATGGCAATGACATTGAGCATCAAACCTCTAATACGAAAACTCCGCAGCAAAATGGTAAATCGGAAAGGAAAAATTGTTATATTTTTGATCTTGCTCGTGCTATGTCAATTGGCATGAATGTCCCCTCGCGTTTTCGGTCTGACGCTGTTCTTACGGCGGTGTTTCTTATCAATAGGTCTCCGTCTCGAGTTCTTGGTTTTTGCACCCCGTATTCTATTTTTTATCCTGATCGTTCTATTTTTCAGATTCTACCTCGTGTTTTTAGGTGTGTATGTTTCGTCCAAGTCACTGGGTCAGCCTCTAAAATAGATCTGCGTGCCTTGAAATGTGTATTCCTGGGTTACTCTCATGCTCAGAAGGGTTATAAGTGCTTCCATCCCTCATCCCGTCGTTATTTCACCTCTATGAACATTACTTTCTTTGAACATGTTCCATTCTTTACGCGTGGTTTTCTCTCTCAGGGGGAGTGTTTTCCAGTTCGTCCTCTTCCTTTAGAAGATTTATCTTCTCCTCCTTCAGATGTACTTCCGTTGAGTATTCCGTGTGAGTCTGCAATCCCACCTTTAGTTTCACCTTCAGTTTCACATCCTTTACAGGTTTATACTCGATGACATCCAGGACGTCAGCCTCCTACACCAGACTGCCAAGCATCCTCTGTAGCTCCAGGTCTGTCATCTTTCATCGATTCAACTTTATCAGGTATTGAGCCTTCTCCTACCACTTTATCAGGTATTGAGCCTTCTCTTACCGCTTCTATATCAGTTACTACTGATGATGATTCACCTGTTTCTCATAGTGATGATGATAGACCGATTGCTATTATGAAAGAGAAGCGAAATGCAAGGAAGCCTGATAGATATTCAAATGCAGCGGTTTATTCTATCATTGATTATACTTCAGATCATCGTTTTTCTCCTACTTATAATAGAGCTTTTCTAGCTTTTCTCTCTTTGGTTAATATACCACGTACAGTGGCACATGCGTTAGCCAAACCTCATTGGAAGGTTGCGATGTTGGAAGAATTACATGCATTGGAGATCAATAATACCTGGTCATTGGTTACCCTCCCGCCTGGACGTACATCAGTCGGATGCAAATGGGTGTTTATGGTTAAAGAAAATCTAGATGGAACGGTAAGCTGGTACAAGGCTCGGTTAGTTGCCAAGGGGTATGCACAGATACATGGTGTTGATTATCAGGAGACGTTTGCTCCTGTGGCCAAGATGAAACTATTCGAGTCATCTTTTCTATTGCTGCGTCGAAATCTTGGCCCCTTTTCCAGATGGATATGATGAATGCCTTTCTGAATGGAATATTGCAGGAAGAGGTTTATATGTCTCTACCTCCAGGTTTTCGTCCCGCTTCTGCTTTTGGCTTGGTATGTAAGCTAAAAAAATCCATCTATGGGCTTAAGTAGTCTCCTTGTACTTGGGCTGATACATTTGGTACCGCTATGATTGACTTTATGCTCCGAGTAGTGTTGGCCATACTTTGTTTCTTCGACATTATGGTAGGAAGATTGTTGCATTGCTTGTCTATGTTGACGATATTATTATTGCAGGAGATGATATTCAGGGTATTAGTGACCTGAAATCTTACCTTTGTACCTGCTTTCAGGTGAAGGATCTCGGTCTCTTGTGTTATTTCCTTGGGATTGAAGTTGCACGTTCTAGTTCCGGTATTTTCATCTCTCAGAGAAAGTACATTCTTGATCTTCTCTCTGCTTCAGGACAGCTTGCGTGTCGTCCTGCTGATATACCTCTAGAACTGATTCATCGTCTGGCAGACTTTGAGGGGGAGTTATTGAGGGACATTGGGCAATACCAGCGGCTTCTTGGGAAGCTCCTCTATCTTTCTCTTACCTGTTCTGATATTACATATGCTGTTGGAGTTCTTAGTTAGTTTATGCACAAGCCGCGTCATCCCAATCTTCAGGCAGCTATTCGTGTTCTTCGGTATCTCAAGGGGTGTTTTGGTCGTGGCGTTTTATTTCGAGATCATGGTCATTCTCGAGTCGAGGCTTGGACTGATGTTGACTATGCAGGTTCATTATCCGATCGTCGCTCCACTTCTGGGTATTGTATTACTATTGGTGGTAATTTGGTTACTTGGCGGAGTAAGAAACAATATGTTGTTTCCAGGTCCAGTGCAGAAGCCGAGTATAGGGCTATGGCTCAAGGTGTTTGTGAGTTAATATGGCTTAAGCGTCTTCTACAAGAGTTTCGGATATCGGTCTCTCTTCCTTTGACGCTCTATTGTGACAACAAATCTGCTATTAGCATTTTGGCTAATCCGGTGCAACATGATCGTACCAGGCATATTGAGGTTGATCGGTACTTTCTGCATGAGAAGCTTAAATCTGGACGGATTCAGATTTTTTATGTTTCTACTTCGCAACAGCTTGCAAATTTTCTCACGGAGGTCGTTAGTAGCAAATTATTATTAGATGTTTTGTCCAAGCTGGGCATGTGCGATATTCATGCTCCAACTTGAGGGGGAGTATTAGCAAGGTTATTTTATGTTATTTTAGTCCTACATTGGTTATTCATAGAAGTAGTTTACTATCTCTCTCCTACATATAGAGGGTATGATGTCTAAATAATCAATTCAATAATAATATTTTTCTCTCTCTAATCTATTTCTACAGATTCTTCTCAGATTTAACATGAAAATGTGGTATTGGGATGCAGCAGCTGGATAATTAGTAAAAAAATTCTAAATAAATGGAAGTAGAAAGGCCTCCTCAGCCAAAGCAAACAAAAGAGGGGACAGGGGATCGCTTGCTTGAGACCCCTACCACCTTTTAAGAAACCACAAAGACCTCCATTTATAAGGACAAACACCTGAGAGCTTTGAAGAATACAAATAATTCACTTACACCAAGTACTAGAGAACCCCAATCTTCTTAGAACTTCTATTAATAACTCCCAATTCAAAGTATTGTAAGCTTAAACATTCTCAACTCTTACAGCAACATTTCCCCTAAATTTCTTTGTTTCCCAGCTCATTCATTATCTCATAGGCCAAACTAATGTTATTTTGCACATTTCTCCCTTTGATAATTGCACTATGCTCAAAATAAATAACTCTATGAGCCACACCCTCAATCTATTGGCCATGATTTTTGTCAAAACTCTGAAGACAAAAATGCTTAGACAAATACGTCTATACTCTATAGTGTTTCATGACGTTAGCAGCCTGCACTTCTTTCCTCTTTTTTTGCTAGGCAAGCTGAGGTTAAGGCAGGACCCCAAGACCTGGATTTATAAAAGAATAAGGAAGTTACAGTGTGACATATTTTTTTCCCCATTGCATCCTCATCAAGTAAGACACGCAGGCCAGGAGAAACATTATGAGGGGACATAAGAAACTCGCAAAATACATTTGCATAGGATGCTAGAAGATCAACACACTCTAAAGACATGGTAAATATTGAAAGACTCGAGGGGTATCATGTGGGAAATGGATTAGTGAAGGAGGCACTCCCATGGGGGAGTCTTGTTGTGCTTAAAAGAGGCCCCGTGCATTCTGAATCCCATCTATTGCAGATATCCATGTTCCTTTGGTTGTCCTCTAGCTTCACAATGGTATTGAGTATTGACCATTCTTGTGTGAACGTCTTCCACTGTGTTGCAATAGATAAGATTCTCTGTTTGTACATTGGGTGGTCTGTTCTTAAAGATAATTTTATTTCTCACTTTCCAAACATTATACACATAGCTACAAAAGGCTGTTGAAAGAATCTTGATAAGTATATCTCCAGTTTTCAGATTGCCCAGACACTAAATTTCACAATGTAGGGTTATATTAGGTGTTAGAATCCCACTCTTAAGTAACAACTTAGACCACACTTCCTTAGCTATCATGCAACTCATAAAAAATGCTTTTTTTTTTCTTTTTCTTTTTTTGCAAAAGGTTAGCAAAATATTATTAATGGTGAGTAATAAGACTGCAGACAAGCCCTGCAGGACTAACAGAAGAAGAAACTAGTAGACATGCCTAACCAGTTTGAATAAGAAAGAAAGAAAAACACAATCTTTAGTCAAACCTGAAGTATTCTAAATTGGGGTCTTCAATCTGCTTGATGAAACTAGGCCTACCAACATACCACCCCCTTGCATTTGTACCCAATCTTGCAGCTCTGTTAGCACTTGCATCTGAACTGAAATTGCATTCTCTCCAAGAATGCTTAATTCTATTGAGCATTCTCTCCAACATACCACTCCATAAAAAGATGCTCACAGCTTTCTTTGTGAGCATTACAAAAACAACAACATGAAGAGTTCAGCACATGCCTAAACATGAGTCCGTCTTGTGTAGGAAGTATGTCCATGATCAGTAACCATGTTATAAATCCTTATCTAGGGATCACAGAGCTACCCCAGCAAATTTCAAACTTTCTTTACTGGTTTTTGTTGTCTGTTATCTTATTGAAAGTGTCAGAGACATTGAAGAAACCTTTAGGAGAAGGAGTCCAAACCATCCTGTCCTTGGTATTGGGAATAAGAGAAATATTGGGGAGATTGATGTGGATATCAGCAATCAAATGTGTGAGATGTGTAGGTATGTTCCAGCCATTACTCACAAACAACAATATTGAACTTAGCACTAGGATGAAGGAAAGTATCATACCTTAGTTGAGCAGGGAATTGTTGGTGGAGGATACCATGGCGGTGCCATGGGTCATGCCAAAATAAAGTTTTCTTGCCATCTCCCACAAGGTGCAGTGTATAAAGCTTTGCTTTGTCTCTGGAATCAAGAATTTTCCTCCAAATTCAAGAACAATCACTTGGAATTTTCATAGCCCTGAAAATTTTCCACTTTATTAAGTTGTTTTTGGCCCATTCAGGCCATAGACTATCCTCATTAGAGACTATTGTCCATGTTTGTCTCATGATGGCTGCATTTTTTCCACACTTCTAGGCTCCTCACCCCAAGACTCCCTTTTTTGGGGAGTAACACACTTCATTCCACCCCGTAGAATAGTGTTTCTTACCAGGATCATGACCATGCCACATAAATTTGGCAAAGATGGAGTTGATTTTGTAGATAACCTGCTTAGGGGGCATAAATATTATGATCCAGTAAACAAGGATACTTGACAAGACAGATTTGTTGAGCTGAAGCCTACCAGCATAAGATAAATCCTTGTTCTTTCATGAGTAGATTCTGCTAGTCATCTTTTCAATGAGGGGGTTACAGTCTTTTGCTCTCAGTCTTGTGATCTTGATTAGAGGAATCCCCAGATACCTAGAAGGTAAGACGTCCTCCTTGTTGCCCATAAGGCCATAATATACACAATGTCATCTTTGGTTGTAGACCCTACACCTGAGAAGTAGCAAGCTGACTTGTTATTGTTAACTTCTAGGCCAGTGAGGTTGTTGAAGTTGTTAAGACACTCTTTAATAACGTGGGTATATAGGATATCACCATGACTACAAGCGAGGAGGTCATCAGCAAAAGCTAGGTGAGTTAGCTTGGGTTTGTTGCACCTGTGGTGTAGCCTGAGAGCACCTTCACAATACTTCTTCTCCAACAAGTAACCAAGAGACTCCATTACCAGAACAAAAAGGTAAGGAGACGTATGATCTCCCTGCCTAAGCCCTCTTTGCCTCCTGAAGAAGCCCTCACGAGAGCCATTGGTAGAAAGTTAGAAACTGATAGAAATTGAGCATCCTGCACTTTAGGAACAAGAATCACTAAACTGCAATTGAAACCATTACGGATAATAGCTTTACACATTACCATTGGGACATCGGTTCAGTGATGGATAAGGGATTTTCCGTCCATGCACAGATCTATAAACATGCTCAATCATCGAGGTATCTTCTGCAATTGATGTTCCAGGTCACCTCGTTACCTACCCATAAATGGAGTCTGCTAACCTTTCTTTCTGGTTAACCCATGAGTACGAATGTGAAAGTTTCTCTTTGACGATTGAGTTCCTACTGTATGTACACCCAGTATCCTCCTCTGTTGTTTCACTCTCTACTGCGGGCTGGAATCTCATGTAACACCTCCTAAGCTTTTAGGACACCTCTCGATATACTCCTCTGACGAGGATCCAACATCTCTACTCTCTAGGCGTCATTATTCTGCTACATGTCTGCTATAACATTACACCAAAAATATCGTGTTCCTTGCTTCACCTTTCTTCATTCCAGTTGACCCTAAGAGTGTTACCCACCGTCATCCTCAAAGAGCCTAACTAATGTGAATCTACGAACGCGGAAGTTTAATTCGTATTCGATTAATACTAAGTTTTAACTAGATCTCAAATAAAACTAATAAGAGGAAAACTTAACTCTTTTCATAAACAAATCAACTCTACTAACTACTTACTTAAAAACAAATAACGTAGACTTCCCCTTTTATAGAACACAAGGGGGATTAGAATTAGCAACCTTAATTCTAATTAAAATATAATTATACTTAAATTGGGAAAACTTCCTCTTTAACCTTGTGTTGGTTAAACAAGCAAGTCCCTAAATCAACTTAGCATTTCCAGTAATGGAGAAGCTTGAATCAAAATAACATAAATATAAATAATCCATTGACGGTGAGAACGACCATTAAAGGACAATTAACTCAAATCCCTTCCTCTGCAGAAGATTTTGATCACGAAATCGTTAAGTTTTCGAAACATCACGGAACTAGAAACTTTATGATATGGCATACCCGTTTTCAAACTTTGAATTCTACCGCAAAATTTACCGTAAACTGAGGTCATACCCATATGTGGGGGTACGATGTTATCACCAGCATCCCTACGTCCATTGACGTCTAAAATTAAACGCTGAAAAAATACTGTGGTCCGCTCCTCAAACCCTGCTACAAAGTTTTCCCAAAACGGATCAACATACGGAAATAATTCTTTGCCTAGGGCCATCATCTCCCCTGTACGGATTAAATATTGGGATACCTCGGACTGTAACATGCGTGAACGTAACTGTTGGACGAGGGATTTTCCAAAGACATTGATGATATCTTTGCAGAATATTTTAGTTTTTGCTGTGTTTTTATAGACGATATCCTTACCTTCAATAATACACTAGATGAACATTATGAACACCTAAATACTATTATCAATAGATGTAAGAAAGAAGGGCTGGTAATGTCTGAGAAAAAAGCAGTAATTTACCAGATAAAAATTAAGTTTTTGGGCTTAGAATTTGAGGATGGGAAACACTGTCTCCAACATCATATTCTAAATAATATCCAACATTTTCCGTGTGAAATCAAGGATAAGAACCAATTACAAAGATTTCTAGGTTGCTTAACATATGCATAAGCATATATCCACAAGCTAGCAGAAATGAGAAAACTTCTCCAAGCTAAACTCAAAAAAGACGTTCCTTGGAATTGGACACCAGCAGACACTATCTATTTAGAAAAAGTCAAAAAACAAATAAAGGACTTACCAGGACTTTATCATCCTTTGCCCAATGATAAAATGGTGATTGAAACAGATGCATCCAATAAATATTGGGGTGCTATGCTCAAAGCCCAGGTTATCACAATTAATGGAAGCATGGAAGAATACCTATGTAGGTATACTTCTGGTTCTTTTCAAACTGCTGAATTAAATTATCACTCCAATGAAAAAGAATATTTAGCTGTCAAAAAGGCTATTAAAAAATTTGCAATATATGTTTTATCACAAAGATTTATAGTAAGAAGTGATAATAATAATTTTGGTTATTTTTTAAGGATCAATATTGCAGGTGACTACAAACAAGGAAGGTTGTTGCGATGGCAACAATGGTTTAATTATTATCAATTTGATGTAGAGCATATTGCAGGGACAAAAAATTGCCTGGCAGATGCTCTTACTAGAATATTAACTAATCCTTCAATATTCATGTTTTCAGGAACACATAAGAAACGAAATACAAAAATGGAACAAGACTTGGGTACTGAGATCCAAGAATTAGAACTACAAATAATGCAAAATATGATGAAAATCCTTCAGCTCAAACAAAAGCGAAAGCTTAAATCTTCAATTACTGAAGAAGAAGAAGAAAAAGACCCGAGAAGATCATATTATCAAGAAATGTTCAACATTTCAAACAATCCAGAACGTCAAAGTTCTTTAGGAGAATCAAACCCTCCACAAGAGTGTCACAACTCTAAAGAAGATTTCAGCTCCTCAACAAGATGCAATGAGAAATCATCAAACTCAATGCGATATGAGGATTTGTATATCCTAAATCAGTCTTCACAGGCTTTAGGAGGCATTAAAGTCCCAAAATATTATGTTATTTTTAACATTAGCAATGCATGAATTTACACATCCTGGGCCGAAACTAGCACGAAAGTGATTAGAATAAAAGGTGTTATACACCAAGCATTCAAATCATGGCAAGAGGCTGACCAGGCTTCCAAAAGCTACAATGATAAAAAAGATGAGAGTCTTCAATCCCATCCAACAACCACCTCACTAAAGGAAGGATCCATGAGGCCAGTGGACTTAGTAGACAAGTTCGCTAGTAAGAAATGGATTAATATTGTCAAATCAGTTAACGACGTTACCCAAACTAATACCCCAGGAAAATTGGCCATCATAGCCCCTGAAAAAGATAAAAAACCTAACCGGTTTAGCTTACCAAGAGGCCCAATGCCATAAATACTAAACCCAGAAATCACACAACCCAACGAAGTCAATTACGAGATAGGAACAATAACCCCCGCAATATGGCATTATTGGTCCAACAAGGCAAGACAAGATAAAGGTCAAGACTACGACCTATTGGGAATTTATTCCATTAACAGCCAGTTACAGGAAGCAAATTCAACGTTTATAACACTGCTGATCCAAAAATGGTCTACCAATTATTCCTGTGTAGATTAATTAATTGTTGTTATCCGTCAAGCAATCTCCTAGAATTAAAATTCTTCCTAGACAATTTTAAGAGAGCAATAAAAAACTTTATGAAGAAAATTAAAGCAGAGGATAAACCCATTTTTTTCCAATTCCGCAGTTTAATAACTGACTGGGGAAACGAAGAAGAAGGGGATAGAACCCCATACCACTTTATCAAGATGGGTTTAACATTAAACGAACGAGAAGAACCAAGGCTTTTGGCTCTAAATCCAAGAAAAGAACAGGTGGAACATCTCCATAAGAAAAGAGCAATGATGCTCAGCCAGATCCTTTTTGAGATCAGAAAAATTAACTGGGAAAGTGGGGTAAAAATAAATTACAAAGCCCCAACAAACAGATTCCCTATGCCAATCAGCAGTGAAGATAAGACGAAAATAATAAATTTTGAGCAAGCATTCAATGAAGGCGCTTTGGATGTCTCAGATAGCACCAAAAAGGCATTCTGCAAGGAGGCTAGAAGACAGGCGAAAGATGACCACAAGTGTCATTATTGCCCAGGAAGGAAGTTGTCCATTTACCAGAAGGACCTTATCCAGGTGAAGAATTCTAAAGAAGATATGAAGTGGGTTCATACCCATGTACCAAAAAGATTGTCGACACAAAGATGGGTCCACACCCAAGTGAAGACAACCAGAAAAACACAGATGTCAAGCATTATGTAGTGTCGATACTCAATTATCTGTAATTATTGTATTAATATAAAGTTGTGGTCAAGAGAAGTCTAGTGGACCCTCCATTATGTAAAGATAAATCTCCACTATGTAAAAGAGGATAGCTACATAAGGCGCCTCAGGAGAATAAAGAAGGGGAGCGAGTGTTTTAAGAAAAAGTACTTCAAATTTTTTTGAGTTCTTTAATTTAAATTACGAAACAGTAGTTCTTTATTCCCCAATCCAGTTCTTCAAACAATCTAAAAATTTATGCGGAAAACTCGGCACAAATTTCTGTGATAACTCTGCAGTAAAACATTTCTCAAAGCTACAGAACCATATCTCGGTTAAAAATGGTATCAGAGCCACGGTACGGATTACCCGGTGCTTACCCTTAAGGCCATAGAGAGGAGGTCATCGGCGAATTGGTAGTTGCACAATCAAAGGGTCTAAGGCCGATAGCTCAGGTATATACTCTTTTGCTCCTATTATTAAGCTTCTGTTGGAAGATTGATTTGCCGACACACAAAAGACCAAACAAAACATCTTGTGAATAGTAAAAAGTGAACAGTAATTTTACTATTCATAAGACAGCTTTGAGTGTCGACATCTAACATAAGTCACCACTTTGTTTCCTTTAGAGGTATTAAATTATGATGCTTTTGGAAGCATTACAATTAAGCTTCTTTTGGAAACATTACAATTAAGCTTCTTTTGGAAGATTGATCTGTCGACACAAAAAACCAAAAAAAGATCTTGTGAATAGTAAAAAGTGAATAGTAATTTCACTATTTATAAAGACAGCTCTGAGTGTCGACATCTCTTTGTCAAAAGGAAATAATTGAGACAACCTACAGTCTTAAAAAAGACACGTCTCAGAGAAGACACGTCTCATAGAACTATGAATTGGTTATAAAAGAAGGCATAGAGAACTCTTTTGGTTCATCAACTACCTTTGAACAAAAATCGATTACCTTCAGGAACCAAAGCCCTGAACACTCAAGAGTTCTTACCAAGTGCTCTGCAAGTTTTTCTAACTACTATATAATACTGATTGCTGTCATATTATTAATTCGTGTTTAGCTATCAGTTGTTGGTTATATATTATCACGGTATTAGTTTTTATGATAAAAACGGATAGGAACCCAGAGTCTACATGTCTCAGTGCTTAATTGCATACCTCATTAAGATGAGAGACGTCGAACCCTACGTCTGGAGTCCACTGATGCGAGACTTAGTAAGGTCAATAAACCTCAAATTAACGAGAACCCATATATTTACGACATGCACACATACCCATGAGGATGTCTAATGATGCACAACGATGAAACAGAGAGTTCTCTACTCAGTCTCAAATGCTAGAAAGCACATAAGATTTCATAGAATCCGGGAAGACCAGAGATAGAACCAGAGACTGAAGCTAGTAATTCTTATGACAACAGTATAAATCTAGAAATGGAATTATATGAAGTTCATGAACAAGAAAGAAATTTTTCAGCTGATTTAATTATCAGAAAAGAAAAATTTAATGAAATTATAAAGAAAAAGCTTTTTTTGGATAAAAATAAGATATTCAAGGTTCCCAACAATACCTCTAAGATTGCAGGAATGTTTATTAAAAGAAAAAATTTGGTTTATTTTGGCGTTAGCCATAAAGAATAGTCTTAATATAAAAGATACATCAGGACGCATAAATCTGCCTCTTATCACAAGAGAAGACTTAAACCTAAGAATAAATGTCATCCCAAAAATGACAGGAGTAAAATAGGTTATATACATCTAGGAGGAATTCATATTATGATAAAATTTTATTTTAGAGAATGAATTAATACACCTATCAAAGTAGCAATACTTGATAATCGTATTAATAACCGCAGAGATGCATTATTAGGAATGGTTCAAGGGAACCTAAGTTACAAAAAATTAGTCTTTTCAGTATACCCAAAGTATGCAATAAGTCTACATGACAAAGATCTAAACAAAACTTTAAGTTTTGCCCATCATTTTAAAAGAACTGAACTTGTTAAACCAGGAAACAGTCCTTTCAGCATCACATATGTGGTGGGATATGCTTTAACTAACTTTCATCACAGTGAGTTATTCAAGCAAAAAAAAAATGATTGAGATAGATGATATCTTCTCTGAAATAGGAAAAATTCACCAACCTCAGATAAAGGAATTTGATGAACTTTCAGAAAACTGGAGCCTAAACAGAAGAGAAAAACCCCTTCTAGGTTATCCAAGACCAATGGAAGTAAGAAACTCTTCCAGGTTCCAAATTAGGAAAGATATATTAGAAGAAAAACCTACAAACCAATCCCTTACAGAAATTAGACGATTGTCGGTAAAAATAGATACTCTCAAAAGGGCCCTTTTGGACTAATAGAACCAAGAAAAAATAGAGAAAATAAAATTAAGTATTTACAGAGATGTTTTGCCCATCTCTTACCTCAAATTATGGAACTCATGACAAGCGTCAGAGAGCTTCAAACAGATATAAAAAAAATCATAGAGGAAGTCCAGCAGACTCCTCCAAGCAAGATTATTAAAGAGATACAAGATTTATCTCTCAAAGTATAAAGCTTAAGTGCAATACAATTAAACAAAATCATTGAGGAACTAAATCTAAGTAATATCTTAGAAGCCAGACCAAACTTACCAATAATTATCGAAACAACAGGAAGATTCTTCCCAAAGAATTTAAAACCACCACCAACAATACTAGATGTCAACAAGTATATTTAGGAAAAATTTAGAAAACAGGTTTGAAAACCCTGAAGAAATAAATCTAGACACCATTATCAAACTCTTATCTTATCTATGGACGATAAGGAATTGAGAGAAAAATCCACATGGCAAATAACAGATACGAAGATGATAATCTGTGAGATCAGAAGACGACTCAGAAGCAGATGAAGAAAATATTGGGAAAAAGATAAAAATAAACTTAAAACCTAATAGAGAAGAAGGCCAAGGTTCTAACACAAGCACTATAGGACAAACCTATCCTAACATAAATACTAAAAATGAGGAACAACAGAGAAGAAGAAAGTCTGAACTCAGGCCAGAAAAAGATGCTGAGTTTGAAAGAACCAGAACTATCCCTATCAGATCTAATAGCACTATAGATAGACTACCTAACTTCCACAACAGGAATATCCCTACAGGATATCAACTAAAGCAAAGAGTTGGCATTCCTGGAACAACTGTTTTAGATATAGATTGTATCCGAGAAAGAGAAAAATTAATAACAGAGTGGTGCGCAGAAATGAGTCTTATCATCCAAACCACTTCAGAACTAACAACAAACCTACAAGCAGTAAAAGCGTTAATTTACCACAAACTCAGTGGAAATGTAAGAACATGGTTTGACAAACTTACAGAAGAACACATTGAATTGGGTTAAAGTTGTAAAACTGGACTCGAATATTTAAATAAAGTCACGGATGCCAATTACCAAGAAATGATTTGTGAAGACAAAAAATAATATAAAAACAAAATATCCTAATTAGAAGAAGTCCAAGCTGCATGGTATTTGGATAACCTAACCATTTGCGATATGCGTTATTTTGACACATACACATGTGAATACGAAAAATTTTACCATAAACTTAATAAATTAGTTCATGAATATTATAAAACTTTATTCTATAATAAACTTCCAGGAAACATTGCCCGATGCCCGAATATTCAGAGAAGAATTTACCAAACAAGATTTTATCCCTGATACTCTTGAGGGAAGAATAAAATTTGCAAAACAGTATATTATACTGGCTTGCCAACAATGGACAGTCACCAAACAACTCAAAGGTAAGGACAATATTTGTTGTGACAAAACAAATGCCGATATACCAGGAAAATATGGATGCACTATAACATCCTATAAAAAGAAAAAGAAATTCTTTAAGCGAGAATTTTCACATAAAAAATACCGGTTCAAAAAGTATAAAGGGAAGAAGTTTTTTAGAAATAAAGAAAAATCCCATTTCAGAAGAAATTCTTTAAAAAGATAAACTTCGTAAAAAAGAATCACAACTATTGTCCTCAGAAAAAGAAAAATTGTAAATGCTGGATATGCAACGAAGAAGGGCATTATGCAAACGAATGCCCTAGTAGGGCAGGAAAAGATTTTAAGCATAAAGTAAAAATCTTAGAGCAAACTTATGCAATAAAATTAGAACTTGTAGAAGAAGAAATTTTAGAAAATGAGAGTATTTATCTCCTTGAAACAGAGACTGAAGAAGACAGTTCTGGTACGGAAACTGATAAAGAAGAATGGACAGGTTAGACATACTAAAAAATTTCGAAGATAACCCAAACTCCAATACTTTAAACAGTATCACAAACCCTAACAACACCTATATAAAAATTGGTTGCAAATTCAAGGGATATAAACAATATCATCTACATGCATATATAGATACATGAACAAGTATCTGTATTGCAAATAAATGTCTTACCCTCAGAATTATGGAAAAATGCAAGAGTACCCTTAGAAATAAAAATTGCAAACAATACTTTGATATATCTAGACTATGTAGCTAGAAATATCAACATACTAATAGGAGGAAAAACGTTTCATCTTCCTTCTATTCATTAACAAGATTCTGGAGTTGATTTCCTTATAGGAAATAATTTCTTAAATCTCTATAATCCATTTATCCAAAATGTGGATACTATCAGTATCTCAACAATTATGGGTGATAAGATTGTAATGAGTAAAATAAGAAATGCAATGACCGTTGGAATCTAAAGATTTCTTGATCAACATAAGAAACAAAAACAAGGTGTAGAAATAAAACAAACAAAACCACAGGTTACTAATATCAGTATTCTTCATAATAAAGAAGAATATAACTACGAGGATTTAAGCATAGAAATTCCAGGAGAAAACCCTTACTTAAAATCCATAAGAGAACTTGAACAAATCAGAGAAAAATTAAAAGAAATTTGCTCTGAAAATCCTTTAGACCCAAAAATACGAAGATCAAGACTTACAACTGAGATTAGACTAAAAGATAAAAACAAAGTAATAAGGGTTAAACCTATGATTTACTCGCCAGATGATAGAGTAGAATTTGCCAAACACATCCAAGAACTACTTGACTTACATCTAATTTGCAAAAGCAAATTCCCACACAGTTCACTTGCTTTTATGGTAAATAAAGCGGCATAACAAAAAAAAATGAAAAAAACGAATGGTAGTAAATAACAAAGCCCTCACTCAATCAAGAAACTATTGATGATGGTTATTATATTCCTAAGAAAGAGGAATTAATAAGCCTAATCAGAGGTAAGATATATTACTCCACATAAGATTGTAAATCAGGTGTTTACCAAGTTACAATAAATGAGGAATCACAAAAACTGACAGCGTTTAGCTTCCCCTCCAAGGTCACTACCAATGGAAGGTAGTGACCTTGGACGTGGCACAAGCATGCCGCTACAATAGTTTGCGTTAACGATGAAGTATGGAAACGGGAATAGCAAGAGAGAGGGATTGTGGGCCTATAACAGGGACTCGGGGTATGCCACAAGACCTTTTGGGCACGGAGTCGACTCCGAATAGAGGGGCGGGCACGATTACCGCGGGGGAATCGCAGATTCCTACGGGGCCGATGGCATATTGGGTCATCTCTTCGTGCAAGCCGTTTGTTTGGTTGTCGGTTGTCGTGGCCGACCCTTTGACTATGACTTGGATCCCGATTCTCTTACCATTGTAAGCCTCAGTTTCGACACCTAGACTTGCAAACGGATTGTTGAGATCATCGCTCCTCGCGGCGACGCTTCCCTTTAGAGAGAGATCTTCTATTACGCCCAATGGGGGGGGGGGAAGGCTGCTCCACCCAAAGCCTCGATAAGCTTATCAAGCCTATCCGTTACGGTTGTACATCTTGAGCGAGAGTAGGTTTCTTCATCGCGGGTCTTCCACGATGCATCTTTGCTCTTGAAACTGACTACACTTAGATCTCAACGCAGCTCTGGTACTAATTAATGTGAATCTACGAATGCGGAAGCTTAATTCGTATTCGATTAACACTAAGTTTGAACTAGATCTCAAATAAAACTAATAAGAAGAAAACTCAACTCTTTTCATAAACAAATCAACTCTACTAACTACTTACTTAAAAACAAATAACTTAGACCTCCCCTTTTATAGAACACAAGGGGGATTAGAATTAGCAACCCTAATTCTAATTGAAACAGAATTATACTTAAATTGGGAAAACTTCATCTTTAACCTTGTGTTGGTTAAACAAGCAAGTCCCTAAATCAACTTAGCATTTCCAGCAATGGAGTGGCTTGAATCAAAATAATATAAATATAAATAATCCATTGACGGTGGGAACGACCATTAAAGAACAATTCACATCACTAACCCACTGGAAGCAATCACTTCACTTAATATGATTTTTTCCTTTGGAATTTAGTATGCCTTAATAGTGTTTCGCCAGGACTAGATGCATCTCTGATTTTGATTTCAGTCAGATTTAAATTCTGAACAAATAGATATGACAAGTCCAGAATCTCACTGGAGTTAACTTCAGTGATGATCTCTAGTTTTGAATTTCAGTGGAGTTATCCTTTAGGAGTGGTAACAAGTTTACTTTACTTAATTACTTGTACAATGATCCAGAGTGCCCTTTTTCACCAACCTAATTGCCACCTCAAAAGAAAATGAACTATCTTAGATTTAGAATATATGCAATTTATTTTCTGAATCTGGAAAATGATAGTTCCATTGTTTAAGAATTTTTATAGTTTTGTTTGGATCTCAGTTCTACAAAGCAATAATTTTTTTACTTTAGTACTTGATAATTTAAGTTCCTCCTGACTCCTGAAAGATTATTTCTGATTTTCTGCTTGAAAAAATATGTTTTATTTTGAAGTAATAAAACACTATGTCCCTCTCGTAAATCAAAAAACCATATTGGAAATGAGGGTACTTAGTCAACTTTATTCCTAATCTTCACACTGGGTATTTTTCATCAGATACAAACTATATTTGAAGCCTTGACGGGCACTGGCGTGACAAGCGTCCAACTTAAACATATATTTGACTCAAATATTGGCCATTCAACTTGAGAGAATATATAATGCCTGAAGTCATTGATCATGATGTGCCCCTTTAATCACCCTCCAAATTCTGGTAAGATAAGAAAATTATGGGAAAACTGATATTGATGATACTTGACAGGTTTTGGAGGATAAGCCTGACCAATCACGCTGGTCACTTAAATATAAGGCTTTTGGTCAGGATATTGAGTTTTCTTGGCTTGCCCGAAATCTACAAGTGAGAATACAAATTACCTTGATTCTCCTATTTTCTTTCCAAGTTCAAAACTTATCTGAAAGTTCTAACAGTGTCTTCCTTCACAATACTTATGCATTGGCTACTACCTCGCAGCCTACTCCCAATCAAAAAATCCACTGGCGATCTCTAGATGGTCTTCCTAACAGGTAAAACTAAGTAATTGGCATGCTTAATTATAAGAGTTTATGCACTTAACTTGTATACCTGTGTAAAATGTGAATATACATAAAAAAAAATTAAGTTTATATACTTGCACACATGTGAACATATCAGTTTTGAATACTGAACGGTTCACTTTATTACTATGCTGTATTGTCTTTCAACATAGATGTTTTTTCTGTCCAAGCTGCTTCAGTTTCATATTTAGGGCTGGCAATGGAAGAGAGATAACCCGAAACATGATCTGAAATCCAACCAAAATTTTGATTTGGATGTGCCTTTTCATCATACAAGCCCAGTACAATAGAAAAATCTAAATCTAAAATCTGATTAAGTTTTGGATTGACGCATATTGACCCAACTGCCAACCTTGCCCTCATGGAGTCTGCATGAGAATCCGATCCAAAAAATGTTCCTCTTTCATACTAAATGAGTTTTTTGGTGTCCTAAATTTTTTATAATAGAGTGTGACACACTTTAATAGAATATGGAAGTTACAATATACTTTTCGATTTGAATACTGTTTTTTTCAACTGGATATGGATTTACCCTATATGTATTCTGAATCTGATCCATTGATAGCCGTAAAATATACAGACTGTGTATGTCTTAAGTTCCTTGATTTATCCCTATATTTTAATTAGACTTACATTTTATTTATATGGCAGAGGAGCCGTACGATTTTATCCAAAAGGTCCTTCATCGTGCATGGTAGAAGTAAGATTCCTGTAGAACAACTCAAAAAAAAGATTCCTGTAGAACTTGCTTTCATCACCCTGTATTGTATAGAGTTGATTTTAAGTCGTTTCTGTCTCTGTGGGATTCTTAGCTCTTTCTTCTGTAATGTACTCTATTGCAGCTAACAGTTTCATATGAAGTCCCTCAAATTCTGGCTCCAGTGGCATCAGTAAGTTTCTTGATAGCTCCCACAAAATATTACTAATATTGCACTATACCTCCAAAAGGATCACTTTTTTTATTTTGTAGATGAAATTTTCTTCACTTTGGCAAGGTTTCTTTCAACTTTAACTAACGCGAATGATGCAGAATTTAACATTTTCCATATTATTGGTTTTCCACAGGCTCTGAAACCCTTTACTGAAGGGCTTCTCCTCCAGGGCTTGGAAAGGTTTTCAACATTCGCAAAAGGCTACACAACCTAATTGTATAAAGATGTAAACTGTGTATCAATACGTCATTTAATAATTATAAGATCGCTTTGTAAATTACAATTCTTTTCAATGAGAGCATTTCTCTTGCAATACATGATCTTGTACATTGAATCATTTTATGAATCTGTGTTTTAAGAACAAATGTGACGTACACATATAAAGGAAGGGAGAGGATTTAGAGACACTTAAAAACGAAACACTAAGTCTCACTCACTCAAAAGGAACCACACTTCTAATTGAGGAGGTGAAAAAGAAAACCCAAAGGAACCACACTTCTAATGGAGGAGGTGAAAAAGAAAACCCAAGTTGTGCACATATTTCTCTCTTCTCTCTCTCTCCTCTTTGTAGTTTCAATTTTAAAAACAAATCTTATCTCTCTTTCACTGTTTGCATTTTTTTATGCCATAGGTTTGCCTTTCCCAGGTAATAGTATCAAGACGCGTTGATATGCTATTTTTCCTAAGAATTGTTTCTTTTGTCTAAATGCAGAAAGATATGGTTTATACTGGCAGTTGGAAGTTAAGGTAACCATTGCAGAGAAAACACATTCTCTAAATTGAATTGCCGAAACATAAAAAGTAAGACTTCACGTACCGGTATTGCAAACTTTCACCACATATATAAACAGGAAAAAAAAGAAAAAAAAAATCTCAATAGCAATAGTACTATGTTTAAATTAGAAATGGTCTAAAGGTAGTTATAGTTAACCCATAAACCAGAGGAAAATAAATCACAACTACGAGACGACTCTTCTACATGTGTATGGGCTTGTCATATGTAGCCATGGCCGCTTCCTTCAGGGCTTCGCTCATAGTTGGGTGTGCATGGCAAGTGCGTGCAATATCCTCACTTGAAGCTCCATACTGCAACGCTAACGCTGCCTCGTGAATGAGTTCACCTGCACCGGGTGCCATGATATGAACCCCCAATATCTTATCAGTCTCCTTATCCTCTATTATCTTCACTAATCCCTCTGCATCATCAATTGCCTTGGCCCTACTATTTGCCATGAATGGGAATTTTCCGACACGGTATTGAATGCCAAGTTCCTTCACTTGCTCCTCTGTCTTTCCAACTGATGCAACTTCAGGATGTGTATAGACAACTCCAGGGACCAAGTCATAATCCACATGTCCTTCCTTACCCGCTATGAATTCCACACAAGCAACCCCATCTTCTTCAGCCTTGTGGGCAAGCATTGGCCCAGGAATGACATCGCCAATGGCGTAAACCCCGGGGACACTAGAGGTGAACCGCTTGTCAACTGTGATGCGACCCAGCTTATCAGTCTCTACTCCAATCTTGTCGAGCCCAAGCCCTGCCGTGAAAGGAATCCTACCAGCTGAGACAAGTACCACATCAGCTTCTAATGTGCTCTTCTCACCACCAGCGGCTGGTTCTAAAATAAGTTTCACACCTCCACCAGATGTGTCTACTTCAACCACTTTGGTCTTGAGCATGAACTTCATCTTTTGTTTTTCAAGTGCGCGTTTGAACTGCTTTCTGATCTCACCGTCCATGGATGGAACAATGTCAGGCCCAAACTCAACAACGGTTACCTCTGATCCAAGTCTGCCCCAAACTGAGCCCATTTCAAGCCCGATGTAACCTGCCCCAATGACGACAAGTTTCTTGGGAATTTCTGTCAAACAGAGAGCTCCAGTTGAAGAAACTATCTTCTTCTCGTCAATGGTGACACCAGGAAGAGACTTAACATCTGAGCCGGTAGCAATGATAATGTTTTTGCCTTTGACAATGGTGTTTTCGCCTTCAATAGTGTCAACCGAGATTTCGGATGGGGAGATGAACTTACCATAGCCTTTGACATAGTTTACTTTGTTTTTCTTGAAGAGACCTTCAATACCTTTGGTGAGACCGGAAACGGCTTTATCTTTTTGAGCCAGCATTGCAGGGAGATCAACCTCCAACTGGGAAAACTTGACCCCATGACTGGCAAATGAATGTTGGGCTTCATGGAACATATGAGAGGAGTGAAGAAGAGCCTGAACAGGGTAAACAAAATCGAAAAATCAAATGAGTGATAGAAAGCAAAACTAGAGACGACTAAATCACTCTATTATTGGTCTCAAAGAAACAGAACTCTATCCAAGTAATTTAAGAGCTCTCTTAGAGCATTAATAAAGCCCTAGTGATACAAGTATTCAGATATGTACTGATCAGCAGACTAGCTAGAACGCATAAATAAGACAGTCAAGAAAATGACTGAAGCACGACAAAGTTTTAACTTTTCATTGCAAAAATGGTACATACATGTTTTCCAATCTGAGGAGGCTGGACATTATTTATGTTTTAATGATGCTCCTGCTGGTTTGGAGAAAGATATTAAGGACTTTCTAGGTGAATGAAAACTCCGAGAACATATAGTGTGATTTCTATTACTTATATTGTTCCACAAGATAAACATCAACTACTTCATCTATGAGATGGAGAGTTATTTACATAATCCGTCAGATGAAGAAACCACTCTAGTCACCCACTTTTTTAATCTAATCTGCTAACCAGGTCTTGATTTTTATGCTTTAAAATGCTATTGGAGTTTGAAGCTAACAAACTGAAGGGAATTTTATGACTTACTTTTAAATGAAACAACATATGAAAGTGGGAAAGATCAACGGTGTGAAGACTACTGAATGCTACAAAGGCATTTTGCATGCACAATTCTGCCTTTACAAAACTAGAAAAGGCAAAAGAGTTTGCTTACAGTAATAACATCATCTCCCTGAAGGAAACTCACTACAAAATTCAACTATTCCTACACTCCACATTTACTAACCGTGAAGCAAGCAAATTAGAATCTACTACGGCAGGAAACCTCCAACACCTGGTTGCAAATAACACCATGCAAGCAAATAGGAGCTAAATTTTTCCTTGCCACTTGTAACGTCTTTTGCTAATGCCAATTTTGGATTAAGGCTCCGCCCGGTACAATACACATGTTTGTTATCGGAAACATTTCTGATAATTCAAATAATTACTGACCTATGGATTGGCTACGCTTTACTCTCAACATGAATCTAATGGTTAGCATATCTCTAAATCACCAAAATGTCTGTGATCAAGCAGACATTTCCAGTGGACCAAGCAGAACCTAAAAGGGTAAAAACATAATAATAATAATAATAATAATAAACTCTATTATTTTCTAAAAATCCAACGAATTCTTCCAAAATAGAACATCACATAAACTTCTGGCAACTAGTATATTTAACCGTGTAATTCACCCCAACTAACCCCTACATCATATGCAATTCTCCACAATATTTTTCACCCAAATTCACTTCACATCATTTTTATTTAGGTTTAGACTAGAACTTACCCAATATATCAAAACCCCATGACCTCAAATCACAAAATCCACCAAATACAACAAAATGAAAATCAACCTACACCAACATTAAAAAAATCTGCTTTCCTAAACAAATCAATACCCATTATCGATATCGACAAACAGATCAACCCCAACATAACATTTAATCAAACAGATCTAAAACATCAAAATCTAAAAACCAATAACTTGACCAAAACGAAATCTAATAAAAGTATTATACCTTGGAAGGGATACACCCAACATTCAAACAAGTCCCACCAAGAGTCCCTCTCTTCTCAATGCAAGTAGTCTTAAGCCCTAATTGAGCAGCTTTAATGGCAGCAACATATCCACCTGGACCACCACCGATCACAACAACATCGTTTTCTTCTTCTGATCCACCAGATGAAGCGAAACCCCGAGAGAGAGAGTATCGAAGAGCGTTTATGGAGGAGAGAAGGTGAGCTTTTCGTCTTGCGAAGCTCGACATCGCCATTGTTGAAGAAAGTATGGTTTTTTTTTTGGTTCGTTGGTCTAAACGACGAGTGTTAAATTGGGGTTTTGGTTCAGAATTGGAACTGGATCTAGTTGGGATCTTTGTTTGAAAATTTGTGTGTCTATGACACACGAGAAACACCTTGTTGCATTTTATTTTAATCCGAGCACTGTGGTAAGCGGTGAGCGCTTAAGTGTTTTACTTTTTGCTGAAAAATGGTAGGTCTGTATTCTCCAATCTATTTATCCATCCTATTTTTTTTGTTTTGATAAACAAGGCCTTTTAAACCATTCAAAAGTAGAAGAGAATGGAGACCTTAAAAAGGCTCCTCTTATCATCATATCTTAGTTTGCTCATTCAGGCCTTTTACTCTTCTTCTTTTTCGGACAAAATATGCCCATAACATTTTTAAAAATCAGCAAAAAGGAAAAAAACTATTGGGGTGAGAGAGGCTCGAACTCTCGACCTCAGGATTACTCTTTAGCTATGAGACCTACGCGCTAGCCAACTGCGCCACCACCCCTTGGTGATAGAACTGTCTTCAACTAAATAATTAACTTAATATTTTCTTAAAAAAATTTCATTTGTTTAATTTCTTCCCTCAAGGAAAAATCCAACTTTCTCCGATGACAACCCTTCCAACTCCAGTGTACCTACAACAGCTTAAGCTATCGAAATGTTACACAGAAAAGGCCATTTTATCAGCAAATCCTACTTGATAGAAACAATGTACCTGTTCTAGTGATATATGAACATTACCAAAAATTAGGACTTCTGTAGAATGTCTAGGGTCATGATTACAAGCCGCCATAGATTACAACTTTACAAGGATCAATTTTGGGTTATCCATGTAGGATGATCATTGAATATTTATGATATATTAGTGGCATCAATCCAAATCCAAAGATTACAAAACTTTTCACCTAGGGAAAAGCAGTAATCCACCATAGTACTACTAGTCATCTGGCGAATTATTTCAGATTGTAAGGTATGTAAACAGAAAATATGATTACAATTCGAATGCCTTTAAGGGTGAATGCTCCGCAGTAAGTACTCATCCTGGATGACTACTACCATGAGGGCCTATATAAGGCCAGCCGATCATGTCATTTTAAACTTGGTGGAGAAGACTCTAGAATCAATTTAGTCATTCTGGAGCGATAAGTACACCGATTCCAATTTGGATTTCCAGAATCCCATGGTAGATGGTAGGCCTTTTTTTTTTCTTCTTCTTTTTCGATATGTTAAAGTGGTATCTTAATTTTTGGTGTTCATTATTTAAGGATTACATGCAACATTATAAGAGTTTCATCTATTCACCATTTTATGTGCCATAAGAATCTTATGATAAGATACAATTTCAGTAGTAAACAACCATATGGATGTGCTGAGAGTTTTTTATCGTCCTCCAGTAAAAATTTCGTAGTAACCTTTTATCTCTTACGAGAAATTATGCACGTGCGTTATTTTTGGAAATATAATTGGGTTTTGAATTGTTTTTTAAGCTTATTTGTAATTGATATAATAAAGGGTCAAATTGATTAATAGTATACTAGTGTAAACAAGGTAAAATTAAAATAAGAATGTTGGAACCACCGGCACTCAGAAGTGTATGTTTCATGACCCCTCTCGTGGAAAGGAAATAATATGCAGCAATTTGCAAAATATTGTGCCTGTCAAACTGAAAGTTTTGTGCAAAAGGGAAATGATATGCAAATTGCAAAGCAAGAGAAGATGTCAATGCAGTATTAACATCTAAACTACGCAAACAGGTTATTGCAAGAACTAGCCAATACTACATCTGTTATCTCAAGTCACAGAATACCGTAGCATTGCATATAGATACTCATCAATAACATAGCAAATGAAATAAACTACTATGAAGTTATCAAATTGAAATTTAGATCTGTAGTCTCAAGTCAAATATTTAATCTCATATTCAAGTAAAGATACAATCATACAAACACTAATCATATCCTTTAGTTCATAGATGCTAGACATATCTAAATTCTAAAAATCTTATAAACAGTAAGCATAACAATATAGATAATATTTAGAAGAAACAATCAAACTCAAATGAATCAACACAACCTAAAAATATATATGTCATACGGGTTAATGGACTAGAAACCAGCAAAACCTAAAAGTTGGATTTTAGATCTATCCCTTGTTATTGTCCCCTAAATGAATTGAGGGGGAGTCGAATATTAGAGACTCACTCAAAGCTAAAAAACTGACATGAATAGAATAAAAATTAAAAGCATAATTGGGCAAACAAATCAAGTCAAGAAAGGATATATAAGATTATGCTCAATATCAAACAAAACAACATAATTCCATACTCAATAAGAAATGCATTTATGTTGGTTTTTTCAAAAACTCCTTGGGCTTGGGCTCACCTTTAAGATTCTCCTATGGGCTTGGGTTTGTTCTTAACTTGGTATTTACTCTCCAAACGGCTAGTATTGAAGACCTGATCTTTGGGACTTGAAAACGCATGTACGTTATAAAGCCGTTGCACAACTTTAAAACGCATGTACGTTATGGATAAAGCCGTTGCACAACTCCTCTATATATATCCATTGGAACACCACTTTTTATTCATATAACACAGAACCTCTTTCTCTCTGTGCACTATTCATCTCTATCTCCCAACTTGATATTACGGTTTACCTTGAGGTGCTACCATCGTTTACGTAGACTTCCCGGTGTGAAGCTACAGTATACCTGCTCGTTGTATCCTGGGAGAGTAGTCGAGTTACATCGAGATACTCTTTAAAGAGAGTGCGGCCCACGCCTCGAGCGCCAATCATCTTGTTACTCTTTCAAATCAATCGTTGTTACTATTACTATTGTTCAGAACTCGGTGTAGCTGTTAGTGTTCGAAGTACTGTAGATGTTCGAAGTTACTGTAGCTGTGTAGTGTTCGAAGTACTGTAGTTGTTTGAAGTTACTGTAGCTATTAATGTTCGAAGTAATGTAGCTGTTCAAAGTTACTGTAGTTGTTGGTGTTCGAAGTTACTGTAGCTGTTGGTATTCGAAATATTGTAGCTGTTACTGTTCGAAGTTATTGTAGCTGGTATTGTTCGAAGTTACTGTAGCTGTTGCTGTTCTGAATTACTAAACAGAAAAAGAAAGGGGAAAGCAAATTACAGGTTCCTTTCAATTTTATTCTACAATTTTAAAGAGTATCTTTTTCTGTAATATGTCTCTTACTTCAGACGTATTGAAGTTTGATTACAACAAACCCTCTAAGTTTGATGGTCTCAACTTAGAGAGATGGAATAACAAAATATTTTTTTATCTCACATTTAAGGAAGTGGTTTATGTTCTAGAACAAGAATGCCCAATTGAACCTCCCGTTCTTATACCTGCGGTAGACTCTGACCTGATTACAAATGAATATGACCAAACCTTAGAATCAATCTCGAACTGGACTGAGGCTGACTTCAAATGCCATAATTTTATCTTGAACGGTTTAGTATACGAACTGTACGATTACTATCTACAGTCCAAAACTGCGAAAACCGCTTGGGAAGCATTACAGAGGAAGTATGATACGGAAGAGGCAGGCTCAAAAAAGTTTAACGTAAGCCGATATCTCAAGTTTACTATGGTTGGCGGTAAGTCGGTAATTACCAAATCACATGAGTTGCAACGAATTGCGCATGAGATCGTGTCCGAAGGGATACCTTTTGATGAACAACTTTAGGTTGCCGTTATGATTGACAAATTACCGCCTAATTGGAAAGACTATAAAAATATCTTACAAAATTGTAGAATAAAATTGAAAGGAACCTGTAATTAGCTTACCCCTATCTTTTTCTGCTTAGTAATTCAAAATAGCAGCAGCTACAGTAACTTCGAACATTAACAGCTACAGTAACTTCGAACACCTACAACTACAGTAATTTCGAACAGCTATAGTACTTCGAACACTAATAGCTACAGTAACTTCGAACATCTACAGTACTCTGAACACTAACAGCTAGAGTAACTTCGAACAGCTATACCAAGTTCTGAACAATAGTAATAGTAACAACGATTGATATGAAAGAGTAACAAGATGATTAACGCTTGGGGCGTGGGTCACACTCTCTTTAAAGAGTATCTCGACGTAACTCGACTACTCTCCCAGGATACAACGAGCAGGTATATTGTAGCTTCACACCGGGAAGTCTACGTAAACGATGGTAGCACCTCAAGGTAAACCGTAATATCAAGTTGGGAGATAGAGATGAATAGTGCACAGAGAGAAAGAAGTTCTGTGTTATATGTATAAAAAGTGGTGTTCCAATGGATATATATAGGGGAGTTGTGCAACGGCTTTATCCAAATGTACATGCGTTTAAAGTTGTGCAACGGCTTTATAACATACATGCATTTACAAGTCCCAAAGATCAGGTCTTCAATATTATCCATTTGGAGGCAAAGACCAAGTCAAGAACAAACCCAAGCCCATAGGAGAATCTTAAAGGTGAGCCCAATCCCAAGGAGTTTTTGAAAAAAACCAACAATTCCCCACATTTAAAAAACTTTCTGAAGGAGAAAAGAAATGAGATAGCAGTTTCGATATATAGAGATGTACATAAGTAAAGGTGTCCTTAGACTTGATCCTTTACGTAGTGGACAATCTTCAACGTATAAGAATAATAAGTGATCAGAGTCTTGAACTCAATATTCGCTTTTATACAGTGAGAAAAACCACATACAACTCTACCAGGTGCAATTCCTAAATACCAACACATTTTGGCCATGTGCTTAATCCCAGTATAGGTGAAGGCTTTAAAGAATTTAACCTAATTTCTCATAGGAAGCGGCCATACTTCCACAATCACCTTGGTGAGTCTATGAAGAGTGTTTTTGTAGCTAGACACCTCACTCAAAGAATGAGATATAAAACTTATTAAGAGTTTAAGAAAACTCAGCCTAACATTCGCTTTAAGATATCATACATATTTATATTTATGTACAGTGAGATGAACTCTGGAGTGACAAGCTCCTTATTTGCATGATTCTATATCACAGTGATTTTTTCCCCATTAAACCTATTTCTTAGGATTTCTAGTCATTTAGGTTGGGTTCCCACCACTTGTGATTCTATAACTGGCCTTAGCCCCATACATAAATATGTGCTCCACACTTTGTCACGAGATAGTCCTTTTGTCAAAGGATCTACCAAGTTATTTTCCGATCTTACAAAATCCACTGTAACAGTACTAGATGTGAGGTAACCTCTCATCGTACTGTGTTTGCGACGTATCGCTAACTTCTTACCATTATAGTAATTGTTCTATACTCTGGCTATCGCAGCAGTACTATCTGAGTAGATCAATATCGACAGTATAGGCTTATTCCACAAAGGAATATAAGACAGGAGGTTTTTCAACCAACTTGCCTCTACACTAGCTGCAGCTAGTGCTACTAACTCAGACTCCATAGTCGACTGAGCTAGAATCGTTTGTTTCTTGGATCTCCAAGAAACCGCCCCTCCAACTATACTAAACACGTATCCGTTGGTGGCTTTAGAATCATCTAAAAATGAGTTTTAATCTACATCGCTAAATCCATCAAGGACCGCTGGAAACTTCTGATAGTGTAAACCCAAGTTCATGGTCCTTTTCAGGTACAGCATAACTCTATCAATAGCACCCCAGTGTGCCAAACTTGGTTTACTTGTAAATCTTCATAGAACCTCTATAACATAAGCTATATCGGATCTAGTACAGTCTGTAGCATAGCGAAGGCTACCAATAATACTTGCATATTCATTCTGTCTAACTGCCTCCCCCAAGTTCTTAAAAAGTTTAACTTGTGGATCACAAGGAGTACAAGCAGGTCTACAGTCAAAATATTTGTACTTCATCAAGATCTTCTCAATGTAATGAGATTGATCAAGAGTAATACCAGTATTTGTGCGTGTGATCTTCATGCCTAAAATTATACTAGCCTCGCCTAGGTTCTTCATATCAAAATTATTGTTATGCATGGTCTTGGTCTCTAAAATGATATCAAGTATAGAACCAAAATTAAGTAGATCATCAACGTATAGACATATCAAAATACAACTTTGATAAGAATTAGCTTCCCGTGATGAATAGTGCTCAGAGATAAAGAAGTTCTGTATTATTCCAAAAGTGGTGTTCCAAAGGAAATATATAGAGGAGTTGTGCAACGGCTTTGTACATAACGTACATGCGTTTTAAAGCTTTATCCATAACGTATATGCATTTTAAAGCCCAAAGATCAGCTCTTCAATACTAGCCGTTTAGAGAGTAAAGACAAAGTCAAGAACAAACCCAAGCCCATAGGAGAATCTTAAAGGTGAGCCCAAGCCCAAGGAGTTTTTTGAAAAAACCAGCAACCCCCCTCTTTAAAAAACTTTATGAAGGAGAAAAGAAACGAGATAACGGTTTCGATATATAGAGATGTACATAAGTAAAGGTGTCCTTAGACTTGAACCTTTACGTTGTGGACAATCTTCAACGTATAAGAATAATAAGTGATCAGACTATTGAACTCATTATTCATTTTTAAACAGTGAGGAAAACCACATACTACCCTATCCGGTGCAATTCCTAAATGCCAGCACATTTCAGATATGTGCTTAATCCCAGTATAGGTGAAGGCTTTAGAAAATTTAGCCTAATTTCTCATAGGAAGCGGCCGCACTTCCACAATCACCTTGGTGAGTCTATGAAGAATATTCTTGTAGCTTGACACCCCACTCAAAGAATGAGATATAGAACTCATTAAGAGTTTAAGAAAACTCAGCCTTGCATTCGCTTCAAGATATCATGCATATTTACATTTATGTACAGCGAGATGAACTCTGGAGTGACAAGCTCCTTAATTGCATGATTCTATATCACAGTGATTTATTTTTCCCATTGAACCTATTTCTTGGGATTTCCAGTTATTTAGGTAGGATTCCCACCACTTGTGATTCTATAACATGTTTTAGCCCCATCCCTAAAGATGTGCTCCACACTTTGTCACGAGACAGTCTTTTCGTCAAAGGATCTGCCAAGTTATTTTTCGATCTTACAAAATCCACTGTAACAGTACTAGATGTGAGGTGAGCTCTCATCGTACTGTCTTTGCGATGTATTGCTAACTTCTTACCATTATAGTAATTAATCTGTACTCTGGCTATCGCAGCAGTACTATCTGAGTGGATCAGTATACAAGATATATGCCTATTCCACAAAGGAATATAAGACAAGAGGTCTTTCAACCAACTTGCCTCCTCACTAGCTGCAGCTAGTGCTACTAACTCAGACTCCATAGTCGACTGAGCTAAAATCGCTTGTTTCTTGGATCTCCAAGAAACTGCCCCTCAAGCTATACTAAAGTTGTATCCGCTGGTGGCTTTAGAATCATCTAAAAATAAGTTCCAATCTGTACCGCTAAATCCATCAAGGACCGCGGGAAACTTTTGATAGTGTAAACCCAAGTTCATGGTCCTTTTCAGGTACCGCATAACTCTATCAATAGAACCCCAGTGTGCCAAACTTTGTTTACTAGTAAATCTATATAGAACCCCTATAGCATAAGCTATATCGGGTCTAGTATAGTCCGTAGCATATTGAAGGCTACCAATAATACTTGCGTATTCTTTCTGTCTAACTGCCTCCCCCAAGTTCTTTAAAAGTTTAACTTTTGAATCACAAGAAGTACAAGCAGATCTACAGTAAAAAAAAATTATATTTCATCAAGATCTTCTCAATGTAATGAGATTGATCAAGAGTAATACCTGTATCTGTGCGTGTGATTTTCATGCCTAAAATTAAACTAGCATCACCTAGGTCCTTAATATCCAAATTATTATTAAGCATGCTTTTGGTTTCAAAAATGATATCAAGAGTAGAACCAAAAATAATTAGATCATCAACGTATAAACATATCATAATACAACTTTCACCAGATACTTTATAATATAGGCATTTATCAATAACTATAATCTTAAAACCATTTGAAAGAAGTAATTGATCGATCCTGTTGTATCACTGTTTTGGAGCTTGCATTAGACCATATAAGGTCTTGTTCAGCTTGCAGACTTTGTGTTCCTCACTAGGTATCACCAAGCCTTCAGGCAGATTTCCTCTTCAGGCTCTCCATTTAAAAAAAGCTGTTTTTACATTCATTTGGTGAATAAACAAATCGTGCACGGTAGCAATGACCAATAAAACTCTTATGGTTGTCACACGAGTAACAGGGGAATATGTGTCAAGGAAATCAATATTTTTCTTTTGGACATATCCCATTGCTACAAGTCTTGCCTTATATCTATCTATAGCACCATCTGGTTTAAGTTTTCTCTTTAATATCCATTTACAACCAATAGAACGACTACTAGGAGGTAGGTTAACTAAATCTCATGTTTCATTTGTAGTAAGAGAATCCATTTCATCACCAATGGCCTCTTGCCATAAATAAGTGTCGTTTGAGGTTAACGGCTCCCTGATAGTATTAGGGTCAGATTCTAAGGTATATACAACATAATCATTACCAAAATCCTTAACAATCTTTAAACGTTTACCTCTACAAAGTTTTGGGCCTGTAACATGAGAATCAATAGCTCTAGGAACATTTACTTGAGGCACATTAGGGGTCGAAAACATAGAAGGTTAAGAACACCCATTGTCCCTCAGTAAGTAGGGAAACTTGTCATCATAGAAATCAACATCTAGTGATTCAATTATTACATTAATCTTAATATCAAGAAACCTCTGAGTTTTACTATTAATAGCATAACCAATGAAAACACATTATAAAGCTCTACTAGCTAGTTATATCCGTTTAGGATCAGGTTTACGAACATAGGCTAAACAACCCCAAACCTTAAAATAACTAACATTAGGTTTTCTTTTTCTCTAAATTTTATAAGGTCATAATTTAGATGTGATATGAAGAATATGGTTTAAAATATGGCAAACAGATAATAAGGTTTCACCCCATAAAGATTTTGGTGATCCAGAACTAAGTAAAATAACAACTATTAACTCAGTATACGTTCCATTTTTACGTTCAGCCTTACGGTTATATTCTGGAGAATAAGGAGCAGTATTTTTATGTATAATCCCTAAGAATTCATATAAGTTTTGAAATTCATGTGAATCATACTTTGTGCCTCTATCACTACGAAATCTGTTAATGTGTCAATCAAACTAGTTTTTTACCTCTATTTCATATGTCCTAAACATATTTATAGCTTCACTTTTGTGACGCATTAGGAAAACCTGAGTATAGTTTGAGTGATCATCTATAAAAGTTAAAAAATATTTTTTACTATTTCAAGTTAATATACCGTCCATTTCACAGATGTCAGAGTGTACTAAATCAAAAAGTTGTGATTTCCTTACAATACTTTTATGTGAGGTTTTAGTAATCTTAGCTTGACTACAAGATTGACATTTATCAAAATTGTTTAAATCTACTTTAGGGATCATACCTAGTTTACTCATATTGTGTACTAGCTTCTTGTTAACATGATATAGTCTAGAGTACCAAATATTAAAAGAAGAGAATAAGTAAGTAGAAATAAATTTATTCATTTCAATACTCAATTTGAATATTCCATTACAAGCAAAGCCCTTTCCCACAAAAATCCCACCCTTAGTCAAAATGTATTGATCTGAGCTAATGGTCTGCTGAAATCTTGTCTTGTTGAGAAGATAGCCAAAAACAAGATTCTTCCTCATTTCAGGAGTGTGCAACACATCCTTTAGAGTCACTGTCCTTCCATAGGTAAATACCAGTTCAACATCTCTAGTGCCTAACACTTTGGTGTAGTGAGAATCCCCAAGTAGCACCTTCTGGTCTTCAGTTTTCTTATAGATCTTGATCCAATTGCGTTCATAGCAAACATGCCTAGAAGCACCCGAATCAGCCCACCACCCGTCGGTTCCGCCGACCATGTTGATCTCCATGATCATAGCCAGTAAGGGCTCATCGGTAACGTTCACCTAAGCAACAAGTTTGCGGTTCTAGCAATTTCTAGATATGTGTCTTGTTACAGTTGAAGCACACAATAGAAACTGTTCTGTTATATGGTGGGGTTTGTTGGTTTATTCACTTATTAGGATTCTGGTGTCCATTTTTCTTATGGTTATTTGGATTACCACCGGTAGGACGGTTGTTCCGATTACCGCCATTCTTAGCCTTGAAAGGTTTCTATTTAGGTTTCAGATGGACCTTCCCTTTGGCTTGAACCAAAAGGATTTCCACTTTCAGGTCTTGTTTTCTAGATTCTTATTCAACTCTAAGACGAGTAATCAAGTTCTCTATGGTAAGTTCTTTTGACTTGTGTCGTAGGATATTTTTATAGTCTTTCCAATTAGGCGGTAAATTGTCAATCATCATGGCAACCTGAAATTGTTCATCAAGAGGTATCCCTTCGGACATGTTCTCATGCGCAATTCGTTGCAACTCATGTGATTGGGTAATCACCGACTTACCGTCGACCATAGTGAACTTGAGATATCGGCTTACGGTAAACTTTTTAGTGCCTACATCTTCCGTATCATACTTCCTCTGTAATGCTTTCCAAATGGCTTTCGCAATTTTGGACTGTAGATAGTAATCGTACAGTTCGTCTACTAAACCGTTCAGGATAAAATTTTGGCATTTGAAGTTAGCCTCAGTCCAGTTCGAAATTGATTCAAAGGTTTTGTCATATTCATTTGCAATCAGTTCAGGGTCTACTGCAGGTATAGGAACGGGAGCATCAATTAGGCATTCTTGTTCTAGAATATAAGATACTTCCTTAAGTGTGAGATAAAAGAAAATTTTGTTTTTCCACATCTTAAAGTTGAGACCATCAAACTTAGAGGGTTTGTTGGAATCAAACTTCAGCACTTCTGAGGTAAGAGCCATATTACAGGAAATAGATACTCTTTAAAATTGTAATTATTGGTAGCCTTCGCTATGCTACCGATTGTACTAGACCCTATATAACTTATGTTGTAGGGGCTCTATGTAGATTTACTAGTAAACCAAGTTTGGCGCACTTGGGTGCTATTAATAGAGTTATGCGGTACCTGAAAAGAATCATGAACTTGGGTTTACACTATCAGAAGTATCTCGCGGTCCTTGATAGATTTAGCGATGCAGATTGGAACTCATTTTTAGATGATTCCAAAGCCACCAGCGGATACATGTTTAGTATAGTTGGAGGGGCAGTTTCTTGGAGGTCCAAGAAACAAACGATTCTAGCTCAGTTGACTATGGAGTCTGAGTTAGTAGTACTAGCTACAGCTAGTGAGGAGGCAAGTTGGTTGAAAGACCTCTTGTCTTATATTCTTTTGTGGAATAGGCCTATACCGCAGATACTGGTCCACTCAGATAGTATTGCTGCGATAGCCAGAGTATAGAAAAATTACTATAATGGTAAGAAGTTAGCGATGCATCGCAAGTACAATATGATGAGAGGTTACCTCACATCTAGTACTGTTACAGTGGACTTTGCAAGATTGGAAAACAACTTGGCAGATCCTTTGTCGAAAGGACTATCTCGTAAGAAAGTATAGAGCACATCTATTGGGATGGGGCTAAAGCTTGTTATAGAATCACAAGTGGTGGGAACCCAACCAAAATGACTGGAAATTCCAAAAAATAGGTTTAATAGGGAAAACTAATCACTGTGATATAGAATCATTCAAATAAGAAGCTTGTCACTCCAGAGTTCATCACGCTGTACAAAATGTAAATATGCATGATATCTTGAAGCGAATGCAAGGCTGAGTTTTCTTAAAACTCTTAATGAGTTCTATATCTCATTCTTTGAGTGGGGTGTCTAGCTACAAGAATAATCTTCATAGATTCACCAAAGTGATTGTGGAAGTGCGGCCACATCCTATGAGAAATTAGGCTAAATTCTCTAAAGCCTTAACCTATACTGGGATTAAGCACATGGCCGAAATGTGCTGGTATTTTGGAATTGCACCTGGTAGGGTTGTATGTGGTTTTCTTCACTGTATAAAAGCGAATAATAAGTTCAAGACTCTGATTACTTATTATTCGGTTTTATACAGTGCGAAAAACCACATACAACCCTACCAGGTACAATTTCTAAATGTCAGCACATTTCGGCCATGTGCTTAATCCCAGTATAGGTGAAGGCTTTAGAGAATCTAGCCGAATTTCTCATAGGAAGCGGCCGCACTTCCACAATCACCTTGGTGATACTCTGAAGAGTATTCTTGTAGCAAGACACCCCACTCTTTTTATTTATTTTTCTTCTATAATTTTAAAGAGTATCTATTTCCTGTAATTTGGTTATTACCTCAGAAGTGCTGATGTTTGATTCCAACAAACCATCTAAGTTTGATGGTCAAAACTTCAAGAGGTAGAAGAACAAAATGTTCATTTATCTCACACTTAAGGAAGTGGCTTATGTTCTAGAACAAGAATACCCAATTGAACCTCCCGTTCCTGTACCTGCGGTTGACCCTGACTTGATTGCAAATGAATATGATAAAACCTTAGAATCAATTTCGAACTGGTTTGAGGCCGATTCAAATTTATACTGAACGGTTTAGTTAACGAACTGTGCGATTACTATCTACAGTCCGAAACTGGGAAAGACGTTTGGGAAGCATTAGAAAGGAAGTATGATCCAGAAGAGGCAGGCTCTAAAAAGTTCACCGGAAGCCGATATCTCAAGTTCACTATGGTCGAAGATAAGTCGGTGATTACCCAATCACATGAGTTACAACGAATTGTGCATGAGATCCTGTCCGAAGGGTTACCTCTTGATGAACAATTTCAGGTTGCCGTGATGATTGACAAATTACCACCCAATTGGAAAGGCTATAAAAATATCCTACGACACAAGTGAAAGGAACTTACCATGGAGAACTTGATTACTCATCTTAGGGTTGAAGAAGAATCTAGAAAACAAGACATGAAAGAGGAAATCCTTTTGGTTCAAGCCAAAGGGAAGGTCCATCTGAAACCTAAATGGAAACCTTTCAAGGCTAAGAATGGCGGTAATTGGATCAACCGTCCTAACGGTGGTAATCCAAATAACCATCAGATAAATGGACACCAGGATCCAAATAAGGGGACGAACCAACAATCCTCACCATGTAGCAGAATAATTTCTATTGTGTGCTTCAACTGTAATAAGCCTGGACACATATCAAGAAACTGCCAGAACCGCAAACTTGTTGCTTAGGCGAAAGTTACCGAAGAGCCCTTAGTGGTTATGATCATGGAGATCATCATGGTCGGTGGAACCGACGGGTGGTGGGCTGATTCAGGCGTTTCTAGACATATTTGCTATAAACGCAATTGGCTCATGACCTAGAAGGAAACTGAAGACCAGAAGGTGCTACTTGGGGATTCCCACTGCACCAACTGGTTAGGTACTGGAGATGTTGAACTGGTATTTACCTCTGGAAGGACAGTGACTCTAAAGGATGTAATACACACTCCTAAAATGAGGAAGAAACTTGTTTCTGGATATCTTCTCAACAAAGCAGGATTTCAGCAGACCATTGGCTCAGATCAGTACATTTTGACTAAGGGTGGGATTTTTGTGGCAAAGGGATTTACTTGTAATGGAATGTTCAAATTGAGTATTAAAATGAATAAATTTGTTTATGTTTACTTATTGTCTTCTTTTAATATTTGGCACTCTAGACTATGTCATGTTAATAAGAAGCTAGTACACAATATGAGTAAACTAGGTATGATCCCTAAAGTAGAATTTAACGATTTTGAAAAATGTCAATCTTGTATTTAAGCTAAGATTACTAAAACCTCACATAAAAGTTTTGTAAGGGAATTACAACTTTTGGATTTAGTACAGTCTGGCATCTGTAAAATGACTGGCAAATTAACTCGAAATAGTAAATATATTTTATAACTTTTATAGATGATCACTCAAACTATACTCAGTTTTACCTAATGCGTCACCAAAGTGAAGCTATAGATATGTTTAGGACATATGTAACATAGGTGAAAAATCAGCTTGATAGACACATTAAAAGATTTCGTAGTGATAGAGGCACAATGTATGATTCACATGAATTTCAAAACTTGTATGAATCCTTAGGGATTATACATGAAACTACTGCTCCTTATTCTTCATAATCTAACGGTAAAACTGAACGCAAAAATAGAACGTATATTGAGTTAATAGTTGTTACTTTACTTAGTTCTGGATCACCCAAATCTTTATGGGGTAAATCCTTATTATCTGTTTGTCATGTTTTAAACCGTATTCCTCATATCACATCTGAATTATCACCGTATGAAATTTGGAGAAAAGGAAAACCTAATGTTAGTTATTTTAAGGTTTAGGGTTGTTTAACCTATGTTCGTAAACCTGATCCTAAACGGATAAAACTGGCTAGTAGAGCTTTAGAATGTGTTTTCATTGGTTATGCTATTAATAGTAAAGCTTACAGGTTTCTTGATATTAAGAATAATGTAATAATTGAATATCTCAATGTTGATTTCTATGAGGACAAGTTTCCCTACTTACTTAGGGACAGTGGGGGTAATAGTGGGGGCTCTCAGCCTTCTATGTCATCGACCCCTAATATACCTCAAGTAAATATTTCTAAAGCTATTAATTCTCATGATACAGACCCAGAACTTCATAGAGGTAAACGTTTTAAGATTGCTAAGGATTTTGGTAATGATTTTGTTGTATATACCTTAGAATCTAACCCCAATACTATCAGGGAAACGTTAACCTCAAGTGACGCTGATTTGTGGCGAGAGGCCATTGATGATGAAATAGATTCTCTTGCTACTAATGAAACTTAGTATTTAGTTAACCTACCTCCAGGCAGTCGTTCTATTGGGTGTAAATGGATATTAAAGAGCAAACTTTAATGGTTCTATAGATAAATATAAGGCAAGATTTATAACAAAGGGATATGTGCAAAAGGAAAATATTGATTTATTCGACACATATTCCCCAGTTACTCGTGTGACAACCATTAGAGTATTATTGGCCGTTGCTGCCATCACGATTTGATTATTCACCAAATGAATGTAAGAACCACATTTTTAAATGGAGAGCTTGAAGATTAATTATATATGGATCAGCGTGAAGGCTTTATGGTACCTGGTGAGGAACACAAAGTCTGCAAGCTGAACAAGATCTTATACGGTCTAAAGCAAGCTCCAAAACAGTGGCACGATAAAATCGACCAATTACTTCTTTCAAATGGTTTCAAGATTAACGTTGTTGATAAATGCCTATATTATAAAGTATTTGGTTAAAGTTGCATTATGATATGTCTATACGTTGATGATCTACTTATTTTTGGTTCTACACTTGATATCGTTTTAGAGAACAAAAATATGCTTAACAATAATTTTGATATGAAGAACCAAGGCGAGGCTAGTGTAATTTTAGGCATGAAGATCACACGCATAGACACTGGTATTACTCTTGTTCAATCTCATTACATTAAGAAGATCTTAAAGATGTACAATATTTTTACTGTAGACCTGTTTGTACTCCTTGTGATCCACAAGTTAATCTTTTTAAGAACTTGGGGGAGGCTGTTAGACAGAAAGAATACGCAAGTATTATTGGTAGCCTTCGCTATGCTACAAACTGTACTAGACCCGATATAGCTTATGTTGTAGGGGTTCTATGTTAATTTACTAGTAAACCAAGTTTGGCGCACTGGGGTGCGATTGATAGAGTTATGCGTTACCTGAAAAGGACCATGAACTTGGGTTTATACTATCAGAAGTTTCCCGCGGTCCTTGATAGATTTAGCGATGCAGATTGGAACTTATTTTCTGATGATTCCAAAGCCACCAGCAGATACATGTTTAGTATAGCTGGAGGGGTAATTTCTTGGAGATCCAAGAAACAAACGATTCTATCTCAGTCGACTATGGAGTCTGAGTTAGTAGCACTAGCTGCAGCTAGTGAGGAGGCAAGTTGGTTGAAAGTCCTCTTGTCTTATATTCCTTTGTGGAATAAGCCTATACCGCCGATACTGATCCACTCAGATAGTACTGCTGCGATAGCCAGAGTACAGAATAATTACTATAATGGTAAGAAGTTGGCGATACGTCACAAGCATAGTACGATGAGAGGTTACCTCACATCTAGTTCTATTACAGTAGACTTTGTAAGATTGGAAAACATCTTGGCAGATCCTTTGACGAAAGAACTGTCTCGTGGCAAAGTGTGAAGTACATCTTTAGGGATGGGGATAAAGCCTGTTATAGAATCACAAGTGGTGGGAAACCATCCTAAATGACTAGAAATCCTAAGAAACAGGTTCAATGGAGAAAACAAATCACTGTGATAAAGAATCATGCAAATAAGGAGCTTGTCACTCCAGAGTTCATCTCGCTGTACTTAAATGTAAATATGCATGATATATTGAAGCGAATGCAAGGCTGAGTTTTCTTAAATTCTTAATGAGTTCTATATCTCATTCTTTGAGTGAGGTGTCTAGCTACAAGAATACTCTTCATAGACTCGCCAAGGTGATTGTGGAAGTGAGGCCGCTTCCTATGAGAAATTAGGCTAAATTATCTAAAGCCTTCACCTATACTGGGATTAAGCACATGGCCAAAATGTGCTGCATTTCGGAATTGCACCTGGTAGGGTTGTATGCGGTTTTCCTCACTGTATAAAAGCGAATAATGAGTTCATGACTCTGATCACTTATTATTCTTATACATTAAAGATTGTCTATTACGTAAAGGTTCAAGTCTAAGGACACCTTTACTTATGTACATCTTTATATATCAAAACCGTTATCTCATTTCTTTTCTACTTCAGAAAGTTTTTTAAAAGTGGGGAATTGTTGGTTTTTTCAAAAAATTCCTTGGGTTGGGTTCACCTTTAAGATTCTCTCTCTTAGCACTATTTGTAGAATAAAATATGTAAAGAACCTGTAATTAGTTTTCCCTTTTCTTTTTCTGTTTAGTGATTCAGAACAGCAACAGTTACAGTAACATCGAACAACAACAGCTACAGTAATTTCGAACACTTAACAGCTACAGTAACTTTAAACTGCTCTAGTAACTTCAAACTTCGTAACAGAATTAAGCTTCGTGATAGAAATTGATCTGAAAGAGTAACAAGATGATTAACGCTTGAGGCGTGGGTCACACTCTCTTTAAAGAGTATCTCGACATAACTCGACTATTCTCCCCGAATACAACGAGCAAGTATACTGTTGCTTCACACCGGGAAGTCTACGTAAGCGATGGTAGCACCTCAAGGTAAAACGTAATATTAAGTTGGGAGAGAGAGATGAATAGTGCTCAGAGAGATAGAAGTTCTGTGTTATATTCAAAAGTGGTGTTCCAAAGGATATTTATAGAGGAGTAACGGATTTATACATAACGTACATGCGTTTTAAAGCTTTATCCATAACGTATATGCATTTTAAAGCCTAAAGATCAGGTCTTCAATACTAGCCGTTTGGAGAGTAAAGACCAAGTCAAGAACAAACCCAAGCCCATAGGAGAATCTTAAAGGTGAGCCCAATCCCAAGCAGTTTTTTGAAAAAACCAACAATCCCCCACTTTTAAAAAACTTTTTGAAGGAGAAAAGAAATGAGATAATAACTACGATATATAAAGATGTACATAAGTAAAGGTGTCCTTAGACTTGAACCTTTGCGTAGTGGACAATCTTCAACATATAAGAATAATAAGTGATCAGAGTCTTGAACTCAATATTCACTTTTAAACAGTGAGGAAAACCACATACAACCCTACTAGGTGCAATTCCTAAATGCCAGCACATTTCGGCCATGTGCTTAATCCCAATATAGGTGAAGGCTTTAGAGAAATTAGTTTTATTTCTAATAGGAAGCGGCCGCACTTCCACAATTACCTTGGTGAGTCTTGGAAGAGTGTTCTTGTAGCTAGATACCTCACTCAAAGAATAAGATATATAACTCATTAAGATTATAAGACAACTCAGCCTAGCATTCGCTTCAAGATATCATGCATATTTACATTTATGTACAACGAGATGAACTCTAAAGTGACAAGCTCTTTATTTGCATAATTCTATATCACAGTGATTTGTTTTTCCCATTGAACCCATTTCTTGGGTTTTTCAGCCATTTAGGTTGGGTTCCCACCACTTGTGATTCTATAACATGTATTACCCCTATCCCTAAATATGTGCTCCACACTTTGTCACGAGAGAGTTCTTTTATCAAAGGATCTACCAAGTTGTTTTCCGATCTTACAAAGTATACTGTAACAGTACTAGATGTGAGGAAACCTCTCACCATACTATGCTTGCGACATATCACAAACTTCTAGCCATTATAGTAATTGTACTGTACGCTGGCTATCACAGCAGTACTATCTGGGTGGATCAGTATTGACGGTATAGGCCTATTCCACAAAGGAATATAAGACAAGAGGTCTTTCAACCAACTTGCCTCCTCACTAGCTGCAGCTAGTGCTACTAACTCAGACTCCATAGTCGACTGAGCTAGATTCATTTGTTTCTAGGATCTTCAAGAAACCACCCCTCCAGCTATACTAAACATGTATCCGCTGGGGCTTTGGAATCATCTAAAAATGAGTTCCAATCTGCATCGCTAAATCCATCAAGGACCGCGAGAAACTTCTGATAGTATAAATCCAAGTTCATGGTTCTTTTCAGGTACCGCATAACTCTATCAATAGCACCCCAGTGCGCCAAACTTGGTTTACTAGTAAATCAACATAGAACCCCTACTGCATAAGCTATATCGGGTCTAGTACAGTCCGTAACATAGTGAAGGCTTCCAATAATACTTGCATATTCTTTCTGTCTAACTGTCTCCCCCAAGTTCTTTAAAAGTTTAACTTGTGGATCACAAAGAGTACAAACAGGTCTACGGTCAAAATATTTATACTTCTTCAAGATCTTCTCAATGTAAAGAGATTGATCTTGAGTAATACCAGTGTTTGTGCGTCTTATCTTCATGCCTAAAATTATACTATCCTCGCCTAAGTCCTTCATATAAAAATTATTGTTAAGCATGTTTATGGTTTCTAAAATTATATCAAGTATAGAACCAAAAATAAGTATATCATAAACGTATAGACATATCATAATACAACTTTCACCAGATACTTTATAATATAGGCATTTATCAACAACGTTAATCTTAAAACCACTTTAAAGAAGTAATTGGTCGATTCTGTCGTGCCACTTTTTTGGAGCTTGCTTTAGACCGTATAAGGTCTTGTTCAGCTTGCAGACTTTGTGTTCCTCACCAGTTACTTCAAATCCTTCTGGCTGATCCATATATAATTCCTCTTGAAGCTCTCCATTTAAAAACGTAGTTTTTACATCCATTTGGTGAATAAATAAATCGTGCACGGCAGCAACGGCCAATAATACTATACTGGTTGTCACACGAGTAACTGGGGAATATGTGTCGAAGAAATCAATATTTTCCTTTTGCACATATCCCTTTGCTACAAGTCTTGCCTTTTATTTATCTATAGTACCATCTGGTTTAAGTTTTCTCTTTAATATCTATTTACATTCAATAGAACGACTACCTGGAGGTAAGTTAACGAAGTCCTAGGTTCCATTTGTTGTAAGAGAATCAATTTCATCATTAATGGCCTCTTGCCAAAAATTAGCGTCACTTGAGGTCAACCCTTCCCTGATAGTATTGGGGTCTGATTCTAAGGTATATACAACAAAATCATTACCAAAATCTTTAGCAATCTTAAAACGTTTACCTCTACGAAGTTCTGGGTCTGTATCATGAGAATCAACAGCTCTATAAATGTTTACTTAAGGTACATTAGGGGTCGAAGACATAGAAGGTTGAGAACCCCCACTACTACCCCCACTATCCCTAAGGGGAAACTTGTCCTCATAGAAATCAACATCAAGAGATTCAATTATTAAATTATTCTTAATATCAAGAAACCTTTAAGGTTTAATATTAATAGAATAACCAATGAAAACACATTCTAAAGCTCTAGTAGCTAGTTTTATCCGTTTTGGATCAGGTTTTCGAATATAGGCTAAACAACCTCAAACCTTGAAATAGCTAACATTAGGATTTCTTTTTCTCCAAATTTCATAAGGTAATAATTCAGATGTGATATGAGGAATACAGTTTAAAACATGACAAACATATAATAAGGATTCACCTCATAAAGATTTGGGTGATCCAAAACTATGTAAAATAGCAACTATTAACTCAATATGCGTTCTACTTTTACGTTCAGCTTTACCGCTAGATTCTAAAGAATAAGGAGTTGTAGTTTCATGTATAATCCCTAAGGATTCATACAAGTTTTGAAATTCATGTGAATCATACTCTGCGCCTCTATCACTGCGAAATCTTTTAATATGTCTATCAAACTAATTTTTCATCTCTGTTACATATGTCCTAAACATATTTATAGCTTCACTTTTGTGACGCATTAGGTAAACCTGAGTATAGTTTGAGTGATCATCTATAAAAGTTATAAAATATCTTTTACTATTTCAAGTTAATATACCGTCTATTTCACAGATGTCAGAGTGTACTAAATCAAAAAGTTGTGATTTCCTTACAATACTTTTATGTGAGGTTTTAGTAATCTTAGCTTGACTACAAGATTGACATTTATCAAATTCGTTTAAATCTTCTTTAGGGATCATACCTAGTTTACTCATATTGTATACTAGCTTCTTGTTAACATGATATAGTCTAGAGTACCAAATATTAAAAGAAGAGAATAAGTAAGCGAAAACAAATTTATTCATTTCAATACTCAATTTGAACATTCCATTACAAGCAAAGCCCTTTCCCACAAAAATCCCACCCTTAGTCAAAATGTACTGATCTGAGCCAATGGTCTGCTGAAATCCTGTCTTGTTGAGAAGATTGCCAGAAACAAGATTCTTCCTCATTTCAGGAGTGTGCAACACATCCTTTAGAGTCACTGTCCTTCCATAGGTTAATACCAGTTCAACATCTCTAGTACCTAACACTTTGGTACAATGGGATTCCCCAAGTAGCACCTTCTGGTCTTCAGTTTCCTTGTAGGTCTTGAACCAATTGCGTTCATAGCAAACATACCTAGAAGCGCCCGAATCAGCCCACCACCTGTCGGTTTTGCCGACCATGTTGATCTCCGTGAGCATAGCCACTAAGGGTTCTTCGGTAGCGCTCGCCCGAGCAACAGGTTTGCAGTTCCGGCAGTTTCTAGAAATGTGTCCAGGTTTGTTACAGTTGAAGCACACAATAGAAACTGTTCTGTTATATGGTAAGGCTTGCTGGTTCGTTCCCTTATTAGGATTCAGGTGTTCATTTTTCTGACGGTTATTTGGATTACCATCGTTAGGACGGTTGTTTCGATTACCGCCATTCTTAGCCTTGAAAGGTTTCCCTTTAGGTTTCAAATGGACCTTCCCTTTGGCTTGAACCAAAAGGAGTTCCTCTTTCAGGTCTTGTTTTCTGGATTCTTCTTCAACCCTAAGGCAAGTAATCAAGTTCTCCATGGTAAGTTCCTTTCACTTGTGTCATAGGATATTTTTATAGTCTTTCCAATTAGGCGGTAATTTGTTAATCATCACGACAACCTGAAATTGTTCATCAAGAGATATCCCTTCGGACACGAACTCATGCACAATTCGCTGTAACTCATGTGATTGGGTAATCACCGACTTATCGTTGACCATAGTGAACTTGAGATATCAGCTTACGACAAACTTTTTAGAGCCTGCCTCTTCTGTGTCATACTTCCTCTGTAATGCTTCCCAAACGGCTTTCGCAGTTTTGGACTGTAGATGGTAATCGTATAGTTCGTCTACTAAACCGTTCAGGATAAAATTATGGCATTTGAAGTCAGCCTCAGTACAGTTCGAAATTGATTCTAAGGTTTTGTCATATTCATTTGTAATCTGATCGAGGTCTACCGCAGGTCTAGGAACGGGAGTCTTAATTGGGCATTCTTATTCTAGAACATAAGCCATTCAATTGGGCATTCTTGTTCTAGAACATAAGTCACTTCCTTAAGTGTGAGATAAAAGAACATTTTGTTCTTCCACCTCTTGAAGCTGAGACCATCAATCTTAGAGGGTTCGTTGGAATCAAAATTCAGCACTTCTGAGGTAAGGGCCATTAATGATGAAATGGATTCTCTTACTACAAACGAAACCTGGGACTTAGTTAACTTACCTCCTCGTAGTCGTTATATTGGGTGTAAATGGATATTAAAGAGAAAACTTAAACCAGATGGTATTATAGATAAATATAAGGCAAGACTTGTAAGAGGAAATCCTTTTGGTTCAAGCCAAAGGAAAAGTCCCTCTGAAACCTAAAGGGAAACCTTTAAAGGCTAAGAATGGCGGTAATCGGAACAACCATCCTAACGGCGGTAATCCAAATAACCGTCAGAAAAATGGACACCAGAATCCTAATAAGTTGGGAGAAACAATCAAACTCAAATGAATCAACACAACCTAAAAATATATATGTCATACGGGTTAATGGACTAGAAACCAGCAAAAACTAAAAATTGGATTTTAGATCTATCCCTTGTTATTGTCCCCTAAATGAATTGAGGGGGAGTCAAATATTAGAGACTCACTCAAAGCTAAAAAACTGACATGAATAGAAGAAAAATTAAAAGCATAATTGGGCAAACAAATTAAGTCAATAAAGGATATATAAGATTATGCCCAATATCAAGCAAAACAACATAATTCCATACTCAATAAGAAATGCATTTACACTTAAACTAATCGTACAACATCATTACCTACATAAAACTTTGATGAAGCAACAACACAACATAACATAACACATTAGACCTCACTGATTTAGACAATTACAACTTTTTTCCTCTCATTTACTTCTCTTTTTCTGCTCTCCACCCCTTCACCTTCATTTACTCCTTTGTACACAAACCAATATCATCTCTTAAACCTCCTATTTGTTAGGTTTGTAGCTCCAAAGAAGAGAACAAAAAAGGAGAAAAGTTTTTTTTTTTGGTTCCTGTTCGAACATGACATTTTTCAATTCGAACAGAAGAGTCAGGCTTGACTATGTTCGAATAGGAAATATCTTCTTTTGAACAAAGATTGGTAGTAACTTGTTTTTGGCCGTGGGAAATGTCTCGTGATACGTAATTCGAAGAAATCTTGTGTTTTAGGTCTCTTATGTTATAAAAGAGACCTAGGGGGTCTTGAGAGACCTAATCCTAACCTAGTATATATGTAGCTTCCATGGCTAAATTTTGTAGAAAGAGGGGTCTTTGCAAGGTTGTAGAAGTTGGAGAGTTACCTTGGGGGTTTGATGAAGAAAGGGGAAGGGCCTCTTTGATGCTAAGTTATGATGTGAATTGAAGACTGGAGAAGAGAGAGATGGTTCAAGAAGATGTAATCAACGATGGGGAAAACAACGATAGTTTGAAGACGATGGTTCGTATAAAAGTTTTATTCGATATGGATCGTAGCGGTTTCTAGTGATGATGGTAACTTCGAATTTCTTGATGGTTCTCTTAATCTCTTGTATACCTTGAAAGTCAATATGAGTTTTGTTGTGAGGTTAGAGATCTCGTAATTGTGAGATCTCTTGAGAGCATGTAACGGTTTCTTGGATACATAGTGGATTCATTAGTTTGGTGGGTGTGGACGTAGCACTTCAGGGTGAACCACGGCAAATCTTGTGTTGTGTGTGCTTGGTTTATTTCTTATTTCTTGTTGTGATTGTATGCCATGTTGAACCAGATAAAGCCAAACGTCAGCGAGGGATGTATTCCGCTCGGTTCCCCCAATACTATTCCCTCAATGTTCCCCTCCTAAACGCGCGCACACACACAAATGAGGTTCTCTTCAAAGGGGAAGCAAAACAGCAATGAAGGAGGATTATGGTGTTTAGGTCTTCTAGTAGTGTTTTCTCCTGAAGATGGAGGAGATGAAAGGAACATAGATACAAGGGGAAGAAGAAGCAATAGTGGTGATGTTTTTAGTAGAAACAACTCTAGTAATAATAATATTTTATTTAGTAGAGCTCAATCTACAATATCAATTTGGGCTCTTATTATTTTTTTCACATTTTTCCTCTTCATACTTTGTACTTTTGAACCCAACACCACCCCTAAATCTCCCTTTCCAAATATCATCCCAAGAAGTTGACTTAGAGACCAAAATAGGGGTGGTGGTTATGACTATAGTTACTATAGCAAGCTCAAAAATTATAGAAACAGTAGTGATAACTTTACTTTAGAAGGTTTGGTTGCTTTGGTTAGGAGAGGAACAAAGGGTATAAGTGACCGGTGGTGCTGTCCAAAGCGGCCGAGCTTGACCCGAAGGACTCGCTTTTTGAGTTTTTCAAGCACATGCCAATAAGCTTGAGGAGATGAGCATGTTATCCAATGCTGCTAGGCCGAGTTCGTCGATGTTTCAAGAACATTATGCTAGTAAACGTCAGCGAGGTATCAATTCTCGGTAACACACTTTCCCAGGTCAGAAACTGGGGGAGCCGACTCGGTTTACTTCACGAAAAGTCACTCCTCTCACAACCAGAAGGAACATTCATTATCATCATCCAACTTTACTATTGTCATGGGTGGAACTCGAGGGGTTCGATGCTTATCAAGTGTATGTTGAACGAGATCGTTAGAGCTTTAGCCCGAATTTTTTTTTTTTTGGTACTAAATAATAACCGAAGATAATCAAATTAAAACCCTATCTTAATTAACAATTTGATATATATTTTAATCAAACTCATTATAGGCAATTTGAAACACTTATAGAAAATGAAACCCTAAAGGATCATCTCTATTAGATGAGTGGCTATCATAATTGAGGATTTTTTTATATAGGAAATAAGGTATAAATTAGGTGGTTTCCTCACTCTCTCCCTCTCATGATGTGTCACTCTCCTCTATTATTGTTTTAAATTTGAATTTGAAAATGAAACACTCTCTCCACTCTTTCACCCTACCTCTCTCTATCTATCTCCCACTCACATTTGGCATTACCAACCAAATTCAAAACACAAAATCCTTTCAAATTAATTCCCAAAGAGAGCAAATGTGGTTGAAACCACTCAAAAATACGATGCTACGATTTCATTGGGTTTCGAGCTTGTTGATCATCTAAAAAATACTGATATTAGGGATTTTGTTTGGTTATGTTTAAGGTATCCCACCCACTAAACCCCATTTTATTTATTTATTTATTTATTTTGGTTTTTGTGCTCAGATATACTTTGATGTTGATCCATGTTGATTATAGCTTGATGTTGAATGTAAAGTCTTTAATTTGGTGTGTGATTTGATTTAATCCTAAAAGAAGTATGAATTCATTGGTAAGTTTCATTGTTTCTAAGCTGCAAGTTTATCCCTAAAGCAGTTCCAGACTTGTCTGATCCCCCAGAAAAGTACAGAGATAACTAGGGTAGTGTTGTTATTATTAAACATTTAACCACAAATCCCAGATACAATTGCCGAAGACTAGGGATAGCCGACAATGTTGTAAATTATTGTGAACCAGTCCTAATTTTTTGTTCTTTGTATGTTATTTCAATGTGTCCTCCCAGTATGTAAATCTATGTTGGTGTTTGTTATAATTCATAACTGTAGGGACCTATACCTCAAGCTGTGATAAACTCAAACTGATCCAATACCATACTCACACAACATACACGTGACATACAGTATCAACAATGATACATGTACTACGAACTGATGAAGAATGTGGCTCGAGCACTACAGATGAAATAGAACAACTCAAAGACACTTGTTTCCTACCGGTGGAATTACTCTCCCCATTTCGAAAGTACTCAGGTTCTATCATTCCATTACAGTTTTTACTTTTTCAACAACTCATGAGAGAGAGAGAGAGAGAGAGAGAGAGAGACTTTGATAAACTAAGATTCCATGTTCTTGAGTTGCAGAGTAATGAAGGGATAGAGAAAGGTAAAATAAACTTAACGGAGGAGAGAGTTTTTGAATGATTGTCTCCTTTGCAGTTGAAGAGTTGGACTCCCAATCCCCCAATTTTGTGATTCTTAATATTCAAGGCAGAGAGATTTTAGTCGTTAAAAGTAACTGTTTAGAGAATATTGAAGAGTTGCAACTCTTGAGGGAGAGAAAACTCTTTAAAAAAAAGACATACCAAGTACACGTGTTACATTTAGATAGGTTGGAGAGAACACCCAAAAAAAGGATCGCCCGAACTCTGCAAGGACCATTCCCTTAATAGTATAGATAGTATAGATAGATTATAGACCCATCTTCAGCACCAAATCATTGAACATTTTCAGCTTTTCGCATCCACGAATTATCCTTTTTTATCCTAAAAAACTCTTGGAGTCTTGGAGAGGCCTTTTCTTTCAAGATCTCATCATTATTATTATTATTACATTATGAGGGTATCATATATTAGTGTAAGAGCAATTGGATAGTATTTTAACATGTAATTAGGGCTGACTTAACCAGCAATCTTGAACCATGTATGTACCTATATATACACCATCAACCAACCTTTGGTTGTCAGTTTAGAGGTTATATTTTAGTGGCTCACTCACATACACATATTGTTTGTTTTGTTGTCTGATATATTATCTTAAACAGTTCTAGAGCCTTTCGGTTTCAAGACAAAACATACGTTGTCCTCTAACACTCACCCCCTTGTTGGATTGCAAAATTCTCGGTATCACGGGTTGTTGCTTTAAAACAATGTTCTAATATAACCCACGGAGACCTAGGTCTGTTTCATGGTGTTTCATGGTTGCATGTCTTTAGTTTGCATCACAAAGATAGGTCAAGTATGGTGTAAATTTAATTTGCAACAATGCTTCATGGCTAGAGGGAGTTTTGTTGGAGAAGAGTTCTAGTTGCTAGTCCAGACTTTGCAGTTCTCAAACCCCATGATCACCTATGTGGATGCCAAAGGTTAAAAAAATATGATTTCGAATCATTTCGTCCAGCAAGACCAAAAGACACCATAATAGTGATAATTGTATATGAAACCATAGTTCTTAACTAAACCATAACACGAAGTAGCATATTATCACTGTACAAACTACAAAGTCTATATGAAACAGGCTTTGGGATTATAGAAGAACCCGCATTGCATTGTTATACAGGTTAACATAAATTACAACAGGTAATCAAGGCCAGAATCTCCCCAAACAGCACCTACTTTCTAGCTGCAAAAGGTGGAATTACATGATCATTCTCATACAGTTCTACTTCTCTAAAAAAGGAACATTAGCTACAAGAAAATCAAATGCCAGGAGATTTGGCATTTGTAAGTAGTTAGTAATGGCTTCCTTTTGTACGGAGGTTAGGTCACTACTACAACAGCGTCGAGGGAAAATCTGGAATTGCTGGAACATTTTCTCAATTCTTCAATCATCATTTCTATTGTAGGCCTCTGTGTTGGAGATTCATGAGTGGAAGTTAAGGCAATCTGGGCTATTATCGAGGCCTCTGATTCAGAGAACTTTCCCTTAAGATTAGGGTCGATTAAGTCTTCAAATCTGCAGGTTTCAGCACCAACTCGCATTGAACTACTGATCCTTCGCTTCCCAGAGAGAATTTGGAAGATGATCATTCCGAATGCATAAACATCACTTTTCTCCGTGAACTTGCCAGTGTTAGTGTATTCTGGGGCCAGGTATCCCATAGCAGCACTTGCCTTGAGTGTTGAGAACACAATATCATCAGCAAGGAGCTTATGTAAGCCAGAATCTGAGAGCAAAGGATTGAACCGATGATCAATCAAAACCTTCTCAGCTGATATATTTTGATGGACTAGTGATGGCTTGTTCGCTTTGCTGCTATGTAAATATTCAATTCCTGTAGGACAAAGAACACCAATTACTCTCAGAAATTGGCATTCAGTAAAAAAAAAATTGATCACTCGGCAATCACAAATTTGTGAAAAGGGAGGAAAGAACTGACCTTTAGCAATGCCCTTAATGATAGATACTCTAGTGGGCCATTCGAGAACACGATCATTGTTGTCCTTCACATCGAGGTACTCAGACAAGTTTCCTTTTGGTAAGAAACTGTAAACAAGAAAGCACTCGCCTCTGCCTCTCGAACAACAAAACCCTCTTAACCCAACAAGGTTTTCATGTTTCAACGAGGTTAGTACGGTCAACCCCTTCAAGAACTCAGATTCCTCAGATTTACAACTAGTTTTATTAATGCTCTTAATAGCAACAACAGACCCATCTCTCAAGATGCCTTTGTAAGTAGCAGAGAAATTGCTCTTCCCCAACAAATTTACCTCCGAGAAGTATTGTGTTGCAGACTCCACTTCTTCCAAATTAAATCGGAAACTTTGAAGAACCTCTTGCGAAAACCCAACACCACTACGACCATCAGCCAGTGGATCCCATCCATTGGAGTACTCAAGACTGACAAGTGGGGATGCACTCCTCCTGTAAACCTCCTTAACTTGATCAGTACTGAATCTACTATCTGAAGTATCAAATGTACTTCCAATCTTCTGTTTCCGGCGACGATACAAGGAAAACGTCAGAAGTCCCATTACCGTTAATGCAACTGTTACTGCAATAACTCCAACAATAATAGCAATTTGAGGAGTTTTAAATGGATTCGGGCAATGGGTTTGATTGCAATGGGGTTTAATATTTGCGGATTCTGGGATGTCTTTCGGCGAGAGACCATTTGATTTGAGACCATTTGCGCCAGGTGCAAAAGGTTCAGGCATATTTAAGTTTGGATGATCTAAAGCAGTGCAAGCTTGTAAAGAAGAGAACCCAACTCCACATAGGTTTGTATTGTTACCATACTGAAACCCGTCGTTCAATCTCTTCAGAGCTGTTAACCCAAATTTAATTCCATAGTAGATAAACAAATATAATTAAGTAAAAACATGAAGCTGAGAACAGAAATTATTACCAGGGGATAAATTGCCAGAGAGAGTATTGTTCCTAACATCAAGAATTTCCAGTATAGATATATCAGCCAGTTTAGCAGGGACTGAGCCAAATAGCCGATTAAAGCTCAAATCTAACCTCATTAAACTCCCTAATTCACCTAAACTTGCAGGAACTGCACCAGTTAGCTGATTGCACTGTAGAGCAAGAACTGAAAGCTTCTTCAAGGACCCCAACTGTGTAGGAATGCTCCCTGTTAACCAGTTATAACCAATCTGCAGAACTGATAACAAAAAAAAATTAAAAATTAAAAATTAAAAAAATAATTAACAAGATAAGCGAAATGTCGTAAAATAAAACAATAAAAACTGTCTGGATATTGAAGCTTTCAGCTCTACAATTACTTCGTGCTACCCGCTAAGCCTATAAAATCCTAATCCAATAAATAGTTGTTTGGGTCTAAACTCAATCAAGCTTGGGGATTTCAGAGAAATGCAAGTGAAACTATGATGAGCATATCAAAGCTCAATGCAGGTATATTTTCTAGTGATCTTTGCTACTACCCATTTCTAGAACTTATAGGGGAAGAAATCTTCTGAGCAATATCAAAGCTTCTTCAAAAATGGACATTTTCCCTGTGAATTTAGCTCTAAATGGTTTATCATCAGTCCATTATGCTGGTAAAAAGGCAAGTACCTAGCTATACAAAACAAAGGGACTAATTTGATAGAATACCAATTGAAGATTAACGCATTTTTATCACTACAGCTAACCATAGTGAACCCCTCATTTAGCCCAACAGATCAAAAATGAAGTAAAAACTATGATGAGCAAATAGTCAAATTTGGAACCCATCTCACCCAAAACATAGAAAAACAAAAACTTGTCTACAAGATCCAATCTTTTCCTCTAAAATCAGGAACTTGAAACGATATGAGTACAAATAAACCCTTAGCGACTATCTGGGTTACCATCAAAGCTTCCCCAAAATGAAAAAATGCACAAAATAGAACAAAAAACTGATAAATTAAATAAAAATTTTACCTTGGAGACCAACCATATTTCCAATTTCATGAGGGATGATCCCAGAGAGATTATTGACATTCAAATACAGATCAGAAAGCTCAGTCAAATTAGAGATCTCTTTAGGTATCTCTCCAAACAAAGAGTTATAATGCAAATACAACCCAGACAAGCATTTCAACTGAGAAACAGCAGAAGGAACTCTTCCAGACAACCCCTTCCCTTGTAATGAAACATTAGCAACTTTCCCATGCTCATTACACGCCACACCTTCAAATGAACCACTGCATGGGTCACCACCACTCACCCAAGATGACAAAAACCTGTTCTCTGGGTCTAAAGAACTCTTCATCTCCATTAAAGCTTTCACCTCCGCATTTCCACAAACACCTTGGTAAAACCCACCAAATGCGAAGACTACAAAGAGAGATATCGAAATCTGAGAGAACCCCATTGTTTCTCTTCACCTAAACTCTAAACCCTATGAATCTCTCAAACAATGTCTCCCATTTTCTCTGTTTAAAAGCTTTGTCTTGAAGGGAGAGCAGAAGGTGTGAAACAGAGAGACTGTGTTTCAAAGACAAAATAAATTGTTTGACAGGCACAGAGAACGGCATAGCGTTGTTTGATCACATACAACTAAGTAGTATGATTAGGTAATGACAACTCCGTACACGTGGGTTATATGGACCACTTATCACAAAAAATGAACTCTAAATTTTGCGTTTGCCCATTTTGGTTAATGAAATGGGACCATGAATAAGTTTTTTTGTGCCTTTGTTTCAACTTTTGCTTTGAAGGATTGGGGTTGAAGTTAAGGAGAGGAGAAAGAAAATGGTCATGGGGTAAGACTTAAGAGTAAATGTTACTCTTTTTTATGGTAAAGCGACTTCCTAAATTAGTGTTTTTCCAAGGACTAAAAGTCGTTTAAGAAAACGAGCTTGATGTCATACTCGATTTTGGACATCTCCACAAGTGCATAGCCCTCCAAGCTCCCATTGAGACCAGCACATAGCAACGAAAACATGGAGCTTGAGAATTTGACACGGAGCTCTCATGGAAAGCACATAGCACCACCAGTAGACATTGATGGAGATTATCTAACATGGTCGAACTACGGAAGGTCATCCCTACGAGCGATACACAGGAGTTGAGTGATTAAATTTAGACTTATATACGTAAATATAAAGAGGAGCACATAATGTTTGGTGAGCTCTTGTGTAGGGGGAAATTACCAACAGCATAAGATTCGAATTCAAATTCGACTCTTTTTTTTTTACTTGTTTTATTAATCAACTTTTTCAGCTTTGTTTACCCCTCTCCATTTGGCTTCTTCAACTTCTGACATGAGAAGACCATTTCCACCCACGCCACATTCTCATTTAGTTACTTTAATTTACAATATTACCCTCATCTAATTGAAATTACAAATTCAGCCCTACAAAGTTAAAAATACAAAAAAGAAAAAGACATGCTCCTCCCCTCCTACCTTCTCGAGAGAAACCGATATTTTTGTTGAAAATGAAACCCCGATAAATAATTTATATTTTTTTGAAGAAAAAAAAAACGGAAGATACATTGAGAAGTCAACTTTGCTAGGATAAAAAAGAAGAAAAATTGGTCACCACTAGAATACTGGTTTGGAAAAGGTGAAGCTCACCGCGCAATGATAAAGCCATTGACGGTGTGTTGGGTGAATATTACAACAATTTTTACAAATACAATACTGTTATGGTCGGTAGATCAAAGTTAGTTTCACATATTGGTTAAATGTGTGTTCCAACACAAGAATATAAAGAGATGCATCGTGACCTTTTAAAAACAAAACTCTACACTTACCCTTACCCTTACCCTTACCCTTACCCCACTAGGTGAACGTGGAGACAAAATTTGTGCAATGGGGACTCGGGCCATAACAAACAACTCAATTCTATTCGCTAAATATTGCAATTTGTCACATTCAATCTCGTAAAAGCACCTCTAATAGAAGAGTGCGATTCCGGTTTACCTCACCGGTATTCCAGAATCGTATACTGTTTTCGTCCAACAGAGAATTACGATTTTAAGAGAGAAGTTATGATGGGAGAGAGAGAGAGAGATGCCACATGTATTAAAAAGTTTTGTTGGGCGCTTAACGGTTCAGCGCCTAAGAAGTGGTATATTAAATAAAGAAGTTGTGATGGAAGAGAGAGATGTCAGCTGTAATTAAAAGTTGATGGGTGTTGAACGGTTGAGTGCCTAGGCGGTATGCAAATACTTCTCGCCAAGTTCAGGTTTTTGCATACTTTAAAGGGGCATGGGGGTGAGTATGCTGAACCCCATAGCCCTGTTGGATGGGTTTTTTGCAAAAGTATGGGAAAACTTTAACAACATACTCTTTTGTTGGAGGTGCTATAACTATAGACTTTAGATTAAGAATCCAATTTTGGACCCAAAAAACAACAACAACAACAACAGGGGAGTAAAAAACGTGATTGAACCGTATATATCAAACTCAAAAATAGTATTTTTGTCATGCAACCTGCAAAGCCATAAAAGCCTCAATAAGGCCATTATTAGGACAATGTATGGGCCTTGACATCCTACATTTAATTTTCATTCGAATCAATGTATATATTCATATGTTTGGTTAGAAAGTACAATTTCTAACCCATTGAGGTTTTTCTTTATTCATAATAGGGTGAATTTAATAAATACCCCAACGTTTATAGGAATATTAGACTTGCACCGTACGGTTTGTCAAATATTCGGGCCCAGCCCTACTTTTGTACTTTGACTGCAATTGACTGCAGTCAACTAGCTCTGACTGTAGTAAACCCAATTCAACATTTTCAAAAGGCAAAACTACCCTTTTAGATTTTAAAAAAAAAATCAATTAAATAAAAAAGTCTTCGAGATACTCACATATTGATCGAACGATTCAGAGGATTCGACCGTTGGCGTTGGCGTTGGTGTTGGTGTCTTCAATTGGATAAACCCATTCTCTCTCTGAACTTCATATCTCTGAGTTGGTCTTCTCTCTTCTCTCACACCATTTCATATCAATAGGATAAACCCGTCTCTGACAGTTTTCTCTCACCATTTCCATCATCTTCCTAGAATGTTCTCGAAACCCTAGCCAACAAATATAAAGATTAGACATGGGAGGTGGAAACTACACACAAAGGTAATCATTGAGCTTAATTTCAGTCTTAGTTGAAAGAAATAAATTTTTGTTCTCCATTAATGTAATTCCATATACAAAGTGCATAGCTTAGATTTGTTGGCAGATAGAAGGTGTTAAGTATAATATATGAGTAAACATTTAATTATGAAACTCTATTATCTAATGTTGTTCTTATTTTGTTGTTTCAAATGAGTTTTAGTGTGTGTAATGTGTGATCTTGAAGGCCACTACGTACTCTCAATTTTTTTTCTTGGCTCTACACCAAATTTAGGATTTCTCAATGCCAAGGCATTAAAAGGCTTTTAACATCTTTTACAGTGTTGAACTACAACATAAAGTTTCTAAGGTGTCAATCCACAAATTGCCCAGAATTTTAGTGGTTTTCAGATGCAGTTTTGCAAGCTGCAACTTCAAATGTTGGGGTCCTCCTCCAGAGGAGCTTATTTTAGGTGTGGTAGTTCAGAACATTGGGTTAGGGATTTCCCTTGGAAGGATATAAAATGTGAAGAACAAGGTTGTGTTGGAACAAGGACATTAGGTACTTGTAGGCAGAAAGAGCATTATGGGGAGGAGTTTCTCAAGTGTTACACTTGCAAAAACTTTCAGTGGCTAAAAGATGCAATAGCAGAGGCAGATGTTAAAGAAAACAAGAAAGCATTGAACTTGAAAGTTAAGGTGATTGCAAAGATAGACCTGGATGAGTTTATTAATGACTGTAGGGGAAAAGCAACAATATAACAGAAAAATGGGAGGGTGACAGAGTATGAATGGCTTTAATGTAATGGTATTTGAATGAATAAATTATATTTGTGTATTATCGCAGTTTTCATCATCCATTCAACATATCAATCTAGAACTCTAGAAAAGCTGATAAAATATAACAAAATACTTCATCCATTCAACAAGACATACACAACACAAAACTTGAGAACAAAAATAAAGGGCACACACTACAAAAATAAATAAATAACAAAAACCAGAACATGATCAAAAGACAGACACTGCACCTTCATCTCCATTGCCATCACCACCATAGCCTAAATTACTTGATCAAAGTGCTAGAACCAACATTGGAAGCTCCAGAAGAGCAGGTTTTGGCCTTCTTGGCTTGTGGAGCACCACCACCACCACCACCACCACCACCATAGCCTTTGTCATTTCCTCTTCTAGCTCCCCTTCCTCTACCTCTTGATGTTTGTTGTAATGAGTGGTTACCTTATGATTGACTGAAGTTTGGCCTAGGCCTACATCCCATTGGTATCCCCCTCCCTCTATGAGTAGTGATCCTAGTAACTTGGATTGGAACATCTTTGTAGTTTTTTTTTTGTGACCAAACATGACACATTTCCCACATTTCTTTTTTTCTTTATTTCCCTCATCATCACCTTTAATTTTCACTTTTCTAGGCCTCCCTCTCCCTCTTTGAAGTGGTGGTGGATCAACTACAGTAGGTGGCTACACAAAAATAAATTACATAAACCTCACATATAATTCATATGCACATAAATATGCAATTTGATAGAAGATAAACCAGTTTTACCTATAGCTTTCCAATGAGTTTCATCGGAGACTAGGTGTATAATGCTACAATATGTGGCCATATATGAGGTGACAAAGTGATATGGTGAAAAAAAAACTGAAAGTTTAAACAAAGAGAAATTAGTTAAGAAGCATGAATACAAGGCAAATAAACTCAACAAATATGATATAAAACTTTCACCTACTTCTTCAATTCTTGCCTCATTGGTCCCAACACACTAGCAGCATGAATACAAGGCATACCAGTGATTTGCCACTCAATGCATTGACATGTCTACTATTTCAAATTAATTATCTACCTTGCTCCAATACTCCTAATAGATACTCACTCATCTGGTTCCCCTCCTTCTATGTTATACTCCCTATAGTGTGCCATCAAATAGTCAATGTGCTTAACAGCCCTTGGTACCATACCACCTTGATCCCATGTCTGAGCCTTGGTTTTTATTTTAAACATTAGTTTCATTAACATCAAATTTAGTCTCTCAAGAGCCTTGACCAATGGTTTATCTCTTATCTTCATGATCCATCAGTTAAAGGACTCATTAAAATTGTTGGTGATATGCTCACACTTTGAAGTATAATCAAAGTGTGATCTGCACCAATGGTCATAAGGATCTTTATCCATGTATTATCTAGCACCAGGTATGTCAACAACAAGCTTACCTAAAAAATCTTGTTTTTAATTTTTTTTTACAAGTTCTTGCAGCTCTCTATGCAAGTTTCTCCAAGTGGGCTCCTTTATAGTACTTCTTCATGTTTTTAAACATGGGTCTGAGATAGAACCTATGATTTGCATGTGGAAAAATCTCACCCATTGCATCAATAAGCCCCTTCTGTCTGTTAGAGATAAAAGTTAACTTTTTTGGGTGTCTCACCAAATAAGGTTGCATCTTAGTCAAAAAGTAAAGCCAACACTCTTTTCATTCAGTTCTGCATTAGTAAACTGTAATTGGGAACAAGCCATTGTTGGCATCAACACTTAAGATAGATGGACAAACACCACCATACTTTCCTTTTAAGAAAATTCTATTGATCCAGTAGGATCTGGGTCTGTTTTTAAGCATTTTTGACTAAGTCTGTCAAACGAGATTGGTAGTCGTTTGAACGACTTCAGGTCTATTCGAATAAGCACTAGCCAGAGTAACCTGTTAAACTCAAAAGTCTATTCGAATACACTCAGTTCTAAGTGTTCTATTCGAACATAGAATGGTACTATGCGGAGGAGAGGAAAGACGAGGTTAACGAGGAGGTAGATAGTAATTCTAGTGATGCCGAATTCGTCGAGGAGCGATCGGTTATTGGTAAGTTAATGAATCCTGTGAGTAATCCTCGCATCGATTTTAAAATTGAAATTTTGGTATTCGACGGTTCAATCAATGCCAAGAAATTGGATAATTGGTTAGATATGTTAGACATATATTTTTTGGTTTACAAATACTTAAATACTCAGAAAATATGTCTTTCTACATTTAAATTCGTAAGTCATGCACTCACGTGGTAGAAGTCCCATAAGAAATGTCACAAAGTTGGAGGCTTGAGTTAGAAGGAGTTCAAGGTGTTGGTGTGGAAGAAATTTTATCCTATTGGGTATAAGCAAGAGAGATGGTTCAAATGGCATAATTTGTGCCAAAAGTATAGGCAATCCGTACAAGAGTTCACTACGGAGTTTCATAACCAAGTTTTGGTTTTGGACATTGGCGTGGACGAGTATGAGGTGTGCATGAAGTATACGGGGGGTTTGTCAGAGTCCATTAAAAGGGAGTTGAAGCTCTTTACTGTGGAGACTGTCGAAGATGCTACCGTAAAAGTAATTGCTATTGAAGGTAAATACTTGAAGTGTGATAAGAAAGACAATAAAAACAAGTCGGTGTACAAATCTAGTTGGAAGAATAAGTACAAAGGGGAGTCCAATGGAGAGGGGTCTTCATCCTGAAGGAATTATTGCAGTCATTATAAGGCAAATGGGCACATTTCAAATAAATATTGAAAACGTCACCCTGAGCTTAGGCCAAAGAAAAAAATGAGCAAAAGAGATAAACGTGCATTAGCCACAACGATTGTTGATCTTCCAGATTTAGATAAGCTAAATCTTAAACTTACCCTTATGTTTAAGAAAACTATGGCTCTAAGGAGGCGAGTCGGGGAAAAAAATTCATGTCAGTATTCACGTAAAGCAGAGTATAGTAGAGGTCATCATTGATCCGGGTAGTCAGACAAATTTGATCTCTATGGTGGTGGTGAAGAAGATGGGTTTGGATACTATGGCTCATCCTAAGCCATATGGTTTGGGTTGGATCCAGAAAGACGTGAAGTTGAAGATCACGAAGCAGTGTATATTCAAGTTTACGATTACTGAAAGTTTATTGACGAAGTAACGTGTAAGGTGATTCTTTTAGATGTATGTTAAGTCATCTTAGGTAACCTTTATCTTTGAGACTGAGATGCAATTCTTTACTGTAGAGCTCGCAAGTATCATCTTGTGAAGGAGGGAAAGGAGTTTCGTATTAATGCTTGTAAGGAACATGTCACCACCAATAATTTAGTAACGACGACTCAGGAGAAGAGGTTGGTTAATGCAAGCGCTAAGTTTGTATTATTGCTGGTGCAACCGGTTCAAGAGGGTTTGTCGGCTAAAGTGTTGTCTACTTTGGCAATGTCTCCAAAGCAATAAACCAAAATAGGAAAGTTGCAAGAGAAGTATAAATACTTATTTCTGGGCATAAAAGGGATGGCGTGCAAGAGTGATGTGGAGCATGATATCACATTGGTGAATAGTGCGTTACTGTCCAACATTGGGTTGTATCAAACTTCTATAACCAAGTTTAATAAGATCAATAAATATATATAAGAGCTCCTCGAACAAGGGGTTATTAATCCGAGTTGCTCACCTTGTGGTTCACCGGTGTTACTAGTACCGAAGAAGAATGGGTCTTAAAAAACGTATACAGATTATCAGGCGCTGAACAATATTATTGTGAGGAATCGTTATCCACTTCCACGGATTGACGAGCATTTAGACGAGTTACAAAAGGCTTGGTTTTTCACCAAGACGGATCTTAAGTTGGGTTAACATCAAGTAAGAATTTAGGAAAAAGACACATGGAAGATGGCTTTCAAGACCAAACAAGGACTCTTCAAGTGGCTGGTGATGCCTTTTGGGTTATGCAACGCTCCAGCGATATTTATGTGATTGATGAATAAGGTACTTAGTATTTTTATTGATGATTTTGTGATTGTATATTTAGATGATATCTTGATATATAGTCAAACATGGGAGGAGCACCTCGTGCATATACACAAAGTGTTGGACGCATTGTGATCACGACAACTTTTTCTAAATGGGAAGAAGTATGAGTTTGGGAAGAATGAGCTAGTAGACTTGGGATTTATTATTCGTGGAGGTGAGCTTAAGGTAGATCTAGAGAAGGTCTCGGTCATTAATGATTGGCCTAGACTCTGTACAGTGGCAAAAGTGAGAAGTTGTATGGGTTCTTGTCAGTATATATAGAAATTTATTTAGCATTTTTTACAGATTGCCATACCGTTGCATTCCTTGACAAAGGCCACTTTGAAGTTTGTGTAGGAAGATCACCATGAGAGGAATTTTTAGTTACTAAAGCGCAAGAATTCAGTTGTACCAGTGTTAGCGTTGTCAAATTTATAACAGCCTTTTGAGGCCGAAATAGATTTGTCAGACTATGCATTAGGGATAATTTTAATACAGGATGAGAAGCTGGTTGCCTACTATTCTGAGATATTTACAAGAGTAGTACGCAACTATCCTACCTATGATAAGGAGTTTTACACATTATATCAATCAGTTAAGCATTGATGGAGTTACTTATTGGGGAAGGAGGTTGTGATACATTCCGATCACAAACCATTATAGTTCTTATCTACGCATTCTAAGATACATCAAGCTTGCCATATGAAGTGGATGTCGTACATACAACAATTTAACTTGATTATCAAGTATAAAAAAATGGACAACAAAATGGCTGATATGTTATCTCCACCCCCATTACCAACTATTTCTACTTTGTTGGTAGCTATGCAGATATAGCCTATTGTTCAGTCTGAATATATTGCAGGGTATGACGATGACAAGGAGCTCAGTGTGATTCACCAGAAGTTGTTGCAAGGCAAGACATATGAGTATGTATTGAAGGATAATTTGATTTACAGGGATAGTCTGCTATGTATTTCTAAGGGTGGAGACCATTTGTATTAGATTAAAGATGCACATTATTCCTAGGTGGAAGGTCATTTTAGGGTTGAGAAGACTCTTTTGAATTTGTGGTGTTATGTATATTGGCCAAATATACAGGTAAATGTTGCTCGTATGGTTCGTGGCTGCGTTCTATACAACACATCAAAGCCTTTCAATCGTAAGTTATGACTGTACTTACCATTAACAATTCCTAGCTTACCTTGGGAGAGCATTTTGATAGATTTTATATGTGGTTTGCCCATGACCAACTGTAAGAATTATTATCTGTTTATGGTAGTAGATTGATTTAGCAAGATGATTATTCTTATTTCATGCCAGAAGACAGTCATTGGGGAAGGATCAACACTATTATTTTTTAGTGACGTTTGGAGGTATTTCGGGATCCCTTCTTCTATTATTTTTTATAGGGATTGCCACTTTTTGGGGTATTTCTGGATATCGTTATAGGGTATGATAGGCACTAATTTGAAGAAAAGTTTTGCATTTCATCTGCAGACTGACGGGCAAATAGAGGTAGTTAATCGTACTTTGGTTCACTTATTACAGGGATTCCATTCTAAGTATCCTAAAACTTGGGATAAAAATTTACCTTATCTTCAGTTTTCATTTAACCGGGTAATTCATGGTTCCATTATGAAGTCTCCATTTGAAGTTTGTCTGGGGTACTTGCCTCAAAGCTCCTTTGATATAGCTTTTAGTCTTGGTGATAAGACGGTGTCATGGAGGGAGGAAGATGAATAATTTAAGCTCAACATTTTATTGAGAAGATAAGCAAGGTTCATGAGGTGGTTGAAGTATAGTTAAGGAAGACTCAAGCGAAGTATAAGGCTCGACACGACAAACATTGGGGTGAGTATAATTTTCTGGAGGGCGACCTCGTTTGGTTGCATTTGGGTAATGAAAGACTAAATGGAGAAGGTAAGAAACTTAAGCCTATCCATTATGGTCTGTTTACGATACTCAAGAAGATTTGAGATAGCACATTCCAATTGGATTTGTAACCTTTCATGAAGATATATTCGGTGATTAATGTTGAGCATTTGAAGCTGTTTGAGCCATCTCTTTAAATGAAGACTCTACAATAGACACTTGCCTACCGTCAGTTGATGACTTATGGATTGATCGAGAAGATCTATTATAGGAGGATAATATTTTATATAGGAAAGTTCATGCTACAAGACGGGGTAGTATCGAGTTGTTCTGAGCTGGGAAGAAAGGTCAACTGCCTAGCAAGTCGAAGTGGTACAAAAGGGAAAGGGGTACGACCACATTTCCTCATCTCCAGTTTTAGCATGAGCATGAGCTTAAGGCTCCTAGAGGGGGGGGGAGTCATGATCCAGGAGAATCTGATTTTATTTTTAGGCATTTTTGACCAAGTCATTCGAATGAGATTGGTAGTCGTTCGAATGACTTAAGGTCTATTCAAATAGATTTTTGAGTCTATTCGAATAAATACAAGTCTAAGTAACCTATTCGAATAAACTTAAAAGTCTATTTGAATACACTCAGTTCTAAATGTTTTGTTCGAGTAGAGAATGGTTCTGTTTGAACAGACAGAGGCACAATTTAGCATAGTTTTAGGCCGTGTGAAGGGCATTTTTGTCCTATTTTATAACTAGAAACTTGTAACCTCCATTAAACGGAAAGACTAGGTAAAGAGAGAGAAACCAAGTTTTGTAAAAGAGACTTAGGGTTTGCATAGAAATCCAATTAAAATCAAATAATTAAGCAATTAAAGCTCTAAAAGGGAAAATTCTCCCGCCAATTGTTTTGTTCTTCGTATTAATTCTTCGATTAGGTTAATCTTAATTCGATTGTGGATTATCCATCTAAACCAATTATAGGTTTGAACCCTTTAATAAATCCATTTAAAGATGCCTTGAAAGGCACATGAGCGCATGTCCACTGTAGTATATCATTATCTCTCCAAGTTGTTGCAATACTACCAGGATTGGACCTCAAAATCTTAACACATAATGAAGGTAACATACGGTATCCTTGAGCATATAACCCCACTATTCTCTCCATACAAATTTGTCTAGCATTCCTGGCAGTCCAATAAGAAATCACAACACCAAATTTGCCCTTCATACTGGTTTTGATTCCCTTGGGAACCATTGTTCTTATATCGCTAACCAGTGATTCAACTTCTTTTGCCACCCATTGTGCATTTGTCAAAGAGTTTTGTGTCTCAAGTTTGCCTTCACAACTATGTTGAAAGTTTTTATGCCTTAGAATCATAGTATGCCCATCATTGTTTCTAGAAACCAATACCAACTACTCATACTCAAGATCTGTGCACTTCATTCTCAGCCTAGTTGCTTTATTCATTTTGTAGTAGTAAGTGAACTTATTCAAAATTCTAAACCCTTTAAAATCGATTCTTGCCTCATACACATTTTCCCACCATCCCAACTTCTAACTGTTTGTATTGAAAATCTAGTGCAATCATCTCTCTATCATCCTCCTCAACATATATGTTGTCAAATTGTGTATCAACTTCTTCAAATTCAGTACCTCTCTCAAGTTCCTCAGCAATAGGAACATAATTCCCATCCTGGGAAGAGTGGGTACTATATTAACTATCCCATAGGGCCTAAGCAATCAATCCCAATTTATGCATACCTAATCCATCTATTTACTTCTTCATCTGGGTCACTAGACTCCTCCTCACTTTCAATTTCTTCAATTACCTCTATGTCTGTCACATCCACCCCATCATCACCATCATTACCAAGTTCTTTATCATTGTGATAAGTTTCAAGTAACTCCTCTAAGTCTTCTTCTGGTAGGGTAATTGTCTTCTTCAATGTTTTAGTCATTTTTTCTTTGGGTAATTTAATTGGGGTTTATTTTCTCTTTGTGCCCTTTACAGGTTTTCTTATATTTTTCTTTGGTGTTGCTTCAGTTTCTTCTAACTCTGGTTCTACAACAGGGGTTTCCTTGTGTAGTAGTGTGTTTTTCAGGAGGAGAATCTTCGCCAATACTTATTTATAAAGATAATACAATAAGACTAGATACATAAGATTTTAAGTGGAAAACTCAGTAAAGGCTGAGAAAAACCATGACCTCGAGGAGGATTTTGATGTAAAATCCAGTATGATGCTAGTTATTACAAGCTTTGGAAGTGATGTTGGGTTTAACGAGTAAGAATAGTAAAGATTGCAGTCCTGTAGTATCTATTTTATGCCTGTATTTATAGTCATACATGCAGTTTTATAAAAATAAAGAAAAGTCTTCTATTCCGGGGGGAATGGGTAAACTTTGCGGATCTCTAACAGTTCTCTCTTAACCAGGCTTCAACAGCTACTTTTAGTAAGTCGGACTTATAGTTTCTTCTAGAATGCTAAGTTGTCTTCGACTAGAGAGGACTGCCTTTGACCGTCTTCGGCTACAAAGGACTGTCTTCGACTATACTGTGCTAGCTTACTTTTGTCAAATCTAGGGAATATGCTACTGCAATCTCCCCATTATTTACAGAAGTACTTGTGGTTGTGTTGGGAAGAAAACTGAAAGCTGAAGAGGTTGCCGAATATTCTCAGAAGTCATCATATCTCAGTATCGAGGTCAAGGTAAACTGTATCTAGTCAAATCATTCCCAAGGCACAATTAATGAGGTACATTAAATTTGGCGGAGGTAAATTGGTATAAATAGGGGGTTATTGGAGGTGGGATTGTGGTGGTTTTCAGGATGATACTTCCCCAAGGGTGGTCTAAGACGTTGTCTCGGGCTGAAGACGGTGAACATTCTGAGAGAAAAATTTGGTACAAACTAATCGGTGATAAGCTAGTACGTGATCGTGTCATAGTGTTGGGTGGGAACAAGGTCAAAGCAGAGAAGATGGCTAGCTGTTGGAAACAATTGTGTCATCATGCGGTGTTGAAGGTAATGGAGTACATCAATTTGGGGGAGAAGGGGTAACTGCTTATGTTGATGATAAAAATTTGAAGCTTAGATGGGCGTCTAGGGACATTACCGAACGTTTGAGTTTTCTTTCAATTTTGTGTTGTCTCTTTTCTGTTGAAGCATCTCTTAGATGTTCAGCGACTTGAGATTTATTGAGCTTCGAGGACTAGAAAGAGACTTTAATATCAGATTCTGGTGAAAAGCAAACATCAAAATTAGTTACATGTCGAAGCAAGTATTGTGAAAAGATGGTGAATGTAGGTGAGCAATTGTAATAGAATAAATATCAAGTATAAGAAATGAAATGTAATCGAATAAGATGAATGTCAAATGTAAGAAATGAGAATGTAACCGAATGAGAGGGATATCGAATGTAAGAAACAAGTTATGAAATAAATAATTTTGTGGTTATCTAAATTGTGTGTATCTGTGTTTTGTATCGAGGACTGTGTAGTATGAGAATATTTTAATATAATCTTGCCGAATATTTTCCATGAGTATAAAGTCAAATGTAGTTGACCGTATGGGGCCAATGACTGAGTTCGAGGTTGATTGATTTGACTCTGGTTGTGTAGAGTTCCAAAGCAGAGTAAATGCAGGTGAGTTGGAGTTTGACTGGAAGAATTATAAATAGTGCTTATCGCTACAGAGGTGAGGCATTCATGCAATATGGTAAAGACGAGAGCTCAGGCCTGTGATGGGTGTACAGACGTGTTCAGGCAATGTATTGGGTATTGTAAACTCGATACTTTGGTTCTCGGAATTGTGATATGCATATGGAGGATCCCGAGGAGCCTGATTACAAAGGGATGAGTGAGGCAGAAGCAAAGGAAGCTGAGGAAGACTTAAAGTTTTGCGTGAAATTGTAGTTTTGACATTCTCCTGAACGATGTGGTGGTATATGGACTCGAGCGAAGTTGTTGGTGTAGAGGGAAGATGAAGCTGCAGCGAGGGCTTTATGAAGTTGTAATGTGTTAAGAGTAGGTTTTTTGTATGGAGTTGGTATGTGTAAGAAGATAATATTATGAAAATAAGTGTTTATGATGTGTTATTGAAACGTCGAATTGAATATATATTGGTGTGAAATTTAGTAATGCAAAAGAGTTGTAGCAGATTTCTGGTAGAAGATCGAATATAATGAAACTGTGCATGTTGTCGAAGATAGGTCCCAAAAAGATAGGGATTTGCAGGTAAAGTAGAAAAAAGGGATATTAATCATAATAATGATTATGACAAGATGTGTTTTATTAGGGGAGATTATGAAATATAAGGAAATTGATGTATATCGTCTTTGTGACAATATAGGTGGTGATTTATTATGATTGAATATTGTTGAAGAAATTCTTTGAGATATGGAAGAATTAGAGCGGGAGTGTAAGTGTTTATTATCTCTGAGAAGGTGAAGTATCGAAGAGAATGGGAAGAGGAAGAGAAAGCGTTACGTTTGAGGAGATAAATGGCCGCGAAGTGGTACGATGAACAGTCACGTGGGGTCTATAAATACCTCTAATGTGGGCGACTGTTCATACTTTTCAAATGCATTTTTTTTCTCAAGTGCTAATTGTTGTTGCTCGTTGCTAAAGTTATTGCCGACAATTGCTAAAGAGGAGATTAGCGTGTTAATTGCAAGAGCGAAGCGAGCAAAGGAAAGGGACACAGAAGCAGCACAAAAACAAGGTTTGTAAATTTATTTTTGATTGTTTATTATTTTGACTGATGAAGTTATAGATGAATATGATTAAGTAAAGTGAATGATGTTGTATAGTAAATTTGAACAAAAGGGAATGAGTTGTAAGTAATATAGTAAATTCTGGTTTGACAGAGTTAGGGTTTGGCAAAGGGTTGTAGTTGGGACTGTTACCTCGGTGAGGGTGGAAGAAATGGAATCATACGGGGTTTATAAATTGATTCTGGTGGGGGTGATGTGATGAATAGGTGGAGAGAAGGATCGATTAGTGACGTTATTATTACGGCGTGATTGTAGAGATGAGGGAGATATCGTTTTGATACTGCGAGATTATCGGGGACGTTATTTTTTGTTGGGATTTGGCAGGATTTTGTGCCGGAGAAGGGGAATTCTCAATTTTTGAATGGTGGTGTTTTTGGCGGAAAACAGGGGAAGTGTCTTCGAGAAGCTGTTGAGTTGCCTGAAATTCGACCAAAAGTAGATCAGATTAACATGTTATCGATGGTTTATGATTTTTAAAAAAATCATCGAGAACTGAGCATATGTATGTTTAATCGAAGATATAAATACGAATAAACTCCTATTAATTGTATCGAGTACTGAAGTATTAAATAGATATGTAAAATGATAGTAGTAGAAAGTAAAGTGAATGATTTGTTAGAGAGTAAACTCGACAACGATATTATTATGAATATATGAACTTATCAACATATATATGTATCACATATGATAGATTCTAACTGTGTAAAAAATATGGAATCTATTGTACAAGTTCTATTTAAAATGGCTGAACCAATTCAAAATGATGATAAAGATATATATGAGAGTCTCGAAGATGTAGAACCTCTCATAATTGATGTGAGAACTTGTGTACAACAATTGGGAGGGAAATATAGGGTTGGATCGAGTAGTGCAGATTTAGGTAGTGTGGAACAGTTTAGGGTGGTACCTAGTACTGTCGAAATATCTGATGTGGAGGCCACGGATACGGATATCGATCATGAACCCCAAGCAAGTGATCGAGAAGGTAGTGGGGATGGGGAAGAAGATGTGGAGGAAGGTGTGGAACTATGTTATGGGGAGGGTCCAGAGACCAAATAGATCTTAAGCTTTAAGAAGAAATACGGTATTCCTGGGGACATTAGGTTGGAGGAGTATCAGTATGAAATGATCGACCAGGAAATATCTTTGAATGGTATTCTGGTGCATCAAAAACAAATAAAGAAAGGGTTGAAGCTTCCCCTTAGAGCGAATCTAAAAAATTTAATGAACTTTTTTGATATGGTCGACTTAAGGCCAGGGGGAGGAGTTGATAACTGTTAATGATTTATGTGTGTATTACACACTCAAGGTGAATCCGCAGAAGCTAGGTTGCCGGTACTTAACGAGGTTCCTGAAAAGACTATTGTTTTATGATATGGTGTCAACTGCGGGGCCATATACCGATGAGCACTTACTAGTCTCGGGGAATTACGAGTTCGATAAGAAAGACCCTGGAGAACCTCTAAAGAGAAAGACTTTTCACTTAGGTTTGTGGTTAGGTAATTTGTAATTGTGTATGTTTGAAATGTTTGAATGGAATGCGAAGTATTTTAACTTCGATAGATAGTCACAGGTAAAAGAAGAATTGTATAAGGTGAGGAAAGATTTCTTTGGTAAGATCGATAACCTAGTCATCGACCAAGATCTTGTGAATACGCTCTTCCAAGAAGCTAGTCTAAAGAGGTCGAGGGGAAAAGGCTCAGAAGTGCCTGTAATCGATGAAAAGATATCGGCGAGGAATAAGAGAGCCGCAGATGATAGCTTACCATTGGAAAATCGCTCCTTGGCTGGGTACAATACTGACACAGAGATTGATGATATGCTAGGAGAGTCCCCGGGAAGGAATAAAAAGAAAAGGGCGGCGAGTTTTGATGTGCCTCCATTGTTTCCTCATAAGAGGTTTACTCGACATTCGACAACGGATGAGGTGGCTGGTACCACTAAATCAGCAGTTGCTATAGATATGCGTCACCCACAAGGATCTGGCAGTGTGGTCCCAAAGAAGGCCAGTGGTGAGACATCGAAGAAGAAATTTTTTGAAAAGTCTGAGATGGAAATTTAGAAGACTATGGATGCTTATACGTCTGGGACAGATGAGCTAAAGATGGAGCTGGAGGATTGTTTGGTGGGGATTGATAGTTTGAATACATTTTTTAGTGAGGGTCAAAGGAACTTGACAAAGGTGAGAAATTTTAATACTTTGCTACGAATAAAAAAAATGGTAGGTCACTCGAATATTTATTATATGACTTTGATACAGATTAAGTAGTTGGTAACTGAAGCTATGGGTCGCGTTATGGGCAGTGGTGAGCTGGCAAACTAGATCATTGCCTACAAAAACATAGAGAAAGATTTAATTGCGGAGAAGGCTGAGTTGAATGCCACATTGAATAGGCATAAGCTCGATGCCAAGAAGGCGAAGGAAGCTGCGCTGGGTGAAGTGAAGAAAGTGGCAGAGAAAGCGAAAAAGGAGGCGTTGGCATTGTAGAAGACCACCTATGAAAAAGATCTAAGGGAGCAAGTTGCAAATGTTTGAAATGTAATGGAGGAAGAGAAAGGTAAACTGCTCGATGAGGTGAGGACGAGGATAAATGAGGAGAAATTGGAAAAATGCATGGAAGTGAGAACGTATTTTTGAGAATAGTATGATGAGATGGAAGAAAGGAAAAAAAATTACAAGGGACTTGCAAGAGCTGGTGGTACTATTTTTTATGATAGCTCAGATGACGATGTACCCCTGACTCCTAATGTACGTAGGTCAATCAAAGTTATCAAAGATGATGTGACGATAGAGGTTGATGGTGCTCGTCTTGGTGAGGTAGCAGGTGTGCAGGTTCTCGAAGATGCCTTGAATTTGAATAAAAAAAATCTCCTTTTGAAATATTAAACCTTGGGTAAGCTATTTTGTTGAGAATGGATGTAAAAATGGTCAGTGGGACCGAAACAATTTAAGTAGTAATTTGTGGTAAATCAATTTTGTGTTGTTGAACAAGTTTTATTTGTGAAATAATTTTGTGCACTTGTGTTGTAAATATTTCTAAGTAGCAGATTTGATAAAGTGCTTTGATCGAATGTGACTAAAGATTAAGTAGATAAGTGAAGAACACTTGTTTGCGTGAGATGTGAAAGATGGCCATGAAATGGTAAGTAATGAGAATGAGTACCAGATATACATTCTTAGATGGGTATCTAGATTTAGATTTGAAAAGAACAAGAGCTCTTTTAGAGGTTGTTTGATAAGTAAAGAGCACGAAGTAGGATATCCTATAATTGGATATTGTTTGCGCAAAATTTGAATGAGAATTGTTAGGTATACTTGTTAAGTAGTGACCAAGAACAAATCAATAGAGTAAGGATTGTGTTTGTCTGATGTATACTTGACAAGTATCGATTGAGATCAAATCAAATAGTAATGAGATTGTTTGTCTGATGTATACTTGAAAAATATAGATCGAGATCAAATTAAATAGTAATGAGATTGTTTGTCTGATGTATACTTGAAAAGTATAGATCGAGATCAAATCAAATAGTAATGAGATTGTTTGTCTGATGTATACTTGAAAAGTATAGATCGAGATCAAATTAAATAGTAATAAGATTGTTTGTCTGATGTATGCTTAAAAAATATAGATCGAGATCAAATCAAATAGTACTGAGATTGTTTCTCTGATGTATACTTAAAAAGTATAGATCGAGATCAAATTGAATAGTAATAAAATTGTTTGTCTAATGTATACTTGAAAAGTATAGTTCGAGATCAAATCAAATAGTAATGAGATTGCTTGTCTGATGTATACTTGAAAAGTATAGATCGAGATCAAATCAAATAGTAAGAAGAAAATTGATAATAAAATGTATTTATTTGAATCGAAGAAAATGGCTACAGTGTATCATCTGTAAAACAATTTCAGTTGAGCAATGTTCTACGGATATTCCAGCTGTATTTTATCTTCAGTCATTAGTCAATAAGTTCCACTGTCTGTTTTGTTACGGATAATGTATGACCTTTCCCAGTTTTTTGATAATTTGCCAAATTTTTAGGTCGAGTATTATCTTGGATCTGTCGTAAGACAAGGTCTCTCATACCAAATTTCCATTCTCAAACTTTCTTGCTGTATTCTTTTTTCAGTGTATCATGGTATCATCCCAAATTCGCAATGGCCGTGTCTCTTGTTTCCTTTATCCAATTGAGGTTGCAAAGGAGACCGAGTTCATTATCTTCATCTAGAATTTTTTGCTGAGTACTTGGTAGAACGAGGTCCGAAGGTATGACTGCTTCAGTACCGAAAGCCATCATGAATGGAGTGCAGCCATTTGAAACTCGAGGAGTGGTTTGGTAAGCCCAGATAATACTAAGTAGTTCGTCAACCCATCTGCCTTTCTTGTTGTCGAGACATTTGCGTAAACCTAATTTTATGATTTTGTTAATTGCTTCGGCTTGTCCGTTGCCTTAAGGATAGTATGGTGTATATGTTGTGAGTTGGATCTTGTATTTATGAAGGAAATCAAGTACTTTGGCGCTGATGAACTGCTTGCCATTCTCGGAGTGTATCATATGCGGGCAGCCAAACCTGGTGATGATGTGCTCCTAAAGGAACTTGATGACTTCATTTTCATCAGTATAACAGAGAGCAACTGCTTCAACCCATTTGGTGAAGTAATAAGTACTGACTAGGACGAATCTTTGGTTTCCCAATGCTGGATGGAAAGGTCCAATGATGTCGATTCCTCGTCACTTAAATGGCCAGAGGACATTGCTAATATGCAATTCTAAGGCTGAACTTTTGATGTCTTGGGCATGGATTTGGCATTTGTAGCATTTTTAAATAAAGTCTTTGCAGTCCTGCCTCATCTTGGGCCAGTACAATCCTTGTGTAAAAGCGTGTTGGGCAAATGATATTCCTGAAACATGTGCTCCACATATAACTTCGTGAAGTTCTTAGATTTTGATCTGAGCTTGTTTCTGAGAAATGCATTCGATAAGTGGTCCCCCTCCTATGATTCGATATAAGATGTGATCTTGGGCAGTGAATCTGGGGCACTTAGCCAAAAGTGATCGGGCTTCTTCTTTGTTACTGGGGAGGATATTAGAGCCGAGGTATGCATAAAATGGTTTTCGCCAGTCTTCAGAATCGTCATCTTCAGTAATGGTGATATGGAGTTTTGATAGTATATCGAGGCTAGAATGCTCGATGATTTCGATTTCTAAAGATCTTTTTTCATTGTCTCCCAGCATGGCAGAGATATAAGCTAACGCATCGGCATGCCAATTTTCTTGTCGAGGTAAGTAAGAAATTGCTACATATTTGAATTTCAACATCTTTTCTTCGACTAGAGTTGCTTAATCGATAATTTTTCCCATTGTTTTAAAAGTTTTGTTGTAATGATTTGCCACGAGCAAAGAGTCGGCGTAGACTAATAATTCTTCTACTCCAAGAGTAAGTGCGAGGTCGAGACCGTATAAGATTCCTTCATATTCGGTCTTATTATTGGTAGTATAGAAGTTTAGTTTGATAGCTTTCTCGATTCGATAATTAGAAGGTGTAACGAGGACAATGTCAATCCCTGATCCTTGGACTCCTGCAATCTCATCTGTAAAAAGTCACCAACCAGAGCTTTTGGACCATACGTCTGGTTCTGTTATTGATTCATATGTGAAGATTTCTTCGAGTTCTTCCCAATCTGGGTCTTTGACGGGAAAGTTTGCCAAAAAGTCGGCAACTGCTTGTCCTTTGATTGATATTTGGGGTTCGAAGGAAATATTGTATTCTCCAAGGAAAACAGAACATTGCTGGATTCTGTAAGATTTTTATTTTTTGGAGAGTACTAGTTTGAGGGGGTACTTGGTGATGACTTTGATGGGATGAGCTTGAAAGTAGGGATGAAGTTTTTGAGAACTGTAGACCAGAGCGAGTACAATTTTTATGTTGTCGTGTATTTTTTTTCAGTAGGCATAAATATTTTGCTGATGAAATAGATTGGTTTTTCTACTCTGCCATCTTCTCGAATAAGGACGGAACTGATGGAATCGTCGATTATGGATAAGTACATTGTGAGAGATTCGCCATCAATTGAAGTACTAATTATAAGAGATTGTCCCAAGTATCATTTAAGATCATGGAAAGCGATCTCACAGTCTAGAGTCCAAATGATTTCCTTTTTCTGTTTGTTCGAAAAAGGAGTGGGGTTACTACGAATAAGCAGGTAAAGGAGTTTGCATCGATCAGATGACTTTGAGATTAATATGTAAAGAGCAGCGATTTTGCCTATGAATTTTTGAACGTCTTTTTTTGTTCGAGGGGATGGCATTACCATGAGTGCCTTAATTTATGCGGGATCAATTTCTATCCCTCTTTTGCTGACCAGATGTCCCAGGAATTTAACAGATGCGACCCTGAATTGACATTTCTCTGGGTTAAGTTTTATTTGGTACTTGCGAAGGATATCAAAAATGGTTTGGAGGTTACTGGAGTGGTCTTCTTGTTTCAAGCTTTTGCATATCATATCATCGATGTATACTTCCATGATTGTGCCGAGATGAACTTTGAGCATTTCAGTCAAGAGTCTTTGGTAAGTAGCGCCTGTATCTTTCAAACCGAAAGGCATTACCGTGTAATAGTAGAGACCTCTATCGGCGATGAAGGTTGTTTTTTCTTGATCTTCTTTGACGAGTGAAGCCTGGTTGTAACCAGAGGCTGCATCCATCATAGAAAGAAGTTTGTGTCCCGCGATTGAATCGAGAAGTTGCAGAATTAATAGTAGCAAAAAACTGATTTTGCTATTTTTCTTCGGTACCGCTACGATATTTGAAACTCACTTCGGATATTTAGCTTCCCGAATAAATCCTACCCGAAGGAGTTTATCAATTTCTTCGTTTACTGCATCGCAGCGTTGGGGGGCCAGATTATGTCATTTTTGAATTATAGTTTTGCTGTCTGGAAGGAGGTTGAGTCAGTGACAAGCGATTGAAGGATCGATGCCAAGCATTTTTTGAAAAGTCTAGGCAAAAATATTGATGTTCTTCTTAAGTAACTGTATCACAGCCTCTTTTTTGTCGGTCGATAATTTAAAGCTGATGAAGGTTGTGCGCCCTGAGCCATCGAGTTCAAATGATTCGACCATCACTGTGTCATGCTGTTCAAATGTTGTTGATTCCTCTCGCTGTAGTTACTTTACTTTGAGAAGTTTCATTGTATGAGGGTTAGTTGTGGTATTTTTGCACATTCGTACAACTGTTTGGCTGCCTTTGATTTCATATATGTCGTGATCTGTTGGAAAATACAGCGCGAGATGGAAAATGGAGGGCACTGCTTTGATTGAATGTAGCCAACTTCGTCCTAAAATCCTCAAATATTTGTACTCGGCATCGATGACAAGAAATTTGACGAACGTTGTTTCAGAATCTGCCTGAACTGGCAGAGTGATTTTTCCTGTGGCTAATTCTTCCAAACCATTGAAGCCGGTGATTATTATTGTCGAGGCTTTTACCAAATCTGTAAGTCCTAGGACTTTAATTGCCCTTCTTAACAACATATTTGTGGCGCTCCCGGTATCGACAAGGAGCATATGTAGATAGTCTTGTCTGACTTTGAGCATAATAACTAGAGGGTCATCATGAGGGTATTTAACATGGCTTGTGTTACAGTCTTCGAAGGTGATTTGGTAGGGACGCTTTGATTTTTTTGTGCTTGGAAGAAGCTTTGCAAATTTTTTCGTGGAGGTTATTTTACAGCAAGACGTAATCCGATCATCTTATTTTCTCTTTTTCTCTTTCTTAATCTCGATCATATATAGGTGGCGAGCTTGCCCTGGTCCTGATTTTGCTCTACTTCTTTATTTTTTGCTTCGTTCTCGAGATACTTTTGGATGTCGATGACATAATTGTGGAGTCGTCCAGCTAATAAGATACGACGAAAGATTCGTATAAGGGAATAGCAGGTGTCAGTCTCGTGGCTATGCATATTGTGATACTGACATAATGGTCTGTTGGGTAGATCAGGAATAGTTTGCGGTGCACGATAATACTCATATCCCTTTATCATCAGCAAGATAGCGAAGAAAATTGTTGTCATTGGTGGTAGAATGGGGATAGGTCTGTCGGGTTTACCGTCCCATCTTCGATTATTGTTAGTATTTCTGTCGCTTTGTTTGGGAACTTCAATAGTGACTGATCGTTGAGATGGGGTGGAAGATGTTTCTCGAGAATGGATGACAGAAGAGCTCTTCATCTTATCTTTCTTCGATCGTTCCAGTTCGATGTAATTATTAACTACATCAATCATTTTTGTGATTGTTTCTGCCTTATGCAGAGTAAGCTCTTCTCAAACTTTTGAGTCAATGTGCACGGTGAAGGTGAATGCCGGCACGACGATTTTAGGGTCTGAGTTCCCTATTTTCCTTATTTCTTGTAGGAAGCATTTATAAAAGCTTGTTAGGGTCTCTTTAGTGCCTTCCTCAAAGTAAAACAAGGAGTCGACAATGATCTCTCGCTCTCTAGTATGAGCGTAATTGGATTCGAATAGATACTGTAACTAGCTGAATGTGACGATGGATGGCTCTTGAATAATATAAAACCACCGGAGTGGCTCTTCCTTTAGGCTCATATTGAATAGTCGATATAACATCTGGTCGAGTTTGGAATATAACCCAACTGCGGCTTTGAAATATCGAACATGTATAAGCAGGTCGGTCAGGCCTGCATACTGAATAAATTTGGGCATATGGAATTTTTTTTGGGATGGGCATGACTTCGAGATGAAGGGATATGGGGTTTGTCTCGATCCTATCAAGCGTAGATCTTCAACCAGAAATGTCAGAGTTGATTGCCTGGATCTTGTTGTTGAGGTCTTCTAAGGTAACGAACTGTTGCGGGGGAAATGGTACAACTGCAATCTGAGGAACGAAATCTCTCTATCCTTTCGGTCCCAATCAATCCCTATTTGGTCTTCTTTCAGGTGGGGGGGGGATTGATGACGCGTGCATCGACTTCCTTGAGTTATCGATGCTGAGGATGTTAAGCTAAAATGATGAGAGGCTCTGTTTGGATTCCCGGATCTGGATCGGGAAATCCATGGCTCGTCTTCTCTCGGTATATCATGGCGTTAAATTTTTCTTGATCTATGTTGACTTCGGATGAGGGAGGGGAAATTTGTCGACCATTGATCCAATCATGTGTTCTCCTCAGTCGTTCTATTTCTTTTTGATGTGTCTGACTTTACTGATTTAAGTTTTCTGTCGTTCGCCTCTCTCTGCTTGAAGAGCTTGAGCGTGAACGCGCTGATCTTCCATTCTTTGGGCCTTTTCTGTAGCCATTTGTTGCTGTAGTTCGATCACTGCACCATGGAGATCAACAACTCCTGGTATTTCATGATCTCGTAGGGTACTAGATTGGCTTCTTAGGTTCATGTTTACCATCAGATGGTATTTTTAGATCAGTAAAGGTAAAAATAGTGTGGTATTCCCACAGATGGTGCCAATTGTAGTGGTGTATTTTCTAGGAGGAGAATCTTCGCCAATACTTATTCTTAAAGAGAATACAATAAGACTAGATACACAAGATTTTACGTGGAAAACTCAGTAAAGGCTGGAAAAATCCACAACCTCGAGGAGGATTTTGATGTAAAATCTAGTATGGTGCTAGTTATTACAAGCTTTGTAAGTGATGTTAGGTTTAACGAGTAAGAATAGTAACGATTGTGGTCCTGTAGTATCTATTCTCTGCCTTGCCTGTATTTATAGTCATACATATAGTTTTACAAAAAGAAAGAAATAGTCACCTATTCCGGGGGGAGTGGGTGAACTTTGCGGATCTCTAACAGTTCTCTCATGACCAGGCTTCAACGGCTACTTTTGGTAAATCACGAACTTATAGTTTCTTCTAGAATGTTGAGCTATCTTCGACTAGAGAGGACTGTCTTTACCGTCTTCGACTACAAAGGACTGTTTTTGACTATCTTCGACTACACTGTGCTAGCTTACTCTTGTCGGCATAACAAAAAAATGTGTACTCATCATTCTTGCTTCATCAGATTGTACCCACATATCCATCAAATCCTCAATGCTTCTAATTACAAATGGATAACCATTATATAAATACATCAATTCAATTTCATTCCCCTCTAGAATGTAATTCCCAATCCCATAGTCTTCATTAACCCTTTTTATAATATCAGACACAAACTTGTCATAATCTAAGCCTTCCCCTTTTGTAATCCCATACTTAAACCTCTTCTCCCCTTCATAGTAACTCAAAACCCAACCAATAAGTGACATTCTGCCCCACTTTCCCCCGTAATTAATAAATATATCCCTTAAACCATAGGTGTACCTGTCAATTTCAACAATAGCAACATAATTCATAATAAGTAACTAAAATTCCCAATTTCATAACGAATGTAGGATGTAAACCCTAAAAAAGCCCAAACTATAATCCTCAATTTCATAACAAACTATATAGGTATATTTTGAATAAAATTAGGTTTTCAAACCCTAAAATCTCAAATCTGTAATAATATTAGGTTTTGATAAAGTGAACTTACCTGAGAAGAGTATGTATTTCCATCTAACTTCACCTAGACAGGGTCCTCCAGGAGCCACCATCGCATCATCGCCAGAGAGAAACACCACTTCTTCAGCCAATTTACCTTTATCTTTCTTTTCCCTTTTCACCATGTTTAGAGAGAGTGAGATCGAGTTAGGGCTTCAATATCTTTTTGGAGATAGATGACATAGAGATGATGGGATTCAATCTCTGGTACAAACTTAAACTGAGAGGGACTGGAAACTTAGACTTAGAAGAAAAAAATATGTAAGAGAGAAGGGGGAGAGAGATGATGGGTGGGTAAAATCTCGCTCAATTTTACTCACTACGATGATGAAACACGTCCTAAGAAAGGATTTGTGACCGTTGGATTATTTAAGTTAAAACCAATGGATAACTCAAACTAATTTAAAAAATATATATTTTTAATAAAAGATCAAATGTTTCTCATGTGTTTTCGTCAAGGAAACTTTGGTTTTTTTTTTATCAACTCAAGTGTTGCTCACGTGATATGCTAGATGATAAACTGCAGTCAACTGTGGTCAAAGTGCAAAAGTAGGGTTTGACCCAAATATTTAACAATTCGTGGGATGCAAGTCTAATATACCTATAACCATTGGGGTATTTATCAAATTTACCCATTCATAATATTGGAGCATGTATGGGAAGTTGCGATTTACGACTCTAAGGTTAAATGCCAATAACTGAATGCCAAATCATAAACATTATGCTAGAAAATATTTACCCTACCCGTTGTGACGCCCTAGCGAACGCTGAGCAAATCTACCCGAGCGTTTTGAGTTCTGACCTTGGATATATGTTCTTTATCTTAATATAGTTACACTACAAGTTTCGTTGAAAACAGAATTGGTTAAGGGGGCGAGAAGTACCAGTACGCTTCATCTTCACTTTTGATATTTCCTTTTGGAAACTAGCTATTTACTTAGTAGTTATATTAAAGTAATATCCCATAAAAAATGTTATTTGTATCCATATATTTTCATCGTGCATCATACGTAAATAATTTGCATAATGTTTAGTAATGCATCTTAGAAGGTAGTTAGTCTATGTTTCTTTATCTTATCACTTAAGCCGTGTCATTTTCTCTCACATGTGCAGAGTTATCTTAGTTACTATCTCTAGGTGTTACATGGCTTAGCCACTAGTTGACTTGATTATCTTGGATTTCAAGAATTAGTTAGAAGCTATTACACTTGTTCTCGTGGCTTTGTCCTTGAACACTAATGGTGTAGTTACTTCTAACTTATTCTAAGTAGTTGCTCATTTCAGTCTGTCAAATTCTAAGACACTTAGAGTTAGTATTTCTCATTCGTCGTTTAGGAAGTCGTGCATGTGTAGTACTCTCGTGGCTTTGTCCTTGAATACCGAGTTTGTCTCTTAGAGATTAATGTTGTTTAGATGTTATGACTAGTGAGTCACTGTCCATTTACGTTAGGATTGTTTACTACTCTTTCAGGAAAGTAGTTTATCATATGTGTGCAAGCCATGTTAGTGGCAACTGTAAGTTGATCTTACATATCCGTTTACATTAGAAGATCATATGGAAATTCTTCTAAAATATTATAAGGTCGGATACATGAATCAACTCTAAATCGGCTAACCCCCGATAGGTTATTAGGATTCCTAGCTCAGGCTAAAATAGTAGGTGAGTTTGGGCAGGTTAATATCATACCTATGGTACCCATTCTGGAGTGTGGGATGGTATGAGCCCAGTTCTCCTTTGGTAGCCAACTAGGCTCCTTGGGATAAAACACCCAGAACACTTTGATCAAGTGAAATATCCTTAGCTTGGTCGAGCTTAATAAAAATCAAACCCCTTGTATCCATTAATGTCATCATACATTAGCGGTTGATCAACCAAATATTTATAGGATCGAGTTCATCGGTCTAACGTCATTAATCATACAACATTAGGGCATTAGTAGAAAATATCATTTTCTCATATTTAATTTATTTTTACTTAGTAATACCGTACTTTAAGCATACCTCATCACGTTCATCTTTTCCTCTTCATTCTAGCATCAGCTTTATTAGTATAGTTATTTAGCCTTGTTGGGTTATAGTGGGCCGTGGTTTGCCCAATCTTGCATTTTATAGCATTTCAGAGACGGAGTAGTTGCGTGGAATTGCAGAGAGCTATAACTAGGTTGGGAGCTTAGCTGCAGTTAATCCTTAGTTATTATTCCTTTATTTGAGATATTAGACTTGTTGAGCTCCTTTTATTCCTTGTTGTTTTACGTTTTTAAGATATTTGTTTATATGCAAGATTTAATATTTATCTTTCACTTCCGCTTTTATTTATCTTTTAATAACTCTTATGAATTGCTATAGTAAATGACTGAGCTATTTCCTTTTAGCATGGTTATTTGTAAGGTGAATCTTCGGATTCCTTGACCTATGCGCCCTGAATGACATTAGTTAAATATATTTTTATTGATAAAATTTGAGGCGTGACAATTAGGAGGAAGTTGGTCTAAACCTCCCCATGATAAAGTTGGACCCCGACTTATGGGTTATCCACAACGGATGTTCATGAATTCTCCTTGGCTTAGAAAAGTCCAGGAGATATTGCCTTACAATGCAGGCGGCTTTTCCAGATAGAGCAGAATAGGGCACCGCTATGCCCCACTAATCCAGGTTCATCGCCCCTTTATCATATATCATATATCTGGAACCCAGTATATTGAGCTACCCTGATCCTCTACAGGATAGGTGTATTATCCGTACCACGTGCTTAATCAAGAGAGATTATACTATAGGGATTATTAATGGAACCTTCAACGTTGCTGCCTATTCCGAATACAAATTCGACGACCCCTCACGAGTATCCAGGATTATCTGGATGTCGCACGTGTATGTATGCCACACGACCTCATATTTTGTTGTGCTCCGGGCACTGTAGTACCGACCCTAAACCTGGCCATGACAGTTGGTATCAGAGCTAGACCAGTTTGGTCTAGGCTTATCAGAGTAGGTCAGGTTAGTTCAAAGGAATGCCTACTTGGCAATTGTTATCTTCAGAGCTGATGTTACTCATGACAGATGATCCAAGAACCGTTGTGAATGCTTATAGAGCGAGTTGCCTACATGTCAATTGATATTAGAAGCGAGACTAATAATCCATATCCGAGCGCGAGATTGCTCAAGTTGAAAGTGCTTTGGACAATGATGTTAAGAGGAAGGACTGATGCTTGAGTTAGACGCGGTTACCTATATCATTAGTTGTCTCAAGAAGACTGGTCAGTATGGAAGATGCTCTATGAAGAATAGTAGTAGGGCGATCTAGCGGTTGTAATTTGTATTTGATTTGCCTGCGCACTGCGAAGTATAGTAACAGTTACGATCAAGGATGATGCCCATCTAAGCAGAGATCGATATGATCAGTGTTGCATGCCAAGTACTTACGTGTAGAAGCCGCGAAGCTTGGTAGGTTGGAATTCCTTAGTGTCTACATAAGATTGAAGAAATCCTGGTTGATACTCGTTTTGATTATCCTGAGTTGGATACAGGTACGTTCCAGAGTTGAACGTCATGATCCAAAAATGAAGAGGCAAGAAGTAGAAGATGAAAATATGGGTTGAGTTCCAAGTTTGCACACAGTGATTTCCATCAGTGTTAATGTTGATGGCAGAGTTTATCTTGGTTACGCGGCATGAACTGCGACCCCCCCCCCCAAAGTTGGGTTCTCTTACAGTTTATCCTCCAATAGCACAGGATGTTTGGACACTGCTTTGCTCATTCCAAGAAGATAAGAAGGTTGAGTGATGCTAGTTATTTGGCTCCGTAGTTGAGTTTCAGGTTTATTGTCGTACAAGTGTTCTGGCTGAGTTGATCCTTGTTGTTCCTCAAGATGGTCCTAGATCATTTCAAGCTCACAGAATTATGAAGACTCACATTTTTGAATCGCATTAAGTTACGTGGTTGCCGCAGAACAGAGTTAAGCTACAATTAGTTGTGCAGGTTACCTCAGATATGGTCTTAGATGGATCAATGTTCTAGGATAAAAGATCCTGTACAAAATTGGATGTTAATTCCCAATTCCTTATCACATGGTGGTTGCCGGTAGGGTTGGATTCCCGCGTCTCTTTGTATTGATGGAGTATCTTTAGGAGATCACATCCGAATGACTGATAATAGTTGGTTGTATTTGCAGAAGGTAGTACATAGACAGAGAATGGCTACACTTTAGTTTAATGATGATTGCGATAGTATGAAGGTTGATCTCCACAAGTTTGATAGCAGCTGGAAGTGGCGAGCTAACGAGCTAAGGGCGACAGGTACAGTGGTAGTATTTTGTTCCCAAATTCCCCAAGTTACTCATGTTTGAGTAGGGATAAAGAAATGGAGAAACACTTTAGCAGTCAATTAGATATATGTCATAAGCTTTGTTCTCGACGAGGGCGTCGAGCTTATTGAGTGTAGGAAGAGTTATTAGTTGTGACACAGTTGTACGCAGATTCCAGCAGGGTCATTACCATCAAAGTTTGGCAAGGTATGTAAGGTACCAATGTTAAGTCCTCTTCAAGAGAGAGGCGATGTAAGTCCTTTGAAGTTGAGAGACCTTGGTGATACCGGAGTAGCGATCACCCTTCATGCAGCCGAGTTAGGTACAGATATCATCTATCGCTTAATAGGTTAGATGATGGGGTACCACGAATTTTGGTAGAACACAACGTTTCCACACATATAGATGTCTCATGGACTTTCCCCTAGTTTACACAGTACGCCTTTATGGTGAACCTCGATGGTTTTATTGGCATAAAGTCAATCAGAGTCCCACGCCTTCTTGGAGTGTTTGTTAGCGGTGGGAAAAAGTGTTCACATCCTTGTTGAGAGTATGTTACCTCCTATAGAGCTACCTCCCTCGCCCAAGTGAACAATAAGTACCAGCTCAGTTCTATACTGGTAAGGCAAGAGTGCCGCATCTTGATCTTGTGTTCCAGATGTTCTGCAAGAAAGGCAGACACGATTTGAAGACCTTTGTTGATTTAGTTAAAAAAACAGTAATACAATTTGAGAGCGCGACAGATGTTCTGTAGCAGATGGGGAGAGTTTACCCTGGGTTTTAGTAGACATGCTCATTATCACTCGCAGAAGAAGAGTGTAGTTTGAAGCCGAGATTCACAGAAAATTGAATTCTCGAGCAGTAAAGGCATTATACGACTCGAAGGAAGAGCGCATCGGTGTGACTCAGAAGGGAGCGCACCTTTTAGACGGGATTGAAGATATCCTCGTCGGGTTGTCCGAAGGAGACGCCAGGTTTGTCGAGTATAATGAAATTCCAAAAAAATTCAGGGGAGAAGGCATTTTGTAGGAGGATGCAACGCATTTTAGAGGGCGTGATGCTAGAAGCTCCGCCCATACACATATTAGAAGGCTTAGGTCGCGGGATCGGGATAGTATCCAGAAGAAGAGGCAGACTCCGGGGAATGAAGCTCTGGTCACCGATGCACTCTAAGTTGAAAGCTACAGATCATGGTTCAGCTGTGAAGACCACAATTGTCAGCATCGAGACTAGCAGTTTGGTTCAGTATCTGCCAGTGCAAAAGAATGTGCAGTACTCTGAGTTGAGTGTGGGAGAGTGTTAGTTTCTTGAAGATGCAGTAGATTGAATCCTTGCAGAGCCGCGTTGAAAAAAGGTCTTGACGAGGACGTCGAGATTATTTTAAGTGCGGGAGGGTGTGACGCCCTAGCGAACACCGAACAAATCTACCCGAGCGTTTTGAGTTCTGACCTTGGATATATGTCCTTTATATCTTAATATAACTACACACTAAGTTTCGTTGAAAACAGAATTGGTTAATGGGGCGAGAAGTACCAGTACGCTTCGTCTCCACTTTTGATGTTTCCTTTTGGAAACTAGCTATTTCCTTAGGAGCTATATTAAGGAGGAAGTTGGTCCAAACCTCCCCATGACAAAGTAAGCTTTATAGTTTTGTCATCTTGGACCCCAGCTCATGGCCTATCCACAAGGAATGTTCACAGGTTCTCCTTGGCCTAGGAAAGGCTAGGAGACATTACCTTGCAATGAGGGTCGTTTTTCAAGATAGGGTTGAATAGGGCGCCGCTATGCCCCACGAGCTAATTGAGACACATCGCCCCTTATAAATGGACTATGTAACTAGTCCAGGCTCGTCGCCCTTTATTATATATCATATATCTAGAACCCGACATATTGAGGGAACCTTCAGCGTTGCGGCCTATTCCGAATACATATTTGATGACCCCTCACGAGTATCCAGGATTATCTGGATGTCACTTTAGCATCCGTGAGTATATTCCACTGGAGCCGTGGTGCCCATTGAAGAAGGCTTGTACATACCGGTCGCACGTGCATGTACGCCGCACGACATCATATTCCGCTGTGCTCCGGGCACTGTAGTGTCGACCCCGAGCCGGGCCATGACAACCGTAGTGCTGTTTAGGATGCCCTGAATGAAAATAGGTTCCTGCTCCCAAGAGCTCGAAACATATTTCATTCAAAGCTCCATTCTTTCAAGTGGGTCCACCAAGGTAAGTAAAAGCTTATAGAAATATCAACCAAATGGCTAAATTCCCACAAACTGAGCGAATTAAACCCCTTGCATTAAAAAGAGAAGAGACTATGTTCAAGTTGTGGATATGTGGTCCTTGTGAGCAACAACTATACATAACTTATAATTCCAATATCAGGATCGTGATTGAATTTTCGACTAAAATGAAGTAGAAATCATTGCTTTTGTACCCTCAAAAGGGAAAAATCACAGTTTTTTTTTTTCTTTTACAGAATGATTATATCATCAATAGTATAGTATGTTTGGTGAGAATGTCTCTATCTATGTCTTCCTTATAAATATTCCTTCTTTCACAGGCAAACTATTTAAATGAAATAAAGTGTTTTGAACTAGAATCTTTGGGTTGTGCATTTAGGTACATTGGTGAAAGCAAAACTCTCACTAATCACTTTAAAATAACCCACAAAAGCCATTTCTTAATTCTTCTAATAACTAATAACTTGCTTTATCTAAAAAAAGAAACATATCATGCAACAAGCTTTTTGAAAAAAAAATCTTCCTATACCCATGTTCACTTTTCAGGCTCAAAACAGGACTCCCGCTTTTCCAGTTTTTCACTGTGATGCTGATATTGGTAGGGTTAGCAATTATTCCCGTGGTGATACAATATTCACCGGAAATCGGTACTTATGGTAGTTTTAAAGCGAAAAAATTATGAAGTGCAAGTGAATAATTGGCAGCCCCCTGCAAGTATATGAATACCTTTCCTTTCTCATTATGGCATGAAAAATAATTGAAGGAAGATGCTCTATTTATTGAGTGGGTTTTTTCAGTACTTGTCTTTCTAAATTTGAATTTTAAGGTCCACCATACACATTTATTTCATTTAAAAAGTAGTGGTTACTAGTTGCTACTGGGAGGAGGATTTGTTCTTTCTTTTTTCACCCCTTTTGAGCAGACCTCTAGAGCATCTAATCTTCACCTTTGTTGCCCACTTTCGGATTTCTTTTGGTGGAAGAATATGTAACTTACCCTTGGCTAAGGGTAAAGGTTATATCGTCCCATGCCTAACATTGAGCGGGTGGACCATCGTACATTTATTTGTCACATAATGTAAGTGATCACTCCCACGGGACACAATGTATCTTGCCTTTGAATGAAATTTAACCTACTAATAAATTCCTATTGCTTTCAATTATAGGTGGAACGGAAAAGGGAAGCTGATAATAAAAGTAGTTGAAGATAGAGTAATGGACTCTAGTGGAGGCTAAGCCTTAAGGCCACGCCTGCCTTTATGAGAGTCTAAATTGCCAACCATGGTCCATTAATATGGCCGGACTTCAATTAGAGTCTTGCGCATTCCAAGTTGGGTTTTAGAGAAATCATTTTGTTTGTTTGGGTGAAGCTGAAACTAAACCCAAACTTAATTAACAACAAGGCATGCATGCATGTTGGGCCAGAATGTGGTTTATGTTAGGAGTAGCTCAAATATTCTACGCTTTAGCTTAGATATATTTTGTTTAAACGCTCCATTGACATAGCGATAACAAAAACGTGTCGCCTATGTTTCTTTCTTGCTAAATCGCGGACGCTTAGGACCAATAAGAAAAAACCCATCAAGAAATAAATGGACAACACCAGAAAGCCAACCCGGTTTCACACCACATAAACCTCGTGCTTCCTGCTCAAACTTAACACACCCTATTTCTTCATCTTCTTAGAGCATCTCCAACAGAGTATGCCATTCCGGTTTTGGATAATAGTATCCAGAATAGTATACCACTTTGCTCTTCTAAATTCAATTTTTTAATATTAAAATTGGGATCCACAATGTTATTTTATGATAGAAGAATTTTATTAAAAATTGGGACCCACAATATTCTTTTATTAGAGAGAGAAAATAAATGAAGATAAGAAATAATTGTGGGGGACCCACAAAAGTAGTATGCCCATACCACTCTCCAAGTTCCGGATTCGCATATTTTGGATGAGTATGCGGGTAGTATGCTGAACCCAATACTCCTGTTGGAAGGTTTTTTGCAAAAGTATGAGAAAACCTTAACAACATGCTCTTCTGTTGGAGATGCTCTTAACATAAAACGTAGTAAGCCAGATAACACCCAAAAGTTTGGCACTGGTTGAAATGCGTCTCCCCCACAAACAATGGACTTGGGCTTGGACTTGGGCTTAGTGAATGGTGAATAGCGAATAGTGATCTATGGGCCATAAACAAATCAAATTTGAAAACCAAATAAAACCCAAACTTATCACCACCATTAAAACGCCCCCTTAATGTGACCCTCTGAAACTCATAAAACCCGAGAGAGAGAACCATAGAGAGCTTGAAATCAACAACAATGGTGACAACAAAAGACCTAAGCGAAGACCAAGTCTCATCAATGAAAGAAGCTTTCACCCTCTTCGACACAGACAACGATGGCAAGATCGCATCAACCGATCTCGGCATCCTCATGAGATCTCTCGGTGGAAACCCAACTCAAGCACAACTTAAACAAATCGTAACCCAAGAGAAACTCAATTCCCCTTTCGATTTCCCTCGATTCCTCGATCTCATGAGCAAACACATGAAACCTGAACCCTTTGATCGCCAACTCCGTGACGCATTCAAGGTGCTTGATAAGGACTTAACTGGGTTCGTAATGGTGTCTGATCTTCGTCACATTTTGACCAGTATTGGGGAGAAGTTGGATCCGGCTGAGTTTGATGAGTGGATCCGCGAGGTTGATGTGGGGAAAGATGGGAGGATTCGTTATGAGGATTTTATTCAACGAATGGTTGCGAAATGATCAGATATGCAAACCCTAACCCTAGCTTTACTTTGATTTGAATTTTGCAAGTTTTGTGATTTTGGGGATTTAGGGTTACAATGTCTTATGGTGATTTTGGATTTTCGGTTGTTTTGTGTGTTCATGATCATGACATAAATGTACTGTCTTTATGTTCTAATGAAAGAATTTCTTACCTTTTTGTATAATTGTGTTTTTTTCTTGTTGCCAATTTGCTTGTTATGTCTTAGCTTTGGCTGCTATTTGATATTTGTCGAAGCTTATAGACGGTTGATAAATTAGATGATTAGTAATTTAGTATAATTGATTGATTAGTGTGTACCCAATTTGAATTCACCCTAAATTAAGGATTGAATGATAAATTTAGAGATATGTATCGAACAACTTCTGGGAGTAGCAGTTGTATGGCCTAATTATCGTAATAAGCAACAACAAAAAGCTTCCATATGTATCGAACAACTGTGGGATTAGCAGTGGTATGACCTAATTATTGTAATAAGCAACACCTACAAGCTTCCACAGGTCTCCCGGTGTGGTATTGTTGTTTGCCCATTAATAAATATGATAACTTGGAAAAGAATGATTGCCTATCTTTTCTTTATCTCGGGAGAAATATGATTAGGGGGAGCTAATTCGAATCCCTCGGCTAAAATAAGAATAGCCTATACATTCAAATGCCCTTTTTACCATTACCAATAATTTGTGTATGTTGCTTTTGTGCTTTTGAGAAGGAGAAAATTCTGTATTGTAATTAGTATATCATTGAGCGGTGGTAATGTCGGGTCTAAGGTTCAAACCTTACTCCTTAAACAATGGCCAAAACAAGTTATGTAGAAAGAGAAAGATAGAAACTCTCCCTACCTTGAGAGAGAAAATGCGTAGATAGGTTCACTGGCATGCATCTTATGATTCAAACTGAATCATACATTTTAACTTTGATTATACTGCCATGGAGGATCAATGTCAGATTAGAGTTGCATAGATGATTTGAGATGATTTCTGTTGGATGAGTGGAGATTTGAGTTTAGTTTTCGAGAGAGATTGATGGTGCTCTCTTGCATTTGTGTTGGTTTAATTGAGATTTCATTGGTTGCAGCTTGGGTTTGAGAATTAGTATAATTGATGGTTGATGAATTAGATGATTAGTATACTTGATGATTAGTGTAAACCCAATTTGAATTGACCTGAAATTAAGGATTGAATGATATATTTAGAGATGCATCGAATGACCGTGGGAATAGCTGCGGTATGGCCTAATTACCTCCACAAGCAATAACTATAAGCTTCACGGGTCTCCTGATACCGTCTGGTTGTTTGCCGATTAATAACTCGGAAAAGAAGGATTGCCCATTTTTTCTTTTCTTTTGGGTGAAATGCGATTATGGGGGAGCTAATTCGAATCCGTTGGGTAAAATAATAATATCCCCTACATTCAATCCCCCCTTTACTATTATTAGCCACTTGTGTCTGTTGCTTTTGTGCTGTTGAGATGGGGGATTAAATTCTGTATTGTAAATGGCATATGGTAATATCGGGTCTAAGGTTCAGAGCTTACACCTTCAACCATGGCCGAAAACCAGTAATCTAGAAATAGAGAGAAATTCTCCTCCTCTTGAGAGAATGCCTAGCTAGTTTCACTCGCATGAATCTTACGATTCATATTAAATCCTACGTTTCAACTTTGACTACACTACCTTATCAATGTAAGATCAAAGTTGCGTAGAAGATTTGAAATAATTTCTGTTTGATGGGTGGAGATTTAAGTTTAGTTTTGAAAGAGATTGACGGACCTTGCATTCATTAGTGTTGGTTTGATTGAGATTTCCTTGATTGCAGCTAGGGTTTGAGAAGTCGAGAAGCCAGGTTTACAATTTTTTGAGAGCCATGAACAGTAATTACATTTGGCATCCACACTCTAATGGGACCTTCAGTCCCAATTATTCTCTGTTAAAGGGAATAAAACCTCTTTATATCTACTGTGAATGAAATGTTCATGGCCGACCTTTAGAATTCACGGCTGACCTGTAGAACATGAAAATCTTCTCTGTACTTTATTGGTACTGTGGTCCTCAACTTTGATCCTATTTAAGAACTGCATTATCCAATATTCTTTTATGACGTACTTACTTTGATGATTTGATGTAAAATGAAAGAAACGCCAAAAACCGAGACTACATTATAGAGAAGATGTTTTTCATTTATTAAGCAGTATGTCCTGGTCTTTTTTGAGGCTTGCTGTAGCCGGTAGGAGTAGTGTTTACCACAAACCAAATCTGCATATCTGGTTATGTAGCAGTTGCACCAATAATAACGTTCCATTGAGGAAGTATTCGATGCATGGCTTAAAAGATGAGAGCTGATAGATTTAGATGAGACCCAATACTTTTGTTCGGCAAAATACCCAGATAGAATAGCGAGAATGATATTGTTAGAAAGTTATGGATAGAGTTTATTGTGGTTAGAAGGATATAATGAGTGAGGGAATAGTTTAATCTCGAATTGTCGTGTGAATGTATCTACTTTCTATCTTAAACTGTACAAATATTGTAGATGAAAAAACCCGTCCAACCTTAGATAACTCTAAATTTATTGTTTTCCCGTCACACTCGAAGAACATTGATTGAACTCAAACGAAGCAATGACATAAAAGAATAAAACATTTACAGTAGTATCATTAATTAAAGGTATGTATGTAACTTCTCTATGTATTGAGTTATAAAAACTCTATTTACAATACTCTCAGATATATATTTATGTACACTTGGATTGTAGAAAATTCAGCATAAAATAAAACCAACTTAAAAAGCTGCAAAAATTTAAGGGTATAGAGATGTTTTCCTTGGGTCATTCCCCCTGTTCCCTTAGATTACTTCCGCTTATGTTGTGGAGCTAGTATTCGCATCGATGTAAGTTTCTGTGTTTATATGCATAGTGTTTCAATGTTGTTAAAAATATATATAGGAGTTATTATTAAGTCTATTTCTGGATAAATTCCTTAATAGCAGGCTTCAGAAATGGGGCTAGTGGCTTCCAGTTCCATCAATGTTTGCAAGGAACTGTAATAATGCCATTCGTATCATAAAAGGATACGTAGGAAGATAAATTTAACGATTATATACTGGCCTCCTAATTGTAAGAGAAGCAAATGAAATCATACATTGTGGCTAGTTCATAGAGTAAGCAAGACTGTCAGATTATTTTTGCTGCCATTTTTCCTTTGTGATTTACAGAAGGTTGGAAAGAGAATTATACTTACCTTTTAGTTGTAATCATTGATTGTGAGGACGTTGTTAATGATAATATCTATGATTGCAAAACATAAACCACGCAAATGAGTGGTAATAAAAAGAAAAGGAGGAACCTAAAAGCTGAGGCAGAGTTCAAGATAGTTGTGCTAGGTACCATTATGGTGGTGCTGGTTTTGTAACGTCCCATGGCCGTTATGGCTGGGGTGGATGTGTTTTCATAGTTCATGGAGTGGCTAGGTGAGTATAGTGGGTATAGTCCAGGCGTGCCAGTGCTTACTATGGTATAGTGGATATCTTTATAGTGCAGGTTATTCTTCTGGAGGAGCCGAATATAATTGGTTATAGCCGATTATGACGTTGCACTAGTGTAGCTACCACTTATACAGTTATACTGGGTTATACGGTAACTCTGGTCTTATGCTGGCTGTAAAGGATATTGGAGCGCTGATATCCAATGTACGAGGAAAGGTATCAGCTTTATTGAAAAGGTAAGAAATTATGACAGTGGTTGGTAGAATAACGACCCATAGCTGCCTGACTCTCAACTAGATACACCCTTGTCGTGGTTTCGCGCTAAGGATGTGATGGGCGCCTAATTTTTATTTTATTTTTTGGTTAAAGAAGGGTTTTATTGATACAAGCGGATGACACCTCTACCTGAGACATCATCAAACAGAATTTGACAAAGAGAAGAAATTAATTGATGGGCGCCTAAATACTAATGAGTTTGTGGTCCAATTCAATGACAGCGGAGATTGGAGGACATCTAGACGGTGATTTAATTTTTTATGAATTTTTATTTATTCTGATTTGTTTACAACTTAAGTCCCCGTTTTGCATAATTTAGGTTCAGTTTGGTCCTTTGCAAGTATGTATGTGCAAGCAATTGCATCACAATGCAAATTCGATGCATTTGCATTGCAATAAAAGTTGGGGATTTTTTTCTTCAATAAATGCAATATAGTGCAACTTGCAGCTAATTGCATATTGATGTTTATGTTTGGTTAGGTGCATTGCTATGCAAATGCAAAGATAACTACCTTTTTTTTATCTCTTAAAATGTATTTATTTTTCTCATATTTTATCTCATAAGTAGAAAGCTTAAATGCAAATTTTGTTACAGAGATTTTTCATTGCAAGCAAAAAAGAGAAGTTTTTGCATGAAAATGCAAGTTGTTTGCTTTGCTAAAGTGAACCAAACAAATGCAAATATTTTATAGACATCACATTGTAATTGCAAATTGAACCAAACACATAGAAGCGGTTAGAAATTCAAATTGCTTGTATTTGCATCATGTTTGCAGCGAACCAAACTGAGCCTTAGCAATGTGTGGCAAGATTACTCACACCAGTTGCAAATACATCATTTGACATCCAACCTGCGCTCTACATTGTGTTCAATCTATTAAAACTTTGATCACAGGATGGTCGGATTAGCAACTTGCGGTGGCGTATGCTTTATTTCAATAAGTTGGTAGCGAACAAACTGAGTAATGGTGAAAATATACTCATCTTGCACAAATATGTACGATGTCATTACCAATAAGTACTATTACTATAGCTTAGACGCCAGGTACATTGTAAAATTATGCGTCGTTGTGTAAGAAAAAAAAAACTAACCGAAATCGGGCATGCTCTATCTAGTTCAGCTCAACCATCAATTTTTTACCCGTATATGTGGATCCACTGCCTACTATTCTTGTCAATCAAATTTTGTGAGGCGTCAAAAAATATAAAACATAAATGATCGAATCAAACTGTAAGAGCTTAAATTCGGGACTCGAACTTAGTTTTTCACACCAAAGATGAGTAGAATATTAATTATAATAAATAACCACTAACATACAAGAATTAACGTAGAAACTTTTGAATAAATAAAAACCACGACCTCCTGAGAGGATTTGAAAAAGAGAATATTATTTATCTCGTGATTACAAGTTGCTAATAGTATTCTGGACAGTATTGCATAGATTTTTTAGATGGAAAAATTCGTCCCAAGTTTGTTCTTCCTTGGTCCTATTTATAGGTATCATATTATGACCGTTTTTATGACCATTATCTTTTTTAATGATGGTTGTTACAAAATAGTTTTGATGAGTCTTCATAACGGTTGTGTAACGGTATGATTTTTCTTCTTTGTAACAACTTCTTTAACGACATCGTGTGACTATGAAGTCGAACTGTTTGTCAAGAGGTCGAGATCAATGCTTGCGTTAGCTATTGGGAGTATGTTCTTACAATCGTCCCCTCTCAACCAAGAACACGATGATGTTGGTTGAGAAACTCGTCTCCTATGCAATAAATTTTTGATGTCTTGGATTTTGTAGAATCATTACCGATGTCATCCTTAAATAAATACCTGACTTGATTTGACTTGACTGGACTTCTCAGAGTTTCGAGGTGCATTTATGACATTCTATTTGACTGTTGGAATTTGCATAATGCGTATGTAGCCTATAAATAGTGTATCTTTCATATAGTATAGCCAATTCATCCATCTCCTGTCTATCGTGAATATCTAATAGCTAAGACAAGATCTCAAACTCTTGTGAATAACTTGAATCGTGCGTTTTGGCCAAGTTGGTTGAACTTCAAACTCACTACAGTGGCCAACAATCTCTTGCAGAGCCTACTCCAATACCAGTGAAGTCTACTTACCAGAATCTGGATGATGCTGAGGCAGAGAATACCAGTGAGGACTGCTTTTGGCTTTATCAATTTCATTACATCATTGTGTCAGAGGTTGAGTGCAGGGCCTGCCTTCGTGGCTAGGTAGAAGGGATTGCAGAAAATGAAGACAATACATCTGTTGTTGCTTGCAGGAGTTCTCGTGCATGTGAATGTATAGGTTGTAAATAGGTTTTGAAAGGAAACTTATTTGTAATATATACTATTGAAATGAAAATGTTCTTTGTTTTCTGTCTTTTGGATGTGATTTTTAGAGTTTTTCAATTTGATTATGTTGAATTTGTATGCAAACTGTGATACTTAATGTTAAGAAAATTAATCGTTCGGGTTTGAACTCGTTGTTCTTAGAAGGAAGTAATAATTATACCTGTAGGGACTAAACTTGAAATGTTTGGGTAATAGTTATATGCGTTTTTGGTCAAATATTCCTCCTCTTTTTACGGTGATCTTGTGACGGGGAATATATGTTGGGACTATTGTGAATATTATTACATCACTGTAACCATGTGCAAGGATTGTCAAGGAAGATATTTTGTTTCCCAAAAAAGTTAGTTTCCCAAAGATATGCAGTCTCGAAAATCTGTTTCAAAAAAGATTTGTTGTTCCCATAAATCTGCTTCCCTTTATCTATATAAAAGACTTGGTCCTTGGGTATAATTTATCTTTCTCTTCTTCGTAAATCTTCTTGTTCATTACTCTTATGGCTTCCATGGAGATGACACGTTCCTAACGTCGTCAGCATGCAGTGGAGGGTAGATTAGCCATCAAGATGGCTGAACTGCGTGAGCGTTATTTTTGACTGTTGCCCTATGACGCGGTTTTGCTGGAGTGGCCATTACGATTGGAGGGTCTGAATGGGGAGGAAAGGTGTGTAGAACTAGACTGTCACTTCTGGTGTAATGCCTTTCTTAGTTTGATCCTTGATGCAGCAGTTCGAGAAAGTATTGTGAGGGAAATCGCGCTGGACAAGCTTGCAAAAGAAGACAAGAGAGCAGCGGGTGGGGAAATAATTCCATGTAGTGAACAGAATCATCCTGGTTGCTTTAATTGTAATTATATTTGAATATATGTGTTTATGTTTCTAGTTCGATTTGGGTGAATAAAGGATTTCCTGCATGATGTAGTATTCTATAATTTGCAATTGTATTGTTGTTCTTGTATAAAATCGACCTCATTAGTTAAAAACAAATGTGTCTTCGAGTTGTCTGATATGAGTATGCCTGATTCGTGTTGTATATAGTTGCGTGACAGCTGCTTTTCCAAGACAACTATTTTGAAAATTTTGAAATTTAAACTGTTGTTTTGTAAACTTATAAATAAAAAGGTCTGGAGTAGTGCATTAGTACGAATGTTGAGGGAAAGATTAGCGAGTAGTTTTACAAAGTGTGTGGTACTCAGACTTTCTTGGGAAGGAAGAGTGAATATTAATTTAATGGCTGGTGTGAAAAGAAGACATGATGACATAACTCGTTACCCCAAAAGCATTGATGAAACTGGGCGGCGATAGGAAGTCTCATTTCAGAAGGAAGGGGTGGCTGATACGTGTTATAAAGAGCCGTCATTTCAAAAACTGAGATAGGGTATTAAAACTCATCTTCGCCACGACCACTCTTCAGTTTTAGAGAGAGAAACAACAATACGAAAGAAATATTTTGAGATAGAAAGTGTCTAAATTCTGTGAAACCATCAAAATCTTTGATCAAAAACTCTTGTTGTGGTCTGATTGTTTCTAAATAGCATCGCAATCGGAGACTTAGTCCTAAACTGTCTGTGAAATTGGAGGATTGTGGTTCTTTTAGCACATGTTAGTACTTTGTGTGTATGGGTTCGTGATATTTGTTGTTTGACACTCTGCAATTTTATTTGTTTGTATATATTGCTTTTGAATTATGGATATTTATTGGGAATTTAGGGATTTTGGTTCCCAAATTGTTTGTTATCTTGCTTGCTCATGGTTGATTGTGTATGGTAAATTTGGGAGTGGGTTTCTGTATAGTTGGGGATTTTTTGAGTGAGAGTAAATGTGGGGAACTGTATGTGAGTCCCCCCTAAAATTTGAATGAAATTGAAGAAAAAAAATTTTGTAGGGGTAATTGAGGAAATTTGGGAATAAAAATTGGCATTGGAAAAAGTGTGAGATGTGAATTAGGATCACTGTACAAAATAATTTTAAATGCGCATGACTATTGTATCTTTCTTGAAATTAACGACCCAAAATGTAAGGACGAATCATGGAGAAAATTTTAACCATTGATCATTGCTTGTATTTATAGGTTGATGCGTACTAAAAACTAAAGTCCTAGGAGTAAATTTGTAGTTTCGTCTAGCTCGGAGGAAATGTCTACATCTGGGCAAGACGACAAGTATGATAATGTGGAAGAGGAAGTTGTAGATAGTAGGGAGGTACTAAGAGGGGTAGCAGAAAACGTGCATGTTAAGGTCAAATCTGGACCGTCATGGGCTATCCTGAGGGAGGACATGGTGAACAAGATGGAGTTTTTTATATATCTAGAGGGGGCAAATATTGGAAAAGAATTCCTAAGGTATAAAAATAAGATGAAAGGTATGTGGGGGGTATAAGTGGAATAAAGTTTATGCTTTAGGGAATTTTTTCCAGTAGAGGGAGGAAAAAGTGTTATCAAGTTCCAGGCCTTGAATATGTTAGGAACGATAGGGAAATTCAGGATAATATGACCATAAAGTACTATACTGGGCCCATAGAGGTTGGTTCGGATGATGGTTTTTTATGTTATACCACTCTGTTGGTATATGGCCTTAAAATACTACTGACCCATTTTTAAAAAGGGATCATGAATCTGCTACACTGTTGCCCAACATATCTTAATGGTAATGTGTACAAGATGATGAAGGTTTGTGAGACCTTGAATGAGAGGTGGAGAGCAAATGGACTTGAGAAGCAGTTCGTTGCTTCTGATGTCATGAAAATTTATTAGATGAAGAATCTGAAGGCAAGTCAAAGTTGTTACTGTAATAGCCAAATTTTGTATCTCGAACATAGCCTTTACACTAAGGATATTCAGAGCGTCTAGATGATTGATAAACGAATGCTACCAGAAAGTTTAGCGTGGTAAACCTTTTAATAGGTTAAAAACTATGACCTCTCTTAATGATTTGGAAAGAGAGAAGTTTATTGATAGTTGCTAGATATTACAAGAGATGCTCTGAGTATTTTAGTATAGAGTTTGAGTGAGTATCACTCTGTCCCTCATCTTGGATTCTCTGGTCCTATTTATAGGTCTTATAATATGACCGTTTGACGACTATTATTATCCTTAATGATGGATGTTACAATATGTATTTGATAATCTTTGATTTGATTGTGTAACGTTCTAATCTTTGCTATTCTGTAGTGGTTTCATTAATAACGATGCATTTGCTTAACTCGAGCTGTTGATGTAGAGGTTGAAAGTGATGATTAGAACTCTATAACTGTAATATGTCTTCAATAGTCTCACGTGTTATGTTTGATAAGGTTGAGTGTTCGTATGATGGTCGAAGATGAAGCATGAGTTCGAGATGCGGAATATGCCACTATAACCGCCCCCTCTTAGCCAACAGTACGAGAAACATTGTGGGTGAATGGTGTTGGTTGAGAAGCTTTATTTAATACTGTAGTTAATACTGGGGAATCATTTGCAAAACATCTTCATGAATATCTGTTTGTGGTTTTTGGGTTTTTTAAAACCAATGGTTCTAGTCAATTTTGCTGCATGAGAAATCCTCCCGACGTTGGGAATTTGGAGAGTCAGCTTTAATGTGAACCATAGTATAAAGAACACTCTGATTGGTGTGTGTTGAACCAAGTCTTCTTCTTGAATTTTCTTTTGTATCTATCTTGCGTTAACTGTCTTGCTATAAGTTAGAAACTTCTGAATGTTGAGAACATGGTGACGACAAAACAATAATCTTTGGAGGCTAGGATTCGAAGGAAGATGAAAGAATTCTGCGTCAGATACTTTGGTTACCAGCCCTTGCATCTGCCGACCTCAATTCCGGTGTCTCCTACATTTCATGGGATAACATATGAGGAGGTGTTGGAGGCAGAGGATGATCATTTCCAAATGGTCTATTTTCACTATCGGTTGACAATGGAGGCAGAGCGTCGAAATGGGCTGCAGTTGTTGGTGGAGGAAGCTATTACAGCTGAAGATGAAGTGGCATGCGTTCATCCAATGGAGTCTCGTTGGTACCCTGCTGGTGAGTGGGTCATGTCTAAGAAATAGGGCCCTTCTTCCTTCTCTATCATCGGGGGGTGAGGGTTATGGTGGAAGAGACGGTGGTGGAGGAGGTTTTTTTTCCAGGGACTATAGATATTGGCCATGAAGAAGATCCTTTTGCCGATGCCGTAACTCTTTCGGTGATTTCCAATTCTCGGGTTTCCCTCCCCATTCGTGCAAGGGATCAGAGTTTGGAATTTACTTCAGTTTTGCTTCTTCTTCCTCAGTGGCTGCTGAGAAGTATGTCGAACTATGACTTGATATAGTTTATAAAGTAATCTGTGAATTGTCTGGAATACTTGTTATCTGCAAAATGATCTGTAAGGAATTTTCGAACTAATGAAATATCATCGTTCTGTGATTTTGATGTCCTGTTTCGAACTTCTCAACTTATATATGTAGCTTTCTATTTCAAAATAGAAGTCTGTAAATATGTAGGTATGAGGAACATTAGTTTGTCATGGGGTATTGCTGGACAAATTGAACTATAAGATCTCAATGTGTATATCTGTAAAGGATAGTGAAAGTCGAGGTTTGAAAAAATAAAGGAGTTCGAAAATGTAAAGGGGTCGTATGGTGAGAGTAAGTAAACAATTGGTTAAGATGATTAGGTGGTTGTAAGGGTATGTATATGTCTGCGAGCTACTAATTTGAACTGACTGGAAAATGTCTGGCCGTATGGAAGTAACTTATATCTGCCTGTAGGTATTACCGCTGGATATGCTTGATTTGTATCTTATGATCTCCATATCTGTACGCATAAAATCTGAGGAGATATTTCATAACATGGAAAGTTTGACCAGTCACAATATTTTCTGGCTTTTGTTGATATTTGTGTTTCCGAAAATTTGTGTAATATATCCTTTAGCAAAATCTGCGGGGCGACTTAGATTTTTAGAGATCTTCGTCTTGGATATATAAAGTAGTGAACCTTGGTTGCTAGGTCTTATATCTTCTGTTAGAGACAATTTTGCTATTGAGGTAGAGTGAACAACCATTGTGAGAACGCGCTCTCAGCATGTGCGTCATGCAATAGAAGGTAGGTTCCTTATCAAGGTCGCAGAACTTCGCGAACAATACTTTCGTCATTTGCCTTATGATGCTGTGTTTCCCAGGTGGTCATTAAAATGAGATGGTTTAGATGATGAAGGTAGGCGTGCAGTGGTTAATCGATTTTTCTGGTGTGATGTGTTTCGTGAGATGCTGTTGGATATAACTTTACGATAAAAAGATGTTTGCGAGATCGCACGAGACAAGCTCGCTGAAGAAGATGAGAGAGCAACAGGAGGGGAGATAATACCATGTGGTGTGGTGAATCATCCGGGCAATTTTAAATGTAACTATATTTGACTATAATTTTGAACTGTAAGAGCTCGAAAATGAATAAGTAATCTATTTTCAGTATTCTATTTTGGTACTCTGTTAAATTTATAACGAAGCAAGTTGATGCTGCGAACTAAAATAAATAAGAATAAAGTATTTTGTTTCACTGTTTGTGGGGCAGATATTGTGGATGACAGCTGTGTGATTTTAACAACTGTGTAGATAGTTTCAAATTTTAAATATTGAGCTATTTTAGGAATCTCGTATGATCTTGGTATAGTATAAAAGTAAGGTGATTGGTCGTGTATACTGCTTTGGGAAATAAGGAATTTTTTTAATGGCAGATAATAGAGACAAACGTGATGACAGTAGGGTAGTGCTCGTACGAATGCCAAGGCTACAACCATGATGAGAGAGCTGGAGCAATAATACTAAACGATGGCAGGGACTAATCTGTAGCAGCTCGATGAGGTGTATCGAAAACATACTTTTGTGATACGTATTGAAATCTTTGATGTGCAGTATTTGGAATATGATCTGTTGTTCTGAACTTGTATTTTTGTATTAATAGTTCTCGATGTTGATGAATGGGGCGACGAAGTTTATTAAGAAGAGGAGCCAAGAGTTTAGAAATCTTACTCAAAGGCTAGATGCCCAAACAGCTTGAATAAAGGAGCTCGAAAAGGAGCTCGAGATAGAGAAAAAGAAAAGGGTGGAAAATGCAAAGGCGGTTGAAGTCGGTATACAGAGTTGTCTGAGCATGATGATATTATGTCACAAGCATGTACCGCATTAAAGGCAGAAATGGATTTTTTTGTCCAATCTTATTTCTCCTTTGGGTTGACTCCTGCTGATGTAGAGCTGGGCTGAATTGGCAAATAAAATGAGATAGTCTTTCCTTCGAATGTAGAAGATGAAGTGGTGCTGATGTTGTTTCTCCAGCCGATGTATCTGTTACACCAACTGAACCAGCTGTAGCTGCTGACAAGAAAGTGGACCCTCCACCTGAGGTAGAGATCAACAAATATCTTTAACCAATCTGTAGTATTCTATTTTTGAACTATACAGTTCGTTTAACTTTGATGGGATTGCACTTTGTATTGTCATAAAACTGTTATGTTTGATAGACGCTTTTTAATATGTTTTGCTTGAATGTCTATATGATAATGAGATATTTGTAATCTGTGTAGGAGGTAAAGTAGTTAAGAAAAACTATTTATGACCTAGAGAGATCATTGAGTAGAGCGAGGGATTCGGTGGCTCGTGTTCAACATGTATTAATAAAATTGAGTATGAGAGAAGACAGTTTAAGTCTAACTCAGAGAAATTTTTTAAAGAATTATATGACCTCCAGTGTAGATATGCTAAGATAAAAATAGAAAGGGATGATGTGTTAAGAAAGGAAGAGGAAAGGGGGGTGTTAGTTCGAAAACTCAAAAAGTTGACCTGCTTTAACGACCCGAGTGATAAGGCTAGGTATCAAAGTCTGTTGATAACTCTAACATTATATTTTGAGGTTAAAGTAGATAGTGAACAGGGTTTAAAAGAAGCTTATATAGAGCTTTTGAAGGAAAAGGGTGTAGTACCTGACCCAACTCGAGTAATGTTTCTAACTCAAGAAGCACATAATCGTCATAGTATAGATGCGAAAAAATGTTCAGCGCGGGCTGGGGTGTCCGTTATATGGGGTGATGTAGAATATTTACCTGATATTTTTAGCTTTATATAGGATCGAAGGGCAATGAGGATTATGTTTTTCAGGATAAGGAAATAGCAAATAGAGGTTTAACAGAAGTTAGAGGATGAGTTAAAGGAGTTGCAAGATGTATTGTCGCAACATATAGAGCAAACAATGTCTTTAGCGACGCAATTGTCAAAAGAAGTAACTGTTCGAAAGAAGGTAGAAGCTGATGTGAGGGATTTAGGTGTATTGTAAAAGGAAATGCGTAAGCGTCTGTACAGGGTGCATATGCAGTTGTAGGAGCTTCTGTATCCGTCACGAGCAAAAACTGCAGGTCGAACGGGGCACGAGCGTCATATAAAAAGTGTGATTGATTTTTATAGAGGGGAGCTGGCAAGGGTAGAGAACGAATTTAAAAAGTTCGTAATGGATTGTAGGAAGGATTTTGATGTGGAGAACGCAAAAGCGGAAAATATGTGGTTTACAAAAATGAGGAGGAAAACCTTATTGAAAAACCCATTCCTTGACTGAGAGAAAATATCTCAAAAGAGGACGATGAGGAGGTCGAGCGCCTGGTACCACGGTCACGGTGAAAGCAATGTCAACAAGAGGTGGTGACCTTTGTAGCTCCTATAGATATTCGAGTAGAAAACTCAAAGAGTGTGAGAAATAAGGGGCAATCCTCTCATGGGCCGAAAAAAACGAAAGTAGATTAGTTCAGTTACTTACCAAACTTGCATGTGCATTAGATCTTTGTAAATTGTTTTTGATGTTGAATGAAATCTATTCTCTGTGATGACTATATAGATAGATCAATGTATCGATATTACTCAAATATTATGTTCTTGAGTAAACTTTTGTTCACTGTAATATGTAATCTGCTTGAATATGTAAATTAGTAGTTATGTGAATGTTAACTATTGCTGCAGGGTGAACTGGCTGAGGTTCAGAAGCAGTGTGAAGAGTTACATGCTTCAAATGAAAAAATGAATGCTAATTTGAATCTTTAACAAGAAATAATAAAAAATGTTACTGATTTGAAAAAAAAAATGGAGGTGATAATAGTAGGGGAACGAAGCACAGTTGCTCATTTGACCGAATAACTGGAAGATAAAGTGGCTGAGCTGGCCATTGAACCGAGAAAGATGGAGGGATTAAAAGAAGTTATAAGGAAAAAGGATATAGAAATTTTGGGCACTTTGGTACAAACCAAACAACAAGGGGCGGAGTTGACATCAGCGCAGACTCTAATTATAGAGTTGTTGGCGGTGTTAGTGAAGGATGAAAATAATGTGAAAGACATGCAATTTCTGATAAACATGCTCGAAGTGAAGAGAGTTGGTGCGCGAGAAGCTATCGAAGAGGTAAATGACCGTGCTCGTAAATTTGAAGTATAGCGGTATGTTACAAACATGATGTTAAATGAGATAGAAGAGGCTCATAGTGAACATAATGAAATGATAAATAAGGATTGGATCACAATCTATGCTTTAGATCATAATGTTCAAACGTTGAGGTTTGATGTTTTATGTATAAATCAGAAATGGGGAACTGCGGGATGCGAAGACCAAATTGGAGGCGGATCTTTTCAAGGCTGAAATAAGTCTTGATGCAGAAGTGCTAGAGAAGAAGTTTAATCAAGTTCGTATAGAAGAATCAGCAGGCTTGGTGGCAAATATGGATAAGTTTGTGTCGATAATGGAAGGTCGTAATGATGCAACGTTGAGCAAAAAATGAGCGTTGGACGAACGCTGCAGAAATTTGGAAACTATGCTGAAGGAGGCTAAAGGAAAACTTGCAGATTTTGTTCTTCTTGATAAGGTAAAATGTGAGGCAAGTAGTGCACATGAGAGAAGAATGATGATAGTGTTCTCCTTCTTTGTGTCTAATTTTAAGAGATTGGAAGCAAAAAGCAAAACTGTATACGACAGCTTGGTTGCTAAAGGTGTGCAGTGTAAGATGCGGTTGATATGATTTGAGTATCTCGATCCTATGATGGCAAAATTGGTATTTTTACAAAGAATAAGGATAAAGAAGGAAAGCAAATTATGATTGGGAGTATGTCAGAGTTCATGCGTCTGCGACTTCGTGAGGAAAGTTCACATGGTGATGTGCGTCCTGGTTGCTAAAGGTGTGCAGTGTAAGATGCGGTTGATTTGATTTGAGAATCTCGATCCTATGATGGCAAAATTGGTATTTTTACAAAGAATAAGGATAAAGAAGGAAAGAAAATTGTGATTGGGAGTATGTCAGAGTTCATGCGTCTGCGACTTCGTGAGGAAAGTTTACGTGGTGATGTGCATCCTGATAGTTCAAGGGATAACTCGAGTTATAGCTCGAGTGATTGATGAGGCGATGACTGTAAGAAGGAATTATGCGTTTTAGACCAATAAAGTTATGGTAGATTGAGTGTAGTAAGGTGGGACTATTGATAAAATGAATGATCTGTACAGAGTTGTACTAACCTTGTGATGAATAAATTGTGATGTATAAGCCTGGAAGCCATTTTATTGTATGATAGAGGATTGGTTTGGCTGAAGCAACAAACGCTTCATATAATAGAAGATTGGTTTGGCTGAAGCATCAAACGACCAGTAAAATGAAAAATAGAAGATCGGCTTGGATGAAGCAACAAACGACCTGTAAAATAGAAGATCAGTTTGGCTGAAACAACAAATAACCTGTGATATAATAGATGATCAATTTGGTTGAAGTAACAAATGATCTGTAATGTAATAGAAGATTAATTTGGTTGAAGCAGCAAACGATCTGTAATGTAATAGAAGATCAATTTGGCTGAAGCAACAAACGATCTGTAATGTAATAGAAGATGAATTTGGCTGAAGCAACAAACGATTTATAATGTATTATAAGATCAATTTGGCTGAAGCAACAAATGATCCGTAATGTATTAGAATAGGGTGAACCCACTAGTAATCTGTGATGTTTAGACATGTAATCTCTATATAGAAGTACTTGTATGATATATTAAAGAAGTACTATAATGTAGTACAATCAAACACAAGTATTTTATTATTATTAGATTGACTTACAAAGAATGTTATATGGAGTACTGTATGAAATAGTAAAAAGTACCCTGATGTAGGGAGATCAAGCATAAGTATTTTATTGATGTAAGATCGACGTGCAAGATGATAAATTTATTATAAAAGTGCACTGTGATAGATTATTATCTTCGATATAGCTTTAATCTCCTTGTGATCCAAGGATTAGGCACTCGTTCTCCAAGTTTGGTGGTGAGATCGTAAGAGCCAAGTCCACTTTTTCCAACAATGATGAAATGACTTTTCCAATTTTTGACGAGTTTTCCAGCATTGACTTATTTTCTGTGCTTAGGGATATCTCGGAGGACTAGATCTTTAATTTTGAACTCTCTATGACGAACTCGTTTGTTATAAGATCTGGCTAAAGCCTGGTGGTAACTTCCCAAGTTCATGATTGTTCTATCTCTAGTTTTCTCGATCCAATTCATGTTACATGCCAACAGGAATTCATTTTCTTCGTCTGTCATGGTATGGTCACGTAATGTGCCCATAACACATGTGGCAATTTTTGTACCCAATTACCCTTCTTCTCTATTAATCGCTTTTTGATTCCATTGATGATAGTTCGATTGGTGATTTCGGCCTGACCATATCCTTATGGGTCGTATGGATTGGATGGAGAGTGGATGATGTTGTGCTGATTGAGGAACTCAATAACTCTAGAACTAACAAATTGAGGTCCATTGTTGATTCTGATGAGATGGGGTAGCCAAAACGTATTATGATGGTTTTCTATATAAACTTGATGACTTCGTCTTCACGTGTGCGATACAAAGGAACTGCTTCTACCCATTTGGTGAAGTAATATGTTGCTACCTGGAGGTACTTCCTTTTGCCCGGTGCAGTGGGGAACTCTCTTACTAGGTCGAGGGCCCATCTTCTGAATGGCCAAACAACATTGCTAGAATGGAGTTCCAAGGCTGGAGCTCAAATTTGGGGTCAATGTTGTTGGCAGGCATCACACTTGCACTTGCATGCATATTCGATGGCTTGAGCTTTCATTTTAGGCCAAAAAACTCCTTGAGTAAGAGCTTGATTTGCTAAAGATCATCCTGCTGCATGGGACCCACAACTGCCTTCGTGAAGTTCATGCATGAATTTTTTAGCCTCTTTATTCGATAAACATTGTGATTGATATTTTATAAAGGAAGTTATCGGCTACGACGTATCGCTTAGCATTATCAAGCATACATCTTCTTTCAGTAGGATCTTTGGGGAGTTCATCGTCAAACTTGTTTGCGGGTCTGATATATGTGAGAAAAGGTCATCGCCAATCGTCATCCTCTTCTTTAACTCCCCCAGTATTAACATAATTTTAGTTTATAATGTTAATGTTGGGGGTGGATATTACATTGATCTTGAGATATTGAGCTTTTGTTCCGAGGACTCCCGCCAGATAGGCAAGGGAATCAAATTTTTTGTTTTTTCCGCAAGGTAAATGTTTAATGGTAGCCTTCTTGAATTTGCTCATTCTATCGGCTACTGCTGCAGCGTAATTAATTATTTTTCTATTTTCCTTAAACTTTTGTGTGTAATAGTTTATAATGAGTAAAGAGTCTGTATACACAGATAACTCGGAATCTCCAATCTCTAGAGTCATATCTAGACTGTGAATTAATGCCTCATATTCGGTCTCATTATTGGTAGCTTCGAAGTTGAGTCTAATTGTTTTTTCAATTTTTTATTGGAAGGTGTAATAAGGACGATGCTGATGCCTGACCCCGCAGGTCCGGCAGATCCATCAGTTCGGAGAGATAACCCTTTTAAGATATTCAGTCTGACTTTTCTTCGAACTGTTCTTCATTGATTTTTGTACTATATTCTTCATAGTCAGGATTTCTACTAGGGAGTCTGAAAAAAAAATCTGCTACTGCTTGACCTTTTTAAGAATTTCATGGTTCGAAACGTATGTCATGTTTTCCAAGTGTTACCGACCATTGCTGGACACGTCTGAATTTCTCTCGCTTGGACAAGATTTTGCGCAAAGGATAATTTTTCATTATTTGAACTGAGTGGTCTTGGAAATACTGTTTTAACTTCTGTGATGTGTAAACATGAGCTAACATTAATTTCTCAATCTTTGTATACCGGGATTCTGCTAGATTGAGTCTCATTTTATAGAAATTGAGAATTTTGAAAGTTGTGTGTAAATCTACGATATGGTTCTTCTTCTTAGGACTTTTCCATAACATATCATCAATGTATATATCCATCATTTTTCTGAGATGGTTATTAAACATGTTTGTCATCAACCTTTGATAAGTGGCTCTAACATTCTTGAGACCGAAAGGCATAATCATATAGCAATACAGGCCATGCTCTATAATAAAAGTTATTTTCTCTTGATCGTCGGGTAGCAGAGGTATCTGATTATACCCTGACGCGGCATTTATCATAGATAGGAGTTTGTGTCCCGTAGTAGAATCGAGCAGATGGTTTATGATAGGATGTGAAAAACTATCCTTTAGAGTACATTTGTTGAGATAAGTAAAATCTACGCATACTCTAACCTTGCCGTTTTTCTTCGGTACTGCTACAATGTTCGAGATCCATTCTGGATTGTTGGCTTTTTGGATAAAACCAACTTCAATGAGTTTATCGATCTTTTTTTGACTTCTTCTCGGAGTCTTGGTGTAAAAGTTTTCTATTTTTATTTGTCGTCTTCAGCTTTATCTTTTAAATTATTCTTATGGCAGGCCAGATTGGGATCGATCCCCGATATTTTGTGAAATGTCTAAGCGAAACACCACTGTTGTCTTTAAGGAACTGAATAAGAACATCTGGTTCTGCTATGGGCAGAAGAGTTCCAATGAATGTTTCTCATTTATCCCCACTGATTTCAACGTACTCTGTGATTTCTGTACTTGGCAGCTATTTTTTTTAGAGTTCACTGTAAAGTTTTCTTTAATGTTCCCTCTTATTTTCTGTAATTGCTATGCGAGCTGTGGTATCGATGGTTCTAGTACGATGGTAACAATATTTTCACAGGCTCAAGGTAGTCTCTGGCTGCCTTTGATTTCGTAAATATTACCATTCCATTCGAATCGTAGTGCCAAATGGTAGGTTGACATAATAGCTCGCATATTACTTAGCCAGCAGCGCCCCATTATCCCCATTTTGCATTAATAATGTAAAATACAACGTCAACTACTACTTGTCCTACCATAATAAGAAGTATGATCTTTCCTACACGTTCTTCTTTAGAGCTGCTGAATCCACAAATATCAATGTCACTAGGCTGTACTTTGTCGGCCAGCCCCATCTGATCAATCATGCCTTGAAAATGTAATTCGATGCTACTACCAGTATCTACCATCATTGTATGTAGTACCATATTTCTCATTTTCAACATGATCACCAATGCATCATGGTGAGGAAAGTTGACGTGGTAAACATCACAATTGTCAAAAGAGATCCCTGTCCATTGGGAGCTAGATGCGGTGAGTAACCGAGCTTATTTATCATCTATGGACAAGTCGTGGTATTGGCCAATCCCTTGTCTTTTGTACCTCTTCGATTGGTTAATAGTATGAGTCCCAATGAAGTGGCTGAGGGAGATATGGTATAAATATTTCTCCTCTGGCATTTCTTTGACTTGTATGACCTCTGTGGGAAGCCTGTAACTCCCGTTCTTATAACTTTCAATGTCCACGATGTATTCTTGCATTAGTCCATCCGCAAAAATATACTCTAACAGTTGCTGTAAAGTGAAGCAATGCTACATCTCATGATGTCGGACTTTGTGGTGAATGCAATATGGTTTGCTCTCAATGGGTTGGAGGTGGAGGTACTGTGTATTACGAAAAAACTTATCCTTCTGAAGTATAGTATAAATGCTGGCTATGGTAACAATTATCTTGGGAAGACAGGGTTTTGGCATATTACTACCTTTCTGAGGTCGATCTTCATTAGATTTTGTTCTCTTCCTATATCCTCCATGATCAGCAGCACGATTGAAATCTTAGCATGTAAATTGATCTATAGCTGTCAAGGTTGATTTATGAGTTTTCTGTCTATCGGACACCATTCTTTCAAGATCGATATACCCGTTGACTTTTTCGATAATGTCCTCCAAATTCGTAGGTTTGTTTAGAACGAGGTACTCCTTCGCCCTTCCATCGATAAGCAAAGCATTGGTGAAGGCCAAAATTGTAATCTTTTGATCGAGTTGATCCACCTTTCGGGCCAACTCCAAGAATTTCTTAGTGAATTCTTGAGCTTCTCCCCGGTACCTGCTTAAGGCTGAATAGAGAATATAGATTCTCCTCTTTGTCTTTGTTATGCAAGTAATTCCTGACGAGGAGTTCTCTCAATTTCTCAAAAGTTGTAATGGATCCTTCTAGTAGTGTGTGGAACCATCGCAAAGGTTCGCCTTGTAAAATAGTAGGAAATAGCCGACATAGAATGTGGTTGGATATAAAATGTAAGCCTAAAGCATCCTAGAATTCTTGAACGTGCTCCACTATATCAGTTCCCTTATATTTTTAGATTTTTGGAGTGTGAAAACCAGTGGAAACTTTGCCATCTAGTAGCTCCTGTGTAATCAGGCTCTTTTGTAACCTATTGTGAATTCCTTTAGTGGTCTGAATTTGAGCATCAAGCAATTCTTTTATACATTTTTGAATATGTTCCTGAGTCACATACTGACGAGCTATGGTGGCTGGTCGTGGGACTCGTCCTTCACAAGGAATATGGTCGTCTCTTCCTTCACTGATTTGGCTGATAGCTGGAATTCAAACTTTTCCTTGGGGTAGCTCTTCTTGTCTGACTCCAGCGAGACTGCCATCAACTTCTTGGTGGACTTCATGTATTAGAGTGGGCTTGCCCTCATATTGCTTATGATTAAATTGAACTTTACCTCCCAGATTGTTCGCGTGAAGCCCTATCCTGTCAAAAACAAAAACCTGGAAAGTAGCTGGTAGTACGCCTTTGTTCTTCAGGGTCACGGCCTGCTGACTTTGCATAACCTTCAACACGTCTTGGACGCCTGCTAGTCGCTATTCCAGAGCGGCTTGCCTTTCGGTTTTGAAGTTGAGATTGGCCCGTAACTCTACGACATTTCTTTCTCCTAGTAAAATTGGCGTACTATGGTATAGAAGTGCCATCTCGTAGATAAACAATCAACTACTTTCTGAGATAATGAGTTTGAGAACTTCATTCCCACAGATGGTGCCAAATGTAATAACCTAATTTCGTATCTCGAACTTAGCCTTTATACTAAGGATATTCAGAGCGCCTAGATGATTAATAAACGAATGTTGCCACAAAGTTTAGCGTGAAAAACCTTTGAATAGGTTAAAAACCATGACCTCGCATGAGGATTTAGAAATAGAGAAGTTTATTTATAACTGCTAGATATTATAAGAGATGATCTGAGTATTTTAGTATAAAGTTTGAGTAAGTATCCCTCCATCCCTCATCTTGAATTCTCTGGTCCTATTTATGGGTTTTATAATATGATCGTTTGACGACCATTATAATCTTTAGTGATGGATGCTATAATATGTATTTAATAATCTTTGATTTGATTGTGTAACGTTCTGATCTTTGTTATTTTGTAACGGCTTCATTGATGACAGTGCATTTTCTAAACTCGAACTATTAATGTAGAGGTCGAAAGTGATGATTAGAACTCTATAATTGTAATATGTCTTCAATAGTGCCACGTGTTATGTTTGATAAGGTCTAGTGTTCATATGATGGTCGAAGATAAAACATGATTCCGTGATTCAGAATAAGCCACTACAGTTATCTGTATATTGATTCGTCGAGATCGAATTTTTTTAACTTTAACTCTGTTAGTCGACCATGGAACAACAATCTTGTAGTGGTTAGGGGAAATTGTATGCATGTCCCAGATGAACCTGCGCTTGAGCTGGACTTTAAGTATTTTATTCCTAGTAAGTATCCATTGTTAACTTGTGGAGTAAATGTCTTCGTATGTTTGAGCTCCTTATTATTTCTTGTGCTTCCTTTTGTAAGTCATCAGGCCGTTACTACTCCCGACAATTCTGGTATGTAGGTCGAGAATAGAGTGAACAGAAAGTTCTTGTTAATCTGAATATCCAAAGGGATAAAAGGGTAAACTCGGAGATTCCTAAAGTCCAGCGTACTTATCAAAGGTGATCTATGGACGGACAAGAGGAAAATCCGAACAAGAAGAGTTCCTTATCGAATACTAGTGGTCTAGGTCTTCCAATCGTGACTGGTTTGACGGATATCCGCCTCCTGATAATTTGGGCCGCAGTCGAAAAATTTGTTGGCTCAAAAAGTTGAGCCAAGAGATCCCTTAGAACATAAAGGTGATTTAACTAGTGAGTACAACTTTATCTGTTCCAAAAGTTGTTGGCACTGGTATTTCGGGTGACAAAAATTTAAAGAAGCGCAAGGTCGAAGAGACCAAAGTAGAGAATGAGGACGAGTCCACACGAAATTGACAAAAAATCCATAAGATCGAAGGAAGTGATTGGTCTCGTGTTGCTGTGGTGACGAAACTCAAGGAGGTGGAGAGTCACTGCTTTCGACTGGCTAAAACAAATCCAGAGAAGCTTAAAAAAATGTTTCAAGAGAAAATTGCCCAGGTATAATTATATTATGACCTCTAATTACTTTTTCTATATTGTTTATGATGGTCCCCAAATTGTGTAGCTTTGGCAGCTTTTTTTGCTAGCCAAGGGTTCATTTCAGTTCCTGGTGAAAAGAAATAACGAGCATTTCGAGTTCTCCTATATGGTCGAGGCCCATATTTAAGAGAATGTTCAACTAAAGGCCCGGTTGAGTGGGTTGACTGCTGAGTTCTATAGAGAGAAGCAGAATGTCGTTGAGGCAATTAAGGTTGGATAGAACAACCAGATCCAATCTTATCATTATTTTGGTCTGGCAGATAATGACATCACCCTTGGGCTCGATGGAAAATTTCAAGACATCATCTTCCTTTTTAAGGTCGAGGATGAATATACCAAGGTAGATCAACCAGATGTTTGTGCTTCTCCTATGGGTGTTGCCATTGCTCCTCTCTCTAAGTCTTCTGATAATGCCCCTAAAGTTCTAGACGTTCTTGTCGAGAAAGTGTCACTACAATAGGTAGAGCTTACCCAAGGTTGCTAGGCCTATACCTCATGCTAATTTGATATGTTAAAGATTAGGTTATTTTGTAGTTGATTTTTGGGAGACTTGAACATTTTTTTTTGAAATTATAAACTGTCAGAAGAAATGAATATTTGTTAGTTCAATGTTTACTATGTGAATAATATAAAATGTTAATCTGTGTAGGATGTAAAGCAATTGAGGGCGACTGTAGATAATCAACAAAGATCATTGAATAGGGCTAGGAATTCCGTGAGTCGCACTCATTAGGTAATAGCTTAAACTGAATATGAACAAAGACATTATAAATCCTTATCAGAGAAGAGCTGGCAAAAATTGCACGAGCTTCAAGGTAAATATGCCAAGGTAAAATTAGATAGGGATGTGCCTATTAGGAAGGAAGACGAAATGTTTAGGGCACTTAGAAATTCACTGAACGAGATCTCTTTGGAAGATAAGTATGAGAAATTGCTATTATCCTTACACTGTACTTTGAGGCCGAAGTTAATAATAAACGAGGATTAAAGGACGCGTATATACACATATTAAAAGAGAGGGGTGCGGTAACAGATCTAGCTCGAGTTCAATATTTGGCAATTGAAGAAGGAAATCGCCATAGTGCAGTGGCAAAAAAATGTTCAGCTCGAGCTGGTGTATCTATTATTTATAGGCCATGATGATACGAAAGATGTGTATGTAGGTTATTTAACCTAAATCTTCGATATTTTTGAAGGGTCAGAGAGCGATGAGAATATTTTTTTTTCAAAATAAGCGAAGAACAAAAAAATGCACGAGCGGATTTAGAGAATGAGCTTAAAACGGTACAAGAAACTTTAAATCACTGTACCGAACAGAATGTTTGGCTTGCCACCTGAGTTGTAAAGGAGATAACACTGAGAAAGAAAGAGGAAGATAAATGAAAGGGCTTTAGAGATATCACAAAACAAACTCGTGATCGGCTATATGATTCGAATAAGAGGATAAGGGAGTATTTGTATGCTACACGAGAAAAGATTGTTGCTAAAGATGAGCATGAGCGACAGATGGAACCATTTATTGGCTTTTACAGTAGTGAATTGGATAGAGTTGAGAATGAATTTCGAAATTATGTTATTGATTGTGGAAAAGACTTTAATTTAAAAAATGCAAAAGATGAGAATCTTTGGTTTGTAAAAGATAAAAATGCGAAGGGCCCTAATCGTTCTGATGCTCTAGCTCCTATATCTATGAAAGACAGGTCAGATGATGATGAGGTCAAGGGTCTAGTACCACGCTTCCACCAAACACATTGTGAGGAAGATATTATAAGATTTCATTCTCCAGGGATTGACCATGTGGGTAGCTCATCTAAAGGCGGGAACATAAAATAATCCTCTCAGGAGTCAACGAGAAGGGTAAAAAAGTAATTTTAGACATACCTAAATTTTATTAGGGACACTTTGTTCACTCTGTGTTTTAATGTAGTTGACTAAGTTTTAAGTTTGAATGTATAGTAGATGTGTACTATTTTATAAATAGATGTTTTATAATTAGACTAGAAGCTTATGTCGAACAAACATAAGTATTTCATTAATGTAGGGAGCAAAGTACATAGAAATGGAGAATGACTCTCGCTTTTGGAATGTAAATAGATGAACAAAAGAATCGAACTATAGAATATGATTATCGGTAATATGTTTTCAACCTCCTTGTATGCCAAGGGTTTGGAACTCAAACTCCTTTCGTAATATGATGTTACTCTTACAGACCATAATAAAGGGTTCGTCCCAGTTTTACGCAAGCTTCCCGACATTCAATTCCTTGTTGTGTTTGGGTATTTCTCATAGAACGGGATCTTGAATGTCGAACTCTCTATTATAAACCCTTTTGTAGTAGGATTTGGCCAATGCCTGATGATATCTTCCAAGATTTGTAACCGCTCGGTCTCTTGTGTCTTCAATCCAGTTCATATTGCAAGCTAACTAAAATTCATTTTCTTCATCAGTCATTTCGTGATCGCGTACAGGGAGATGATAATTAGTTGGGATAACAGCTTTAGTTCCATAAGTAAGAAGGAAAGGTGCACATCCTATAGATACTCGTGAGGTTGTTCGATACGCCCACAGGACATGTGGTAATTCCTGAATCCAATTTCCTTTTTTGTTATTCAAACGCTTTTGTATCCCATCAATTATCTCCTTGTTAGTGATTTCTGTCTGGCCATTCCCTTGTGGGTATTAGGGGTTTGAAGGATAATAAATGATGTTTTGCTTGTTGAGGAAGTCGACCACCTTTTTGCCAATGAACTGTGGCCGATTATTGATCCTAGTGAAATGAGGGCAACCGAACCTGGTGATAATATTCTCCCATATAAACTTGATGACTTCCTCTTCTCTTGTTACTGCCTCAACCCATTTTATAAAGTAGTCAGCTGCCACTAAGAAATATCGTTTCTTTTCAGGAGTGTTTAGTAATTCTTCCACTTGGTCAAGAGCCCATCTTTTAAATGGTCAATATACTTTTCCAGGACACGTGACTGATCATTTGTAAAGCATATTGTTGATAGCTATGTATTATTTTGTGTCATCCAATAGTCTTCTTCTTTCATTGATGTCCTCAGAGAGCTTACTGGTAAAATTGTTTTATGGATCGATATACTTTAGAAAAGGCAAACTCCAATGGCCTTCCACGAACTCATCGCCCCTTGTGTTAATCACATTCGAGCTGATGAGATTAATGTTGGGGGCAGAGATGACTTTGATTTTCAAATATCGAACCTTTGTTCCAAGAATTCCTGTAAGATATGCAAGAGAATTTGCATGCCTATTTTACCCCCGAGGGAGATATTCAATCATGGCCTTAGAAAACTTGCTCATTATGTTGGCCACTATCGCAACATAGTTTACTTTTTTTAATTTTTTTGATATCGTTATGTGTAATGATTTACGATCAACAAACAGTCGGTGTATATAGACATTTTGGGTACTCCGAGCTCTAGTGTCATGTCCATTTCATGGATTAACACCTTGTATTTTGCTTTATTGTTTGTTGCCTCAAAATTGAGTCTGATCGATTTCTCAATCCTATTATTCGAGGGTGCAATGAGAGCGATTCCGATCCTTGAACCTGTCGGTCCAGTAGATCCATTGGTCAAAAGACACCATCCCTTTTTTAATATCCAATATGCTTTTTCATTGAACTGTTCTTCAATAAGATCAGTATCATGTTCTTCCCATTATGGGTCCTCGAGTGGTAAATCTGTTAAAAAATCAGCTACCGCCTGCCTCTTTTCTTAATGTCTTTGTTCAAAGCATATATCATGTTCTCCCAAGCTAACTGACCACTGTTATACTCGTCTAAATTTTTCTTTCTTTAACAAGACCTATTGAAGGGGATAATTCTTCATTACTCAAATTAAATGGGCTTGAAAATAATGTTTTAACTTCTACGAGGTATACACAAGGGTAAGGAGGAGTTTTTTAATTTTGGTGTACCGTGTTTTTGCTGAAGTAAAAGTTTTATTGATAAAATACATGGGATTTTCTGTTTTATCATCAAGTCAGATGAGTACCGAACTGAGTGAGTTTTATGTAATGCCAAGGTATACTGTAAGTTCTTTCCTTCTGTGGAGGTACTCTTAATCGGAGGTTTTCCCAAATAACTCTTAAAGTCCTAAAATGCTGCCTTGCACTCGTTATTCCATTTGATCTTTGGATCTTTCTTATTCTTCCCTCTTTGTGTCCCTTCACATAGTAGGTTAAATAGCAATCTACATCGATTTGATGATTTTGATACAGATCCATTAATCGCTACAATTTTGCGAGCCAATTTTTGTACGTATTTATTGGTTTTTGGTAACGTTATTGATAAAAGAGCTCGAATATGATCAGGGTCATCTTCGATCCTTTTTTGTTGATTAGGTATCCCTAGAATTTGCCTAATTGAACCCCGAATTGGTATTTGTTAGGGTTAAGCTTTATTCGGTAAGATCAAATGATTTTGAAAGTTATGCGAAGATCGGTAAGGTGTTTTTCTTTTTTGAAGCTTTTACACAGTATGTCATCAATGTAGACTTCCATTATTTTTCCAAGGTGATTTTTGAACATTTGAATCATTAATCTTTGATAGGTTACTTGAGCGTTCTTCAGTCTAAAAGGCATGACTTTATAGCAGTATAATATGTGTTCTGTGATAAATGTTATTTTCTCTTGATCATCGGGCAGGAGCTAAATTTGATTATAACCTGTGACAACATTTGAAATGGCCTAATTCTGTAAGTTCGAAGTGGCCTAGAACTAGCTCTTACACCAATATACCTGTGATAAAATCTAATGGAAGCAAGAAATAATACATGTATTTAGTGTGGAAAACCTATAAATAGGTAAAAAACCACGACCTCGGGTTGAGGATTTTTGTAATAGTGATATTTATTACTTGAGGCTGGTATCTTATTACAAGTAATCTCTAGACTTAGAAATGCTTGATCTTATGAATAAGAAGTTTAAAGTTTTGAGAATCTAGAAAATATAGTTTTTTTTGGTGATTTCTCATGTGATTTTTTGGTCCTTGTCTCTTATGGAATTTTTCTTTATATAGGCCTTTTCTGCAGTTCTTCATTATGCTGAAGTACATTCTCCAAATAATGTAGTTAGGGGCGGTTGACTGAGTAACTGCTAAATTTGTGGGAGGCAGGTGTTTTGACTTATTTAGGTTTTTTTGCTTGAGCTCGACCCACGCTTTTAATTAGTTTGTGGAGTAGGTGGCAATGTTGACTGGAGAAGTCATATGGAGAATACGTGGGCCTGACATGGAGGAAGTTTAAACTAGAGACAACTTTATTTAGGTAAGATCGAGGGGTAGGTTCCTACAATCGCCCCCTCGCCACTGATGTCACGAGTGGCTTGGATTGAGAATGAATTTTTGGGTATATGGGTTGGAAATTTGAATAAGGAAAGAAGTAATGATGGTGTTTGACTGTATGAAAAATACGCGTGTCAATGGGGGATGTACGTGCATTGAATGTTGATTGGAATATTGATGTATCTGACGATTAGGGTTTGAAGAGTTTTGTCTGTATTAAATAATGATGTTTAGGAAAATGTTCTTGTACAATAAATATAAGGTTATATAAATTGTACCTGTACCGAGGTTTGTGGTAAAGTACGCTCTTGAAGAGAGAATTGCTTCTGAAATGTAGAGGTTGATGGTAAAGTATTTCGGGGATCAGTCCTTAGGGAATCCAACCCTTGTTCCTGTTCCTTTAACGTATCAAGGAATATTGGAAGATGAAGCGACTGAAGCTGAGAAGGAGTTTTACTGCAGATGTAGATTTCACCATGTTTTCTTAACAGGCGAGCAACATTTGGTTTGTCTCTGTATTCTTGCGTTAAACAAGGTTGGGGAGGCAGATGCAAGGATAGGCATGACAGCAGGGCTATTGTGATAAAATCTTGCGCTTGAATGGATTCTAAGGTCGGACCCTCTTCATCTCTACCAACTCTGAGGGAGTGGTGGTTATAGGAGAGGCGGTGGTGGTAGTGGAGGAGGAAGACGGGGAATGAAAGTCTGCTTCTGTACTTCCATTGCTACTCTACGCTGAGAAGATCTTTAGTTTGAAGTGTTGGTTCAAGCACTGAGTCTCTTACTTTTATAGTTTTCATTTGAAGTTTGCCTAGACTTCGACCAAACTCATGGGAGGGATAATACTTGTTGTTTCTAATGTCAGCTTTGCATCAGGGTGAAAGATCACTGAAGTAGAATGAACTGAAGGAATTAACACTTCAGAGTGCCTGAAAGACTTGTTAGCTGTAAAAGTACTTGAAAAACATGAAACTGTAAAGTACATGATGTTGAGTACTTAAAATACTTGATATCTGTAAAGTACCCGATGCTGGCTACTTGAAAGACTTATTCTCTATAAAAGCACTTGTAATTTGTTTCGAGATGAATAAAATATATTATCCAAACTCTGTGCTGATATATAATAGAATAACTCTAAAAATCGAGTTGTATGATCTGAAGACTTTCGAATATTATATGAAATGAAATATATGAGGATAGAAAGTAAAATATTTGCAATAATCGAGCTGTCAGAAATTTATCTGTAAAAATATGTGTTATGTGTTAAACATGATACCACCTGTTTATGAAAAATGTGGGGGGGAAAAATTGTAGAAGGTTCAAAATGAAGAATCGATCTTGGAGAGGTCATCATAGAATATTAGACTTGGAAAGAATAAGCTCGATCTAGAATAGTAAGAAATGATTGAGTTTGATAAGAAGAGAAATGATTAAATAATTTTTCTAAAGATATTGTGGTTTCTGTTACGAGATAATAGGATAATATCACGACTTGCAGGGAATTTGTAGGAAAAAAAATGTATAAATAAGGGGGAAAGGAATTCAAAATTTAGGGAAGGAAATAGGAATGGTGTAGACTCGATCTAAGAGAATCTGGTATGCCGCTGAGGGGCGGTTGGCGATAAAAATAGGCGAAGTACGGGAACAAATTTTTGGATTATTGGATTATGACGCTGAGTTGCCAATGAGGAAGGTGCAACTGGAAGGGTTAGATAGGATTGGGAGGGAACGTGAGTATGAACCTCGCTTTTATGAAGAGATGTTCTAAAAAATTATGGTGGATCCAGCAGCTCGAATTGTTTATGTGAGAGAGCTTATTGTAGAAAAGATCGAATTAGAAGATGTGAAGATTTCTGAAGGATATTTGATCGGATGTGGCTCCCCAGGTCATCAAGTTTTCTTTAGATGTAATTATATATGAGGCGATGAAGCGAATGTAAATAGGGGTGACAGAATGTATGTAACTATATGAGTTTGAATAATTTGAAAGAAATTATTGTTGAATTGATTCTCTATTTTTGTGAATGCTGTTTGTGACTTTTGTGAAAAGCGAATTTGAAAATATTTGAAATTTTGTTATGAGAGCTTCGGAAATTACGTTATTTTGCTATAAGTTGAAGAAGCAAGTATAGAAAATGTAGGGAGCTTCTGATTTTGTCCCTTATATAAAAGTGGTAAAACCCAATTACGTGTAAGCATGAGTCATCATGAGTGTGGTGAGGTCAGTGAGAGTTTTGGAAAAGAGAGATAAAAATATATTAAAATATAAAACAAAGGGCAATGATGGGAAAGCATTTTTACTGAAAAGGTGCAAGACCTCAGACATGGATAGTAGAGAGGATGCCTCGGTTCCAATACCGATGATGGCTAGTGCGAGACTCAATAACTACCAGCAGTTAGAGAGAGAAAATATAAATATGTCTTTATCTTTGTCAATCAAACGTTTCTCAACTTCTATAAACTTAAAGAACAGTGAGAGGGGAAGGAAGAAGAAAAGCAAAAATAGCACAAAACTTGTAGTGATTTAATTGACAGTGATCATCAGTCAAAGTATGAGAGAGTTGTTGAAATTGAGTCACGAAGGTGGTTGTACAACAGTATGGTGAGGGAAGGATTTGGCGCTGCTTCAAATTTGTATTCAGGTATAGAAAGGTTAGTAGAGGATTTGTGATGTGTGTACATGTTTTTTTAAGATTACATTTTCTGTTTCTTAGAAAATCTATAAATTACTATTTATAGTAATATATACAAAACATGCTTGATTTATGATATACGAAAGATTTTTGTATGTGTTTGACGTATATGTAAAAGATAATGATAGATACCTGGACATGTGTGTAGGTCGATCGTAAGGAGTGTTTGTGTAGGAAAAAATTATTTTCTGTAGTTGATATGGTGAGGTCTTCTGTAAGTGAGGCATCGACCTCTAGACGATCGGCTGATTCTGAGTTTGAAATGTCTGAATGGGTGGAAGAAATAGGTGTTGATAAATTTCTAGATTTCCCTAGAAGATTGGTATCCTATTCTCCTCGTTCTGATGTATTCAAATCGTTCTGTAAAGCAAAGGCTTCGGCAGGAGGTAGATGGGGTAACTGTATAGAATAAGCCGGTAGACAATTTAGGGGTTACACTGTAGTGACGGGAGAGGAATATTTTTATTTGTTGGCCGATTTGGCAAAGGAGAAAAGAGATATGGGGTATTGGTGAATCGATCTCTTTGGAGTATTTCAATGGAAATGTTCAAAGTGATCTTTCAGAGGGTTTTTTTTGTTATTTATCTCAATTAGAGTACAGGTTGAGTCTTCCCCTTAGCAATATGGCGAAAGGGTTTATGAACCTCATCGGGGCATGTCTTGCTCAGATGAATGGGAGCATGTGGGAGGTGGTAAGTGTATGTGAATCTCTAAATTCACGGTGGGAAGGAGATGGGAGAAGGATGTATTACAATTTTATGGGGTAAAAAATATTCTACAAGTGAAGGGGCGTATTTCTGTGCCAGTTCGATTCGGCCTCGCTTCTTCGATCTGAACTCAATAGGTTGACCATGGAATGATAATGTGATATGGGTGAAGAGTGATTGCCTTCAGAGAGATGATAAAGAACCCATGGAACTTCTGTTTAGAACTGCTAAACAAAGTATGTATAACAATGTATAATGTATGAGATTGATAGTTGAAATTATATGATACCCTGTTGATGATAATGTTTTGTACATGATAACTCCTAAATCTCAAGTAGCGTGGAATGAGTCGTTGTTGGATACAGTTTCTCAGGAAGAGACGGAGCTCAAGGCTATATTAGAGGAACTTGGCACTAGTAGGAAGAAGCGTATCAACAGCTGAGTTGAAAAAGTTTAAAAATCTCAGTCGACGAGACTAATGACGAGCATTGACGGGAGTAAGAAGACGGGAACTGATGAGTCAACTTATCCAATCCCCTTGGAGTAGATTTCACAGGGTTACCTGAGTCTACTACATCAGGCAAATTAGCTCGAACGTTTCCCAAGAAGCAAATGTTGAAGCGTCCTTCAACCTCTGGAACCACAGAAAGTGATGAGGCCGTGAAAAAGAGAAAGGTTGAACCTTCTGAGAGGTCAGGGATAAAGGCCATTGAGGATTGACCTGTTGTGGAGGACAATTTGAAAGAGGTAGAGGAAAAAGCCAGGTTGGCTGCTCTCTACTGGGGGGAGGAGATGAGCAAAATGGTAGGCTCATATGTTCGAGTATATATTGTGATGACTTTGGTATTAGGATTCGAGCTAATCAATGAGGTCGATTTGTTTGTTTGTTTTTTTTTATTTTTTGCAGGCTGCGCGTCTGATTAAAGGAATATGCCTCAAGGTCGAGGAGGAGAAAGCTGAGCTGAAGAGGAAGAAGATTGAGCTCGAAAGGAACGTATCTCGATTGAAAACTGATCTGTTCAAAGAGGGAAAACGGATGGAAGCTCTGAAGGCTTTACAAGTGTTGGAGATCAATAATCTATATGCGGAAGCAAGTATGAATTTGGTGGGGGTGGTAGCTGAGTGCGATAGACTCGGGCGCCACCTTATGTCAAAAGGATATTCTGAAGATGAGGTGGATGCTATTAGGGCCGGAACCTATGTGGAGGAGGAAGATGAAGATATTGAAGATGTTAATGTTGGTGTTGTAGACGGGTTGGACGGTGTGTCTCCTCAGATGGGGAGAGATAACCAAGGGGATGACAACAAGCATCCAGAAGGGGAAACTGAGAAGGTAGAGCAGTGTGATGGTTATTGTATGAATATTTGGGAGTGTTTATAAACTAATTGGATATATTTTTCTGCTGGATAAAATTTTGTAGGCTAAGTTTTATTGTAGACCTTGCAGTAGGAACTTAAAGACGTGCGCCTCAGAATAAAAGATTTAGAGGCAGAGCTTGCTAAGGAGAGAGATGCCTCAGCGTCCCTGTTATCTTCGCAAGCAGAGTTGTAGGTTAGAACATAGCAAGAAATATTTGATTTGAATGCTTCATTAGTATAGAGCTTCAAAGTAATAAATCGAGCATAGAGAGGGACTAAAAACCTGTTATCGGCTTAGTGGCAATGGCACTAAAATGGCACACTGGAAATACCAAAGTATTATTAACTTTAAAAAATATAGAATGTGTACCTTAGACTTGGGAGTATATGTTATGGGGCATCCATTTGAGATTGTACTTTGACCTTTAGTTTAGAAGTACTTTTATACGGTAGATGTCAAAATATATATCTTGTTAGAAATGAGTCATATGTGGTGACTAAGTGTTTAGAATAGAACTTGATATAATGTATTTGTAATGTACAGGTCGAATTAGAGTCAGGTCGCTTACGCAAAAATGATGTTCGCCAATGTAACCAAGAATTTGTAGAGGAGTTTGATAGGATGAGGGAAGCGAATGAAGATAGAGAAGATCAACATGTAAAGGTACTCTTTAAGTTTGTTGAGGCAACACAGAATGCTGTCAACCTAACTCGGCAGATCGAGAAGAGGGATGCCAAAATTGAAAAAGGGCAAAAAGAACTCGCTGAGTTAAAAGAACATGCAACAAAACTCAAAAACCAAAATGATACACTGATGGTAAAGAGTAGGGAGGCTGACATATCCCGTTACCGTATACAGGCACTAGAAGGATCAGAGGAAGGTTTAAATCGGTCAGTGGCTAGTTTGCAAAATAACTTGATCAAGATAAATAACAATCAGGAGCAAACTCAGGCTGATCTAGTGAATAGCAGGAGTGAGCTGGAGCGATTGAAGATGAAATTGGTTGATAAAGATAACGAGCTGAAGGGAGTTCGAGATGATCTATTTGCTTATGAAGTTGTAGTAAATCAACTGACTACAGTTTTACCTTCCAAAGATTATAAATTTCGGACGGTACAGCATAAGTGTGATGAGTTGAACGAAAGAGTGGTGTAATTAAAGACCGAATTGGTACAGGCCAATTCATGTGTTAGACATGTCGAGGCCAGAAAGCGCTTGAGGAAGAATAAAAATAATGCCAAGGTCTCCCTTGTATAAGGAGATGTTGTCAGCCTATCAGGTCGAATAAAAGAACATGTGCAAAAAGGAAACGAAAAGTTAAGGGAGTATCAATGGAAGTTGGATGCTACTCTTTCCAGGGAACAAGGGTTAGAGCGGACTATCAGAGGTAAGGATATTTTGATATAGCAGAGAGATGAAATGTTACAGAGGATTCCAGATGTGGAAGAACTAAATAGGGAGATTAAGGTACTACGTGCTCATGTGGCCAATTTGGATGCAATTAATTGAGCTGAATCAGCAAAAGCTAACAAAAAATCAAAAGAGAACGTTGCTTTCATAGATTGGGTAGATAGAGAAATGATATGGCTAAAAGAATGGTATGCGAGGTCGGAAGAATAGCTTTAGAAGGCTAGAGTGAATTTCTCTCGGTCAGTTATAACCGAGGCATCGTACTCAGAATTGTTAAGGGTAATTATTGCCTATTTTATAGAGGAAATAAAATGGATTAAGTTAGAAAGAGATACATTGTTCAACATTTTGTCAGACAGGGGATGTATTTGCAAAGCAGATGTAGAGCGAGGAAATTGTATGCAGTCCATGAAAACGATCTAGGCCCTCGACCTGCTCAATTGATAAAGCATGGCAGGATTAATGTGACTTTTCGAGCTCAAGAATTTATGGCTGATCGACCTTCTGTTACAGGGGAGCTCAAGAATTTCTGGCTGACTGACTTCCTATTTCTAGCGAAAGCGTAGCTGACATCCCAAAAGCAAAAAATGATCTATTGTAGAGGTTATATATGCGACCTCAAATAAAAAGTAGTTGTTGCAGACAAGTTGAGAGATGAAAGCTAGTATTACCTTTTTTTTATCTTATATCTGTTAGAGTCTTTGATGTAAAACAAGTGTTACCTTAGTTTTAATCGCAGAGATTTAGTAGAGTTAGCCAAACCAAGTGTTATCCTTGATTTTACTGGTATGATGTCGCAACCATATTGAGGTAGATGAAAGATAGTTTTACCTTTGCTTTATCTTATGTCTGGTAGAGCCTTTGATGTAAAGTAAGTATTACCTTAGTTTAATCGTAGAGATTTAGTAGAGTCAGCCAAAATAAGTGTTATCCTTGATTTAACTGGTATAGAGGTCAATTGAAAGCTAGTATTTTATATATGCTTTAATCTATGTACTGTCTACAAAGTAGAGAGATGTATGGGAGAAAAACTTGAAGTTTCATTGAATAGAAAGGGATGTACATTGGATGGAGATGAAAATCTCACTTTTGGAATGGAAAAAATGATAAAGTAAAATAGAGTAGTGAGGGACTTAACGATATTACCGTTTCAATCGCCTAGTATTCCAAGGACTTGAAATGTGGATTTCCTCTTTTGTCATAAGATAATATGATCTCAGGCCTGAGAGACCTATGATAAGGAATGGACCCTCCCAGTTGTCTGTAATTTCCTAGCATGAGGCTCTTTGCAATGTTGAAGTATTTCTCTGAGGACAAGATCATCAATTTATAAGGTACAACTTCTGACTCATTTGTTATACGAACTGGTCAACATATGGTGATATCGACCTAGGTCAGCGATGACACGTTCCCAGGTTTTATCGATCCAATTAAGATTGCAAACCAATTCAAGCTCATTTTGCTTGCCAGTTTACTCATGATCTTTACTGGATGATGGTATTCAGAGGGAATAGAAGCCTTGGTGTCGTAGGCAGGGAGGAATGAAGTGTAGCCTGTCAACAATCGTGGAGTGGTATGATATGCCCATAAGACATAAGGAAGTTCCCGAGCCAATTCCCTTCTTCTTTTTTGAGAGTGTAGCCTTTTCTTGAGTCCATTTACGATGGTTTTGTTGGTGATTTCAGCTTGGCCATTTCCTTGAGGATAGTGGGGATTGGATGGTGAGTGGATGATGTTGTGCTGATTGAAGAAAGCTGTGACTTTTTCTCTAACAAATTGGGGGCCATTATCGATACGAATTTGGTGGGGGCACCCAAACCGAGTAATGACGTGTTCCAGATAAAAAAGATGACCTCTTCTTCTCTGGTTCGACAAAGTGGAACTGCTTCTACCAATTTAATAAAATAATTGGTACCTATGAGTAGGTGGCACCAGTTACCTGGAGAATTAGGAAATTTGCCGACAAGATCGAGTACCCATCGTTTGAATGGCCTAAACACCTTGCTTGAATGGAGTTAGAGCGCAGAGGCGTGGATCATCTGTCCATGTCGCAGATATGCATCATATTTGTGTGAGTACTCTTCTGCTTTCTTGCACATGCCAGGCCAAAATACTCCTTGTGTAATGGCTCTGTTTGTCAGTGATCAACCTGCGACATGGGAGCCCCAAGTCCCTTCATGTAGATCGCGGAGCATCTCGTCCGCTTTTTGTTTGAAGAGGCATTTAAGGTAAGGACCTGTGACTGAATGGTGGTATAAAGTACCATTTTGATTAGTGTAGCGCTTTAAGTTGCCGATGTTCTTTCGGATCTGCTGGAAGTGGACCTTCACATTTGTTGTCGATACTGAGATAAACTAAGAAAGGTTTTCGCCAATCGTCGTTTCCCCCTTCATCACCCCCAGTGTTGATCGTGCATACAAAAATGTGATCAATGTTGAGGGTTAAAATTACTTTGAACTGGATATATCGAGCTTCTGTGCCTCAGACCCCGGCTAGATATGCCAAGGAATTGGCGTATCTATTTTTACCTTGAGGAAGATAATCGAGAGTTGTTTGCGTGAACTTGCTCATCCTAGCTATAACAAGGGCAATGTATTCGATCATCTTGCCATTCCTCTTACATTGCTCAGAGTAATGGTGGACGATGAGTAGGGAATTTGTGTAAACTGAATGTTCTAGGATGTTGAGCTCAAGAGCGAGATCGGGTCCATGAATAAGAGCTTCGTACTCGGTGACGTTATTTGAGGCCTCAAAATCCAAGCGAATTGATTTCTCAATTTTTTCGCTGGAAGGGGTAATCAATACGATTCCAATTCTTGACCCTGTGGGTCCTGCTGATCCATCCGTAAGAAGTCTCCACCATTTCTTTGTAATCCATTCAACTCGCTTGTCAAATGCTTTGGAGGGTGGATCTTTTGTAACTTCCACTGTAAGGTCAAGATCGTGTTCCTTTCACTCGGGATCCTCCATTGGAAAATCTATAAGAAAATCAGCAATGGCCTGACTATTTTCCGAATGACATTGCTCAAACTTGATATTATGTTCTTCCAAACTGACTGACCACTGTTGCACTCTCATTGATTTTCTTTCTTAGACAGAACCTCTCGAAGTGGGTAGTTCATCATGACTTTGACTGAATGATCATGGAAGTAGTGTTTGAGAAGTATAAACAAGAATGAGAAGAAGTTTATCAATTTTAGAGTACCTTGTTTCCGCTGGAGTGAGAGTTTTGCTGATGAAGTATACTGGTTTCTCGATTTTACCTTTGAATCGAATGAGAACCGAGCTGAGTGAAGTATCTGTAACTGCTAGGTAGATAATCAGTTTCTAATTATCTACTGGGGTGCTCATGATGAGAGACTTCCCCAAATAGGTTGTGAGATCCTGAAAAGTTGCTTTGTATTTTGATATTCATTGAACCTCTGCATTTGGTTGAACTTTAACTTGTTTAGTACAACCGCAGAGTAATAAGAACGGCCAACGACATCATTCTAAAGATTTTGAAACAAAATTGTTGATAGCGGCAATCTGGCCAGAAAATTTCTGAACGTCTTTTGTCGTTTTTGGAGATGGCATGATGAGGAGAGCTCGAACCTGATTTGGATCGGCCTTAATCCCCTTCTTACTAAATAAGTGGCCTAGAAATCAACCTGAATGTACTTTGAATTGACACTTATCAAGATTGAGATGCATTCTGTAAGATTGAAGGATGTTGAATATTTTGTTGAGATCTGAGGTGTGGTTGATAGACTATATGCTTTTGTACAAAAGCTCGTCAATGTAGACTTCCACAACTTTCCCAAGATGTACTTTGAACATAGTAGTCATCAACCATTAATAAGTTCCACCTGTGTTCTTGAGTCCGATGGGCATGATTTTGTAACAGTAAAGTCCTCTTTCAGTGATGAAAGTAGTATTTTTTTGATCTTCGTCCTATAGTAGAATCTGATTATCCAGAAGTTGCGTCCATCATAGATAGGAGTTCATGACCTATTGCGGAATTAAGGATCTGATGAATGTTAGGAAGAGAGAAACTGTCCTTGGGAGTATATTTGTTTAGATCGGTGAAATCTATACAAACTCGAAAGACAACACAAAATGTCTCAATTTAGTCGTAAGAACTTAATGAGAGCATCGTTTTCGTGTTGAACCAACTTAGTACTGATGAAAGTACCTCTGCTAGGTCCATCAATGTAGATATATTCGGTGGGTTCCTCCACAGAAGGCTGATCATCGGGTTGATCAATGTTCTGTAATTGCAATGCAGTATACCTGTCAGAGGTATCTAGAATTACAGAGACGGTATTTTTACAAGCTCGAGAAAGCTTTTAACTACCCCTGATATCATAGATACCGTCGTTGTGTTTGAAGCAAAGTACTTATTAATACGTAGAAGCGAATTCTTATATGATATGAATCCAACAACGGCCCATAATCCCGAGATAATGAGATTTGACGTTGATCACGTAGAAGATGACGTCGATTGTGGCTGGTCCTGCGGTAATAGGTAAGATTATCTTCCCTACTCATTCTTCTCTGGAACCATTAAATCCCCTAATGTCAGTGTCGCTTTGAATGACTTGATCGGCCAACCCCATTTGGTCGATAGTGCTCTGAAAGGGGATTTCAATACTGCTGCCCGTATCGATCATCATTGTGTGCATGACAAATTTCTTTATCTTGAGCATTATGACTAATGCATCATAATGTGGAAACTTTACATGGCTAGTATCGCATCTTTGAATGATATCCCGAGCCGGCAATTGCTTGACTCATGCAAAAGTTTGACCTATTTGTCTTGAGGTGTGAGATCGCAGCATTTGGACAGTCTCCTGCATTTGAATCTGTTAGAGTTAGTGATCTGATTGATCTTGATCATCTTGCTGTGACACATATGGTAGAGATGCTTCTCCTCAGCTTATCTTCGACCTGGACAACTTCAAGCTGCTTCTTATAGCTGTCATCCTTGTATGATTCCAGGTCGATAATATATTTGAACATCCATCCCTCCTTGAAAATATACTTGAGAAACCTCTGTAAAGCATAGAAATTATTAGTAGAATGATGGTTTACCTAATGATACATACAGTACGGCCAGTTCTCGATTGGTTCCAATGGTTGGGAGATACGGTAGAGCTTATCCATTGAGAGGATTGGAAAAATTATGGAGATTCGAACATTCATCTTTGGGAGGACTGGTTTGACCTATGAACTGCCCTTCCGAGGGTTATCGGTGTTTCCCTTGGCGCGCTTTTGGTCACCTTGATCCTTCTTCGTTCAGTATTTTAATTTGTAGGTGGACCTTTCGTGGTAAGGACTGATTTAGGAGATTTCTGCTTTTCGAACATTATCCTTTCCAGGTCGACGTAACTATTGACCTTGGTGATCATATCCTCCAAGGTTGCAAGTTTATTGAGGAAGATGTGCTCTTTGGCTTTGCACTCAAGCTGGAGTGCATTGGTAAAAGCAATAATAGTTGTTTTCTGATCGAGATTGTCTACTTTACGCGCGAGCTCTAAAAAATTCTTCGTAAAAGCCTCGAGCTTCTCTCCTTGTGACTGTTTGAGACTGATAAGAGAATATAAATTCCCTTCTGTAGCTGGTCGAATGTGTATATGGAGTCTTCAGGTAGAAAGTGGAACCATCGGAGTGGTTCCTCCTGCAGACTTGTGGCAAACTGACGGCAGAGAATGTGGTTAAGATTGAAGTACAACCCCAATGAATAACGGTATTGTTGAATGCGTTCCTTTGGATTGGTACCCCTGTATTTGCGAATTTTCAGAGTATAGAAACCTTTCGGTATCTCCATATCGAATAGTTCTTTGGCATTCAAACTTCCTTGTAACCTGGTAAGGTCGTCGGTAGTACCCAAAACTTGTGCTTCGATCAACTCCATAATACACTGGTCCATATGCTTTTGTGTGATATAATGACGTATTGGTTGAATGACTTCACTTGGGGGTAGCGGATTGTGAGTACATGCACCTTCACTCAAGCGATATCTTACTGGAAATCGAGGTTGAGGTCGCTGCTCTTCCTCTTGACGTAATTTTTTGTAGTTGATTGAATTTTATCAGACTTTAGATCTTGGAATGCCGCCCGTTTCTTCTGTGGCGCTCTATTACCCTTGGGGATTAAGGATTTCAAAACGATTAGTGAAATATCATCCAATTGTTCATCAGTGAGAGCTTTTTTCTTTGTGCCTTCAACTTTTTTCTTCAGGGGAACATCAGTTTCTTCTGCCTTCTTGTTCTTTTTGTTGGCATTGGTCTTGTATTTCGTTCTATGTTTTTCTGCCTTCTCCCTTAGTTTTTTTCTTCTTTTTAATCTTTTGATTTTTTTGTTGGAGCTCTCTTTGCCATGTTCTCAGCCCTGCCTTCTTTCTTTTCCCATCTTCTTTCTCATCACCTTATTTTTCTTGCTTACGTTTCACAATTTTCTCAGTTGTAGAGTACTGGTACTACCCAAGGAGTAAAGTACCATCTTCAAGTGGTAGAGTATTGTCTATAACTGTAAACATCAAAATTTATTCCAATATTTTACCATGGTCTTCCAACTGGTAGAATACCTTAACCACTACAGCTCTGATATCAGTGGTAGAAGAACAGCTACTGATTGTAGGTATACCGATTGTAAGTGCTTCAATTGCAGGCGCACCGCCGATTGCAGGTACTTCGATATAATTTCTCTAAAATATTTAAACATATGACAAAGAGTGATTTAGAAATGACAGAAAAACTATCTAACAATGGCAATAAGCATAAAACTGATGACAAAAAGGAACTTAATCATGACAGGGGAAATGACAAAGAAAGAAATCAAACAAATGATAAGAAGAAGGTAGCAAATGCCAAATTTAAGGGAAAAATGATAAGATAGATAAAATAAATGACAGGGAAGCAATAAAATGAATCATTCATACAAATAAAAGAAGATTACCATTACCTCTTACACAAGTTCTTACTGTATATCAGTCTCAGACGGCTTCAAAACTATAATCACCAATTTGGGGTTAGCAAAAAACTTTTTAAACGTCGCAATTTGGTGAAACTTAAATGATGTCATCCTCCATCCCTGTAGCTTAGGGAACAAATGTTTGGATTCCTAAATTCTTGGAAACTTTAGGCCGGGAATACAGTTGAAAACCCATATCATCAACACCTAGGTACATCCGTGCAGTGATAAAGCTGTATCCAATTTTTTATCAGCGGCTGACCGATAATCAGCAAACTCCACTATTTGGCTCCACAAAAAATTATAGACTTGCTCACCCCAGGGGAATCTATTGAACTGATCTAGATCATCTACCAGATCAACATATTTTACATCAACGTTTCTCCCCTTGTTTGAGAGAACAAAGGATAGTAAAAAATTTAATAAATTTAATCGAAGAGCATCGTCTGCAAAACAAAATCACACATGACAAATAATAAGAATGGGAAAAATGACAAAAAAATACACAATGTAATGATAAGAACCATAGAAAATAATGATAAAACAAAGTAAAACAAAACCCAAAAATGGTAAATACAATACATAAAATTTTGGGGTGATAAATACAATGCAGAATAATGACAAAACAGGCCAAACAAATGATAAATTATAATCTCACCATAATGTCTTTCTAATTTCCTTTAACCCATATGTATTCTTCTTTCTGGGGAATCGCCTCTTTCTGGAATATGTTACATACTCAAGATCAACAAATAAGAAATCACTGTGAATAGGAAAGACATGTAGCCCCAAAATTAGGCAACACATGAATATGTTTCATCTAAATTATCGTCCCCCCAAATTGGAACTTCATATCACCAAGATGACGATCGTATATTTTTACAACCAACGTCAACATCATCGTTATTGAATTAATCAATAGTAACGGTGTAAAGCAGGTGGTACATAGAGCACCCTTCTCCTCTTCATGCAGAGCTCTAAACATTTTGTGAAGTCCTACACCTGTACATCGAGAGGTATAATTTTTAGCATTAGAGGTAGCTTTCTTAGCTCTACCCTCCTGTGTTTGGTTCTCTTCATCAAATTGATCATTCACTTTTTTATCAAACTTCATTGTGAAAGAAAAACCAGACTTTAATCGAACACTTGGTAGGCAGTAGTCACACAAACGATTTGCTACTGAAATCACACATACACAAGACTCGACGATTGTGATAAAACGGTTTGTACGATCTGGAAGGTTTTTGCGGTTGTCAATCACAGACACGATGTGTAGAATCAAGACAGTTTTTGCAGTCGTTGTGTAAGAAGAAACTATTTGAGGAATATGGATGGTTTTTGGCGATAAAAACCAGACGAACTCGTGTGAATCGCATTCGATACCTAACCCTAAACAACACTAAACAAATGCCAAATAATACAAAATTGGTGATAGAGTCTACATAATTCAATATAACTAATTTGGTTAAAAGCGTGACGAATTGGCCTGCAACAAATGATAAGTAATGCATGAAATGGTGACAATGTATGCCTCAAACGTCTCGAAATGGTAATGACATGTGTACATGGAGGAATTAAATTTGGACACGTGACATGATAATATATTTTAAATGATTCAAACTTTTTATTATTATTATTCCAGAAGTGACATTGGTACTTGTGGATCCCACGACCTTACTTGTGGAGCCCTACGACCTACAAACCTACTATAAGATTCAAATAGTTGATATTTTTCTGAACAAATGACAAAGTTATGGTAAAATAAATGGCAAAGATGTCTGAACAAATGAGAAAGTCGGTATTGATAATGTCAACAAGTTCTTAACAAATGACATAGATATATGAAAGAATACCTGAGTTCATCTGAACAAATGACATAGTTTGGTTAGCAGTAGCCACGCAGATGATTTGCCATCATTTGTTCCATGAGTAGAGTAGAGTAAAGTAAAGTACCATCTCCAATAGTAAAGTACCATAATTTCCTCTATGTCCAAGGAGTAGAGTACCAGTCTTTAATCAAATATTTGGTAGGAAGTAGTCACACAGACGATTTGCCAATAAAATCATATTGAACTTACACACACAAGACTCAACGATTATGAGAAAACCGTTTATGACAAATAATCGAGACGATTTTTACAATTTTTTGCGGACAAGAGAAATTATTTGATGAATCGGGATCGCTTTTGGCGCCAAAAACCAGACAAACTCATGTGAATCACATGTGATACCTAACTATAAACAAGATGAGAAATAGTAACAAAATTGGTGACAAAGTTCGTCTTATTAAAAATAACAAATATGGTAAAAAGTGGGACAAACTGTCTTGAAACAAATAACAAGTAATGCATGAGATGGTGACAATGTCTACCTTACACGTACATCAAAAAATTAAATTTGGACATGCGGCATGATAATATATTTTTAAATGATTCGAACTATTTTATTATTATTTCCGAAGTAACATTCAGACTTGTGGAGCCCGTGTGCCTGCAAAAAATAGGTGATATTTTTTAAAAAGGTAACATTTTATTGAACAAATGTCAATGTTTTTAGAACAAATGACAACGTTATCGTGATACAAATGACAACGAATTCTGAACAAATGTGAAACTTGCGGAAAAATAAATGACAGATTTCTGAACAAAGGAAAAAGTTTTAGGAAAATAAAAGACAAAGATTTCTTAACAAATTAAATTGATTGCTGGTAATATAATAACAAAGTTTTTCTTAACAAATAATAAATAACAAATGGTAATAATACATAGCTTGATATAATAGTTTTAAATGAGTTTTACAATTTATTATTATTTCGGAAGTGACATTTGTACTTGTAGAGTCCAAAAATAGGTGGATGTCTGCTGTTATATTGCAACTTTAGTAAGGGTAAAATTGATTTTTCTTCTTGCCAGTATCAATTTTGGAATTTATTCTTCCGGTCTGATTTGAAAAAATTGGCATAAAGTAATATTTAAAATCATAATTGTGCCCGTCCCCGGTTAGGAGGACCCGATACATGGTCTGTTTGTCTGCCTACTATTCTTCTCTCGTCAATCAAATTATAGTGAGACAAACAACTCTCTCTCTCTCTCTCAAAAAAAGAAGAAGAGAGAAATAAAAGATTTGATCATCAAAGAGAGAGAGTCTCGAAACGATAGAATCTCAGGTTTTGATGGTCGAATTTGGAGAGCAGAAGCAGCAACAATGAAGGGCGTGTTCTCGGCGCCTGGTGATTACACCCACTTCAAGTCTCAGGTCCCTCTCCACAAGATCTCTGTAAGTCTCTCTTCTGCGATTTGGGGCATATTTGTTTGTTTATTTACTTAAAGAATCGGTCTTTCTTTCTTGATTATGTGAATTATGAAGTGGGTGTTGCTTGAATTTTAGTTTTTTGTGATCTTGAGCTTATTATAGTAATTGGGTATTCTTTTGATGATATTTTGAGGCGGAATTGTGATTCTGTTGCTCACTCAATCTATGATTTGATGCCAATTTACTTGATCACTTACCGAGTTACAGATAGGAAGATCTTGTAGTAATTGGGTAAATTTGTTTTCATAGCTTCGCCTGAAATATGAAGCCTAAGGGGTGTTTGTTTATTTTCACTTAAAACATCTGAATGAGGCAAGTGTTCCACCTCTAGTTCAGCCTCTTGTTAAGAAGTAAACAAGTGTTTCTTTTTTCTGTCTGATGTCTAAAATACCCCCACCACCTATCTACACCATCTACACCTCCAACCACCATCCCCAACTCCTCCAACAACCTCCATTCACTATCCTCAAAACTTCCCACCAACAAAAACAAACATATCAACAAAAAAACATAGCAAAAGAACCTGTACATTTTCACATAAGCATATAAACAAAAAGGCATGGAAAAAAAAACTGTTTATTTTCACATACACATCATAACAACAAAAAAGACAACATAACCTATACATTTTCACAATACACAAGAATAATAAATATATACAAAAAAGACAGCATCACAACATGTACATTTTCACAATGACAACATAACAAACATATCAAGATAAAATACATAACACCAACAACATAAATAGTTTCAACATCAACTACAAGCAAGGAAAAGACCTACTTCTTGATCTTCATCTCTTTAAATTCCTTCAAAAGATTTTTGATTATGATAGTAGTTCTGTATGCAACTAGAAGCTCAACGGTGAGTTTGTTTCCATCTCCTCATACAAATTTTCCCCTTCACTAACATTGGTGGTTGGTGTTGCTTGCTTCATTTTAGCCTCGTCAAAAACAATTGGCAGAAGTTGATCAAACCACACCCAATAGCCACAACTCTTTTCTCTTGGGCCATTAGATTTTGGGCAACAGTAACACTTCCTACCAGGGTTCTTATATGTTCTTGAAGTCATCAACTTGCAAGGTCCTTGATTACAGCGACACATTACAACCTCATTAAGCCAACACCAGAAGCTACATATGTTGTTCTTCATCTGCAATGAAAACAATGAATAAATACAAGTATATGAACTGAAAAACTTGGTAAAATGATAAGTACAAATTATACCACATTGGGACACTTGACATAACTGCGACCAAGATTGGCAGAACTTTGAGAAACTTTAATAACACACCCCAATGCAACAAGGACAATAATAGATCACCATACTAAAGTTAAGAAATATAAATACATGTAAGAAACCTGAAATACATATACTTGCATCTATTTCAAACACCAAAACAACTTGCATTTATTTAAAAAATTAATACAAATATAGAAAACATATTATTTTCATTACAAGCACAAACATAACTGAAATGCTAAAGTAAAATGCTACTCCTCCAACCACAACTGAAATGCTATTGCTATCTCATCTCTGACTGTATCCATGGCCTCACGTTCTACTGGTGAAAATATTATATTATAAGAAAGAACATCTTCATGATCATTAATCACTATTGGTTGCCCTCTACGTACAATTGCATTTGGATTATCAAACCTTCTAAACAACTCATCATCTAGTGCGCAGGAAATTGTGGAGTGCCATACATGCAATCACAATATCTCTTTGTGTTGGAAATGTATAAAAAGGCATACATCTAAGAATTGCAAATCTAGCATTCAATACACCAAAGGCTTTCTCTATCACATTCCTCAATTGTGCATGTGCATGGTTGTAACACTCTTCTTTGTTCCTAGGACCCCCCCCCCCCCCCCCCCCCCCCCATAATCTTGCAGCCAATATCTCACATTACAAAAAGGGCACGTGAATCCCCTAGTATGAGTATATGCTGCATCGCACAAGTAATATTGATCTACAAAATAAAACATAATAAGATCAAACTTTATTCACAACTGAAAGAAAAAAATAAAAAAATAAAAGAGGTATAGTAATTACCAGCAAATGAGGGCATATGGAAATGCATTGCAGAATTACGAATGGCATCTCCTAACACTCTGGAGTCACGAGCAACTCCTTCCCACCTAGCTACCATATAAGTAAACTTCATATCGAAGTCACATACAACCAATACATTTTAGAAACACTCCCCCTTACCTCTACCTTTGAAAGGAATCTTTTGATTTGTACAAATACTAACACTAATAAGAGTCCCATCAATTGCTCCAACTGCCCCTTGAAACACACCTCTTCGTAGTTTCTTATGATGCACTATTTCTCCTCCAACATTTGGTGTCCCCCACACAGGGGGAACTATCATCTCCTTGGTAAATAACATTATACCCTCCTAAGTCTCATGGAAACACTTTGAAACTGTACCACTTGAATGTTGAAATCTTGCCTTAATGACCATATTAGTATGACATTGAGCAACGGTCATAAGAAACATTGCTAGTTTCTCTTCCACATTAACATGCTTACTATCCTTAAAAAAATCCAGCATCTCTGAAATATGCCACTAGAGAGATAAATGTATTTCTATCCATCCTCAAATTCTGATACATAACAGTTGGACTATCATCTAATAGTTCTTGTACATATGTTTTCCCAGTAAGAAATGAGGTACATAGTTTTTGCCTAACTCTTCATTTCTTTTTGTCAAGCTCCACAGGTATAAAAAGCAGTGCAATTAATAGCAATAACACAATTGTAGATGACATCATCTGTGCAAACAATAACAATAAGCAATAAGCTACTAAATCAAATAATATCATCAAGCATTAAGCTTTTTATAATGTCTCTCACTGTCTCTCTTTTCTCGTATCTTACTTCTCTCTATTTCGTTATCTATCAATGTTTATCTTCTCTCTCACCCTCTCTCTTTTTCACTGCCTCTCTCTTTCATTCTCTTTCACTGTCTTTCTCTTCTTTCTCTCACCAAAACCCCACCACAAACCCATCATCACCACTGCCACCACAAATCCATCGCCACCACTTCCACTGCCACTACAAACCCAAACCCACCACCACAAAACCGCACCACAGCCACCACAAAATCCCACCACCACCACCCAAACCACTGCCATCAAAACCACCACCAAAAACCCCAATTCACCCACAAACAAAAGCAACAACAACAACAAATTTTTTTTGTGCAATTACCTTCACTTTGGGATTCTAAAACCAAGCAATTCAACACCAAGCAAATCAGCAACAACCAATCTGAAACCAAGCAATTCAACACCAAACAACACCAACACCAACAGCAGTTCAGACACAGAGAAAGAGTGAGCGCAAAAGAGAGAGAGAGCGCGAAAGACTACGATTTGAGTGTTGCTGGCAAATGGGAAGTGTTGATTCGAGCTGCAACGACTGGTGGATTTTTTCGGTTTTTTTTTAGCCCTAACTTGTGTTCTTCGTTTGGGAGGAGGGAAACAATCGATTTGGGGGAGGGATTCTTATTTTTTTGGCTGGGGACAAGGGGCAATAATTTTTAGATTAGTTGGGGACAATTTGGGTAGATAATGACCAATAAGTGGCTCAAGAGGGAATTAGAGGGAGGCCAAACATCGGTTGGAACCAAAGGAACTAGAGGCAACAAGCTCTAGCTAGAGGGGAAAAAAACTGAAATTTTCTCTCCAACCAGATTTTTTTGAGCAACAAGAGCTCTTAATCTAACTAAAGGCAAAAAAAAATACCGTTTTCTAATCGTATATTAAGTTCGGAAGCTATAGATTAATCCCCTGCTGTTTTCTAATCATATATTGAGTGTAGCGTTCATAATGAGCTGTTTTTGGATTCAACTGTTTTACATTTGATTCAATTCCAATTGATTATGTTTTGTTTTGTACTAAATGTAACTGATTATGTGATAAAATACCGTTTTAATCGAAGATCGTATTCGCCACATTTTATGTTTTATTAGTGTGGTTTTTTCAATTGGATTTGCAGAATAAGGATAGATTTAGTCTTTAATTTTGTAAGTATACCGTTGTTTATTATTGCTGTGGTTGGCTTATTCTTTCCTGTTGTCTCGAGGTCGTGATTTTGATTTGTAGAAGATGTATAATTTATATTAGCACGATATCTGTTCCTGATTAAGCATCTTTTGTTTCTTGCAGATAGGGCCAAAACTGTGGCGATATTATGACTTTGGTCCAAAGGTGGTGCCTCCACTTATCTGTCTCCCAGGTACAGCAGGAACAGCTGATGTATATTATAAGCAGATCATGTCATTGTCTATAAAGGTGCGAGGTTTGAATTGTGATCTTTTGTTGAAACCTTTTAGTATGTGGTTCATCTGTGAAAATAATGAAGCGTACATTGAACTACCAATTGGGTGTTTATATTTTATGATGTATAGTAATTGAGTTTGTAGGGGCATCTCTTGCAAATGTTTACGTTTGTAACTTTACTATCATTTTTTAACAACATGATTATTTTTTGATATAGAATACAAAAGTATGAGGAGAAGGAATAGAGCCTTGTCTCTGAATAACAACATTACATTATTTTCTGAAATTAGCAGCACCCATCTTATCTATAGCGAGTGCAGCTATGGCTCTTTTAGGAAGACTATAGATTCAATGTTATGGAATCATCACTAACTGTTAGTTTATGGTTTGTTTTTTTTCTTCTTCAACTTGGACTGTTTAATGTTATCATAATTCTTTCTTAAGTTTTATATGTTTTATTGTTTTCTCAGGGTTACAGAGTGATTTCCGTTGACATACCACACGTATGGAATCATCTTGAGTGGATCCAAGCATTTGAGAAGTTTTTGGATGCTATAGATGTTCACCATGTAAGCTATTATTCTATTTATATCATTTTTCTTTAATTTTCTGGCATATTGTCATTTTTCCCCTCGTTCCCCGCCAACCAATAGACGCAATAATGAATTTCCGAAATTTAAAAACAACAGCTCATTTTTCTTTTACTACCTAGTCTGCACTGCCAAATAAGATTTGGTGAGCGTTAAATAGGTGTGTAGCAGTTTGCAATGCATTTCGATTGTGAATGTTTATTGATCTCGTGCTGGTATGCACCATAAATAGGTTAAAGCTAGGTAAAATGCTCAGTTTAAAGTTGAATATATATTGGTGAAATTAGGAACTTACAGAACCCACAGAATAAAAGTTTGGGTAAGATGAATTTGTTCTTGGATCAGGTAAAGATGGGTATGTAATTGTAATTTTACAGATACACCATACAAAAAAGGAAAAAAAAAACACTCAGATTCCATGAAGTTCCAGAGATGACTCGATTGGTAGGCTGATGCTTAGAAAACCATGAAGTCCTGGATTCAATTCCCTTTTCAATCAGCTTCTAACTAAAGAAAAAAGAAGGAAGGATTAATGTTTGAATAGAATGATACGGCACCTCTTTTATTTTCTTTTTTCATGATAAATAAAGTGAGTATAGTATGTATTTGAAATAAAGACAAGGATTATTGAAAAATTATGGCTTTTCACACGAGTTACACAAAGTTCGGATATTCTGGGAAAAATAGAGGCTGGGGGGGTTGCCCTTTGCTGTATACACACATGTTCACCTATTTCATTTAGAGATAAGTTTCCACAATGACTTGTAGGCCCTGTAACAATGCATGAAATAGTCTTCCCTGAACTTGAAAATCATTAATATACTTTCAAACAACATTTATGGTCGGCATACCTACTCGAGATCTGTGGTTTCGCAGTTTGGGAGCGAATTTCCAGCCATTTTTTATAAAGAAAAGCTAGGGGACACACCCCCATGAAATAGAAAAAAAGAAAAAGAAAAAGTGTACAAGGTGGGGACAACTCTCCAAACCTATAGGCAGCAAGGATAGAGCCTGGAATGCCCACAGAAAAGAGAAAATGTGCAAGAGAGTATTAAATCCAAGTCCAAGGACAAAACAAAACAAACTACACAGCTCTAAAGTTGACTTTCCCAGCTGCATCTTCAAAAAGTGATTTGCTTGAGATCCTCGGCAATTGAACTAGAAATCACATCAAAATGCTCCACAGCAATAACACTATCAGCTAAAAGTTAGGGGCTCCATTAGTCTTCCTATACACATGAATTGTTTCACAGATCTCAAAGAACTCCATCTGTCTATGAATTTTCCTTAGTAACTTTCTAGCTCTGCAAAGAGGGGAAGACTTCCTGAGAACAATAATGACAGCTTCTTGGGAGTCTGATCTGATGGCGATCCTTTGAACACCCCATCAATGGCCAACTGTAACCCATGGTGAATGGCTTGAAGCTCATGTATAACAATGGAGTCAGCAGCAGCAACCTGGCCATGAAAAGCAGAGATTGAATTACCAAGACTGTCTCTAAGATTAGCCCCATACTTACCTACAGTTGTTAGGGAGCTATCTGTTGACTGCAAGCTGCCTTCTATAGGTCTGACCCACCAACAGGCTAAATGAGAGCTGACCTTCCAAGGGGGGATGCTACTCCAATTGTCAGCAAAAGCTCTGTTAATAGCAATAGCTTCAATCACAACAGTAACAATTTTAAGTCTACAGACTTAATGATTTTCTTAGTTACTACTAACTCAGAAGACTCCTTATTGTTAAAAAATAGTCATTTCTTTCAGCCCACACAAAATATATAAAGCATTAAAAACCAGTCTTGTCACAATTGCAATAAAAGAACTGCCTGTAAAGTGTGACATGCACCAAATTACTTCAGAATTCCAGTCAGTCACTATGTGATTGAGGTTCAACTTGTCCAGAAGAGTAGACCAAATAGTGTTAGAATAAGTACACTGGCAAAAAAGGTGATCCTCATTTTCAGCTTCAGACCCAGATAAGAGACAGAAAAAACTTAACAGCACCCCAACTTTAAAGTTTATCCTGAGTTCTCATGACCCCATTAAGAGCATGCAACACAATAAAGTTATGCTTTGGAATATTATTATTATTATACCAAACAAGAGGGGCCAAAGAGAGATAGTTTAATAGCTCTAATAGCATTATAACTGTATTTAAGGGAGTAGTTACCATCGGAAAACACAGTCAACACTATCTCATCACTCACTGTTTGGCCATATTCAATATCATCCAGCTTTTCCCAAATCTCTTAAGTCTATACATAACATTACCAGGAATAGCCCATTGGTTGTTCCTGTTAACAACAATATTACTAACATAGCACTTACTCACTTTGAGGCTGGCTTTGGAATGTCACGGGTCCAAACCAGAACTTAATTTCTCTCTCATACATATCAAATGTAGATCAAAGGCTTTGGCTTTATCTCTGCTTTTTAGAATGTTTCTCCAAGCCCATGAAGCATTTTGTGGAACCTGCATAGACCAATTTTTTTTTTGCTTAGTTAAGGTACAACATATCCATTCAACCTACAGAGTATCCTTGTGATAGACTATATTCCAAGTATACCTCATAATGGAAGCTTTGCTGCCATTGTCAATATCTCTAATTTCAAGCCCCCCTTCTTCAAAGGGGAAACAACACTTCACCCAACCAACCAGAGAAACTTGTTATCTTGTTCAGCCCAGACAATAAGAATCTCTTGCAGATGTCACTAAGAAATTTAATAACAAAATGAGGCAAAATGAAACAAGTAGTCCAGTATTCATGCATACTAATCACAAACTTGAGACGAACCAGTCTAGCAGCATAGATAAGCTGTTTACTTTTCCAAGCTGAACTCTTACAGAGTGCATCCACCACAGGCATACAATCACAAACTTTGAATTTAGTAGTAATCAATGACAGCTTCAAGTACTGGACTGGTAACACCACCACAAAAGAGCTTGTTCTTACTGCAATTAAGCTGTGACCCTACAAACTGGTTAAACTCTCTCAGGGTTTTAGATCAGACAACATTTGACCTAACCCCCAACATGAAAACAATCAGATCACCTGCGAAACACAAGCAGACAGTGGACAATCTGAGGATTAGTGCATCTAGGATGTAACTTAAACAATCCATCATCCACTTTCTTATCCATTTTCTTAGTGAACAACTTCATAAGAATCACAAATAGGTAGAGTGGCATGGGTTCACCTTGCCTAATACCTCTCTTGCCACCAAAATAGGCCCTAGGGACACTATTGATGCTCACTGAGTAAGTGGGTGTTGATATACACTCCCACACCCAATTTACCATTCTACTGGGAAAGTTGAAAGCTCTCAAGCCTCGATAACTACTTCCCATCTTACCATATCATAAGCCTTGTTCATATCTATCTTGGTTGCGCACCTACTAGTTCCCCCCTTCAGGTGATAGATCATGAGTATTTCATGAGTAATGAGGATGTTATAATGATATTCCTACCTTGGATGAAGGTAGGTTGTTTAGGACTAATAATGACCTCTATTACTTTCTTGATCCTGTTGGTAATGACTTTAGAGATACATTTGTACACACATTGTTGCATGCAATGGGTCTATAGTCATTAGAGGAGTTGGGATTACTCACCTTAGGCACAAGAGTTATAAAAGTAGCATTAACCTCCTGAAGCATGTGAGAAGATCTAAAGAAATTCTTCACTGCCTTCAAAAAGTCTATGGATAATACTCCAAGACTTCTTAAAATAGAAGGCAGAGTAACCATCAGGGCCAGGTCCTTATCATCACAAATAGAGTGCAGACATCCACAATTTCCTCACTAGTCACATGAGCCTCCATCTCAACCCTCAACTCATTACTTAAGGTAGGCAGATTCAGGTCTTTTATAAATCTAGCAGCCATAGGATCAGGATGTGTGACACCAAGAATACCTTGAAAGTACTTCACTCTCTCATTGCCTATCTCTTTGCCAGCTTCTAACTTTTGCCCGCTCTCATCCATGATACAATCAATTTTGTTACAAGATCTTCTAGTAAGAATAGATCTATGGAAGTAAGCATTGTTATTGTCACCCTCTTCGAACCATAATATTATGGATTTTTGCTTCTTTTGCGACTCTCCAATCCTGACTGACTGTCACTGATTCTTTTTCTTCCAAGGAAAGCTATTGGTTAAGAGGGCCAAGTTGGAGATTACACTGCAGAATGTCCAAGGTTTGCTTTGCAGCTACAATCTTGGTATCCAGGTTTTTAGTTGCAAAGTTCTCTTTCAGTGTGCTTTTAAGCCTCTTCAGCATGGTGACCACCTTATAGGGTTGCCCTCAATTCTAAAATCTCATTTCTCCCTAACAATATCTTTAAAATTGGGTTCCAATACCCAGTTATTGAAGAACCTAAAAGGTTTTGGGTCATTGTTCACTGCTTTGAAGTCGGAGAGAACCATAACATTGATCTGAAACTCCTGGAAGGCAAAACTCAACCTCAGAGCCAACAAGTTTATTAATCCAAGCTGAGTTAACCAATACTTTATCAATCTTGCTGGCAATTCTCTTACCCCACACATTCTTATTAGTCTAACGGTCCAAGTCAAGAAACAGCCTCTGTATTTACAACTTGTGAGGTTGGCATTCTGCAGACTCCAACAAGTCCACAATATGGAAAGGTCTAACAGATGCCTCACCCAGTCACTCTTAAGAGCTAAGGATAGTATTAAAGTCTCCTAAAATAACCCATGGGATGTTAGTCACTGGAGCTATGCTCACCAAAGAGTTCAATAGTAATCTCTTTTTAGATCTAGAACAGCTCCCATAGAGAATAGTAAGAACAAACACCTCAGCTCCAATTCTGATATTGGCTATCTTCTGCTCATTATACCCAACATCCAAGCTCACTTCATCAGGATTCCAACAAAGCCAAATCCGGTCCGATTCTGAGAACTCATAGTTTTGCTTATATTTCCATCTCCTGCAAATGAAGTCTGGAATTCTGGAAGAGTTACTCATGTAGTCCTGTAATTCCTCTCTCTCAGGGACAACAATGAGTGTATATTCGCTTTGGGCTTGATACTTTCCGCTAGAGGAGGGCACCACTCGACTCTCTCCGGGTTTCTCTCCGTCTCCTTGACTTAGCTAGTTGTCTCTAGAAGAGGAAGAAGAAGAGGCAGAAGATGAAGAAAAAAGATCCCTTTTAGGTTACCTCCCCACCTCTACTTATAGGGAGGGTTTGACCTAGGAGTGCCCCTGCTCACGTGCTCTGTGTAATTTCTAAGATGTCCCTTCAGGGTCGTAGGCTTCTATATTTGCATTTGGGCAGGGGGCTAACTGATGGATCGTCGTCGGTTGTGCTTGCAACGGCCCTATGGTCGTTAGGCGAATCCCAGCCCACTCGCAGGACGACCTGGCCGGTCAGCGCTAGCTGGAGTGTTCCTACTTTTAGTGGCGGGGTCGTTCAGCGACCTTCCACCTCGTTGCTGGCGGGAGTGTGCTCCTACAACTCCCTTTTACTTTAGTCTCAACAGACCCAACTACCACCCGTTTATGATCCTTAGCAAGATTTCTAGCTGCATTATGCGTTAGGGCGTCATTCATATTTCATTCCCCTCATATTCCAACATCCAACCTTAATCATAAAGACCATGGTTGAAGCTAGCCCCACTCCCTTTAACAAGGAGTCTTTGTTCAATCTGCTCATAGTATACAACCTTATGCACCTGAAAAACACAAGAAAATGCAAGTGTGAGAGCCATAAAACTACTAACTAAAGGAGTTTGAGAGTAGGGGAAGCAACCTTTAGTCTACAGAAACAGAAGATACTCATTGTTACTAGCTCTAGTGCCAACTCTGATACTCTTATCAATGTCTGGACTCTTGCTAGCCACATACCCTTGTAAACCAAACCCTGGGTACAAAGACAGCACATACTCATGTACAAAGAATTAATAGTATCATGAAGGAAACAACAGGTACAACAAATAAACCATAGACTCTTAGGCTTACAACTATAGTAGTCCTTAATTATATCACAATACAATCCTGTACAACAAGAACCTTGGCAACCATCTAGATAATACTCAGTGTTTCACTAGCTCAAACCCCTATTCCCAATCACACTCATCTTAACATTGATGGTGAAGTACATTGCACAAACACAAACCAAGTTAGTATAAGACCTAGTTCTTAGGATGATAGTGTGTCTTTGGGAGGGTTCACCTAAGATTGACTGAAATCATGGGGTGTTTCCCCTACAAGATAAAATAAAGAAACCGAGTTCCTTCTCCCTAAGTTTTGTACCTGCACAATAGAACTCATTTAAAAAACAAACTCCCTTTCAAGTGAATTTTCTCCAATTTAGGGTGGATTTTAGCTGCCTCGCACTTAAACTTACTCCGTTCAACAACACCTGGTGTCCACACATTAAAACCTTCTTGATTTTGCGAGATCACCTCCCCCCTTCCTAATCTTGTTCATGCTTTTTTGTTTGATTTTTGTTGTTGCTATTTTAATTTCTTCAACAGACATGGTATACTTCTCTTTTGAAGGTTTTTCCTTGAAGAAAGCTATTTTTTTATTCTCTTGACCTTTCTTGGTTCCTTCTCCAGCCTTATTTTTGGTGGAATTGGTAATGTTGTTATACATATCTTTCTTGTGATTGTTATCACTCTTCTTATGGTTAGTACTGGCTGTCTTGAGTTCCCATTCTCCATTGGTTGTGGTTTAGAGCTGATCTCTCCTTTTTCCACATTTTCTTTAGTTGGGTTCTCATCTATACTGTTGTCTACCTCTTTGGTTACCTGACCTTGTTTAACGTGAACTTCTTGTTCTTCATCATCTGAACTATCCAAATTTTCAAATTGATTTGTGCTTGCCTATGTTGGTGTTTTTGTTGTTGGTGTTGGTGTTTTTGTTGTTGTTGTTCTTAGTCTTAGGCTCTAACCATCCCTCACTGTCCACTATGCTCTTCTTACTCCTCCCTCACTACTTGCTTATGGAGCCTTTTCGGGTGCCACTTCACAAGATCCAATGGTGTGTCCAAAAGTAGCACAGTGGCTATACTAAATTCAGATCCAAGGATATTCACACTTAACTCTTGCTTCACCATTCTCACCATAGAATATTAGAATTGAACTAGGCCATTCATTTGTGGCTGAGATTTCAATTCCGACTCTTGCAAATGAAGAAGTGTTGATGTGTTCTTCAGTATATTTATCAAGATGTAAGGGCATTCCCAATGTACTCACAATCGTAGCAAGACCGTCATCAGACCTCATATGGTGAGGAATATATCAGATTAGCAATATGAAGAGACCCCATCTTTAAAGCATTCTTCATATCTCCTGGGTTTGCAAACTTTAAAAAGAACATATTCAGGCCTTGTATACTCATCTCAAAATCAACTCCCATGTTTTGACTAAGATTTCCTTAAGCTAGTCTTCTTCACACAAAACAGCTTTCAAGGTAGACTTCACCAGCTTTTATGTTATCATGGAACTCATCCTGTCTGACCTTTATTCCCACTTTTCCATTCACCATGTCAGGCTTCACAAAATTGATTTTTTTTTCCCTCTTCCTGCTGAAGGGGCTGAGAGAAGTGAAACCTAACTCTTGATTGGAGTAGATATAGTTTTGGGTTGTGCAGGCTCTTTATCAGATACCTCTTGAGTGTGAGCTGGCAAAACAAGTGCTGGAGCAGTCTTACCTTTTTCATGTTGCTCCATTGTTCCTTTTCCAGTCACAACATTTGGATTAGTTACTAAGTTTATCACACACTGGTTCTTCCAAACCTTCACTTGTTCCATTACTTTCTCTACAGATTTCTTAAAGTAGAGGCCGCTGGATTTCGAAATTGGAGAAAAATCTTAGGCTTATCCACGACCGGTCTATGCTACAATTGCCTTTTTTTTCTCTGTAATCCGCGTTTCTGCTTTTGTAGAATCTGTATTTCTATCAAGATTGTAGAAACCAGTACCTTATCATCTTTAATACTCTCCACAAATCCCTGTCCCACCAATATAAATTTATATTAAAACAGATTGTAACTGTGTAGAACTCTATGTTCAACACATACCAACCAAACAGCTGTAGATTGACTGCTGTAGCTTGTAATCCAAAACAAAAATATTTCTATTTATGGGCATTTTGTTCTTTAATGTAAGTGAAAAGGTCTGATAACACAACACACCAATTATCAAAGGGGATAAATAGACAATAATATCGACAAAAATATAAAAAGCAACGAGAAGGTAGTAAGCACGAGTGTTGTAATCAACAAACACATGTCTCTACGACCTAATTTGGTATGAAATTTGACCAATATGCAACATGTGGGTTCCTTATAATAGGCAGGGACTTGACAAAGTCTTTACTCTTTACCAACAAAACGATTATAAGCAAAGACTGGGATCTTCGTTAGTTGTTTGAAGTGTGAACAATGATGATGAAAATGTCATTTGCGGGCTCTTTATGGATGTATTTGTTCTTTTGCACTTACAAGAGTACACAATAAATACTGGAGATAATAGTGATGTTTATATTACATAGTCTTACATAAGCTTATATTTTCTGGCACCATGCAGTAGCATCTTTTGTTCTTGACTAGGGTAACGAATCTATATTTAACAGATTCATCTTTACGGGACATCCCTTGGTGGCTTCCTCGCCCAACTATATGCTCAACATCGTCCAAGGCGTGTTAGGTCGTTAATCCTTTCAAATTCTTTCGTGGAGACACACGACTTTGCAGCTGCGATGCCATGGGCTCCTATGTATGTTTTCTGTTTGCTTTTTTCTTCTTATTAACTTGTCTATCATGTAATAACCTAGAAATGACTTATTTTTTGTACCATAAATATTGGTATTATATTTTTCTTTTTAATATATTTGCTTGTACTTTAGTCCAACAGCGAACATGATCGCATTACAAATTGAGCGTTCGGAACTTTGTGTTTTGCTCCTTGTTGAGATCGCAAGTTACTGTTAGTTGGAGTTCGTGTGTACTTCTGTCCAGTGGAAATGATAAAAAGAGTACAATTATTAGACCCAAATTTAATCACAATAGATGTACGAATTTAATTTCAGGCTTCTAATAGTGCTCTGGCTACGCCATATTTTATTGAGTCTTACTTGCCTTACTCCTTGAGGGTACTCTTAACGCCCATTATTATCATTCTATGATACAGTTATTTGGGTTTTCTGACCTTATAAATGCGAAGACCACACATTGTTAGAGCTCCTGGAAAAAGTTAATTTTTAGCAAACTTTACCTGTGAGCAAAGCATGTTTAACGCTTATGTCCAATTGTTATTTGCATTTTTTTAATATTTGGATCTCATTGCTGTAACGTACATAATTCTGATTTTGTGGGTTGGTTTGCCAATGAATGAGCAACACATCCATTGATATGGATAGCTGTCACAATTGCGTGGCACATTACGTATGAAAATAAAGTATTAAGCAGTTAATCTTCAGAGAGAGAGGAGTGGTGACTAAGCTAGGTAACAACGGCACTTCACTTAAAAAGTAAAATGTGTCCGACACCCCCCCAACTACACTCGGATACACGTGTCCAACACTATTTGCAAGGTACTTTTATATTTTCTGCCGTTTCCGACACCCCGTACCCGTGTTGGACACCGACACCCGTATCCGTGTCGTTGTTACATAGTGACTGAGTTTTGTTTCCCCCGTGTATGTGGTCCCTTTTGTGGTCTCTATGTAATTATCGGTTAGGGAATTATGGCTTTGAATGTGCATAAAGGTCACAGTAATGCAATCATTTTTTCTTCTTTTTTTGATTTACATTCCTATCTTTTCTTACAGACAATAACAATTAACAAGTCAATATTTCTCCTTGTTGCTTGTACCCTGTGTTACAGGGTTAGTTGGACTCCTTCCTTTTTGTTGAAGCGATACGTCTTAACAGGAATTCGCGATGGTCCACATGAACCGTTCATTGCAGATTCTGTGGACTTTGTTGTTTCCCAGGTATAAAATGTTGCATTTGATAAACACCAGACCTATGCAATATGCATATTTTAAGTTTTTCGAATGATTCTTTGGATTTCTGTAGGTTGAAACTCTCTCAAAGGATGACCTAGCTGCAAGGTTAACTTTGACTGCTGATGTTGCTTCAATAGGACCACTCTTGCTTTCGGATTCATGCATCACTATAATTGATGTAAGTATTTTTTAGTAGTAATAAATGTAAAATTTCATGTCGTGATACCAGTTTTAGTATCTCTGTGTGTAGGCTAAGGACTGCCTTGACCAGTGGTCATATCTTTTTGAACAATAACAAATAGGGGAGTTTTGATCTGTTACACCACAACGGCCCCGCCCAGGGGCACCATAATCCAATTAAAGTAATGGGTCTTAAAACTCGGCAGTTCTCTCAAGTGAAGCAAAGAACAACTGTATCTATTTTACTTGGTCCGATCCTCACAACATGCTTTTCCTTCTTCACTTAGCAGTTATTTTTGTTCCAATTATTGCAACTTTAATCTACTGTGGAGCTTGATATTGGTCATATTTAGGTGAGGAAAGAATGTATAGTTCTAGAAAAGTGTATGTGGTTTTATTGAGTCAGTTGGATGGCAACATCATCATATTTAGAGTACTCTAGGATTTTCATAACATTTAACCTGTAAAACATTAGCCAAGGACACCAGGATCTCGGTTTCTTAATTTGATTTCATAGGGAAACTTACTAGATTGGGGCTGCCAAACCTTTGCTAATGTTTTATCATAGATATTGGTCTAGAATCTGGTTCATGCAAAATTATTTTTTTGTCATTTACCCAACTATAAGCAATAGTTTTGTTTTCGGGAAGAAAAGTATAAGCACTAAAAATTATCCCACTGGGCCTAGGATCCACTTGTAATGTTTATTCTCGCGGCTCTTATTTAGGAATTTTTAGAAAAACATAACTCCTTCCTAGTACTCTGATAAGATTACTTGGTCACAGATACATGTTTTTTGCATTTTAGACAAATGACTACTGTGCTATTCCTCAACAACTAAAGGATCAACTAAGCGAAAAGTACCCTGGGGCAAGAAGGGCATTTCTAAAGAGTGGGGGTGATTTCCCATTTCTTTCGCGCTCTGATGAAGTTAACCTACATCTACAGGTATTGTCTGAAACTCCACAATTATTGTTGTCCTTGGTTACTATACTTGATGTTATCTCTCGCATTTCTTCTGAACGAAAAGAAAAATCAAATCTGGCAGTTACATTTGAGACGGGTTGGAGTTGAAGCAAAGCCAGACTTAGTTCGCGGAAGCAACTCAAAGGATGGTAATGAAGGTAGTCCTAGTGGAACAAATGATAGAAGAGAAGATGCTGATCACGATCACCCTTCCATTGGGGGCTCCGATAACCCTACCTCAGAAGATAACTTACCCCCAGCTTCTGATGCTTCAAATGCCCAAAATTCCGATAACCAAATTCTCCTGGCAGCGGCCCTTAGTAGTAGGCAGGGGAAACATATTGTAGCCATCAACAGATATCAACTGATTCAGACATTGATAGGTATCTATCTGCTGCCTTTCTATGTGGAATCAATATATGCTACTTCGGATCATTGTTGGAAATTCAGACAGTTTGTGTGATATAAAATGTATTTCGCGTCTTCTTTTTGTGTGTAAACCAATCAGCAATTGTAATTTTTTTTTCTCTTTGCCAATTGGCTTCATTCTTGTAAAACATCAGAGGTTTTCAAATGGTTATAAAATTTGGAATAGTAGGATGTATGAAGAGCAAACTCAATCCAATATGTATTTCCAAGAGACTGAATGGGCTTGGAAGTTGTTATGCCAATGTTTAGAAAAGGTGATAAAAGTGTGTAATGTCTGCATCCTCGTTATTGGTTATTTTTTTTTAGGAAAGTGCCCTACTAAGAGATGACCTTATTTTTGAAGTTTTGTTCTATTTAGTACCTCAAAATTCTATTATTCTTCATTTGCCCGTGTCATTTAATTCAAAGTTCAATTCTTTTGCTTGAAATTTAGTCAACAGGTAATAGGGAAAACTACTCTAGCCTTTTTATTCTCTAATATTCTCTAAGCCAAACTCAAAACCATGGGACAACGAGATGGTCGGGTCAAATTGTCTAACTATATGCCACCCTTGCCATCTCCACTTAAAATCTGCCCGTTGTTGTTACATTTCTTATTGCCGCTCCCGCCTTAGTTATTATTGTTGCTGTTACCTCCACCTTCTTCTTTTGGCAAAACAATCTCCACACTTTTGTCAACCTATGTTTCAAGTACTTCACGAGGTGTTCCGGATTGATGGCTCCACTACTGTAACCAAGTCCTTCTCATTGTCCAATGTTAAAGCTTGAACCCGTGTGTAAATAAAGCCATTAGAATGCTATAAACTAATCAATTAATGGGTCATAATTCAATTAATTAGTGTTTAGTGAATTACAACCTTTCATTAGAGACGATCTTGAGAAGTTTTAGATGCAACCCCCAAAGCATTGTAGTTTAACTCACAAAAAACTCTCGCAATCGGTAGATGATACTAAAATTCCTCGACGCTTGAGACTAACCAATTTCGATTGTTTTAGGTCTAAATCGATAGGTTCTAATTCCTTTGAATTAATAGTCTACCCTTAACCTAAATCAAGTTGATTCAATTATCTAATGTCAAGCAAGCAGTTGGAAACATAAAGACAAGGGCAAAGATTTTTAACCCTGTGGGAAACCTTTCTCAGGAGAAAAACCTACAGGTCGCTGTCGAATCACTCGACAGCTAAACAATCCACTATTGAAAAAGGATTACAAGAGTTTAACTACTTACAGACTCGACAAACACATCCCGTGGTTACCTCTCTTCTAATCAAGCTCTTAGCATTCGATTCCTCGTTCTCGCAACGCTTCGCCTCGGATAACGCACCAAAGCTTCAAAGCTTGATTCGCTCAAGTTTTTCAATCCATGATTATAGTTTCTTGATCAATGATAATTGATTCAAGATTTGAGTATTTTAATTCTCTCTTGAATCTCTCAAGAGTAATCTCTCAAGAGTAATCTCTCCTCACTCTTAAAGACAAACCCTATAAAAAATAATTTTCGAAGAAGTGAGTTTGAAAAAAAAATTGTCTTTTATTAGAAAACATAAATCAAGTTCTCTGTTCGAATAGAAATAAATGTATTCGAATAGAAATCAGGCTGAGCCAATCTATTCGAATAAAAAACAGACTGTGACATTTTATTTGAATACAATAAAATCTATTTGAATAGAAATATTCTTAGTTCTATTCGAATAGAAAAAGAATCTATTCGAATAGAAGTTATGTTATCTTAAAAATATATACTTATTACTTGGGCTTGATATTTAGAACAAGGAGTTAGAAACCCACTTACCTGTTCAGTGACAGTCCAACTATAGTCTCTCCACGTGCACTCACTAACGTCGAATAACCACGAGATAGTGTTGACACCTTTTCTAGACACTAAATGAAATAAACTCCAAAATGGATGTTTCAATTTCCCTTTTTGGTTCATTTTGTGTCAAAACTAGAATTATAGGTAATAAACAAAAATTACAAACTCGATGGACTGACTGACTCACTGAACATCCATTCATAAAAGCATATCATCTAAAATCCCTGCACACTAAGCGAAATACATTACGTAATAGTTCATATTCAAAATAAGGAATTTAAAGGACACAAAGTACTTACCTGACTTACTTGAAGAACCATCTCTTCCCCTTTTTGACACAGAAGAACAGAGGGTAATTAAATAAAAAGAGAGAGAAAAGTGAAATTAAATTATACATGCCAAAATATATAATAGTTATGGAAGAGTAAATATCATGGAATAGAATGATCATATAACAAAAGCTTGATAGAGTATCCATGCAAAAAAAACTGTTAATACATAGCAAAGTCAAATAGAGCACCCAACTAGAATAAACATGCAATAAAGAGAGCAAAATCAAAAATAGTCATTGAAAAGACAAAACACAGATCTAACACTCTCAAGTGCAGAAGATAAACCCAAAGTCACATACGACCTAAGACCCCTCATCTGTATCTGCTGTCGGAGGACTACACGACGAGCCTCGCACTATACTGCTCAATCCGTCCACAGAAGTCTGGAGCCGACCTATATCATCCCTGAAGAGTTGAAACTAAGTCTGTATCTGAGTATCCAGGCTAACAAAATGAGTCTCCATCTGAGTATCCAACCTACTAAAACGAGACTCCATATAGGTGTACATATAGGCAAAATCATGCGGGACCAATCCAGTATAAGCAGCTGTAGAAACATCAGGCGTGAAAGTAGCAGAGGGCCTAGCTGCTCACCTAGCTGCAGCAGGTGCAGCCTCAATCTCTAAGTCCTCTGCACCCTCCTCGGACTCAGACTCCGACTCAAAAGGTACCATATGCTTTCTATTTTTTTCCCAATAACGAGAATTAATCACTTCATTCCTCTCGTCCGCCTCCTCATCAGCACGGATAACATACCCCATCTCAATAAAAAGTTGAGAAATAAACTTGTTGTACGGCAAAGCCCGTGCCTGAAGATCCGAGTTAGCCATAAGAATCATCTCGTGCATAATAATATGCACCAAATCAACACTGTACCCCTGATGGTAAATATATACCAAATAAAGCATATTACCCACCTGAACATTCTTATTCCCCAGTTGGGGAATAATGTTCCTATGAGCAATCATATGAAAGAAGCATAGTGCTTTGCTTAGATTCTTACGCCTAAGATATGGGCCTTTAATTTTCCCTGCGACACGAATCTCCTCCTCCATCTCCTTCTTGGGAGGAAACTTACTATAAACCGGAGGCCACTCCGAATGTTACTCATCTTCAACTGCAGGCTCACCCAGACCAAAAGCGTACTGGATGTCATCTGACCCAATATGTAACTCGAAACCATCAATGGAAACTTTGAAACTTTTGTCATCTCCCGTGCCCTGCACATCGTGGAGAGAAGCATAAAAAAGTCGCACCAAACGTGGATAACACGACATCTGAGGACGAATAATCCCAGTCCAACCAAGATCAGCGAATACATCAAAAACCTGCGAGATAGTGGGGTATCGCTGACGTAGCTCCTCCTCATCAAGTGATACATCCTTCTGATAGTTTTAAAACTTAAAACCTGATCGCGAGGTAAACCAATGGGAGGGGTTAGGATGCATACCGTGATTTACCCCGTTATTGTCTTGTGAATCTGCACGAGACCCCCCAGCACCACTAGATCCTCCTCATCCAAAAACTTGATGGGTAACATTTCTAGGACCCATCCTAGTTCCCTGCGTCGTCCGACCCCATTTAGCTGTACCGCTCGGAGCGAGAATGGGGGACGCAGCCTCAGGGCGTTTCTCCCTAGCCATAGCAACCAATTCTCAAAGAACTCAATTAACCTGGAAGAAAAATACCACCATTTCCCCAAACCTAACCAGCACGGTTAAGCAGGGGAACCCAATGAAACACAGAACCAAATCTCCACCACTGTAAGTAAGCAATCACTAAACGAAACAGCCCCAATCACTGCATGAAACCAAAACACACTCCAATCTCCCAGTTCTCCACCAATGAAACCCAGTACTTTCACAAAACAAACATTCATAAATACCCCCACAATACAGATTCCAAATCCAATTGACAATTCAATTCTAAACAGCAAATCCAAATCCAATCCCAATTGAAAGTTCCATTTCCAAACAGCAAATCCAAATCCAAGCCCAATTCCAAATCACAAATTGATAAGAGTCGCAATAGGAGAGACAAATTGAGCAACAAACTTAAAGGAGAGAGAGTAGAATAAGCTTACTAGTTTGGAGGGTGAGTCCAATCACAAAATTAGGGCAAAAACTGTCGGGATCAAACCACCAATTTGGACCTTCCAGCTTTGAACTATGAAACCCCAAACTCAACAATGAAAACTAGGTTAGAAATACAATAAAATTCTAGCAAGGATTTCAAACTAGTAAGGATTCGAGATAGAGATAGAGACAGCGCCAAGCTATTTTCGAACAAAAAGAGAGAGAGAGAGTAAAGAAAAAAAAAAAATGGATTTAAAAAAAACAAACTCTGCAAAATGTATTCGAATAAAAAATAAGCTGCAGAGAAATATTCGAATAGAGATATTCGAATAAAAGTTGGGCTCTTTTAAAAAAAAAACTGGAGAAAAATATTTGAATAAACCAAGAAATCTATTTGAATAAAAATTGCACTAAGGCAAAATATTCGAATAATAATAAAATTATTCGAACATATTTTTTTTTCAACTAGAAACAAAAGGAAGTAAAACGATACAAAAAAAAGGTCAATACTCCCCCTGTCTATACTATACAAGAGACTAATCACAGGCTATATGAATATCAGATAGGAAATCATTCCATATAAAAGCCAGTCATAATAAATATTTACTCAAAGTGTGTGTATGTGCACAGTCAACGTAAAACAGTACCATGCATTCAACAGACCCAACAACCAGAAATAAGACACTATAAGGAAAGTTGTTTCAACTTGGGCCTCTCATGGTGGTCACTCGAAATCGCTGAGAATTGACTAGCTAGCACTCTGTGTGAAATATGAATATGAATATGAATATAACGCAATAAAAATCATATTTCCTCAGAAAAATGAAGCACTGTGAGCTGGAAGATCTCATGGAAAGGAAACCCATTTGTCACTAATAGTGTCAAGTTTATACTAATTTAGATTCCTTATCTCCAATCTCCACTAATACTGACTAAGCCGAACTCAAGATCAAATAGGTCTTTAAATAGGTTATAATGTAGGCACAGAGAAGCATATGATGGAGTAGGTGTTTTTGCTGGCATTTTGAGACTCCAGTTACACTACTTCTCGGTTTTTCAAGAAAGCAAATTCACATTTTGTTGTCATCTTTCTTATGAAGTACACAAACAAACATACATCTTCACATCCCCTTTATTGAATTTTGATTGAGATAATAAAATGTCATTTGGGGACTTATTGTATTCTTCGCTACATCTTCCCCCAAAAAATACACATATTTATCCTTTTCCCTTTAATTTTTTTTTTCACTGAAAAGTCTTAGAACAATTGGGTAAAAGAATAAAAAAAATTGGAAAAGAAAAGAAGGGGCATATTTTAAGGCACAACGGGCTACAAATGGATAAAAATAAGGTTAGAAATAACGAAGGCTAAAAATGGGGAATAAATGCCTATTATCATATCTTCGGTTGGACGCAGTCACTTTTTCGCCTCGAATAAAAATATGAAGGTTTCACTAGTATAACTTGACTTTGATGGTACCATTTAACAATTGGGTAAGGAAACGAAACGAGATCACAAACAACAAAATTAAAAAGAAGAGTAAATGTTATAACACTTGAAGCTCATAAATAAGATCAGATCCTCACATAACATTAGGTATGAGGTCTCTACATGTATCCTAAAGTATAATATCAATGAGTGCTCATCTATCTAAGCATGCGATAGTTAACTGCCGTGAAAGAAATCAAATCTAAGTAAATACTATACTGAGCTGTCCTAATACTGAATTAAAAAATGTATCTGGTCGAGCATATATCACTGTGATAATCTAACAAAATAGTGTAAAGAGGAAGTAAGAGACATACCTAATCAATAGAGCAGACACCAATTAACCGTTGTAGAAGCTCAAACCTCATAATATCTAACGACTTGGTGAAAAAATTGGCTAACTGACTCTCTGTAGGAACATACTCAACACTGACTATCTTGCGCTCAACAAGATCACAGATGAAGTAGAAGCGAATGTCGATGTGCTTGGTTCTGGAATGCTGTTCAGGATTCTTGGAGATGTTGATCGCACTTGTATTATCACAAAAAACTGACATCGTCCCCTGGACTATTCCATAGTCATGCACCATCTGTTTCATCCAGATCAATTGAGTGCAACAACTACCCGCAATAATATACTTCACCTCTGTTGTGGATTGAGAAATACAATTATGTTTCTTGCTTAGCCAAGCCACAAGATTATTCCTAATATAATAACATCCACCCGAAGTACTCTTCCTATCATCTGTATTACCCACCCAATCCGCATCGGAAAACCTAATTACCTCGAAAATTGTGTCATGTGAGTACCATAAGCCAAAATCAGAAGTCCCACATATATATCGAATAATACGTTTAACAACCTGTAAATGGGATTCTTTAGGATTAACTTGATAACGAGCACAGATACATTCATTAAACATAATATCAGGATGAGTAGCAGTAAGATAAAATAAACTACCTATCATACTTCTATACATCTTTTGTTCAACATCCTTACCTGTCGAGTCCTTACTTAGCTTTGTAGTAGTACTCATGGGTGTCCTGGCATACTTTGAAGAAAAGAGACCAAACTTCTTCACAAGATCCCTGGCATACGTGGATTGGGAAATAAATATTCCTTTCTCCACTTGACGTATTTGGAGACCTAGGAAGTAAGTAAGTTCCCCAACCATTCTCATCTCAAATTCACTTTTCATTAGAGCTACAAAAAAAGTGGTTAGTGAACTCAAAGTAGAGCCAAACACAATATCATCTACAAATACCTGTGCAATGAGCATCGCGCCTCCCTTCTGTTGGATAAATAATATTTTATCAACTCCCCCTCGAACAAAACCCTTAGCTAAGAGAAAATTGGAGAGCCATTCATACCATGCTCGAGGGGCTTGCTTCAAACCGTAAAGGGCCTTCTTCAAATAGAACACGTGATCAGGATAATGAGGATCCGCAAACCCTTTTGGTTGGGCCACAAACACTTCTTCCTTTATGAGGAAGTTCAGAAAAGTACTTTACACATCCATCTGATACAACTTGAATTTTTTATTGTAAGCAAGAGCAAACAGTAGGCAAATAGACTCAAACCTTGCAGTAGGAGCAAACGTTTCAGCAACATCAACCCCTTTTACTTGATTGTACCCTTGAGCGACCAATCTAGCTTTGTTTCAAATTACATTCCCAAGTTCGTCATATTTGTTCTTATAAACCTATTTAGTCCCAATGATATTTGTACCTGACGGACGTGGAACCAAAACCCAAACATCTTGATGTCGAAACTGGCGAAGTTCATCTTGTATTACATGTAGCCAATATTCGTCTGAAAGAGCTTCCTTTACCGTAGTTGGTTCGATCACATAAACATATCAAATACAGTACACCGTCTCATGGTGTTGGCTTCTAGTCTGAACCTGAGAAGTAGCATCCCCGATGATATCAGTATTTGAGTGATCCTTACGAACTTGATGCCATTCGGGTTACGGTGCACTTGGGGCGGAAGGGGGTGGTGGAGCTGGAAGTGGTATAGTAGGGATCGATGCAAGAATATTACTAGTTGATGTTTCTAAATTTTCTGTTGTACTATCATCTTCTCTCACATCTGCAGAACCAATGGTGCAAGTATAATCCACAACCACATTACAAGACTCCATCATCACATTGGCCCTCAAATTATAGACTCGAAAAGCTATACTATTTATTGAGTATCCCAATAAAATACATTCATTACTCCGAGAGTCAAATTTCTCAATGTTCTCCCGATCTCTAAAGATGAAACATTTACTCCCAAAAACCCGAAAGTAGTTGGCATTCGGCTTCTTTCCAAACCACAGTTCATAGGGCATGTTTAGAGTAAGTGGACGTAGATACACTATATTAATAGTATAGCACGCAGTATGAATGGTCTCCCCCCAAAAGTGTGCCGGAAGATCCTTGATGTGAAGTAAGACTCGTCCCATTTCTTGAATAACTCTATTCTTCCTTTCTGCAATCCCATTTTGTTGTTGAGTAATTGGAGCATAAAATTCATGCTTAATACCATTAGAAGTACAATACCCAACCACCCCAGTATTCTCAAACTCGCCTCCACGATCACTTCGAATTTTATCAAAAGAACAATCTTTCTCATTTTGGATTCGAAGCGATATACTGCGGAATCTTCAAAAGTATTATGACTTCTCTCTCAAAAGTGCTATTCATGTATAACGAGAAAAATTATTCACCATTACCAGAATATACCTTTTACCTTCCAAGGATGCAGTTCTCATAGGACCCATCAAGTCCATGTGTATTAGCTCAAGAATCCAAGTAGTAACAATATTGTTGGACTTCTTGTGAGAGCTCTTTATTTGCTTGCCAATTTGACAAAGACCGCACACCACGTTGCTCAATCTTCCCATCTTTGGAACTCCCCGAATTAGCTCTTTACTTGAAATCTTAGACAAATCATTTAAGTTTATATGTTCCAACCTTTGATGCCATAAGTCCACATCACTCAGTTTTGCTTTATTTCACAGTATAGCTTCTTGTTGAATAACATAACAGTTATCAGCAGTTCTAGCAGCATGCATCATACGTTATCCTTGAGAGCTTAATGCATCACATCCACCTCTGGAAAATGAAATAGTATGATCTGTATCACATAGTTGACTGGCACTAAGAAGATTTTCCTTCAGCCCCTTATCCAAGAGAACATTATCAATTGTTGGAGTACCAAGTCCTTTGGCCCTTCTCTTTCCTACCATAGGAGATGTGCTCCCATCACCAAAAGTAACTTCACCTCCCTGAATATCCTCTAGGTGACTCAGCTTGGACTCATCACCAGTTATATGACAGGAACGCCCACTATCCATAAACCATTGAATTGACTTGAAAGCATTCAAAGCAGTTAGTGCAATATTGTACCTTATATGAGGTGCCAAATCCATCTTTCATACCCAAATGCTTCAAAAAGTTCTTCAACTTATAGTTTCTTGTGCAAACCATCTAGACATATTCTCACTTTTCACATTATTAGAAATCACATTAGAATTATATCTATATCCATTGACATGGCGAGCATATGGTTGATAGGGTCCAACAAATCTACAGTAAGATGCAATATGTCTCTTTCTACCACATATACTACAATAATAAATTTGAGAGTAAGAGACCTATTTAGAGTGATTATGAGTAGTGGATATCATGTTATGTTTGGGCACCGAAGTAGACGCAGTTGTTTTCATAAACTTGGTGATTTGAAGAGTCTTGGCATTAGGAAGAGGTTCCCCATATCCTAGACTCTTTTGTCACTATCCATCTTTCCCATACATAATATTTTATCAATGTTCTTGCCCCCATGACAGAACTTCTCAAGTTTCTACTAAGATAGAACTACATCAAACTTGGCCGAATGAAGTTCTTCCAAAGTTGATTTTATTTTCTCTTTTGCATCATTAACTTCTTTTTCTAAAAATACAACTTGGTCATGAATGTCTTGTTTCTCATTCTCAAGTACTTCTATCTCGTGACTTGTACTCTCAGTTTTGCCTTGAAGTTCGCACGTAAGTGTATTAACTTGGTTTTTTAAGACTTTGTTAAGTTTACTGTTTCATACACTTGACGAGAGTCTGAGCATACAAGTCCTTAAGATGCGGGTCCTCAAACTCATTTTGTTCTTGATTATTCTAATTTTCATCAGAATTTTCAAGTTCAAAAGCGTCAAAGTTATTATTATCACAATTAAAAATCGCCGGATATGCACAATATGGCCCATTATTAACTACTTGGGGATTACTCTCATTGTTATCATGTTCATCATCATTGTTATCCCAAGTAACACTGATATTCATAGCTTTATGATTTGTTCCAGATTTCTTATTATTACAACTATGGGCATAGTGACCAAGCTTATGACATTTATAACATTCAACTTGACTAAGGTTAGTATCATTATTGGTCTGTTGATTATAAGATTTGACCCGATCATGAGGTCTTGGTTTATAGTTCATCGACTGCCCTTGTTTATGAAATTAATATTTTTTTAATATTTTTTGAAATTGTTGACTAATAAGAGCAATAGATGAATCTATATCTAAACCTTCATCATCATCTGAGATATATGAGTGATCAACCTCTTTGAAACCCTTAGAAGAAGAAGAGTGAGATAAAGACTTGAAAACAATACTCTTGTTCTTCTTGGGGTTTTTCATTTTCATCTCAAGTTTAAACGTTTGCAATTTTCCAGCAAATGTATCGGGTTTCATTTTCTTAAGATCTTGTGCTTCCTCGATAACATCATGTCTGGATCTACAGCTCTTAGGAATAGATCTTAGAACTTTGTGAAAAATTTGGACATCAGAGTACGCTGCTCCTAATGTGGCACTAGTGTTTACAAAATCACTTAGTCTCGCATAAAACTCATCAAAGAGTTCGTTTTCAGTCATTATGATATTCTCAAAGTGCGAAGTAAGCATTTGAAGCTTACTTTTTTTAACTGTATCATCGCCTTCATGAGTTCGAACTAGGATGTCCCAAGCTTCTTTAGAAGTGGTACACGCAGAGATATGTCGAAACTCATTTTGGCTCACAGCCATAAAGATAGCATTGAGGCCTTTAGAATTATAACCAACAATATCCTTTTCTTCTTTTGACCATTGGTTCCTAGCTTTAGGGACCTCAATATCACTCTCTGGTGGGCCTTGCATCACAGTAGGGTGTGTCCATCCATCGTCAATAACAATCCATACATCTTCTCTGATTGATTGTAAGTATGCAACCATTCAGACTTTCCAGTATGGGTAGTCTTTGCCATCAAAGAGTGGAGGGCGATTTATAGGACTTCCAAACTTCTCATAACTCAATATTCTCAAGCGAACTATATGGGATCGACGCTTAGGTTGTTAAACCTCGAAGCTTGACCACTTTGATACTAATTGAAATTCCCAGACGCTAAGACTAACCAATTTTAATTATTTTAGGTCTAAATCGATAGGTCCTAATTCCTTTGAATTAATGGTATACGCTTAACCTAAATTAAACTGATTCAATTATCTAATGTCAAGCTAATTCAATTATCTAATGTCAAGGGCAAAGATTTTTAACCCTGTGGGAAACCTTTCTCATGAGAAAAACCCACAGGTCGCTGTCGAATCACTCGATAGCTAAACAATCCACTATTAAAAAAGGATTACAAGAGTTTAACTACTTACAGACTTGATAAACACATCTCGTGGTTACCTCTCTTCTAATCAAGCTCCTAGCAATCGATTCCTCATTCTCGCAACACCTCGCCTCAGATAACACACCAAAACTTCAAAGCTTGAATCGCTCAAGTTCTTCAATGATTAGGGTTTCTTGATCAATGATGATTGATACAAGATTGAGTAAATATAAATAAATCACATTTTCTGTTCGAATAAAATTGTCTTTTATTAGAAAACAAATCACGTTCTCTGTTCGAATAGAAATAAATATATTCGAATAGAAATCACGCTGAGCCAATCTATTCGAATAAGAAAGAAATCTATTCGAATAAAAAATAGATTGTGGCATTTTATTCGAATACAATAAAATCTATTCGAATAAAAATGTTCATAGTTCTATTCGAATAGAAGTTCTGTTATCTTAAAAAAAACATATTATTACTTGGGCTTAATATTAAGAACAAAGAGTTAGAAACCTACTTACCTGTCCAGTGACAGTCCAGTTGTAGTCTCTCCACGTGCACTCACTAACGTCGGATAACCACGAGATAGTGCTGACACCTTCTCTAGACACTAAATGAAACAAACTCCAAAATATATGTTTCAGATACCCACTGACAGAGCTATTTGAGAACTAATGGGGCAACTGGCCCCACTAAATTTTTGGGAAAAAATCAGTTTGTAACCTTATTAGTACCTTGTTTTTAGGCCAAAACAGCTACCCTATGTGAAAATCCCCAAGTTATTTTCTTTTTATTCTCCTAATATATCTTTCCTAAAGTTATATCCAATATTTTCTCCTTTATTCCATCTTCTTTGCAACTTAGGCTTTTTATTACCAAAATATTCTCCTTAATTCCCTCTCCTTTTCAACTTCGCTCTTTATTTCCCAAATCTTCTCCTTATTTATTTGTTATCAACTTGTAATTCCTTGTAAATTTTTTATGAATTGTATAATGGATGCTAAAAGATACGATTAAGCACACTATAACTCCATATCAAGTTGCTTAGAGTATGATTAGAATTGAAAAATGAAGTTTATGATCTTTTTCTTATTTTTTGGCCCCAAACCCCCAAATTATTGTTTACTGATATTACATTGCCCCCACTCACCTGATTTCCTAGCTCCGCCACTGAATTGATACCTAACCATGAGAAGAGAGAAAAAGAAGCAATCTATGACCAAAGCATTCCAGCATCTCATGGTAAAGGGGGAACTATAAAAAGTTCTAGAACTTGCAAATGAGAGTTTGGTGAGGATCCCGCATAGTACCATATAGATGATCACACAAGAAAGCACTATAATCATGATCTTCGTGATATTTATGTATTAAATATTAGGTTAAGACTTGCCAAGATCAAAATCTTCTTTTAATTTTCCTTTGGATCGTAATGCTTTAATTTCATATTTTTCGGCTTTTGAATCATCCAATTTGATTGAATTTAGTGCAAGTCGGGGGAAGAAGTAAACCCATGAGAAAGTTCTAATTTTTGCAATTATATGCATCTAAAGGTTATGCGTCTGATTAAGTCCTAACAATCAATCTTATTAGATCTTCGAAGTTTGAGTTTACAATCAGGCGCCTGGTCTAAACTTAGATCACACGGCTTAGATCAGGCGCCGCATATGATATAAGATTAAATCACATCCATTTGATGTGTTATATGTCACCTCACCTTCAACTTAAGTTATAAACAAAAGGCACCATTGTACCAAGCATAAGTTGAACGTGTTGCTAAACTCAAGTTTTGAGCTTTAGACAAGAGGCGGAATAGTAGCCTCGGGGGCGTCACATGTTCACACGTGAGAACAATATCGTACGTGTAAGACCCTTTGGGAAGCACGTGCACATCAGATGGTACACAATAAAACCCCCAACTTATGACATCATTAAATTAGGGTTTCTGGAACTCAAACTGAAGCTAAGCTAGGGTTCCAACAACAGAGGCAGAGCCGCATCAACCTTCATCTTCAATCATCATGGGTCGCATGCATTCTCGAGGGTAACTTCAATCTAGGGTTTCCCCTCTCATTGATTTTGATTTGTAGTTTTAATTTAGGGTTTTATCTCTAACAAATGATTCCCCCATTGTTGCAGTAAGGGTATGTCAGCTTCAGCTCTACCCTACAAGAGATCTCCAGCTAGTTGGGTCAAGACCCCTGCTGCTGATGTAATGAATCTAACCCTAAAATCCCAATTTGTTTTGTACCCTTTTGATCTTTATTGATTGGTTGTTATGTTTACAGGTTGAGGACAACATCTGCAAATTTGCCAAAAAGGGATTAACCCCTTCTCAGATTGGTGTCATTCTTCGTGATTCTCATGGTATCGCGCAGGTTAAGAGTATTACTGGGAGTAAGATCTTGCGCATTCTCAAGGCTCATGGTAAGATTTGATTTTGAATGATGGGTTATGTTTTGTTTTGTTTTCACTTCAAGTATTGAAGAATTTGTGGGTTGATTTGGTGATTTTAGGGCTTGCTCCTGAAATCCCTGAGGATTTGTATCATTTGATTAAGAAGGCGGTAGCGGTTAGGAAGCATTTGGAAAGGAACAAGAAGGATAAGGATTCCAAGTTTAGGTTGATTCTGGTTGAGAGCAGGATTCATAGGCTTGCTCGCTACTACAAGAAGACCAAGAAGCTTCAACCCGTCTGGAAATAGTGAGTTTTTCTTAGTTTGTTTTGTTGTTTTTGTTTATTTACTGTTTTACTTTCTTAGAATTTGAATTTTGAGTGTAAGCATTAGCTGATCCATAATTTGGTTGATATTAACATTTTGAAGTTCAGGTTACCCACATTTGTTATCTAACCTTCCTTTAACTAGCAAATACGTATCTATTCTGATGGATCTGTTATCTAATCTTCATTGGTATCTGGTATCGGTATAACTCTAACTATCCACTTTTCAGAGGTAGCCCCTTCCTTTAGCTGGCAACTACTAGTTATAACTCTAATTATGCCTTCCAAAGTTTCATCCTCTATGTATCTCTCATGGGTCTTGTGATATACCTCCTCTTTCATTACAGTTTTCTATAAATAATTCTGTCTCTCTAAGGTTCATCATATCCTTCTGTTCCTGCGTGGAGCCTTTGAAAGGTGAAAACCAAGGACGTTTGTCAAACTGATATATAGGAAATTAGAATATAGATTGAAAGTCTTTTCTCGCATTGTATTCATTTTTATATGCATTGTAGTTGGTTTTGGGTTTGATGTGTTCTAAATTGCCTCTTCTTTCGGCTTCAAGGGTTTGAGATCTGTTATAGATCGATTTCTTGAATGCTTTGTTCTAGTGGCATACATTAATTTCCAATTCTTTTGGGACTTTTTTCGCCTGGAGATCATTTTTTGTTTTCTGGGTTTTCCTCCATGCTGGTAAATATTTTTTCTCTCACCCTGAAGAAAATGTAATTGGCACTACTATCAGAATGTAGGTGTAGCCGTGCAGGAGGGCTATTTTTCTCTCTTTAAATTCATTCTTTCTTAACCTAGTAGTTGGGTCAAAATTTTATGTGTATATCTCTACTTGCCCCTTCTTTCGGCTTCAAGGACTTGGGATATGTTAGAGATCGATTTCTTGAATGCTTTGTTCTAGTGGCACACCAGTATCCAGCTTCTTTGGGGCTTTCCGCCTTGAGTCATCTCTGCTGTTCTCTGGGTTTCCCTAGCTGGTAAATCTATTTACTTAATCTGAAGAAAGTGTAATCTGTCAGAATATACTTTTTCTTCAGTTTTATTTCATTCTTTATTAAACCTAGTAGTTGTTTCAAAATTTTGCATGTTTGTCTAAATTGCCTCTTCTTTCGGCTTCGAGGGTTTGAGATCTGTTAGAGATCGATTTCTTGAATGCTTTGTTCTAGTGGCATACATCAATTTCCAGCTGTTTTAGGGATTTTTTTTTGCCTAGAGTTCACATCTTTTGTTCTCTGGGTTCCCTTGCTGGTAAATCTATTTACTCTCACTCTGAAGAAAGTGTACTAGAATATACTTTTTCTTCAGTTTTATTTCATTCTTTATTAAACCTAGTAGTTGGTTCAAAATTTTGCATGTTTGTCTAAATTGCCTCTTCTTTCGGCTTCGAGGGTTTGAGATCTGTTAGAGATCGATTTCTTGAATGCTTTGTTCTAGTGGCATACATCAATTTCCAGCTGTTTTAGGGGTTTGTTTTTGCCTAGAGTTCACATCTTTTGTTCTCTGTGTTCCCTTGCTGGTAAATCTATTTACTCTCACTCTGAAGAAAGTGTACTAGAATATACTTTTTCTTCAGTTTTATTTCATTCTTTATTAAACCTAGTAGTTGGTTCAAAATTTTGCATGTTTGTCTAAATTGCCTCTTCTTTCGGCTTCGAGGGTTTGAGATCTGTTAGAGATTAATTTCTTGAATGCTTTGTTCTAGTGGCATACATCAATTTCCAGCTGTTTTAGGGGTTTGTTTTTGCCTAGAGTTCATCTTTTGTTCTCTGGATTCCCTTGCTGGTAAATCTATTTACTCTCTGGATTCCCTCTTCTTTCGGCTTCGAGGGTTTGAGATCTGTTAGAGATCGATTTCTTGAATGCTTTGTTCTAGTGGCATACATCAATTTCCAGCTGTTTTAGGGATTTTTTTTTTGCCTAGAGTTCACATCTTTTGTTCTCTGTGTTCCCTTGCTGGTAAATCTATTTACTCTCACTCTGAAGAAAGTGTACTAGAATATACTTTTTCTTCAGTTTTATTTCATTCTTTATTAAACCTAGTAGTTGGTTCAAAATTTTGCATGTTTGTCTAAATTGCCTCTTCTTTCGGCTTCGAGGGTTTGAGATCTGTTAGAGATCGATTTCTTGAATGCTTTGTTCTAGTGGCATACATCAATTTCCAGCTGTTTTAGGGATTTTTTTTTGCCTAGAGTTCACATCTTTTGTTCTCTGGGTTCCCTTGCTGGTAAATCTATTTACTCTCACTCTGAAGAAAGTGTACTAGAATATACTTTTTCTTCAGTTTTATTTCATTCTTTATTAAACCTAGTAGTTGGTTCAAAATTTTGCATGTTTGTCTAAATTGCCTCTTCTTTCGGCTTCGAGGGTTTGAGATCTGTTAGAGATTAATTTCTTGAATGCTTTGTTCTAGTGGCATACATCAATTTCCAGCTGTTTTAGGGGTTTGTTTTTGCCTAGAGTTCATCTTTTGTTCTCTGGGTTCCCTTGCCGGTAAATCTATTTACTCTCACTCTGAAGGAAGTGTACTAGACACTTGGTCAAAATATAGGTGAAGGGTCTTTTTTTCTCTGTTTTAATTAAATTTTTTTATTAACCTATTATTTGGTTCAAAATTTGTGTTTTTCTAAATTGCTTCTTCTTTCGGCTCCAAGGGTTTGAGATCTGTTGTAGATCTATTTCTTGAATGCTTTGTTCTAGTGGCATAGATCAATTTCCAGCTCTTTTGGAATCTTTTTCTTCTAGAGTTCTGCCATTTGTTCTCTGGGTTTCATTTGCTGGTAAATCTCAATGTTTATTTCTCTCAAGGTTACATCAAAGCTCCCCTTTTCCTCTCAATTTTTTTTATTTCTTCTCAATGTGCCCTATGCCTACGGATCTTATATCAAGCTTCCTGTTAAAAAACCCTCATTTATACTTGTTATTTACAATTAATTATGTTCCCTGGTTTAGAGGCTTTTCGTACAAATCCCTAAGAAATTTGATGCCTGGAGTGGGTATATTTACTTTTTCTATGAGATAGCAAGTACATATAATCTTGGTGCCTTGAATTTCCTGAGATTAAGAGAAAACAACGCTTACCCTGGTTGTTAAAATCCATTTTTCCTCATCTCAGATACAAGTTTTAAGATAAATATCTCACAATGGCACATTGAATACTCTCCTTTTCTCACATGTTGTTGAGATTCAATCGCTATGATGCTAGAATATACCACTTTGCTGACAGCCTCCTACTAATAAGCTCTGCCTGGATGGCAACGGAGCAATAGCGAGACATAATTTATTTTTAGGGATTGAATTCCCATCCGCTTTGCATTGTGCATTGATTTTTTAATGGGCTTATTGAGACTACAATGTTTCACACTAAACTCACTTGTACAAGTAAATGTTTCTTAATGGCAAGTGAGGTGATTGACGTATATTATGCACGAGTTACAAGGTGTAAAGTGTCACAATGTCGCGTCTGTTACGCAACATAGCAATGCAGTAATAAGATGAATTTTTATTATTTCCAAATTTTCTGATTGCTAATATATAAAACAGCCTGTTATTTTGGGAGGTATTCCTATTTAAGATATGAAGTTGGAACTTAACTGTAGTGTAGTTAAAGACTTGCAAAAGCTTCTTCTCCTTGGGGAATTAAAGCCACTCCTAGTTCATTTTACTTAGTCATCTCATACCTCTTGTATTTCTTGCCATGCGCGCTCCCTTTATTTGTTATTCAAAAAGCTTTTTAAGTCTATTCTTTCTTCCGGTAGATATACTGGTAGGTACAATCTTATTTGTTCATGTATTTCCTGACTTGTTTTCCTGCTTTTTCCCCTCATTACTATTAATATGCACCAGTTTATTTCTCTAACAAGGGATATGCATACTTACGTTTTTTCCCTTCTTTGTGCAGTGAGTCATCCACTGCAAGTACTCTTGTGGCCTAGATCTAGCTTCTGAGCTCTCTAAGAAAAGTTTTGGGGACATGGTATTAAATGGAGTTGTTTTCTGATCATTGTATGTTAGAAATACTTTAGTCGTACTTGCTGCTCTAAGCAGGCTTCCATGGATGTTAATGTGATATATTCCCCCTATGCATTCGTATCCCCATTGTTTTTAATGGAAGAAAATCTTGTTTATTTGGTTAGCTTATTTTCCTAGTTTCAATGTCCAGGCCTTGTTTAATATGCACCTTTTATCATCAAATATGGTTTGCTGGCCTTGATTTATCTGTATCTTTATATTGAATATGGTGAATTGAAATCTAATAATATTGTTTGAATTTTTTTGTATTTGCTGTTAAAATATCATAAATCTTAAGGTGCTGAAGATAATAGAACTTTTGCATATGCGGTTTTTGAATGCATCTCCTATAGTACCTCACTCGCTTGTTTTCCAAAGTGCTACATAGGTTTTTTTTTTCTTTTTTTTTCCAACACCTCACTCAAATGTTCTCCTCAAAAAGGAAGATTTTGCCATGCTTATACAGGAGCAACTTTGCCTTTTTTTTTAATGTCTGCATTGGGGCGGGTGTTGGGCGTAACCAACTGAGGTACTGTTGGATTAATTGAAAATGTAATGTCAGGTTTAGTGCATTAATCTGAATATAATAAGGCACCAATAACACTAAGATATGGTACATCCGATTATTATTCTCTTGAGGGCGAAATTGATTGATCTTTCTTGGGGTCAAGGGATTTGACTACTAACATTTATCTATGTAAAAATATTTTAATATTTTTTTAGTATATGCAACTTGATGGACATGAATTCCATTCGAACATACTATGTTCGATTAGTAAGCCAAGACAATATTTAGTTTTTTCGGGACCTTTCATCTTAAACTCTTTCTTTAAATATTCCGCAACTTTTGTAAGTTCTCCAGAATTCTCAATTAAATTGATATTATCGATATACATTACAATGATAGCAAATCCGTATTCTGTTTTCTTAATAAATACTCATGGGCAAATGAGATTATTGATATATCCCTCTTTAATAAAATACTCACTAAGACGATTGAGCCACATACGGCTGTATTGTTTCAATCCATATAAGACATGTTTAAGCTTAATTGAGTACATGTCACGTGGTTTTGCTGTGGGCAATTTGGAGTCCTTCGGGGACTTTCATGTAGATATTTGTATCTAACATTCCATATAAATATGTAGTAACCACGTCCATAAGATGCATGTCAAGTCCTTTTGAGACTATTAGACTAATGAGATATTGAAATGTAATTGCATCCATTACAAAGGAATATGTTTCTTCATAATCAATCCCAGGTCTTTGCTATAAACCTTGTGCCACGAGTCGTGCTTTATAATGAATAATATCATTTTTTTCATTACATTTTCGAGCAAATACCCATTTGTAACCAACACGGCTTACATCTTTGGGTGTTAGGACCACAGGTCCAAATACTTTGCATTTTGCAAGTGAATCCAATTCTGCTTGTATTGAAGATTTTCATTTTGGCCCATCATGTCGTTTTTGACATTCATCAAGACTATGTAGTTCAATATCATTATCATCAGTCATGATTTCAGTAGCTACTAAAAACGCAAATATATTGTCAACAATTATTTCTTTGCGATTCCACAATTTCTTTGACCATGCATAATTTGTAGAGGTCTCTTCATTTATAGGTTACATGTACCTCATTGGAGGTATGATCATCTCTAAGAACTTTATCCTCGTCAGAGTTTATTTGGTCAAGAATTGTGGATCCTTTTATAGCTTCTTCAGGAGAGCTTTCAATAAGGATCTTTTCCTTTGCAGCCTTTTCTAAAGTGCTACTATCCGTAGGATTAATTTGCCCTTTATATTTCCTTTTTCGAGGAACTAAATCTTTAGAACCAATTGGTCGTCCATACCTTAAACGTACTAATAATGATTCATTTGCTATCACATTTGACAGTTCTCCATTTAGGACATCAATCTTTGCTGAAACGTATGTAGCTGTTATATGTGATCTAGTCACTCGTGTTATAGCTGTAAATGCATCAAGCATTTGATAAGCAACCTTTTGAAGATAAGTGATCCTTTGTACTTCAGTTTCGCATTGATTGGTTTGTGGATTGAAATGAGACATATTTATTGCATTCAGCATAAGTCACGTTGTTCATCAGGCTTAATTCCTCCCCCTAACGTTGGGAAGATTGTCTCATTAAAATCACAATGCAAAATGTGTAGCAAAAGTATCACCTATTACGGGTTGCAGATACCGTATAATAGATGGTGAGTCAAAACCAATATAAATTTCCAATCTACGTTAAGGTCCCATTTTTGTACGTTGTGATTGTGCAATTGGAACATGTACCGCACACCCAAAAATGCATAGATGTGAGATATTTGGTTGGTGGCCAAGAACAAGTTGTAATGGTAAATACTTGTGATAGGTTGTGGGGTGAAGCTAGACCAATGCCACCACATGTAAAATGGTATGTCCCCATGCATATACCGGTAATTTTGTCCTCATAAGTAGGGATCACACCATCACTTGAAGGTGTTTAATAAATGACTTAGCTAACCCATTTTGGGTATAGACATGAGCAACATGATGCTCAATGTCAATCCCAATTGACATATAGTAGTCATCAAAAGTTTTTGGTGTAAATTCATCGGCACCATCCAACCTAATAGATTTGGTTGGATATTCTGAAAAATGTGCTTAAAGTTTAATGATTTGGGCAAGGAGACGTGCAAAAGTAATGTTTCCCATAGATAAGAGACATACATGTGACCACCTCATGGATGCATCAATTATGACCAACAAGTATTTGAATGGTCCACACTAAGGGTGAAAATGTCCACAACTATCCCCTTGAATTTGTTATAACAATTTTGGAGATTTTACAACGATTTTAGATGGGGATGGCCTCAAAATTAACTTGCCTTGGGAACAAGATGTACAAGCATAATCATTAGAAAGGAGAATCTTCTGGTTCTCCAAATGATGTCTATGCAAATTTTTCAATAATTCGACGCATCAAGGTAGATCCAGGATTACCTCGACGATCATGCCAAAGTATGAAAAATTGTGGATCACTAAAATTTTGGCTCCTTACAACATATAACTCAATTATTCTTATTGTGGTATAATATAATCCAAAAGAAAAGGCTTGAAGAGTTTCCAAAATATACTTCTGGTTTGAGACAAATGAAGTAATATAGAAATACTCAATATTATCTTATGATATGGTCTCAATATGATATCCATTATAACATATATCTTTAAAACTCAATAGATTTATCCTCGATCTTGTTGAGTATAAAGCGATGTCAACATATGCTACATAACCTTGTCTGAATTATCGACAAATGCATCATTCAACAATACTAAAGTCGATTACTTGAACAGTAGTTGTGTTCTCAATAATAATGAATCGACAATTATAATATATTTTTACTTATAACACATCACTATTTGTCAGAAAATGATGAGAGGAGGAAGACCACATTAAAGAAAGTGAAATGTAAACTATAATATTGATTAGACATGTCACGACTCATGACACATCACATGATTCAACTGTTACTATATTTTTGTAAAATCTCTTAATATAGTTGATTGTGGAATTCAAGAAATAGGTATATATGTAGCATGTTAAAACAATACATTTTTTTTTTTGGCAAAACATAAAATATTGATTAGGCCCCATGAGGCAATACAAAAACAACGTAGTTTACAAGGTTTGCAACCTCCTTAGGAACAATACAACGAAAACTAAAATAATGGGCACCCCACGCGGAAAGGGTGTGAGTCTCAAAATTAAAAGATTTACTAATGCACTTGAAGTAAAAACCAACAAAATTTGCCGCCAAACTCAACAGATTTGGAGCAAGAGTGGGAGCTCCCTAGGAAAGATCTGAAGAATTGTTGGCAAAAACTTTAACAAGCCTCTTGCAATAAAAAATAATGAGAGCTCTTTCAATTCCGGCCTCCCTCGCAGCTTTTACTCCCCTAATAACCGCTATAGCTTCCGCTTCTTCAGGGTCGGCGGCCCTGGAAAATTCATGACCTACAGAGACTATCAAATTGCAATCAAATTTAATAACAAAACCAGAACCACAATTAAAGCTATCAGAATACTAGGAAGAATCAACAAAAATAGTAGACCATCCTTCACCCGCTGTGGGCTGAGAGGGCATTTTGATAGTAGGAATTTGAAGGATGGGGTCAATATTGGTGGCCCCCAGATAGCTTTTAGCTAACCTAATAATTTATTGCTGAAAAAGACGTTTATTGTTGAAAACAATATTATTTCTATCGTTCCAAATGACAAACATGATAGTAACAGTTTTACCCCAAATGGAAATGGTGTCATTGCCTATACAACTCTTATTAGCAAGAATGTACATAACCTTTTGAAAGGAATCATAATAAGGCCACACACTATTGTTAAGAGAGAAGTCAGAAGCATAGTAGATGTCTTTCAAGTTCTAACAGTAAAACAACGCATGAGTAGCAATTTCTTCTTCTTCTCCACATCTGAGACAAATAACTTTGTTCATATCTTCGTTGTGAGTTAGGTTGATCCCAGTAGGAAGGCCTTCATTCATAGCTCTCCAGAGGAAATATTGGATTCTAAAGGGTACCTTCACTTTATAAATTGAAGACCAAGAATTATCAAGACAAATTCCATTGTGGAACTGACTAGACTCAAGGCAAACTTTTTATGCTATGAATTTATAGACTAACTTTATAGTGAGGATACCATTATTCTCTTTAGTCTACCTGAGTGTGTCCGTAGCAGAGTTTTTTCTCAGAGGAATCGCCAAAATATGGTTAACAATGGACTCCAAAAAAATATTTAAAATACGATTAATCTTCCAAGAGTGATAAACAGGGTAGATAAGATATGAGACTTTAGAAAACTCCTTGCTCCTTAGGACCGGCCTTAATGGCCGACCAAACAAAATTTAGGGATCTATGGCTCTTGCCAGAAGTCAATGTTTTCCCCATTCCCAATGTGCCAACGAAGATTTGTCAAAATTTTGCCTTTGGCTCTAAGAATGCCTTTCCATATCCAAGAATCAGTAGCTTTTATGGCAACGGTCATGACAGACTCCTTGGGGGAGTATTTCTTTATTAAGTTATTTTCCTACAGCTTTTCTGGCTCTTTAATGATGTGCCAGAACAATTTAGCCAACAGAGAATAGTTGCTGAAAACAACTTTTCTGATGCCTAGACCACCGACCTTTTGGGGCCTGCAGATTCGATTCTAGCTAATGAGATGGGCTTATTCTTTCCTTCTTCGTAATTAGTACCCTAGATAAACCTAGCATTGAGGGAGTCCAACTTGCTGCAGATCTTAGCCGGAAATGGGAAGACCGACATAAGATACGAGAGAATTACTGAGTTAACAACTTTAATAAGGGTGAGTTTACCGACCTGAGAGAGGAACTTTGCTTTCCACCCCTCAATTCGGTTTGAGACTATAAAGATAATACTTTAAAAATCCAGGCATTCAAACCGCCCAAATGGAAGTGGGGCTCCGAGGTACTTTTCTCCAGGGGTATTCCTCTTGATGTTTAAGATTCTTTGGATCATCCTAAGATGCCGACGATGAGAGTTTTTGCTGAACATGACGCAAGATTTATCAAAGATTACTTCTTGGTTGGACACTCTTCTAAAGGTTTCCCGGGATTCTTTAACCGTATTAGCTTTGTCTAGGGTGGCCCTCCAAAACACAAAACTATCATCAGCAAAAAGAAGGTGAGAAATAGGAATACCACCTCTAGAAGTTTTGATATCGTGCAACTTTCCTTCAGCCTCTTCTTTTAGAAGTATCTTGGAGAGAGTTTCGGCACAAAGGATAAACAAGAAGAAAGATAACAGGTCACCTTGGCGAATGCCTCTTTCAGGTTTCAATAGACCAAATGGCAAGCCATTCAGATTAAAGAAGAAGGTAGAGGTGGAGACACACTGATTGATCCAATCTCTCCACGGAAACCCATACCTTCCATAGAGTCATCCATAAAATCCCATTCAACTCTATCCAAAGCTTTGCTAATGTCAAGTTTGATGGCCATGTAACCCGAAGTTTTTTTTTCCTGAGTGTTGAAAATTTTCTGCGTCATCACGATGTTATCGAAAATTTGCCTTCCTGGGACAAAGGCATTTTGGGCAGGGAAAATAAGCTCTTCTAAAAGGGGTTTAAGGCGATTAGCCAAAATTTTATAGATAATCTTGAATTTGACGTTGCAGAGACTAATGGGGCAAAAATCACCGGGATTCTCCGGATTGGGTTTCTTTAGAATAAGGGTAATGTTTGTGTGGCTAAACTCTGTCAAAAGATGGTATGTCTGGAAAAAAGTAAGAATAGCTTTGTAGAGGTCACCACCTATAGTGTCCCAATATTTTTGAAAAAATAAAGGAGAAAAACCATCTGGGTCAGGTGTCTTGTTTGGGTTCATAGAGAAAAGGGCTTCTCTAACCTCTTCTAGGGAAGGCAACTGAGTGATATCTTTGCTAGTGTCCTCAGAGATAGCTTTATAAAAAATATAGATGTCCTTAACTTTGAGAGTGGGTCTGGAAGAAGATAAAATATTATGGTAGAAGTCAACGATAGTGTTACCAATATCCGTTTCGCTAGAGACCCAAGTGTCGTCTTCTCTATGAAGTCTGCTAATAGTTTTTTTTTTTTTTTTTTGCGGCAAATGGTAGGGAGATGGAAAAACTTGGAATTCGTGTCTCCTTCCTTAAGCCAAATTTATCTAGATTTGTCCCTCCAAAGAGATTCTTCTTGATTGAGGGTGGTGCCAAGCTCTTTTAGCAGGTCAAATTCCGCTAAAGAATCAACCTTAGAAGGGGCATCCTTTTGAATCGAGTAAATTTTCCCTCTAAGGTATTTAATTTTTTTTTGGGATATGGTCAAACACTTCTTTACTCCACGCAGAAATGTCCTTCTTAGTTTAACAAAGTTTACGGCAAAACTTAAGGGGTCACGACCCAGTTTGGTGAAGGGCCCAATCTTTTTGAATAACTTCCTTGCATCCCATGTGCTTAGCCCAATAACCCTGAAAATGGAATTGTTTAGGATGACTCTCAATTATCGGGTCAGTATCGAGAATAATGGGGCCATGGTCAGAATCAATAATAGGGAGGTTGGTAAGGTGAGCCTCAGGAAAACTAAGGACCCACGAGTTCGTCGCCTGAGCTCTATCCAGTCCTTCTTTAACAAGGTCTCGACCAATCCTCTTGTTGGACCATGTGAAATTAATACCAGAGAAGCCAAGGTCAACCAAAGAAGAGTCAAAAAATAAAATTTTCAAAGGGGTTAGGGAGAGAGAAGTCAAAAGGGGTTTTACAAAAAATTTCTTCTTTGCATGTAATACTGTTTAAATCGCCAATAATAAGCCATAGATAGCTAACAGATGTAGAGAAACTCATTATAGTGTTCCAAAAGGCTTCTCTATATTGGAGGTTCGGGGGGCCATAAACAAAGGAACAATGCCAATAAACATGACAGGAGTCAGGAGGGGGGGGGGGGGTTTGGAAAGGAGAACAGAGGAGATAAGAGCATCGATATCGCTAAGGGAAAAAAATAGAATAGTAAGATTTATGTTGCCATTCCAAGCGAGCCAAATCCATCCTTCATTCGAAGTAGTGGAGTTAACGACATGAGAAGAAGAAAAACCAAGAGATAAAAATTTACGAAAAAAATTAAAGTTAGAACATTTAGTCTCACTAAGAAAAATAATATCTGGGTCAAATTTTTTTCGGTGGGCTAGAAGTTCCCAGAGGGTAGCTGGCTTCCCGCTCCCCTTACAATTCTAAGAAAAGACTAACATAAGCAACCGAGAGCCAGTGTCGGGCCCGCTTCCAAAATGTTGAGAAGAGAAAAAGAAACATTTATTTTCCTATTGGTCATTGTCCTTTTAAGACGGGGACCTAAACCGCTACACATATGGTTCTCAACCTGAACTGGGGTGAGAGAATAAAATGGGGCAGTGGGGATGTTAGAAAGTAACTTCGACAACAATCTATATTGGCCTTTCGTCACACTACTAGGGTCCAAGAGGTGAACTAAGTACTTTATAAGAAGTACAAATGTCACACGACCTTTGGGAGGGCGGGTAGAAATATAGTACTTTATAAGGACGAAACATGCGAATAATGGTGCCTTAGCCAGAATTTTATGAAAGCTTTAGAAATGCCGAAAGAAAATTTCCTACCTAAAGACTGAGTATGATTAAGTTGTTTAACTCTAACACAATGTAAGTGTAGGGACTTATCCCTCGAGCTATGAACACTCGACCTCATCTATACCTCGAGCTCCAGAAGACTCGATCTTATCCAGTACTAGACTCACGCATAAAAAAACATGTTAACAGTTACACATTGACCACGAACTCAAGCAGAACGTGGATCGTCTACAACAGATGTAAACAAAACAAGTTAACATACACCTGTTTCCCACGAGCTAGCAGTTACACACTAAACTGACAATGACTCCCACTTTCAGGAGAACGTCTTCGAGTACGATGTCAAGCTGAGAGCATGGTCTATAAAAGGGTAGAGCTCCTAAGGGAATGGGGTGGTCGACAGACAATTCTATACAGACAATTATCTGATCTCTAGCTATTTTTTCTTAGATTAACTCTTGTAATCAGATTCTCTTACTCTCTCAAGCAATAATACTATTTTTTAAAAATCCTCCACTCGAGGTCGTGGTTTTTACCTATTCACAGGTTTTCCACGCTAAATCCCCTGTGTCAAGTGTTATCTCTTATTTAATTCTTGGCATAGTAGTTCTTGGTGTAAGGATTGATTGCAAGCTAGTTTGAGCTTTACCAAATCTGGTCCCTACATTTGGCACCGTCTGTGGGAACACACAATTTTTCCACATACTTAAGGACCACGATTGATACTCATCAGTCGAGTAGTATTCAATTATGGTTCAAACACGTCAATCTTCGGGAGCTCAGCCTGAAATTTCGAGGGAACCTGATCGGGTTGCCGAAGCTGAGAAACGGAGTCAGCTCGAGCGCCAACTATTGGAAGATCGAGAACTCCACGAGAAGGTGTCAGAACGAGAACGTCAAACTCGTGTTCTGGAGACAAAGAAACAAGAAGCTCAGATGTTAGCTTTTCAAACAGCTCTGAAAGCATTACAGAGCAGCCAACCACCACCAGCCCTGAGAGAGAGTCAAGCAGTACCAACAATCTCAAGGGTTTTCGTTCACGAGAGGTTAGGGCCACATGAGGTACATAGTACAAACATTTCCAGGATTCATTGTGAGGATCCACAAGTACCGATAGTCTCAATTCATTTGGGACAGGAGGCGCAGACAGATATCAGCAGAGATCGTAGGCCTTCCAAGCAGCCCGAGAAAGTCTTGCGACCTCCTTACCGAGCCCCGCTTCCTGAACATGTGAGCGAGGAAATAGGTGACCATGTTCCCAGACTCATACGTCAAGCAGTTTCTACAATTCCAATACTTCTGGTAGTTCCAGCAGCCCCTATCCTTTAGCATTATATTTCTCAGGAACTCATAGACCAGCGTATCAGAGAGATTATCGAAGCAACGTTTTTAGACGCGAAGGATGACTAGCACAAATTACAAGGTAGTCTAATTGCTAAAGAATTATTTGATATGAATGTCCCAACAGGTTTTCATACACCCAAGATCATCAAATACAAAGGAACCGATCCTAGCCAGCACGTTCAACAATTCCGCGACACATTGGGTTTGTATTCTAATCTGAATCACATCCTTTGCCGGCTCTTCGCCACCAGTCTCCAGGACAAACCTTTCTGTTGGTTCCACTATTTACCAGAAGATTCGATTCATACCTTTTAGCAGTTGCAGAAAATCTTCATCAAGGCTTATGCCCACAACAAAGACAAAGAAGAGAACTTATATTCTCTTTTAAGTCTCAAACAAGCACAAGGGGAGAAGCTCGAGAAGTTCGCCAAGAAGTTTCTCAAACTGGCTCGGAAGGTCGATAATCTAAATCAGAAGACAACCGTGTTCACATTCATAAATGCTCTGCAGTTCAATTGCAAAGCTAAAGAGTATCTCTTCCTGAAGAAGCCTAAAACTCTCGAAGGAAAAATTGAGAAACCGATCTTCTTCATCAGCAAGACACTTACTCCAGCGGAAACGAGGTACTCTAAAATTGAAAGATTACTTTTAACTCTCGTTTACACCGCACAAAAACTCAAACACTATTTTCAAGCACATCCTGTCAAAGTCATGACGAACTACCCACTTTGGGAAGTATTGTCTAAGAAAGAGAAATCCATAAGAGTACAGCAGTGGTCCGTCAGTTTGAGGGAACACAAAATCAAATTTGAGCATCGAATTTCCGAAAAGGGTCAAGCAGTCACTGATTTTCTAGCAGACTTTCCAGTTTCAGATCCTGACTTGGAAGAACATGATCCAGATCTCGCCGAAGATGCAGCAGATGAGATTCCACCCTTCAAATCTTTTGATGATCGAGTATCATGGATATCTCAAAAGGATGGAGGCTCCTCGCCGATGGTTCAGCAGGACCCGCAGGGTCGGGAATTGGGATCGCTCTCATTACACCTTCCAACGACAGAATCGAGAAATCCATCCATCTCGACTTCGAAGCCTCGAACAATGTTACAGAATACGAGGCACTCATTCATGGTCTGGACATGGCTCTCGAACTCAGAATCACTGAAATCTCAGCCTAAATAGACTCTCTTCTAATCGTTCATCACTACTCAGAATATTATAAGAAGAACGAAATCATGGTTGATTATGCAGCTCTGGTTGTAGAAAAACTAAACAAAATTCACAAAGCTACGCTCGAATACCTCCCTCGAGGAGAGAATCGCCACGCTGACTCCTTGGCTTACTTAGCCAGAGTATTGGGTACAGAATCAAGACACCTTCAAATCGAAGTTATTTCTTGCCCCAGTATTAATCGTACTGCAGTATATGCGATTAACACTGGGGGCGATGAGATGGCGGAAGATGATAGGGGGAAACCTTTTATTACTTATCTCGGTCAGGATAACTCATGCAACGGGCCACTACCAGATGATCCAAAGCAGTACAGACACATTATCGAGAATTTAATGCGCTACACAGTCCAACCAAATGGCGATCTCTACAGATGCTCAGTCACTGGTCCATACTGCAAGTGCCTCTCTAAGGAACTTGCCGACAACATGCTTTGAGATCTACATGAAGGAATCTGTGGATCCCATACCGCAGGACGAGCTCTAGCTAACAGAGCTATTACCCAAGGAGTGTTCTGGCCAGGGATGCGGAAGCAAGCTGAAGAATACTAAAGGAAATGTGATGCATGTCAGCGTCATGGAAATCAAATTCGAGCCCCTACCCTCGAACTCCATGCAAGTAAGGTGTACTGTCCATTTAAACGAGGGGCACTAGATCTAGTTGGTGAATTCCCCAATACTCCGGGTAATAGGAAATTTCTCTTTGTTGCCACGGATTACTTCACTAAATGGGTTGAAGCAGTTCTTCTCAGAACTCAAGAAGAAGATGTCATTTTTTTTCATTTGGTAGCATATCATCACAAGATTTGGTGTCCACATTTTTTCCGTATCGATAACGGTCTTCAGTTCGTTGGAACAAAGGTCGTAGCATTTCTCAACAAACACAACATAATCCATTCTCCATCAAACCCATACTACCCCCAGGGAAATGGACAAGCGGATATCACAAACAAGATCATCGTGGATGGTCTCAAAAAGCACCTTATGTTACAAAAGAAGGGCAACTGGATACGTGAATTACCTCACGTCTTATGGGATTATCGAACTACGCCCTGGAAGTCAACACAGTGCTCTCCTTTTCTGTTTGTCTATGAAACTAAAGCAGTCATTCGAACGAAGTACCACCATCCTGTGAGAGACCACGAGCTCACAGACGAAGAAAATAAGTTCAAATTGGCTTGCAACCTCAATTGGATCGATGAGACACGAGATCGAGCTGTCGCAAATCTTGGTCGATATCATTAAACACTGGAAAATTTGTACAACAAATGAGTTCGCACTTGGGAGTTTGCCATCAACGACTGGGTCCTTCGAGAAATCCCAGATAACATAAAAGATCCACATGCTGGGAAACTAACAGAAAACTGGGAAGGTCCTTTCATGGTCATAGGTCGAACTGGTCTGGGTTCATACTATCTCATGATGGAGGCTGGTGACAAAATTCCAAATCCATGGAATACAAGAAGATTGAAGTTATATCGCCGCTAAATAGCTCCTCCGTCACTCAATAGCATTCAATCCACCTCGAGATTTTACCTCCAGTATATGTACAAACTCTTTTCGATCAATAAAATATCATTTTTATCACAAGAATCCCTATGAATCAATGAAATCTCCATTCAAGGGTAAAAGCGCAGTTTATCCTAGCTCGATCCCTAAAGGTAAACAACGTCCAACATTGGTAATGGCATAGATAATACTAGCCTAACTCCTGAGGATACTCATACATCCGAAGGCGGGGGCCATAATGAACCTCTTAGCCTGAGGATAACAAGCCTAAAGCACGAGTGAGGAAAAAACTTGCTCGCTGCCGCTAAGCTCCAACATCTAACATTGGTAATGGCATAGATAATACTAGCCTGACTCCTGAGGATACTCATACATCCGAAGGCGGGGGCAATAATGAACCTCTTAGCCTAAAAATAACAAGCCTAAAGCACGAGTGAGGAAAAACTTGCTCGCTGTCGCTATACTCCAATATCCAATATGGTATCAAGCCATAGATAATACTAGTCGAACCCCTGAGGACTCAAAAACCTCCAGGGCTGAGGCAATAAAGAGCCTCAGCTTGCGGGATCAGGCCTAAAGAATGAGTAAGATGTTGCTCGCTGCCGATAAGCCTAGCTCTCAAATATGGTATCAAAGCATAGATAATATTAGTCGAACCCCTGAGGAAACACAGATCTGAGGCAGAGGCTATAAAAAACCTCTTAGCCTGCGGTGACCGCCTAAAGTACGAGCAAAGATTTTACTAGCTCGCTACCGCTAAGCCTCCCTGAAGTCCAAGGGTTGAAGCGCAGATAATACTTACTTCTACACCCACGAACTTCTTTTAATTCAATGGGTCAAACCAGAGAATAACATCTACTGCAGGTGTGGAAATGTTATTTTCTCATATCAGCATTTCAAATTATAACGCTTCTCTCAAGGTCTTGCATCGAGCACTGAAGCATCAACATCTGCTACATACAAAAGGTACTCGTTATCAGAATTCAAGTCTATTTCTTTTTAATTATGCTGGATTTTCTTGATAGGAGAGCAGTCGACCTTCCTCCCACAACAGGAGTAGGTGAGGCTATACTCGAGCTTCCCCCCATTTCAGTCCTGGATACCATATATTCTGGAGCTCGTTCAGCAATAATTTCTCTCCCTCGAGCTATCTGTTCAGCCATCGTGGTCCCAATACAACAATCCAAAACCCCAATTGGATCTATGCTCGAGATATCGAGTTTACATACACAAGTCCTTCCAGAGAAGCAATCTTGCATCAAATCTCTCTCAACCTGTAGGAATTTTATTTCCTCGACAAAAAATGCAACCAATGCGCTTAATTGTCGCTGATGCAAAGCTTCACCATCACATTTTTCTTATTAATGAACTACGAGTTCCTTAAAAGCTTGGTGAGTAACAACAACGCACTTGTTATCCTTCAAGCGACGAGCCTTCGATTCAGCCAGTTCAGCTACTAATTGATCAATAGGTTCACTCATCTGCCTTGTAAGATCTATCGACTTCTGCCAAGAATTTGTGAGATCAATACGCATATTCTCCACTAACTCTTCTTTTCGACGAAGAAATGCCTTCATCTCTCGACTCCCCTCACCATAAGCAATTTCACCAACCCTTTTATCCAATTCAAATTTGAGGTCTTTCTGATACTTCATTTCAAATACACGTAATTCCCGCTCCAATTCAGAAATTCGAGCACAGAGTTGATTAATTCTTTCATTCATCTCCTTATCACGTTGCACAGCCCTCCTCACATTTCCGCAAGCGTGGGCCAAATCATCTGCCAAACTTTTGTTCTTGGCTTGAATCTCTGCTAAATCAGCCCTGCTCTGAGCCTCTCTCCCCTTTAAATGAAGTAAATCAGCCTTCAAACGATCTAACCAGGTGATCAAACTATCGCGTATTTGTGCAGAGTTATGCAATTCTAAATCTTTGCCCGCAATACTACTGTTTATTTTTTAAAATCAGCCTCAGGCACAACCAAGTCAGTTCGCGTAGTATCTAGGTCGATCTCTTTCTTTAACAACTGCTCGTTCAGAGCACGAATTTTACACTTCATATCAGATATCTCGTCATTCAATGCTTTAATACGGTATTGGTCTAACTCAGCCTCGTGCCGAGAACATGACGCAACCTTTTCCTTCAACTCAGCAAGTTCGCTGGTATGTTGGTTCAAGGCCAAATCCTTGCTCAAAATTATTGCAGTCTTATCCTTGACTTGTCTCTTAGTTTCTTCGAGCTTTAAAGAAAGCTTCACATTATCATCCAATTGATCTTCATACAGGGAGATCAAAGCCTCGTATTCCTCTGCATACTCAGCATTATACAAAAGAGTCTGCTCTTCTCTCTCTCTAGCAACGTCTAGCTCCTTCTGCATAACAGTTAGCAGGGACTCACAACATTAGTACCTCATTGGGAAACAGATCGACAGAAGCATACTGACAAACTTCCAGTACAGACACCTGTAAGCTCGAGACAACCAATGCCTCCTAGGCCTACCGACCATAATAAGTTTTGGTCGCAAGACAGAGTGTACATACACAAACATTCTGAACTAGAATAAACTTACAAGGTACATATCCCTTCTTCTATTAAATTCTTGTTCATCTAGTTATTAATTTATCTAAATTATCTAACCTGCAATTCAGCAGAGGATTTTTTCTCCACTTCAAGCAGGCCCTCTAAGTCTACAACTCCGAGGCGCGAGCTTTCTATCTCCTACAATACGAAATTTGATAAGAAAAGCGTTATTGGCATCAAACAGCAGTAAAATATTACAAAGTTCGAGTTTATGTTTCACAACCAATGTTACATTACACGATCATCCTACCTGATCTATAGTTTCCTGATTATCGGTAGCGGTCTTTTCAGCAACATTTAGACCATCCTCTATTTCCTCAACCTTCTCTTCATCTATAATTTCCTTCTCTTCATAATTCCCTTCGTTAAATGCCATAATCTTCGCCTTTGTATACCTCAGCTGGTAGAGTTTCCTTGCAAGGTTGTTCCGAGAAGTAGCAGACGCGGTAACCAATTGCTCTGCTTCACCTACACTTTCAGCCCTAACTTCCTTCAGCTTTAGAGCAGCAGCTTCCCTTTCTTTCTCCAGCTTCAACTGGAAAGCTTCCCTCTCCCGAGTCAAGTTCTCTCCAAACTAGTTTTTCTCTTCCTCTAGCTAGGAGATCCTCTTTTCCAGCTCAATCGACCTATCCTGGAAATCAAGCTGAACCCCCCTCAGAGCACGAGCAAACTGCAAAAATAAATAAGTCAGCTCGAGCAACAAAACAGCTCGACAAAACCAACTATTTACTAACCTTCTTAAACTCATCATCCACAACAGCAACCATCTTCTCTCGAGTTTAACTCGACATTGTTCCTCCAGGAGACCGGTTTCAACCTCAAAACGCGGCCTCAATTCCGCCCCTTTAGTAATCTTATCATTTTCCTCTAATACCACCTGCGACTTTATGGGGGAAGTTACCTTCCTCCTCTTACTACTATCGTCCACACTGTTCGACGTAACAAAATGAGAAGCAGCCCCCCTTTTAACGGCCTTCCTCTTCGCCAGGTTCTGTACAACAGTGCTAGAGACAGTGGCCATGTCCACTGGCCCATCTAGCATTTCATTAAGCCGCGCGAGCTTCAAAGGTGTATTAAGTTCGGGAGTTGAAAATTTTTCTTCCATAGAGCCTGGAGTTTTCCCAGCCATTCTCCTCTTCGCTTGAGATCTCCTGACCTTGTCATCCTTACTAGCTACCCTTTTGAACCTACTTATCTCTAACTTTTTGAGAACAGCTTCGAGCTCAGTGCCTTCCCTGGCAACGACGTCTATAAATGATTCCTTCCTCGAAACTTTGTAATTAATTCCTGTATAAAAAATCGGCAACGTAAGATACAAATCAACTATAGAAATATAGTTCAACATACAAATGATAGTTCAATTTTCAATGGTATACTTACCCTTTGTTATAGCTCTATTATTAAGTTCCAGGGGTTTCTCATCAGACCACTGAAGACATTTACCAGACACCCATAAAAGGTTGTCGTTCCACACTCGCCCTGCTGAAGACAGGTTGAAGAAGCATGGTCTTGAAGAACTAGAAGAAAGATTTGCTCCATCAGTTGCTGTGACATATTTAACAGCATAATACTCTAGAAAATCCTTGGCAGTAATCCTCCTCTCACTACCAGATGCAGCCCATCTTTCATTAAGGGTTTCGCATACAAGGATAACTTCTCAAAAATTGCAATTCAATTGCGCCGGGTAAGTCCCAATCATATTCATAACACTCTTAGCCAAATTGCTCAAAGGCAGCGTTAACCCATAGTCGAACTGGGCTAAATAGCAACAAAACCCATCAGTTCGACTATCCTTCACCACGTCGTAAACGTACTCCAAGGATACTACGACCCCCAAACGCCTGCACCTCTTTTCTTTAGTCAAATCAGGCAACAAATACATGTAAAGCCCTCCTTGACTGACACTGCAAGTCCTAAAGAAATTACCCCTATATCTGAAGGCATGCCCCCAAATCCCATCTATACTACTTTTGGCCTTACAAAACTCCCTAAACTGACTTGAACCTGTTGGTTACTCAACTCGAGAACCCTTCAGACGAGGCCATTCTACTAATTTGGCTACAGTATCCTCCTCATCCTCTACTCCAATGACGGGAGATAAATGCCCTACGAGGCCTACTTCGCCAACCTTTGCACAATCGGAAATCGAAACCATACTTATCTACAGTAAAGGGTCAACTTTACAAAATGCAGGTCCAACAAAACCTACAGATAGGTCGAGGTATATATATCAATTTTTATCTCACACTACTAGATCACTTCTGCAATCCAAAGCTGTGACAAAATGATTGGTATCGCCCCACAGTCATTATTCCCGTTGTTATTTTTTTTATTTTTTGTGTTTGGGTAGGGAATACATCCTTATCCCGACAAAATAAAGATTTTTATACAAAAATTCTTATAAACCCAAAGACAAACTTACCTTCAGCACCCGAGTGAGAGTCTACAGCGTTGGTCCGTACCAATTTGCTCAATTTCTGCAACTTCTTCCAAACCTCCTCGATCTCAGCCTCCTCTCGTAGTTTGCAATTGAGACTCCTAATCACTGCTTTTCTCTTATCATTTCCTCCTTCAGCGGTAATGGAATTGTCAATTGAGATCTCTCTCTCTCTAACCCTTCTCTTCCTTTTCTGGTTTTCTGTATTCGGAGAGGGAGGAGAGGGGGTACTTATACACCTTTCCCCGAACCGCTGGCAGTTTAAAGTTTTCCAGTAAGCAGTCCTCGATTCCTGAACTGAGCCGTTTGTTCCTCTGAACCTGTCAGACGTGTCGTACCGCTTCGGTGAAAACACCTTCCCATCATTATACCAAATATTATACTTTAACGTATCTCTCAGCCTCTTGGTCCCACCCTTTTCACAATACCCCAAACTCATGATTATGAATTTTCTACTTTAAAATTTCACGTACATTTGTTTGCCCTACTTATACACCTTGACTTTAACGTCAATATCAGTTAGCAACACAAATTCAAAAATTCAGTTTCAACAGCAATCCTAGTCATAACCTATATTCGTGAACAAATTTTTCTTCAAGTAAATTCGGACAATTACATTTCAAAATTTTTAAAAATATAACAGTCAATCACTCCAATCCCCAAGATACTTGTATTTGAAGCAACCAATGTACCCAAATACGCCACAAGCTTTTCGTAGCCCTGAGGCGATATCCCTATCCTCATTGATGATCTCCTCCCTGGCCATCATTAGGACAAACTTTTTACGATCTTCAACAGACTGCCAACAGGTACGCATGGACTCAGACCAGTACACGTGGTTCATTTCCTCGTACCTTTCTACATCAGTCTTACCCTCGTAGTTCTCTCGGGTTTCGAGTAGAACCGCATCATAATCTTGATGCCCAAAAATAGCTTCCCTTATTTCATCAATCTTGAATGCTAAATGCAAGTCGTTCAACACACGCGCTTCAGCAGCCCTCTAAGAACGAGTCTTCACCATTTTTTGTGAATAACCTTCTTAAAGAACAAGTCACACTTTTATACTATTCAGTTAACCGGACTAATTTTTTGATTGACTATACGCAACGTATTTCAGTTTCTATAACCCACTCTTCCCGGGTTCGAACTACTTACTATTATCTTTTCGTACTTAATCGAGCTCTCTAAAGTTTATATTTCAATCCTTATGTTTACATCTGTTAAGCTCGATTCATTTATGAAGTAGGATAAGGTATGTTATCCCACCAACTATTCACTCCCATATTATGTACAGCTCGATGACATGTCAACTATTTCTGCTTTTCGCTAGTAAGAAACAAACAAAAATATTCTTTTATTACGCTTAATTTTTATCTAACAAGTTGGTTACAGGCCTACCCCTACGGCGTTGCTTTACAATTTCAGAATCAAGTTTTTCGAAGCTCAATATTACAAATACTTTCTCAACACGAGGACAGGTCTCTAGTTCTTTTCTCGTTGCCAAGATAATGTTGATCTTCCAGAGAAACCTCAGCCAGAGGTTAAAAATTGCAAGTCTGTAATAGGTCAAACACGTCTTTCCTCTTCATTTCCCTGTAGGAAGAATTAAAAGAAAAGACGATGGTACCGAAAGAAGCGATCCAACTTCCACCTCCACCACCGCCGTCTCTTCCTCCTTATCCCCACTAACCCGGAGTTCGTGTAGATTGAAGAGGACTCCTACCTTAGAAATCAAAGCGTCATTAGAGATCAGGGATTTTGTATCGCATGCACCCCAGCCGCTAAATTAAATACTACATAATACCCGGAATATTTCACACAACATTCTTTAACAAAACAACAAAGGGAGTCTCCCTACTCTGATAACCACAAAACCATATCCGGAATCACTCCATGATGAAAGAAAGCCGGGTATGATACACTTGATTCCTCATCTTAACCATGATTTTGCAAAGGTATGCTTCCAAAAAACTCATTTTTTCTCACCCTACAAAACAGACATGTTTGTTTTTCTCTGCAGCGAAGATGTGTTGCAGGTTATTCGGCGATCAAATCCAACCACTATTTATAGCAATACTGCATTTAATGCAAGTTGTTTCCCCAAACAGTCATCCGCTCGGGAAAACCAATAGTCTTCCCATAACACTCACGTGTCATAATGATAACACATTCTTCAATACTGACGTTCCATTTTTCAAGTGCCGCTTACATCATCACGAGGTCCAAGTTTTAAGGTTTTTTCTCAACTAAAGCCACACGTGACTTTAATTACGAGGGGGAGATTGTAGGGACTTATCCCTCGAGCTATGGACACTCGACCTCATCTATACCTCGAGCTCCAGAAGACTCGATCTTATCCAGTACCAGACTTACGCATAAACAACACGTTAACAGTTTCACATCGACCATGAACTTAAGCAGAATGTGGATCGTCTACCACATAAGTAAACAGAACAAGTCAATATACACCTGTCTTCTACGAGCTAGCAGTTACACACTCAACTGCCCATGACTCCCACTTTCAGGAGAACGTGTTCGAGCACGATGTCAAGCTGAGAGCAGGGTCTATAAAAGGGTAGAGCTCCTAAGGAAATGGGGTGGTTGACAGACAATTCTATACAGACAATTATCTGATCTCTAGCTATTTTTTCTTAGATTAACTCTTGTAATCGGATTCTCTTACTCTCTCAAGCAATAATACTATTTTCATAAAATCCTCCACTCAAGGTCATGGTTTTTACCTATTCACAGGTTTTCCACGCTAAATCCCCTGTGTCAAGTGTTATCTCTTATTTAATTCTTGGCATAGTAGTTCTTGGTGTAAGGATCGATTTCAAGCTAGTTCGAGCTTTACAAAATCTGGTCCCTATAGTACTTACATAAATAACAAAATAAAAATTCAGACAATGATTTTGGGTGCGGGATACTAGAAATAGGAACGTGGTGTTTAAGTAATTTATCACGGAAGTTAACTCTCAAAATTTTAACAAGAGAAGAACAAGCAACAAATCCTATGCTAAATTTAAAGAGGTTAAATAAGGGGAATTTAACATGTGAAACACTAGTACGAATAACATAAGAAAAGGAAACAAAGATGGAGGTCTTGCAAACCATAGCGGGGTTCTCGACACCCCTAGATCTACTTGCCAGACCCTCATCACTATTTGATAAGTCTTCTATCTCTAAGAAAGATCTTATATGCAAAGCTCGAACAAAATTATTTGTATTAAACTTATCCAGATTCGGGAACTTGGAGATTGGGAAGTTTGAACTATCAAAGTTTAGTTTCATTTTACTCGAGAGACCCGAGGAATCTTGAAAAATATTGGCACTACACGAAGTTATGCATTTGGGGGAAGAGGAGGAGTCCACCTCTGATACACCAATCTCTGAGGGCTCATAATCAAAAGAAGGGTAATCGGAGGAGTGGGGAACACCGAGAAAACTATGTGTGTTGGCAACGGTCTTTGGTGACGGATCGGGGGGACTTCTAGGTTGATTAGTGATGTTAACTTTTATTGGTGTAGAAAGGTTTTGTGTTTGGGTGATAGCATATACAGGGTTGGGTAAATAGGCTTCTTGAAAGGCTTTTAGGTTATGAGGGCTTGGACTTGGGCTAAGCACATCAACAAGGCTTTCATGGTTGGTCGGTCTTGACCCTAAAAGGAAATTAAAACCCCTACTTCCAGCTGGAGGCCTACGAGCAATGGGTGTGATGTTCTCAGGAGAACAACATTCTTGAAGCCAAAGGCCATCATCAATTTGTTTAACCACACGCCAATCGGGATTCTCGAGATACGCTAAGGATGGCTTTCCTCTGGTACACACATGAAGAGGTAAACTTTTATTATTGAGGGGTAATAAGGAAGCCATGTCAACCTCAATATGATTTAAAAACTGAGGTGGACTTTGATAATAGCTAGGATGCCCAAAGATAGCCGATTGTACATGCATGCCAATCTAGTGGCAAGGTGTCAGAATAAAACAAGTTTAACTCAAACCTCAAAATGGGTATGCACGTGAAGGTACAAATAGAGATGACACTAGATCTCTAGACATAGTTATAGGAGAGGATTCTCCCGTTGGAGTGCCAGAAGACCTATTACAAGCTTCACGCTTCCCTTCATGAGAGCATCTCTAGCAGCCAGTTGTAGTTTGAGTATGAGCTCTGACAGGGGGCCCACAAAAAACCAACCCACACCCGGCCTCTCTCAACAACTAGTTGTAGTTTGGGTGTGGGCTCTGACAGGGGGGACACAAAAAACCCAACCTAGACCCGGCCTCTCCCAGCAACCAGTTGCAGTTGATGACATGTATTTTTTATTTATTTGGAAGAGTTATAAACACTGCGCGGTGTTCCTTTAACCGCTGCTTACACTGTTAACCCAAAATCAAACCCAACTCGAGTTTATAGCAGTTTTTCCTCATCCTCTCTCTCTCTCTCTCAATCGAAGGTATACCTAAATTTTTTCTCAATTTCTTTCAAACATAATGCATATGCTAGAGGAAGACCCACACCCCAGTACATTACATGGGTTTAGAGTGACAAGAGATCCAGAGCGAGCCGTAACTCGGTCGCGGTCCGGAAGGAAGAAAAAGCAAGTAGAATTTGAAGATGTCCAATAACCTATACCAAACCCACCCCAAGAAAGCTACCTACAGAGGTTTATTACCCAACTTCCATACGGCGTCACACATATCTATTACACTGGCAAGGAATTCACGGTAAGTTTTAGTGTAATTATGAATTTGTTATTTTTATAAATTAAGTGTTTGACAAAATGCTCCAATGAACAGAATCGGGATTCGATGCGTGTACACGACACATTCACTATGGTGACCAAAGTGTGGAAGGAGATTGCCACAATTCCACCTGTAAGGGATGCCGTGGTAAAAATATTCGGGTGACTTATAGATATATGCTTGGGCAATTTTGATAATCGGCAAATTCAGGCGCTTATAGAGCGTTGGTGGCCGACCACGTACACGTTTCAATTCCCGTGTGCGGAGATAGGGGTCACTCCTCTCGATTTCCAGATGCCGACATTATTATCAATCGGCCGGTATCCGACACAGGTTCCGTATGACGACGCATGAAATATTTTATCCAATGCAAGGAAATTTTTCCCCAACATTAATTACAACGATATAAAGAGTAGGAACGTCAGCATTAACATTTGAGGAAGTACTTGACCATCACACCTGATCGGGAGGATGATATTATTATTGCTCGTACTTTAATCCTCTTCATGATGGAACATTTGTGGTTCTAAACGGCCAACGACACTGTCCCGCTTGGATAACTTGCAGCCGTGGCTGATTTGGATAAGGCTACCCAATATGATTGGGGTTCTGCTATTCTTTCTTCCCTGTACCATGGTTTGGATATCGCAGTCACGACCGGGGGTGCCATCACTGGATTTGCCCAACTTCTGACGGTACACTACACTTTTTCCTTACAAGTTACAAATCAAATATCTTCCAATAAACGTCTTAAATATAATTTATAATTGTTTTTTATGTTGTTTCGAAATACAGTATTGGTTCTACAAGTATTATGGGGTTGGTCACCCTATTTTAAAGGAAGATGTTAAGATCTCGGCATATCCACGCCTCAGAACATAGGAGAGGGGGAACAGGAAGAAAACAAATGACCAGGCAGGCATTTGTTTATGCTAGGCATATACCATATTGACCACCAGACTATTGAGACGATCACCTGGCGACCTTGGCTGGAATCTGCAGTATCTGAGTTAGATGACGTACGAAGAGCGTCGCTCCTGTCCCGTACGAGGATGCCACTTCAAGTCTTAAATGGAAACTACGAGTATTACTTGGAGGATAGATGTTGGAGGCAGTTGACTGGCACGACGGATATTCCTTTGGATCCTCCTTTTAGCATGTTGCCACATCTTAGTCCAGCAGATTTACAAGAGATGGGACAGGCCGACTTTATTGACTGTGAACAGTTTGTGAGAGACTTACGCTCTATACTGGGCCAACCAAACTATGATGGTAGGCCTCCTGCTGATAGATTCCCAGAGGATGAGGAATATAGATCTCTTCGGACCCTTTGCACTCAGGACTGGTATTACACCCGTGGTGGTGACGTCGGCGTCGGTTCAGAGCTTGTCCCAGGACTTCAGTTTTCCTGGCGAGCCAGAGGGGTCAGACCTGGGGTGCCACATAGAGTGGACAGGGAGGCATGAGATGCTTTCCATCCACCACTTCAGGGACCCGCCAGAGATGTCTGCCTCCTACGGCGCAGAGGAGCTACGACACCTGACTCATGGTATACGGCGACTTTGCCTTGCAGAGTCTGTGCAGGACGTCTAGAGGATGTATAAGTTAACTGATGAAAGCGTTACAATGAAGAGGCACTTGGACAGTGTAGACGACCAGCTATATGCGCATGTAAGTAATTTATTTATGTATTTATTTATTTATTTCTTTCTTTCTTAATGTCATATTTATTTTCTCAAAATATTTATAATTTTTTTTGTCCTGTTCAGGACCTACATCTGAGGAGGGGACGTGGCGTATAGGTGGTGGAGCTACCACCTAGAGGTGCGTACGAGGACGAGGCAACGAGGATCTGGTCCACGAACCAGGGGAGGCGGTACTAGCCGCAGGGTGCGGTGTACTGGAGATGATTATGACTCGTCTCAGTAGATATATGTGTTTTTGATGTTTTTGTTGACGCAATATATTATTATAAACATCATGTTGAACAAATTCTATTATTAATTTTGGGTTTGTTTCTCTATATAAGTACTTGTACGACCTGATGTCATATTTCTTTATATAAATCAATATTAAAAAAATTATTTTGAGTCTTGAATTTAAATTGAAATGTAATTACAATTCTTAAAATAGTAGTTCTATGTACAAAATATAACTCAAAATAGATACAATAAATTTAATTCATCATTCACCTTTAATGTAAGGAATAAACTCGAACCATTCAGTAAGGGGAGCGGATCCCGTCCATAGTTTTTCTAGCCGATAATTTGCAGGAGGATCAGGCGGGACGTAGTTTCGGTAAAAAATATCATTGAAGTCTTGAACGGGAAAGGCTGGTTATATTTATCATGCCATTCATCTCTAGCTTTGTGAAGAATATAGGCTAGTGGAACACCTCTGACCCATATATCAATACTCATTCGTATCTCATGAAACTCATCACACTTAGTTTTAATAACATTGCACCTGTTGTATAAATCTTCAGGAGGGTATCGAAGTTCCGTGTGCATCCTGAATTGGATATGAATTCTATTCCATAACTGATTGAAGTTGAGTTATTGGAGAGGTGGATTATCAACAAAATACTGCCAGGACGCGGCCAGGATGCAGTCTTCATTCCAGTCATATACCACCGAAGAATCTTGTGTTATAGTGGAAAAACTTGGCATTGTTGAGTTCAGGCAGAGGAATGTTGTTAGAGCATCTCCAGCCAACATATATATAAAGCAAAAAGTAGCCGTTGTGATAAAAATAAGTAGCCCGTTATGATCCAAAATAAGTAGCCCGTTGTGAAGGACCCACCAGAGGAAGTAGCCTTTGTTGTTTGAGTTTTGAATTCAAATATGAGTTTTTTCTAATATTTATTCAAACAAACTTTTTGTCTGCTCGAACAGAAGCCTTTTTATTCTAACAAATTTTCCACCTGAGCAGTTTTATTCGAATAGAACCAAAGTCCGTTCGAACAGATTTTGGCATGAATTTTTTTATTCGAACAGACCTTATGTTTATTCAAAAAATATAAGGGATTTGGCGGTGAAAAGAGCGCGGCAAAAGGAATACCGCACGGTGTTCTTTTCACCGCCAAATCTATGATTTTCCAGACCCATATCTCTTTCTTCCCCCTTTTACACTTCTCTCTTTAATTGGAAACTTGTTCCCCATCTGGTATTATGCCATTCTCTCAACTCCACAACCTCAAATATCTTCTTCATCATCCGATTCATCCATTGGTGATCCTCCACAGGTATCGTCGTCCTCCTCTGACGATTTTTTATTTGATTGTACAACAATAATTTACGTTATTCACCAAAGTGCATCAAACCTAGTAGTACATGATGCAACTTCGAGTCACGGCGGGAGTGCCATGGGCCGTAAGGATAAGAGAAAGAGACGAGATCACCCATTGGGGCATTACAGTATTATACAAGACTACTTCAAGCCAAATTGCACATATGAGCCATGGGAATTTTGGCAACATTTTCGTATGAGTAGAGACATGTTTATGCGTATATTCGATGCAGTCGCTGCACATGATCATTACTTTGTCAAAAAACCCAACAACGCTGGTACTATAGGGTTATCACCATACCAAAAGGTAGTCGCAGTACTACGTTTCATAAGCTACGGTATTGCGGCAGATCTTTTTGACGAGTATTTATAAATAGGAGAAAGTACAACCTTGTTATATGGGGAAAGGTTTTGTGTTGCAGTTATACAAATTTTGGCGAAGAATATTTTTGATCACCAAACGCGGCCGACGTCGAAAGGTTAAAAGCGATCGAAGAGTCACGGGGATTTCCCGGCATGTTAGGAAGCCTTGATTACATGCATTGGATATGGAAATTTTTTCATAGCTTAGCACGGTCAATTTACTGATCATTACCCCAAGGCGACACTGATTCTTGAAACGATAGCTTCACATGACCTTTAGATTTTGTATATTTTTTTGGGTTACCAGGGTTTAACAATGATATCAATGTCCTGCAACAATCACATCTTTTCACCGACTTGACCGATGGTATCGCCCCGCCTTGCAATTATATAATTGCTAAAAAACTTATAATATGGAGTATTGCCTAGCGGATGATATACTCCAAATGGGGAACACTTATCCAAACCATATCCAATCCGGTTATTTTGAAACAATTTTTTTTTTGCTCAACAACAAGAAAGTTGCCGAAAAATCGTAGAACGGACGTTTGGGATTTAGCAATCTCGGTTCAATGTTGCAAAAATTTGGTTAAATTGTGAAAACCTGAGGTTTTGAACAATGTCATGAAGGCGTGCGTGATAATGCACAATATGATCGTCGAGGGGAACGAGGTTCATTCCCATCATACTTAGACTACAATTCGACCGATCCCTCAACCATCGAAGGCGAATGGTTCAATATTGTATGCGAGCGCAGATCAATAGAATCTTTTATATCGAAAATAAACCGCATTCGAAGTCGAGAACTGCACTTTGATCTAAAGGATGATCTAATTGAGCATTTGTGGGCCGTAAAGGGAAATCTTTAAACCTAGTACTCCATTTCTTGTATTATCTAAGTGTTCTTCATGAAATTTAATACTTCTTGTCGCACAAGTTTATTAAACAACATTTTGATATTGCATTAATCTTGTATTTGTTTTAACGCAATATTATCGGAAATAAATATTTCAAAAACAAGATTGCATTCTTCAATAGCAAAGTACATTATTCAAATGATTACATTATTGAAAAGTAAACTACATTCATGGAAAGAAAACTTCTATATATATCAAAGTTAAATTATATTTCATTACCAATTCAAGTACCTCGTCTGCCCCTCTTGGCCAGACGTTCTATGACCTTAGTTTGCCTTTCCAGATAGTATTGCAATACTGGTCCAGAAAGATTACTTAAGTCTTTATCCATGATTTTACGATCTTCCTTTGCTTGTTCCAAATCCAATTTGGCTTGCCATTGTTGATTTACTTCTGCTCTTCTTCTTTCTTTTTCATCTTTCGCTTGCCTCTTCTTCAACCTTAGTTCATCCAGCATTGTTTGGATACCGTAGCTAGATACAACAACACCATCCAATGCCTTTTTGTGTTGCAAGATTCTTTCTAAAGAGTTTTTGGCCGATGGGCCTGCTTCTACCCTCATACAATAAACCATCTAATTTATAATTTGGGCCTACAGATTGAGGTGTAGGTGGGCTGTCGTGGTCCTCCAATTGATTATTTGATCCGACCAAGTTCCCCAGAGAAGAATTGTCTGATGTTTTCCTGGCTACATTTCTTAGTATATTTCTCGCATGATTCAACCCATCATCCCTTAAGTTGGCCCATCGCAGTTCTCGCGCCAAAATCTTCTATGCTTCACGGTGTTTGAAGTCATTGTCGCCATTCAAGCCTTGATAGATCTTGTGTGCATCATTTTCTTACAATTCGCAAAATTACCAAATATAAATAAATAATGTGTATATCCGCGAGAAATAAATGAAATTGAGTTAATGGAAATTAAAACGTACCGATCCTTTTATGATTTCTCGTTGATATTCCTAAATCGTTATTGTGCAACTATCCCCTTGTATGCCACACATTATGCATTATGGGTATGCCACTGAGATTTGGTCGACCTACTTGATCGTCGTGTGGGGCACTCAGGGTCAATGTTAACCTTTTGATAGAAAGTGAAACCTTTTGTGTGGCCCACTGTCTGAACAAAAGCTGTTATCCATGCCTTTACGAGATATGTAAAGTCTGCTTCCGTCCAATGCAGTCCAACATCATCTGTCTCGTCCAAAAACTCAGCATCTTCTGGCACTTGTACACTTTATCTTTGTTTTGCAGGTGCTTTTTTCTTTCTTCCTTTTCCTTTTTCTTTCTGGGGCATCGCTTCAATAAGTATTGACGCATTTGCATCACTTTGACTGTGCTGAGTAAATTTACCATAGAATAGGTAGTTCTGAAAGTAATTTGGAGGTTGAAAATCTTGAGGTTGAGTGAGCGGATAGGGTTGATAGTACGGGCTAAACACCTGAGGTTGCGGTTAAGAGAGTGTAAATGGATTTTGATACTGTCCATAACTGGGATCCCATTACGACATGCTAAACAGAGGTGGGGTATGTGATTTAAATTGAGGTTGGAATTGTGATTGGTTGTGGTAAAGGTATGGAGTGAATTGTAATGATGGGTGTTGAGCGAATGGTGTTGAAGGTATGTTATGAGAGAATGGGGTCGACGGAGTAGAGTTATTACTACTGGTGCCGGAGTTTGCCATTTGGGGAGAGCGTAGAGGTTCTCTTCTATGCTCTGCAATTGGTTTTGGGGGAGACGAAGTTGTCATTGAGTGATGAGGAGAAATAATTGAGTTTGGATTACCGCGCGGTGTTCCAAACACCGCCAAACTCAATTTTTTTTAGTTTGAGCACCTCACACTCGGTTTGGTTCTGAAATGTCCAGCTCAGCCAACTCTGACCCATTTTTTTGCTGCTGGGACGCTACAAGTATGAGTTTGAGTTTGCAAACCCAACCGAAACTTCCACCATGCTCTGAGTAGAAACAGCATGGAAGAAAGGTAGGTGTTTGACTTGAGAAGACACCACATCATGTGGAGGTATAGACTTACCTTGGGAAATGCTATTGTGAGCCAAGAATAGCTATCATGCACCGAATCACGTGGAGAAATAAGGAACACCCGGGGTTTGCTATAATGCACCATAAGTATGCTATCTTGCACCATAGGCATTGGCAAAATTTTTGTCGGAGAAATTTGATGAACGACCGGGAGATATACTCTTATTCGGGGAAGAGGGAAAGTTGTGGTACGAACGTGCTTTGAGATCATCTCCAAACGGGAAGTCGACCTCTTCAATCGTCTCTTGATTCGAACGAGCCATGACAAGATTAGTGAGTTTTTTGCAAAGATAAGTGGGATGGGATATGAAACCACAATGTTTACAGTAACCTTCTAATCTCTCATACATGAAAGTAACAACCGACTCCGGATAACCCTCCGGCCTTGGAATAACAATGGATGAAGGGAGGGGGATGAGTTGAAATTTGAACAAGGATGTGAAAGAAACCGGTTTTATAGTTTCCTGGAATGCCTGAATCCCGTCTAATAAATTTGCCGATTGAGTTACCTACCCATTCAAGGGCTTTCTTCATCGTCCATGCAAATAGGGAGGTTATACACTTGCACCCAAACCAAAGTGGCAGGAATAGTAAGCTCCAAGGGGAGTAGGATGGAGTCTACGATCTCGTAGAGAATGGTTTGGTCACCCACATTTATTAGAGGCTTACTCATAATCTTGTCAAGGTCGCTTTTCGTATCAAACTTGGCCAAAAAGCAGAGGCTTTCTGGTTATACGTGATAACCGACATTTTTTCAAAAAGTCTTCCCCATTTGTTGTCAACATCCTCAAGTATTTTGGAGGGGAGAACCATAGTTGAGGGGGACATGAATGCTATGGAAAAACTCTATTTCTTGTAAGAGTTTTCCATTTCTCATCACTGATGGAAATAAAAGGAATATGAGCTTTTCTAGTGATTCCTCCTAGGAGGTTTTGGAGTTTGCTACCTTGGTTGTTTAGAGAGTCTTCCTCATCCATGTTAGCATCCATAGTGAGAAAGGAGAGTTTGTAGTGGATAGGAAAAAGAAAGTAGTAAGAGAAAAAAAGGTGAAGAGCTGGGAGAGAAGGAGGGGAGTGAAGATGGTGAGGTTAGTCTACTCTCTCCCAAACTTTAGGAGAGAGAAGCTTTGGAGAAAAAAACACCGAAACTTTCTCTTGATGACATGCTTCCTGGAACTCTTGCTATAAAAATTTAGATCTTTTGGATGGCAACCTTTTTGTCGACAAAACAAGGTACTCAACAATAATCATCCAGTTAATCGACAATAATTATCTCTTTTTGATTGTACCATATTCACGCTTACATATGCATTCGATAATTTCGACACAAAAAATTGCCGAAACTCTGATTGATCGACAATCATTTTGGTACCAGAAAAACATTAAAGATAGGGGATTATTTGACCAATGCCATTGATTAGAGGGGACCAGCAACAAATTGAAGACTGATCGAAGAAGATGATAGTTAGAAATCCATCTTCAAATATGATTTTGCCACTAAAATTCAAGGGAGTTCAAAACCAGCAATCGGTCTTCGATGAGAAAGAGCAGATGGACAGATCTGACTCGATTGAGGGTAAATGAGACTGAGAGAATAAGCTTCTTTGAGAGAGAGAGAGAGAGAGAGGATCAAGACAAGTACTGTGAGAGAGTGCGTTGGTGAGATAGTGTTTTGTCATCTCTAAATTAAAATAAATCAATAATAATAGAGATAGATATGCACATCATCATTAGAGAAAGAAAGGGACACCTCATTTCCTATATAGAAACTCCAAATTTTAAGAGCTACTCATCTAATAGAGATGAGTGGTTCCTATTGAGTGAGACTTGAGTATCCCATTTTCTAGTGTCCATAAAGCCATTCTCAGACATTATATCTCTTAGAAGTAAAACTAGGGTACAGTGAAACCTATCACCTATTTAAATGCATTCTTAAGACCAATTAAAAATGTGCATTTAGAGAGGTCGTGCGTTTATAAAGTTTGATATCCATACAAGGTATTTAAATAAAGTTAATTAAGTTTGGTGTCCAATTTAAACTAAATATTAGTGAAAGGCTAATGAAAATTATAGTTAGAATATTTAGGCGAAAATTATAGTGAGAATATTTGGATAAAAATTCATGGTAATGTAATTAATGCATGTAACTAAGCGAGAAATTCGTAACTTGTAGCTAATTTACTATAAATGTATAGGTAAGTACAATTACACATGTAAATATATACTGTTAGAATTAGGAAAAAGTTGTACATTACATAGTATGAAGGGAAATTCATAATATGTACAGTCCTCGACTATGGAAACAACATTTTTTGTGCAATTAAGCAGGTTGCGCATTTATAAGGGGTGCATTTAGGTAGGTTTCACTATAATCATGTTCTCCATTTGGAACAGTAGAAATAACCCTATCTTCAACAGCTAAAAAACTAATCCATCGGAAGTGGTTAAAATTGCTAAAGGTCATCTTATTTCTTCCTCTTCTAAACCAGTTTCTCTAAAATCCCATTATTCGTCTTTCCATACAGCTTAGAGATGGGTGGTATATCGTTAATGTAGATGCATCATGGCCCCTCAACAATTTTTTTAGCAGTTTGGATTTTGTTATTAGATCTAATTCAAGGGTTTTATATTGCAGGTTATGGCTTTTTCTAATGCAAAATCATAGTAGAGGCGGAGGAAAGAGCTTTTATAAAAGGGACGAGAGTATCTTTAGACACAATTTTTGAGAAAGTCAATATTTTGTCAGATTGTCAACGTTTCGCCAAGGTTTTTGAGGAGAAATCAATTGACCATTCTCGGGGAGTGCTTAATATGGCTCTCGACATGCTATATTTAACATTCTGATGTAGTGATTCCAAATCTCAATAGTTCTTGTAATAATGATGCTCACACTCTTGCAGCATGGAGATCATTTTCTCCGCCCTTAGTTTGTTAGAGGTTCAATAAGGCAAATAACTTTATTGATTTTTTTGTTTTTGATTTGCCCATTGTGGCTATTATAACTATTTTCTTACAAAAATATCAAATACCAAATGCAATTGAATGTTTAACTAAATTACTTAAACTAGATTTAACACCAACTTTAGGACCTTGAAAAACTTCCCCGCTTTACTTTCTATAAAAAAAAAACCTTTTACTTTTCAACATTTTCTCATGTGTTTTGGCACAAAACCCCCTCCATACTCCACCAAAAATTATTAGAGTAAACATGTGACTGTTTCTCGCCACACTCTTAAGAAAATAACTCGAAAATATTGTTAAATCTCCAAAAGGCTTAGATATGGCTCTTCTACGTCCGGTAATGACCAATACGTGCTCAGTCGATACAGCTAGTACTTGAAAAATCAAGAGGTCAGAGGATGAATTCTCATCACAATCACAACTCTTAACTTCCAACTCAAAAAAAGAAAAATAAAGAAGCCTTGGTATGCCCCCCTGTAAGGGCCTATTTTTAATCTCAAGCTCAGCCCCTAGCTTCAACCAACATACATTTACTCAACCTCGTCAACATACGATAACGTGGCACACATTTATGGTACATTATGAGGCAGTTACAAAGAAGAAAAGTCATTCACGCTATTATACAACCATTACGAAGATGCATTGTAACTACTTTTGTAACGTCCTTCATTAAAAGGAAATAATGGTCATTAAATGGTCATAATATGAGACCTATAAATAAGAACAAAATAAAACAAATAAGGAGGAAACATTCTCTATCTAGAATATCTAAGCAGCATTACCCATAATACTTACTGTAAGGGCCTTTTTCAAATCTTGGGCTCAAGTCCTAGCTTCGACCAACATACATTTACTTGACCTCGTCAACATACGATAACGTGACACATTTATGGTACATTATGAGGAAATTATAAATAAGAAAAATCACTCATGCCGTTATACAATCGTTCCGAATCTCGAGATCAAGCCCTAGCATCGACCAACATACATTTACTCGACCTCGTCAACATACAATAACGTGGCACATTTATGGTACATTATATGGCAGTTACAAATAAGAAAAGTTACTCATGCCATTATACAATCGTTACGAGACATTCATTAAAAGGAAATAATGGTCATTTAATGGTCACAATAAGAGACCTATAAATAAGAGCATAGAAAAATAGATAAGGAGGAGACTTTCTTTATCTAGAATATCTAAGAAACATTACCCATAATACTCACTATAATAAGTAGTCACACAATCAATAACATCATTATTTTCTAAATCCTCAAGAGAGGTTGTAGTTGTTACCTATTCAAAGGTTCTACGCTAGATCATATTTTCATTTGTGATTACTTGTTTAATGTCTAGTAGTTTGCTCATCTTTGGTGTGAGAAACTAAGTTTGAGTCTCGAATTTAGGCTCTTGCATTTGGCACCATCTGTGGGAACGACAAGATTCGCCACAAGTATCACATCCAACAGTTACTAATCAATTTTACGATGGAAATACCAGTCAATAAGCCTGATAGTCGACCACATTATCAAGCTCTTCGCCAATATTCTGTCTGAGCTTATCCTCAAGCTCATTACCAGATTAAATTTCAAGCTCAATATGATCTCATAGGCCAAAGTCGATGCTCGAGCACATAATTAAGCTCTTCACCAGTTTTCAACTATGCTCTATGTTTAACCTCAATATCAAACTCAATGCTCGACCTCAACTTTAGACTTAATGTTCGACCTCAGCTTCAGATTTAATGCTCGACCTCATTATTAATCCTTTTAGCAGCTCTCAACTAAGTTTGACGATCAACGACATTATCAGCCTCTTCACCAGCTTTCAACTAAGCTCCATGTTTGACCTCATACCTAATTATTAACCTTTTTGACAGCTCTCAATTTAAGCTCGTTAACAAGATCGTATCCAATAAGATGCTCGAGGTTGAGGTACTCAAGGCCATTACAGCTTATTATCAAACCTATATCCAATAAGGTGCTCGAGGTTGGGGTATTCGAGCTAGTTACAAATTCATTTTCAAGAAGAATGCTCGAGTATATAACATCACGCTTATCATCAGATAGACCAATTCTTTGTCAAGATCAATGCTCGAGCACATAACTTAAAGCTCATCATCAGGTCGGTAATTGCTTCATCCAATTTGACCAAAAGAAGCCACTGCTTCCTACATAAACTAAAGGCATTTGACTCACTCAGTTGAGCTGAGTTATGCTCGAGGTCCCCATATGATCCAGGAGGATCTAGACATTAAGCTTCTTAAAAGACGTTAAGTCATTCGAACGAGCCTTAGAGCCATTCGAACGAGTCGAAGACAAGAAGAAACAATTCTTCTGCCTCGTGTTCTAGGCTTATTTCGGTTAGTCGTTCGAACAAGATTTTGAGTCGTTCAAACGACTTTGGGTTCCAAGAAGACCAAAGGTTCTGCTTTAATTTTCAGGCTTAATTAAGAAAATCGTTCGAACGACTATCGTGACTAATTCTAAATTAGGTTGTTTTAAGGGCAATTTTGTCATATATTTTAATTAGGAAGCTTGAAACCTTCTAAAAAGGGCAAGGCTAGGCAATATGAAGGAATCCAAGTTGTAATCTAGAACTTAGGGTTTTGCAGAGTAATTCATTGTAATCAATCAAATTGAGCACTAAAAGTTCCTATTGGGAAATTATCCCGCCAAATCATTTGTTCTTTATTAATTCTTATTCTAAGGTTAGTCTCTAATTCGATTGTAGACTACCGTAGAAGCAATTGCTTGCTTTATACATAAACCAAAGGTATTTGACCCACTTAGTCAAGCTGAGTCATGCTCGAGGTTGACATAGAAGCTACTGCTTGCTTCCTCCAACATACAAACCCCAAGTATTAGATTCAGTCAATCGACTTAAATCATACTTGGGGGTGAGCTCAGCCAACATATTACAGGTTAACAATTGATTTATTCCATTTGACCAACATATTATAGGTCAACAATTGGTTCATCTAATTTGACTAACACAGTAAAACAAATAAATAATTGGTTCATCCAATTCGACCAACACATTACAGGACAACAAATTGGTTCATCCCATTCGACCAGCATATTACAGGTCAATGATTGGTTTATCCAATTTGACCAACACATTACAGGTTAATGATTGGTTCATCCCATTCGGCCAACATATTACAGGTCAGCGATTGGTTCATCCCATTCAGCCAACATATTACAAGTCAACAATTGGTTTATCCAATTCAACTAATACATTACAAACAAATTAATTGGTTCATCCCATTCGACCGACATATTATAGGTCGACAACAGGTTTATTCAAATTGGCTAACATCTTACAAATTATCAATTGGTTTACCCAATTTGGCCAAAAGTTGGGAACGGCCTTGAAGCTCTTACATTTCTTCTAACATTTAATACATAACCCTAATGCATTAGACTTGGTCAATAGACTTGAATCATACTCTAGGTCAACATTGAAACTTTTTATTGTTTCTTACACTTATGAAAAACCCAAGCAATAGATTCAGCCAATCGACTTAAATTGTACTCAGGGTGACTTCCAAGCCTCAAATTCCCAAAGGCAAACATTGACAACATCAGTAATGACTGCACCAGAACCAAGACAGAAGTGTTAAGTAACGGATATAGGAAAAACTTCTCAACCAAAACCACTTATACTTTTAGTTGTGAGGGGTCGATTGTAAGGGCATGTTCCGTATCTCGAGCTCAAGCCCTAGCTTTGACCAACATACATTTACTCGACCTCGTCAACATACGATAACATAGCACATTTATGGTACATTATGAGGCAATTCCAAAGATGAAAAGTTACTCATGTCATTATACAACCGTTACGAAGATGCCTTATAACTATTTTTGTAACGTTATTCATTAAAAATGAAATAATGGTCATTTAATAGTCATAATATGAGACCTATAAATAAGAGCAGAGAAGAATAGATAAGGAGGAGACTTTCTCTATCTAGAAAATTTAAGCAACATTACCCAGTAGTCACGCAATCAATAACATGATGTCTTACCGAAAGAGACTCTACTTATGGAGTCTTTAGCACTGTTAGCTACTAAAAAAAAAATCTACGTAAAAGGTCGTCGGAGGGAGCTGAAGGAAGCTAGAGTTAAAGAAGACCCAATACTAGGTAGGTAGCATTTTTTAAACTCCTACAGTAGAATATAGAAGAGTAGTTTAGCAATAGAAAATAGGATACCCTACTTTTAAAGTGAAAGAGGTGGAGTTAGCGCCTTTTGTTAGGGCGTGAGTTAAAATAGCAAGAAAAAGAAGGATTGAATAAAATAAAAAACGCAGAGGTGGTGTTGGTAAGACCTATACCGGAGTAGTGGTAATGTATATAGAAGCTGAATAAAATAGAAGATGATGGAAAAGAAGGTCCCTAACTGTTAAGAGAGGATGGAAGAAGAGCCAGAAGGTAGTTCGGAGGCTTTAGTAGGTAGCTTTAGAAAGCCATTTTTTAACTCGGTTTGTCTTTGGACTTGCGTGCGGTGGTAGTATATGATCCTTGTAAGTCTACTATAGGGTGTCTTGCTAAAGCTACACGAATAGGGTTACCTACTTTTTAAAAGGGTTAGGTAAGCCGATAGGCTCTTGTTGGGTGGTTGTTTAGAGTTGTTAAAGCTAAACGTAGATCTGAAGAAGGGCCCTTTAAATAGACTAGAGGTGGATGAGCCGAATAGAAAAGGTGGAGGTTACCCTTTTAAAAAGTGGGTTAGGATTTCTCTAAAGAAAAAGGCTAAAGAAGAAGGTATGTGGAGCCAACTTTAAAAGGAGGTGAGAGCCAAAAGGAGGTAGTGGTAGTGGTAATGTCTATAATGAGCCTTTCAAAAATGCAAAGGCCGAGCTGTGGTTTAGAAGCCAGATTTGTCTAAAGAAAATAATTAAGAGAAGGAGAAGGATTTGTCTATAGAAAAGAGCTAAGATGGAGTTAGAACTTACTATGCTAGTGGACAACAGAGGGTGCATTGTTCTTGCTGAGGGGGAAATAGAGCCTGTTTGAACAATCTTTCCTTTGTCTTCTTCAAAAAAAGATGGGAACCAAAGAGAGCCTGTTTGGACAGTCTTTCCTTTGTCTTCTTAAAAAAAAGACGGGAACCGAATAGAGAACTTATTGCTTGGAGCTATGCTTATGCTTAGGATGCCAAAACCTTACTAGCTTGGAGCAATCTTGCAAAAGAAGGAAGTTTTATCCTTCTAAATAAGTGCTAAAGGAGCTCTCTTTCCTTCTTAGCGCAAGGATCCTTGGAGCTATCTTGTTAAATAAGTAAATAGGAAGAAGTGCTAAAGGAGCTATAGAGCTCCCTTTACAACCAATGTTGAAGACCTGGAATAGGTCAATCAGTCTTCTAAACTACGTCAGAGTCCTGATAATCCGTATCAAATCGGGTGTTATAGTATAAAAGAAGGTTGTCGTTCTTAAGGGATGCATAGATAAAATCATGATTCTAGTTATCAAATTGAATATGTATATATATATTATAAATAAGAATTAATTAAAAAACACTTACAAATTCTATAGATTTCCCAAGATCTTCAAACATAATACAAATCTCTCTCTGGAAGAATTACCAAAAATTAGCTACGGTTCCCAGAGAGAAAAGATAACCCCTGGTTCTTTTCAACTCTCCTCTCTTTAACCTAACTAAAAGTCCTCATCTCCCTCAACCACTCCTGATTTTTTGGAGACCTTTTAGCTAGGCTTGACTACTAAGTCTTTTAGCAGCTCCAGCAGCTCTTGGTACAAGGTCATCTCTAACAGCTCTTGACAAAAGATCATCTCCAGCAGCTCTTTAGCTTGTAAGAGTTGGGCTTTAAGAAGGGTTTGATCACAAATGTTTCTTTACCTGCAATAGTCAAACATACTTCAATTAGGCCCAGTGAAACATAAAATAAGTTCTTAGATAATGTAAATTGAAGGACAAAAATAGGCATTTTTCATGCCTATCAAGTCCCACCGTGGTTTATGAAGTGGAGTGCTAGTAGGCTATAAAGGCAACAAGTTGAGGCAAAAAAAGTTGGTTCCGCTACTTGTACAGTTTTACATGGTTGTGTGAATAAAGTAGAAAAAGGGACAGGAGGTCCAAAGTGTTGGTAGCTTGTCTTTTGTGAATACCGCCAGTAGGTGATTCAAGCAATCTGACCTGTTTTGACAAGGCTGGACAACGCTATTTCGTGGTCCTGCAAGGCCTCTTCTTTTAGCACGCTTCGTCCTAGCCTTTTACCTTCTATGCTTCTTTTGACTCCTAGCTTTAGCACTTTTCTTTAATCCACCATTAAGCTCAACCACACCTCCTATTAGAGCTAGCTCAATAGTTACAGGCTTCCTAACTACTTCTTTTACTTCTAAGCTACAAACTCACACTTTCTTCTTCTTTCTTCTATAGACATTACCACTACTTCTATAGACTTTTTCTTTCATCTCACTATTTATCCGGATGTTAAAAAGTAGCTCAAGGATCCTACCTATTCTAGCTTCTTTAGCTATTTTAAAAAACTTTGCCTCTAGCTACTTCCTTTAAAAATGGGGTGTCCTATTTTCTGTTGCTAAACTACTCTTTTGTTCCACTGTAGGAGTTTTAAAAAGGCTACCTCCAGCTATCTTTGCCTAGGATCCTTGGCTCACCCACCTCTAGTCTATTTAAATTGCCCTTTCCTCTCTCTATCTTTTCCTCCTGCTGCAACTTGCGTAGCTATTTTAAAATCGCTCCACCTTTAACCCTTATGTTGTTCTTCGTTTCTATAACAGCATCACTGTAATGTCTATTCTGAGCTACTTGAAAGGTTGTTATCGCTACCCTTTTAAACTCCGTTAAAAAAATAACACAAGGATCCTACCTATTCTTGCTTCTTTAACTCTTTTAAAAAACTCAATACCTATCCTCATTTTAAATACCTCTGTGTTCAAGAACTCAAAGAATACCTTCGCCATACATAAGTAGGATCCTTGTCTCACCTAGCCTAAGCCATAACAACTAGCACCACCTCTAAAGGCTTCCTTCTTCTTATCCACCATCTTCGCCGCCTATCGCTATTTTCTATTATAAACTATAGCTCTTATTTAACTCTGTTTATTAACATTATGGAAAATACCTCTTTTCTTTAATACTTGAAAGGCTACCTTTGAGCTAAACCACTGTATCTTCTATTTTACCTCTTTTCTTTAATGCTTAAAGCCCTCTCTTTAAAGGTTTCCTTCTCCTAACTCGCTTGCTTTTTAAAATACCATAACTCCTATGGCGCCCTTTTCTTTTCTGCCTCGTTTCTTTTCTCTTTTCGCTTGGGTGTTGAGCGTTAGGTTACGGCTCAAAAATAAGGAAGTCGTTCGAACGAAAAGAAAAAAATTTGAAGTTGTTCGAATGAGACTTAGGTCGTTCGAACGAAAAATGTTATGTTTGTTTTGTAAGTTCATTCTGAAGGGGATATATTCCAAAGCGATGGTTTATCTCGGGATGTGTACTTCGCTGATAACCTAATTGAAAGTCTATAAATATAGAGTGTGTTAAAGGCCTCTGTATAGTGAGAGAAAAGAGTTAGAGAGAAAAAAGGGAGAAATCTTGGGTTTTGCTTTTGAGAGATTTCTTGGGTTTTCTTTCAAGAGTTTCTTGATGGGGATTATCTATAAGGGTAAAGGTAGGATAGTATAATCTCTGAAATTTCTTGTAACCCTAAGTAATAATATATCCGTCGTGCTTGTCGGGGGTGGTTTTAATCCTTTGGGGTTTCTGCAGTAGCATATTTCCTATATTCGACAAGGGTAAGCCAGCATAACATAGTGAAAGACAGCTCAGCATTCGAGAAGACGCCACGTCTACAGCCGCAAAACCTTAACCTACCAAAAGTAGCCATTGGACTTGGTCAATAAAGAGTCGTTAGAGATCCGCGAAGTTCGCCCACTACCCCTGAAATAGGAAATTATTTTTTCTTTTTGTAAACTGCCTGTATCTACTATAAATTCAGGCAGAGAATAGATTATTCTAAAAATAATCTGGTGACAAACATGAATCTCCGAAGCCATTCTAGTATGCCGAAGAATCATGAAATCAACCCAATACCATAAACTGTCGATATGCACAATGCAGTGATCGAATTGCAGAGACAAATGGAATATGACTTAGTCAAGAGGTTGGAAGATCAGCTCATTCTCACTTAGGCCCTTCAAGTGGAAAGAGACGAAAGGAGAAAAGCCTTGGACTAGCAAAGTCAGATACATCAGAAAGAGATGGAAAATTTATGAAGAACTCAAGATCGACTCACTGGCCGTCAAACATTACCTCCACATGCTCGAAGTGATCGTCGATCCAGAGCGACCCAGGGAGAAAATCAGCCAAGAGAAGAACGGGGAGAAACTTTTCAATCCAGATCCAGAAATCTAGATAGGGCTTCTCGGCACTTCGGACTTACATCCTCAACATCAAAAACTCAAGGTAGTCGACGTACGAGTCATCAAACTTCCCCACCACCAGAAAGAAGACCAATCAGGGACCGATTGGGACCTGAAGGGCAGGTAGACTTTGATCCACAAGTTGCAGCCATACCAATTCCTCCTCCACAGTTCATCACCTTGGATGACCTAAACAATGGGATCCAAGCCATAAACTCTGATATTCCAGACCAAAGTTTTACCCTCGACAGAATCGAGACAAATCCCATTTCTCTACATCTCGAAGTTATGCCTATTCCAGATAATTTCCACATGCCAAATTTTATCTAGTATGCAGGCTTCACTGACCCTCTCACCCACGTCTGAAACTTTAAAGCTGCAGTTGGATTATACTCCAAAATCGACCACATGTTATACAGATTATTCAACATGAGCCTGAAGGAGGAACTACTCAGATGATTTTATACTATCCCTGAAGGCTCCATTACCACATTCAGCCAGTTACAACGTCTCTTCGAGTCAAATTATGCTCATGCTAAGGAGCAAGAGATAACTGTAGATTCCTTGTTCTTCTTCGAGCAATGCACAAAAGAAATCTTAGCGAGCTTTTATAAGTCTTTCCTGCAGGAAACACGAAAAATTGGGAACTCAGATCCTAAAATCGCCATTCCAGCATTTACGTCAGCCCTGGATATCGACTCCAAGGTTTGAGAAGAGCTTACCTTACACAAGCCAAGAACAGTGATAAAGATGATTGATGTTGTTAATAACTATATCGAATTAGAACAATCAAAGAAGGATAAGATGAAAAACTCCTCTGCCATCCAATCTCCTAAAACATTTACATCTTACCCCCAAAAGTCAACCAATGCCGAAGTTCCCAAGCAACGCGGAAGAAACACCGACAACGCTAGAAGAAGAGACGGAAGAAACACCGACACAGACAAACTCATTCCCATTCTACATCTAATGACAACAACTCTCTCCGCTATCTTACCAACGGTAAAGGGAGATGAGTTCTATCGGGTAGCACAAACAATTCTTGACATCCCCAACAAACCTTTATGTCAGTATCACAACGTGCATAGTCACAAAGCCGACAACTGCTACTCTCTTATTTTAATTTTTCATTACATTTTATTAGCTGGAAGACTCCATAATTATGAAGTCGACATCCAAAAGTTCCTAGAAGAAGAAACTAAGAACAAAGACATCGAGCAAGATCAAGGCCAAGGGAAAGTTTGCCATCTTTGCATGATCAAAATTGAAAAAGGAAATAAGAGAAAACAAGATGATCGAATAACCTCTTGCTGCAAAATAACTTCCTCAGATAAATCAATAAAACTTTTCCCCAGCTCGAACAAATCGAAACGTCCGTACCATATTACCTTTGAGGACTGTGACACCAGCCATGTCAAGTACCCTCACGACGACCTTCTGGTCATTATGCTCAAAGTAGGACAAAACTACCTAGACACGCTTCTTGTCGATACAGGAAGTGCCACAGATGTTTTATTCAAAAGGGTAATTGAAGTTCTCAAACTCAAAGATTCAGTGAAAGCTTCGACAACCACAATTACAGGTTTTAATGGTTCAAAATAATCGGCAATAGGATAAATCACCCTACCAGTTCAAGCAGGATCTGAAACCACTTTCGTTAAATTTGTGGTCATCGATGTTGATTTCAAATATCTAGGAATTTTAAGACAGAGTTGGCTACATTCGATCAAAGAAGTACCTTCTACATATTATTTAGCATTAAGATTTCTAACAGTTCACAGAGTTTACGAAATCAAAGGTAACAAAGCAGTTACACGTATGTGCGAGAATACCACCACTAACTCTCATACGGCAAAACTTCTTCAGGCATAACAACTACATCATTAAATACCCCCCCACACTTGAGCAACATGACACTGAGGTAGTGGATTCCATTGAACTCGATGGGCCCGGGCGTAACACCTTCATTAGCTCCAGGCTATCATCCGATGAGAAAAAAACCATGATCCAGCTCCTTAAGAAAAATGTCAATATCTTTGCTTGGCCTTTTTAAGAGATGTCTGGCATTCATCATTCGATCGCATGTCACAAGCTCAACCTCATTCCAGACAGTAAAACAGTTGTGCAGAAGCGTCGAAATCAAGCTCCCCGCCTTCACGAAGCCATTAATGAGGAAATCGATAAACTCCTTCGTGTAGGATTTATCAGGGAAGCCCAAATATCCTCAATGGGTTTCTAACATAGTAGTAGTCCTAAAGAAGAATTGGAAAATCAGAGTCTGTGTTGATTTTACAGAACCAACCAAGTTTACTCCCAAAGATAACTTTCCTCTTCTACTTATCCCGCAACTCCTCAACTCTGTCGTAGGACACGGACTTCTATCGATGATGGATGCAGCTTCTGGTTACAATCAGATTCCTCTTGCCGAAGAAGATAAGGAAAAAACTACTTTTATCACAGAAAGAGGTCTTTACTGTTCAGAGATCATTTAGGCAAAATCATGGAGGTATACATCGATGATATGATCTACAAAAGCTTGAAGCGTGGAGATTACTGCAACAACCTCCAAACCATATTCGATATCCTTCGCACCTACCAGATGAAACTCAACCCTAAAAATGCTAATACGGTGTTGCATCCGATAAATTTATAGGGTATCTGGTTAGTAAAAGAGGAATCAAAATCGATCCAGCATAAATCAAACACTAATGGCAATGCCATCTCCTCGAACTAAGAAAGATATACAGAAATTCGTTGGCAAGATTGTTGCTCTTTACAGGCTCATTTCAAAATCATCTAATCGATGCAAACATCTTTACCTCCTTCTTCGTAGAAATATAACTTCACTGTCCAAAAAATAAACCAAGGAAATTGTTTGGACTCTTAACTGTGAATTAACTTTCTAAGATCTTAAACGATACTTGGGGCGTCCTCCTATCATGAGTATTCCAGTTGATGGTGAAACATTGGCAATGTACTTATCCACAGCCGATGATTCCATTAGCTCGATCCTTATTCGAGATGACGACGGTGTAGAAAAACCAATCTACTTCATCAGCAAGACTCTCATGCCTGCTGAGAAAAGATATACAACAACCGAGAAACAACTACTTTACAGCTCTCAGAAACTTTGACCTTATTTCCAAGCTCATCCCATTAAAATCATTATTAATTAATTATCTTCACAGACTTGTACTCTCTAAAAAAGAAAAATATTGAAGAGTTCAACAATGGTCAGTATTCCTTAGAGAATATGATATCTCATTTGAACTTTATATATCAATTAAAGGACAAGCAGTAGCTAATTTCTTGGCAGATTTTCTAGTCGAAGACCCCAATTGGGAAGAACTCAAAGAAGTATTGGTTGAAGACTCAATTGAAAATCCAAACGCCTGGTTTAGAAGTATAGGGTAGAGACTCTTCACTGATGGATCTGATGGACCATGAGGATCAGGAATCGACATCGTTCTCGTTACACCATCCAATCATCGCATCGAGAAAGCTATTAAACTTAAATTCTATGCCACCAAAAATAAAACAAAATATGAAGCTATCTTTCATGGACTAGATCTTGCTATAACCCTTGGGGCAGAAGAAATAACTGTCTATGTCGACTCTTTACTCGTCACCAATTATTACAATAAGACATTCAAGACATCCGACAAGATGGTTGATTATTCAGCCTTAGTTGAAGAAAAAATGAACAAATTCAAGTCAACAACAATCTCTTACCTCCCTCGAGACAAAAATTGCTACGCTGACGCGTTGGCATACATCGTTGCAATGGTCGATGACAGTAAAAAAAGATCTTTGAAAATCGAGGTTATTGAACATTCCAGTCTCGATATGATCTTTACGTTGCACATCAATGCTGTTGAAGACGAAGATAAAGATGATTGAATAAGACCTTTTTATGCATACCTCAATTCCAACATCCTCCCAAGTAATAAAGAAGAGGCCCGATCACTCTTGGCCAAATGTCTGCAATTCACAGCCCAAGATAAAATCTTCTACCGCATTACGGGAGGAGGACCTCTTATTGAATGTATCTCACAAAAAGAAGCCCAAATAAAGATCAAAGAACTTCACTAAGGGATCTGCGCAGCTCACATTTATGGACTATCATTGGCCCAACAAGCATTCACTCAAGGTTTATACTGGTCGAAGATGCAACAAGAATATGAAGACTTTGTTCGAAGATGCTACAAATGCTAAATCCACGCTTAAGACATCAAAAGCCCAATACTTAACTTATACATCAGCAATGTCCTCTGGCCATTCAAAAGATAGGGGATCGATATCATTGGACCCTTCCACCCAACATCGGGAAATCGCAAATTTGTTATTGTGGCCACATACTACTTTACAAAATGGGTCGAAGCAGTCCCTTTATGCCACACCAATAAAAATGAAGTCATCAAGTTCCTTTGGGAACACATAATCACTAGATTCGACTGCCCACAAATAAAACGATCCGACAACGGTAAATAATTCATTAGCAGTAAAGTCCTCACTTTCCTCCACAAATACAAGATTCAACTCTCAACTTCGACGCCTTACTACCCACAAACAAGTTAAAACCATCAACAAAGGCATTAAATCTGGACTACGCAAATGCCTAGACGAGAAGAAAGGAAGATGGGTAAATGAGTTACTAAGTGTTCTTTGGGCATATCGAACAACTCCTTGAACGTCCACAGGCTGTACTCCATTTATGATGGCCTTCAGCACTGAAGCCGTCATACCCTCAGACCTCGATCTACCAAGTGGTCGAAGAAAAATCACAGATGAAGACAATGAAATCGGTCTCCTCTGCAACCTCAACTAGATTGAAGAAACTCGAGACAAAGCCATTGCGTACTTGGGACAATACCATGACACACTGAAAAAAGCTTACAACAAAAAGGTTCGAAAACAAAAGTTTGGTATCGAAGACCTTGTCCTTCGAAGGATTCAAGATAGTACTCGACCTAAAATTTTTGGAAAATTATCATAAAATTGGGAAGGGCCATACATTGTCAGTGACAAAACATATAGTGGGACTTACTGGCTGATGACAGAAGACAAAAACTAGCTGTAATATCCATGAAATATAGCCCAACTAAAAATGTTTTACACATGACAACTGTAACAACTTTCATCAATTCAAATAAAACTATCTTTACTTTCCCTTACTTCTTTACTATCTTTACCTAGTCTCGATCCATACTTGATAAGTATGCATCAACACTACAATCATATTTACTATCTTTACTTAGTCTCGATCCATACTTGATAAGTATGCATTAAAACTACCAATCATCTTTACTATCATTACTTAGTCTCGATCCATACTTGAAAAGTTTGCATCAAAACTAACGCTCAAATCTTCGTAAACACTATCCAATTACAGGATATTCTTATTTGCATTCATTACTTATCAAATCCAAAACCAGATACCCCATTGAGGATTCACATCTGGTATTCATTCCCATTACTTGCCATTCCATGGTCATCGTTTACTAATCACGCAAACTTGCATTTATTACTTATCTGGTACTATCTACAATCACATTTCGCAATATAAATCTTATCGAATATCCACTTAGCATGAATTTCATAGCCAATATGCATCAAAAAAATTTAACCAACTTCTTTGAAAAACAAACACATCAGCACTAAAAGGAAACTTATTTAAACATTGTTTAGGTCCTATCGACCATTTTTACATCATCCCTCAAAACAAAATACTATTTTCAAAAATGTATTTAAACTACAGGAGGAGATACTACATCATCAACCTTCGATAAACCCTCAGGAACAAGAACATCCAGTATTTCCTCGGGACGCAAATCATCGGAATTCATCATCACAAAATCATCGACAACTTCCGTCCCATTAGGAATTTTAGGAGTTTCTAGAACATCGTCTTCCGGATCTAAATCCTCGAAAACCAAACCTCCAGCACTGACCAACCCCTTGTAATGATCTTTTCTCTGTTCCATCGCCTCGTACTGACCTACATAGTTGGCCCTCACCTTCTTGCAAGCTTCTAAATTATCTCGTATCAATTGAGCCCTCACCTCCTCCAAAATCTTCCCATGCTCCAATTCCATCGACCTTCGAGCATCCTTGACATGTTCACGCACATCCTTCTCAAAATTTGTTCTTATCAATGCCAACGCCTCATCTTTATCCTTCGCCAACTCAACCCTTACCTCCTCGATCTTTTTCTTCCAAACTTTCTTTGCATTATGAAGCACAACTTCCTTCTCCTTCCCATCTTCCAGCTTGTACTTATTCAACGTAGCGTTCAACTTCTTCTTTTCCTCGATCAAAGCTTCTTTCTCCCTCGTCAACTCTTTTTCAATATTCTTGTACGCCACCAGCTGATTGGCCAAAGTGCCACCGCTAACAATACGACCTTTGGCTTCAGTCAACAACTTCTTGATATGTTTTATATTCATAATATAAGTATTTGTGTGAGGCATCAAATTCTTTAAACGAATCAAAGCAAAAAAAATTCTTACCTTCGACATGTTTCGATGGCCCTCGCTAAGAAAAGTCATCAAGCTCTTTGCCCCAACCAAACAGTCATCCACTCCTGTCTCAAGCACATTCGTCCCAACAACTCCATCATCCTCTGGACCTCAGTCTTAGATTCCTCGACATATTTCTTTTTCGATGCCTCCAAATCCACCATCTTCTTTGGTAACGTACTTGTCGAGGCTAGTGGAGGTCGCCCATCAGGCACAACAATTGGTGTCTTGACCTTAGCCCCTTCCTCGATGTTTGACCATCAAGAGTGCCTCCTCAGAGGTAGCAGATGAGCAACAACTTGGCTAGCCATCCTTTTCTTCTTACCCTTCCCCAATGTTTCAGTAAACATCGAATCTCTCTCTGTAGTTACAGAATCTGTCGTATACCCAGCTAACGAAGGATTTTACAAAGGCAAACTAGACTCTGAAGCCCTTTTGTTCCTCGCAGACATTTTTCCGCCGATTATTGGAACTTCTGCCCCTTTATCCCTCAACCTATTTAAACCTGCCTCCTGAAACAAAGTACCAACTTTCTCCTGGTCGACGACAAGGTTGTCGATCCTACCGTAGAAACCCTTCCTGATATTGTACAGTTGCTCTTGTACTTCGGAATTCCTATCGATCTCTTTCAAAGCTGTACAAAAACTAAAATAGTTACAAACAATTTTCATCAAATACATAAATCCAAACATCGACATTTACGTTACCTAACCACAAACCTAAATAAAAAATATTTCTTTTCAAAGGCTCCCCCAGATCTTTCTTGTTGAACTCCTAGTTCCCAGATACGAGTAGACGTTCATCGCTATACCGCCCTCTGGTTAACACCATGTCATAGAACAACGGTCTCTTCAGGAACCTCGCCAAGTATCGGTAGCCTAACTTTTTCGAATTCTGCTTGAGTGTGTAATATACACATAAATGATCCACTGTGATCAACTCTTCTCCCTTTGACTTTAATCGACCGTTTATCGCTCCACATACACGAAACAGGTTATACACATTTGGGTTGAACAGACCAGGTGCCACGTCGAAAAAAATTTAACAACTTATTTCGATAAGCTCGAAGAGGGAGCTTCAACCCCTTCTTAATTTGTTCTCGATAAACGAGAATCCCACCCAAAGGTATTTTCTGGTCGATCATATCATATTGATACTCCTCTAACCTAATATCTAGCGGAATACTATACTTTTTCTTGAAACTTAGTATTTTCTTTACTTCTGGACCCTCTCCGCAATAAGCCTCATCACCCTTCTCAACATCTTCCTCCTCACCCCTACTACCTTCTCGATCACTAGCTTGTAGCTTGTGATCCACATCTGTCTTGGTACCCTCCTCGTTAGATACTTCGACAATCCTAGGTACCACCCTAAACTAGTCGACACTAGCTATGTCTGTACTACTCAACCCCACCCTATATTTACCACCCAACTGTTAAACACAGATGGTTACATCAATCATCAGGGGCTCTACATATTGAAGGTTCCCGAATATATCTTTATCATCAATATGGTTAGGTTCAACCATTTTTATGAATATGAAAATCAGATTCTATTTTTTACAACAATTTGTATCTATCATATCTGATACATTATATATGCTCATATGTTCATATTCATATAGTTGTCGAGTTTATTCTTCAACACATCATTATCTCATTATTAGCATTACTATCTGTTAGGTATCATTACTACCCGAATACACTTACTACATTTAGTTCTCGATACAATATTTCATTACTATTTTTTTCTAAGTCCTAACATCGATTACTGTACTAATATTTATTTTTGTCGAAGTTCAGGAATCTCAAATTTCTCGACTAAAATTTTACTTGTTTCCCATCAAAACAATCTAATTCAAAAGATACGAAATTACGCATTCTCCGGCGTAAAATCTGGCCAAATAACACCTACTTCGAAACTTCATTTCCAGCAATCTCACAAAAATCCCAACCTCACCCTATAGTCGCGCCGTAGTCGCAGTGACCCCCACCAATCACCCTCTGCCCTCCTCACCACCCATTTTTCACAAACTCTCTCTCTCCAACACCCTTATAACCCTTTACGACTGCATTGCTACAGAAACCTTCAACCTTCAACCATCACTATAACGAATTCTATCATTAAAACCTACTATAGTAAAATCTCCAATTACTTCCAATCCATCATTCCTAATACAAATTCCTTCTAACACTATCCCAGTCATATCTACCTCTACACAACTTTACATGGAATCATACCAATATTACACAAAATAATAAAAACTTACTAACCTTGAATTTGCACTGCCTCAATATCCCTCTGCTTTGCCCGCTTTGCTCTCTTAATTAAAGCGCTGATCTCCTCTATTCCAATTGTTGACAACGATTCTAGTAACGAACACAAAGAATTCGTACTAGAAAGATATTTTTCTGAGTTTGTGAAATATGAACAGTTGCCTACCACGAGCCTATTTATAGACCCCACATTACTGTTCATTGTACTACTTCGTGACTGTTCGAGTACTCGAGCATAATGCCTTACATATCTTTTCTCGAAGTCATTGATTCTTCGCCTTTTAAAAGCTAAAAAACTCATGCACTATTGCTCCAAAGCTAGCATATCTCTTTAAACATCCTCTGATATATCCATACTCGACAAAACACAACCTATTGTATGACAAAGATATTACATATCAATTTCTTTATACTTCAAAATGTCACCTACATGAGTACACCTAGCCATTTTTTAATTCTATCATTATTTCGATACATTTATCATTATTTACAATTCCCTTATATTCTCGGGAAAATCTTCAACATTCAATTCAAAATTTAAAATTTATTCGACATTACAATTACCCACATGCAATATTATATTATACTTGTCACTCAATCACACAAGTCCAAAAATATTCGACAATATTACTCATTACAAACATCGACAACCATCTTTGACAAACAAAATCATTATATTTCACCATACAAAATTACTCGATCATTACATTGCCTACTTCAAAAACAAATTGTCCTCAAATATTCATAATCACGGCAGTATCCTCCTTCCTAACCATCATTTTAGCACGAGTGTACATATAACTAACACGTTCCGGAGGACTTCAAAATTCAAGTTGGCAATGAAACTCAAACTCCTCTTTCGCATCCTTCGCCTCTGCCTCGCTTATCCCTTCATAATTCAGTTCAATTGAAGTTTCCATGTGACTATTAACGTTTTAATTTCTAAAGTAACGCCTATAAATTTCCTAATACTTAACTTGAACGCGACTGAACTGTTCATTTCGTACTTGTGCCCTAGTCTTCACCATTTCTCCAAACACAAATCTTAATTTTTATGAGTACAAGGGGTACTTATAGTACATCAAAGTCCAAGTCAAACCATTCCAACATTTATTTTTTCATTGGAACTTTACACTTTCAATAGTCAAATCAATCACCCTCAAAATCCATTCCTGGCCCCCCACATATCAATATATACTTCGAGATCTATTACAATCGAGATTCATATACACTCAGCACAATCCATCTTGACATCACATACTTCGATTACTCTTTTATTTTAAAATTCGAGATTACAAAACTAAAGACAATAAAAAAGAACAAAGTTTATTCATAACACTATCTGTTATATTTTACATTCGACAATTAATTCCTTCGATTACATTATATCCAGCTATATTTCAATTTGTTATTCGACTTGAAGACCTATCTGTTATGTGCTTCTTATCACCAGAATTTGACATTGCCTCCGGTGAAAAAGACAACGATATCCTAAGAAACTCAATGAATCTCAGGTCAGAGAACTTCTAAATAGAGCTACCTCTAACAGAAGGATAACAACAGAAAATTGTAAGAAGTCTTTGGGTTGACTAGATCCCAGGACGCCCAACCAGCCTTCACTTCAACATCTTCAATATGAGTAGTAGCCCCTTATCCTAAAGTCTGACGAACTTCAGTACCTTGTGCAACATCAACTGACACCAACTCTAACGGATACCCCGCGTGAAAACGCTTTCTAACTCTACTTCCCTCAACTCCCCCCACCATGATGTCAACCAGTATAGGATTAAACAACGCAGACTTACAAAAGTACTTTACCTCTGTGTGCTCGTCATACTCACCGTCTACATCCTCAGGCCACTTGCTATACCACACTTGGGGCGACATTTTTCCAAATCAAGCACCACACAATCCTTCTTTGCACCATCTATTTATAGCTCCACTTCCAGTTACCAAATCCAATGTTCCACATTAAATGCTTCTCGGGAAAAACATGACCAAATTCACTTGACTTTGACCTCGGAAATGATAACATGAAGACTAGTGAGAACATTTGACAAACCTCTTCAGCTTCCAATATCTTCTCGACACAACCACAAGTACTTGTGTCGAGAATGGAGCGATTGTAGTAGCATATTTCCCATATTCGACAAGGGTAAGCCAGCATAACATAGTCGAAGATAGCTCAGCATTCGAGAAGACGCCATGTCTACAACCACAAGACCTCGACCTACTAAAAATAGCCGTTGGGCCTGGTCAAGAAAGAACCGTTAGAGATCTGCGAAGTTCGCCCACTACCCCCGAAATAGGAAACTGTTTCTTCTTTTTGTAAATTGCATGTATCTACTATAAATACAAGCAGAGAATAAATTATTCAGATCCGGAACTTGACCTTTCATTTCCCCCTTACTTTACTGTTACAACACAAATTATAATAACTAGCAACCTATTGGATTTTGCATCAAAACCATCCTCGAGGTCGTGATTTTTCTCAGCCTTTACTGAGTTTTCCACGTAAAATATTATTCGTTTAGACTTGTTATTGCCTCGTCCTTACTAAAAGTATTTGTGAAGATTATCATCCCGGAAAACACGTCATTACAATTTCTACCTAATTTAAACCTTGTGTATGTGTTTTATTGCCTTGGATTGAATTCTTTGTGGTTAAAATTAGATCTTCGATTTTTGCTCAATCGTATTGTGCTTCCGCGTTGCGATTTTGCCCCTTCGGATTCCTAACACTAAGGGCACAGATGCATATGGCTTTGATGTGCTGGTAGCCGGATTAAAGAAAAGAGCTGCCTTGGACTTCCTCCTCAGCGCTATCGCTATAAGAGTTAGCCTATTGAAGGCGCATGATTTTTACTTATTCAAAGGTTTCCGTTAGATCATGTTTTCATTTGTGATTACTTGTTTACTTTTGATGTGAAAAACTAAGTTCGAGTCCCCAATTTAGGCTCTTTTGATGTGAAAAACTAAGTTCATTTGTCATTACTTGTTTAGTTGTTTACTTGTTTACAAGTGCCTAACCACCCGGGGGTTGGGTTTCACTTCATTTGCGCACACAATTGTTCGAACTTCAACATAAACAATTGGCGGGTTTTATAAGAAAATAAAAACCCTAAACCCTAAATCAACACAGAAGAAATCAAACTCTCATTAGAGAGATGGTTTTAGGGCTTCGAAACTTCTCAGAGAGAACCGGAGATGGTGTTGGAGAACCAGTGCTCGACACCGTGAACGGTGAAGAGTTGATGCACGTTCAACCCGGAGTCGCCATTGTTCTTGGCAATGGTGCTCCTGAGTCCCCTGGAACTCTATTCATCTCAACCAAGTAAGTTTCAGTACGTATTAGTTTTTGTAATTGAAGGGTTTTATTGATTTGGTTTGTTTTGTAGGCGAGTGATGTGGTTAAGTGATGTGGAGAAGGAGAGGGGTTATGTTGTTGATTTCTTGTCGGTGTCACTTCACGCCGTTTCGACTGACCCAGAAGCTTATTCATCTCCTTGTATTTACGCCCAGGTACTCTTCTTCTTCTTACTGAAGTGGGTTTGAATTATAACTAAGTTTAAGGGATTGTAGGAAGCAAGTTAGGCAAGTAGTATGGGAAATGGGCAGGACATAGTCCTTACAAATATACACTGTGGGTAACGAGCTAACAGCTAAAATCATAAAAGATACCCATTCTAGCGAGCAAGAGGTTAATGGCTTACAAAACTAACTATGTAAAAAGGAAATTAAAAACCTCTTTTTGGATTACCAGGAGTAATTAATTAGGACGTAAAAGTTGATTCAAGTAGGATGTATTATGCGCTAGTATTTCATATATATTTCTAGTGAGTTATGGGCTAGGTAACAACGACACAGATACGGGCGTCAGTGTCCGACACAGGTACGGGGTGTTGGAAACGGCAGAATTTTGTTAAATACCCTGCAAATAGTGCTGGACATGTGTGTCCGAGTGTCCAAGTGTTGGGGGTGGCAGGCATGTTTTATTTTATTAAAGTGAAGTGTCTTTGTTACATAGGTTATGGGACTTGTATACGCGCCTGTTAGTTCGTTTTAGGAATGGGGATGCTGGAAGTGTGATGCTGGAAGTGTGATGTTTGTGCACATAACAGGAAATGCGCATTTCTCTTTCTTGCTTTGACCAATAGAAATGAAAATGTTTCTCAGTTGCTTGGAAAAACTATTCCCTCTGAAGATGGCACCTTTACGAGTGAATGCTAACATAAGTAGAAAATGGGTTGTGTCTTGATTTCAAGTAGTCATTTATCATGGGGATTAAGTGATCCATTTCGATACAAAATGAAGACAGAACCCCACAACAATTAAAAATCTGATATATGAGTTGTTAAGGATGTACCAGATGTAAGGCCAAGTTCTATTCATACAAAATATATTTTGACCGGGATCTGGTGATACTTTTTGGTTACACTTGTCATATAGATCTTCGGATGAATCGGCTATAATGTTCTTTCTAGGAGGATTGCTGAATGATATGGTCAACCTAAACTATCTTAGGCCAATTTTATTAAATTTGGAACACATGTAATGAGCATCCAGTTTTCACTAATAATTTGAAGGCGATATTTGAAAACATGAGGTGTACTTGAGGCTGTTGCCTCCAAGGGGTTACTTATTTACTTTATGAAACATCTTCATGCTACCAAATGCTCAAAGTTTGGGATCCTTCAGCAACCCTTACCGACCCTGTCTTACCTTCTTTTTGGGATCCTTCATGCTAGCAAATGCTCAAGTGCTCAAACATGGTTGGTGTACTGTGTACAACATGATTGTGTCTCTTAAATTCTGCCGCTAATATTTTGGAAGTTTATGATTTACATTCTGTTTCACTTGTCATTGTGCAAGTGTTATCCACTTCATGTTTTGCCTGCTACCTCTTTATACTCCACTTTTTTTGGCACCTAAGACACTTCACTTCATGTTTCTATTTGAAGATTGAGACCGAAGCTGTTCGAGATGACGAGTCCGAGGCTTCAGATTCAGAAAACAATGAGACCCTAGATGTTTCCAAGATAACTGAAATGAGGCTTGTTCCATCAGATGCGAGTCAACGTATATTACAACATTCAGCTTACTTTCTTGTGCTCTGACATTTTGAAAATGGGTTTTGTTCTAATAAATATTGGTTGTTTTCATCTTATCTATGTATAGTGGATGCCCTCTTCAACGTCTTCTGTGAATGTGCCGAGCTGAATCCCGAGCCTGTGGAAGGTTAGCACTATTCTCGTGAAAGGTTACCTAGTGTTTTATTCGCACTTTTATCACGTTTACCATGTTTTCTTCTATCTACCTTTTCTCTAGAGCAAGAAGAAGAACATAATTGGATATTTAGTGCCGATCAGATGGTAGATGAAGGTGGGCTCCCAGGTCAGTCCCTTACAACAGCAGTCTACCTTGAAAATTCTTCTAATTTTTATTTCGTCATGAATAGTTAAGTATGGGCAATCATTAATACAATCGACCTTTCCAGTAAGAGGGGATTCTGAATGGCACTTTTCTGAAAGTCTTGGAAACCCCATTGGTTATTCAAATGGGGATCATGAACTGTCTCGTTCTGTGATTGAGGTATGTCTGTTGTTATACTTACTATGCATTTAATATCCTGATTTCTAACTGAAAGAAGATAGGGGTTGATTCGATTAAGTTATGGATGTAATTGTTGTTTTAGTACACGAATTATTAGGATCTATAACCAATTAAACTTATAATTCAAATGGAGAATTTCTATGTCATAATATTTTACGATCAACAAGTGTATTTTCTCTGTTTACTTGAACTGGAATTATTCTGTCTTACCTTGTTATCCGTCTTTATTTTCTTTGCCTTATGCACTCCATACGCTGTTGCTGAATGAGATGTAGAATTTGCTATCATTTACGCGACAAAAATGTTCAAGCTGAGTGAGGAAGACAAGCCCCTTGGAAGTGGCACTGCATTGACCCATGCTGTCCCTAAGGTCCCCGCCATAACCTCCTCTATCATCTCTATTGGGGCTGTCAGGAGTTTAACAACCACCAAATAGGATCGGGAGGTTTCCAGGAGCAGGAAATCATCTTAGGGTTATTGAATTTCAGATCAACTTGCAAACAGTTAGCTATAACTCTGCAGTTGGCTGAGTCTTCAATGCTGCACTCCATACTTCCCACTTTAGTCACCACATCTGAGCACATTGTTGAGAAGACAATATTCAATTATTTCCTTTCTTTTCTACTATAATGTCATTCCAAAATTTTCAAATATGGTAGACTGACATAAGAGAAAAAGGCACTATGAAGAATAAAAGTCTGCATATCACTTGGTGTAAGAGAGCACAGACATTGTTGTTCTTTTTTGGGTTGCTAACATTCCTCACCACATTGGTTTTTTGTAGGGCCCCTCTCCGTAAATTCTTAAAAATACCGCAACCTATGAATGGATGATCACTAGTTTCAATTCTGTTTTCACATAGTTGGCCACATGAAGTAGCAAGGATACCTCTTTAGACCATTTTATTTTTGGCGGTTACTCAACTTTTGAGCCATTGTCAGGTAATGAAGCTGTCTTGGCACAACAACTTTATTTCAACAAATTTAGCTCCAAAGTTGGGCATTCTTTTTCACTCTAGTGAATTCAACAGATGCAGCCACAATAAAATCACCATCCCCAGGAGAAGTCCGCACTATTTCATCAGGGTCATCCGGTACAAGTGATAAGAGGCAGCTCATTAGCATTAACTTCAAACCGCTGCATCGAGTGAAAGGGAATTGCCTCACTACCATTGCCAATAAGAGAATTAATTTTGGCCTTCTTGTGAAAAAAGGAATCATACCTAAACACGAGAATTAAACATGAGTAAATAGTTGAGCAAAATTCTTTTGAGGTGCCAAGGATTGAGGCACGCCTAGTAGTAGAAGGATAGGCTACTAGGCTGAAGCGTCACGCAAAACAAAATAGAAAAGTCATCATCAATGATGTGAAGAGTGATTTGTGGCAAGTTCTCCAGTGCTGAGAAGTTTTCTTCAAACTTAAGTATTTTCTTAAGCAGTATTCATACTCGAAAAGTCTTTATCCTTGAGATAAGACTAGCATTTATCAACTTGACCTATAAGCCCTCCTCTTTAGATAAAATTCTCCCAAGTTTGTTGAAATGGCAGCATAGTCCAAAGTGTGAAGGCTCCTTGACCCTAGTCCTCGTTCTAAGTAGGGAGGCCACCTGAAGACGAATACGTAATAACATAACTTTCTTTTTTCTTACCATATAAAAGAAACTTTTAGAAGGAATCTCTAAGTTTCTAGATCGCCAACTTTGGTAAGATTAAAATACTGGTCCAATACATCTGAATCCTATGCAAGACATATTTGATAAGCTGGCACCTTTCTCCTTTAGAGAGATACTTATTTTTCCCAGAGATTCTCCTAGTCATTTTCTCAATGAGAGGATTACAGTCTCTAACTTTCAAATTTGTGGGGATGAGGGGAATGCCCCAGTAGTTGAAAGGTAGCAGGGCCTTATTGAAGCCAATAGTTTCACAAATGGAAGTTTTAATTTCAGGAGAAACACCTGAAAAAGTAAGGACCGGATTTGAGGTTGTTAGTTTCTAAACCAGTCGTACTCCCATGATACCTCCTTCGCTGCTTGGCCCAAGTGGGGGTTCCTTTGTAAAGACCAAAAGGTCATCTGGAGACGCTACATGAGTAAGAGAAGGGTCATTGCATGTGTGGTGGAGTTCCAAAGCGCCATCTGTAGCTTTCGTGTTAAGAACAACACCAAAGCTTCCATCAAAAAATAAACAAGGAGAAAGGGGATCTCCTTGCATTGACTCTCTCTTCCCTTTGAAGTACTCCTCCAAGCAACCATTAATAGATGCAGAGTAAGAGGGTGTGGCAATGTGTTCTTAGACCCATTGGATGAAGATAAGAGGCAAGTTGAGGATTTATAGAATTACATTAACATCCTATTGAATAAGATCATATGCCTTCTTGAAATCAGTCTTGGAATTGCATTTAGGATGTATGAGATCCTTGTGGTATCCTCTAAGGAGCTCATGATCGGTAATAAGATTATTAGAATGGCTTCTCCCTCAAATTAATGTTGATTGACAAGAACTAACCAGTGGATCAATAATTTTCTTCAACCGTTCTTCGGATGGATCGGATTTAATGCATACGTTTCTTTTTTTTCGGATTTTAAAAATCCATTCAATTCCGATCCGTTCTTTTTCAGATTATGGAAAACACATTCAAAGTCGAAAAAATCGGATTTTTCGGAAAAATCAGAAATTCAAAAAAGATCGGAATATCGGAAAACATAATTAAAAAAATTGGAATTTAGATCATCACCACACATATATTAAGATTTTCAATGATTGCAAATCTCAAAATTTTCAATGAATATCATAACAAGTTGCAGCTGAGAGATCTTCCCCACACAAAAAAATGATTAGTACTAGTCTATGATTATAAAACTTACAATCAATGATCTAATAAACAATCCCCACAAAAAAAAGAAGCATCAATAGTATATGGTTACAAAAGTTACATAATCTTATAAACAATCCCCACACAGAAAAAGGTTTAGTAGTATTTGTAGGGTTTCAAATTTACAATCAATGATCTCTTAAACAATCCTCACAAAAAAAAAACAGTAGTATGGTTACAATCAATGATCTCATAAACATTTCATATTGCAAAAGGTCATGCTCAATTGTCTAAACTGAAAAAGTAGAAAGTGATAAATATATTTGATCTTCGTCGAATCATAACAACTTTTGCCTTGGGACGTTTGGTTATCCTTCCATCAGGATTGGTCATGACATCAAGAGTGCTAGACGAATCAACATCATCAACTAATGTATCTTCCAACTAATGTATCTAGTCATTAAATCTTTCAACTTCTCCAAAAATCTTCACTTTTTGATCTTTTTCCACATTGGTAAGAAGACTAACTTTATCCAAATACGTGGAGTCCCAAAACTCCACATATTGTATTTTATATCGTGAATTTAGCACTATAACAACTACCAAGATTGGATTTAGAGAGTCAAAGTTGCAATACTTGTCAAACTTCGCATCCATTTTATTGGCCATATTATGAAAAACCACATCATCACGAGTTACATTCTCCATAAAAATGTCTTTAGCTTGTGTTAATTCGTCAAAGTATGTATTAGAAGTGACATACTTTGAACCGGATACACATTTTGTAAGTCCATAGAATTCTTCTAAGAACGTGTGCAAAGCTTCAAGTTTTCTCCAATCACTATCTCCCAATAAACCTTCACCCTTCGTGTCACACTCAATCCTATAGTTTGGGTCTTGTTCTTCCAACCTCTCAAAAGCCTTCTTAAATTCCATAGCCTTATCTATCATGAGATACGTTGAATTCCACCTTGTTTTAACATCCAAGCGCAACACCCTTTTCGTGGTTAACATCTCATCGGCGACACATTTTTTTGAAAAACTACATACGCGATGGGTCACTTCTCACGTATTTTACACTTCGACAGAGACGATTAATTGTGGATTTCACCTCCTCAACTCCATCTCTCACGACGAGATTAATAACATGAGCAAAACATCCCACGTGAAAGAACTCTCCTCCTAAAAGTAGCCCATTTCGTTTATTCATCCGTTTCTTCAAATCTACGACAAACATATCATTATTCTTTGCATTGTCAAGGGTGATAGTCATTACCTTATCTAAACCTCACTCTAATAAGCAATTTTCTATTGCCTTTGAAATAGTCTCTCCCTTGTGTGGATGTGGAAACACTCAAAAATTGATAATTTTTTTTGGGAGACTCCAATCTTTGTCAACAAAATGGGTTGTAAGGACCATGTACCAAGATTTTATATTGATGTCCACATGTTCATTGTTATACACACCCTTGCAGACAACATCTTCAAATGTTCCTTCAACTTGTTATTTTCCTCATTGACTATGTTGATACAATCATTTTTAACAGTTGTTCTAGAAATGACATGAAATTTGGTTGCATCTCTTCACAAAATGACTGGAAATCTTCTTTTTCTACATGGCTAAACGGAAGTTCGTCAGTGATGATCATTTTGGCTAAACTTTTGTGGCATTTTCTTGTTCAAACCTCCAAGTAGAAGGTTGCCCTCCTGCTCCCGAAAAAGAAAGTATTGTTTGACTCTTATCTCCTTTAAATCCAGGAAACTCTTTAGGCTCTTCTTAAGATGATTCCACAATGGGTTTGTTCCTTGAGTAGAATCTGCATCAATAGTATCTGGACAAAACTTGCACTTACCTTTTCCAACATACTTTTTAGTTCCTTCTATCAAAATTTTGTCAAAATAATTCCATACTTTTGAAGGTCCATGGTGTCCAACTTTTGCACCTGTCTTTTGCCTTTTCTTAGTTTGAGTAACTTCAATATTTGACTTATTAGGAGTTGTACTTTCATCCATTGTTGACAACTTGACATAGTAAAGACTCTTAATTGAATAACCAGTAGAATTAGGATTACATAAAAAGTACAATTAGAATTGTTGTTTGAATAACCATAAATTAGAAATATTTAAAAGCAAGTGTTGACTCATATAAGAGAGTAAATAAATCCTACTGGGATTAATGGGAAAATAACTTCTAGTGGGGATTACTAAGTTTGTGTCTGTTAGTACAAGAAGCCCCCAAATTGGGGTACTTAAAATCACAACTTTATTTGAGACAACTATTTTAGCATCTTATGAAAAGAAATTAAAATGGGTACCTTAAAATCACACTAATTTTAAAGCCCAAACACATAAGAGGTAATCATTACATTATTTGAGTTAATAACAGGAAAAAAAATGGTACCTTGAGGATAGACGAGAAGCTCTAAGCCATAAGACGACAAGAGGTAAGTATTGGAAGAGATTCGGTTTCTTCAAGCCGTGATTATTCGTTCGGTTATTTTTTCATTTTGGATTTCTAGTGTTTGAAGACTAGAGAGAAGAGAGGTAGAGAGAGACTCAAAGAGAAAGAGTTAAGAGAAAAGTTTTTCTATTTACCTTTCGAGTCCTTTTAGGGCTTATAGGAAATATTTGAATTTTAGGAGAATAGGTCTACTAAAAGTCTCAATCAAAAGAGTTTATAGGACATTTCATAATGTCATAGGATCCACATTATATTTGGAAATATCGGATTGCCTATATCGGAAAAATTGGATCGGCATACATTTGGAAAAATCGAAATTATAAAATCATATCCGGTTCCAATCCATTTTTATCGGAAAAATCGGAAATCGGAAATCGAAAAATCAATAGTATTCTAAATCCGGAAAAAATCGGATAAGATATTGGAAAAATCGGAAATTCCGGAAAAGTTGCACCCCTAAGCGTGAGAGTCGGAATCTTCGACATAATTTTGGTAAGTAATGTTGCAACAAAAAAGAGGTCTATAGTCCCGGAAAAAGGATCTGTTCGGTAATTTAGGCACTAAGGCTATAAAAATGGGTATTCATTTGAGATGACATCTTTTTACTTCGAAAGATTTTCGATAGCAGCTACGAAATCTTTCTTGAAAAGTTCCCAGTGGTGATTAAAGAGGGAAAACACTAAACCCATAAGTCTCAGGAGCTTTGGAGCTGTCAGAAAAGAGAACCTAATTTCTAGTTCACTAAACTCAGTTGTAAGCATATCATGGTCATTCATGTTTACTTTTCGTCTATGGTCCCCCAGAATGTTCTTGTAGTAGCTAACTGTTGATGAAGCAATAGTCTCAGTATCAATTACTCTGTTGCCTTTTCTAGCTTTCTTGATGTCATCCAATTTAGATTTAACAGACGATACTTTGACCTCCAAATCCTCAACTCTGCCGTCATTCCATCTCCACGAGCAAGCTTAACATTAGAAACACAAATAAGTTCCAAGGCGTTTAAATATGTTATTAAACCTGATAAGATTCTTTTCTTTATTAAAAAAAATATTAGAAACACAATTAAGAGAAAGACGGCCAAAATTACCAGCCACCTCTACAGTATAGTGAATGTGAAATTTGCTTATGCCTTTGACAGTTAACAAAGCAAACTCAGGATCCCAGCTGAGAAGCATCCCACCCTTATCATTATTGCATAATTGCACAAATACTGCCAGGAAGAACACATTATTTTAAAAGCTGGAGCTTCTGTACCCTTTTTTAACTTAGTTTTCATGATTCTGATAATACATAGTTTATTGGTATCGATCATTCTCTTTCATTCTATTTAGAGGGCTAGAAAGACCGCTAGTATTCCAGGCTACCACACTTAACATTTAACTGAGTTTAGCAGCATTTGATAACTGTTCCATTTCAATCCCCTGAATGCATTTATCTAGAAGGAGGCAGCTCATTCAGGGCCTCTCTACTGATTTTAATTTGTGTCGCTTGCGACTGCCTTGCTTGATTTCTCTCTTTTGTTTGGAGAACCATCAGCAGGAAGCTGTGGGTTGATTTCTTTTTTCTTGTTCTGCTCCTTGGGGATGTTAAAGACATCACCATTACTCTAAATAGCATCCTTATAAATGATAGGTTCAGTTAACATATTATTCTCTTTGGTGCCCTCAACAGCTTCATCATCCAATATCTTCAATCTGCACCACTTCTTGTACAGTCCAATCACCAACAATTTGGCTATTTTCCTTTTTTGCATTTTTTCTCTGAATATGTTCCACCATAAATCGTCAAAGCTAGCATTTTCAGTGTTCCTAGTGGACTTATCCATATCCCTGGAGGTTTCATCTTCCTCTATGGTTCCTTCGTCATTTCCTTCCAGAGCTTCAAAGGTATTTTTATAAGCAGCCTGAGTATCTGATTTGTTGGGGCTATTAGGTTTGTGAGTGTTCTTATTCATGACAGATTTTATCCTTCTTCATTGAACTTCTTACAAGTATAATCTTCTCTATTTCCGAGCTTGATAAAAACCAACATGCAACCATATCTACTTGGATTTGGCAGTGTTATTTATATTCTTGGCAGTGCTTATGGTACATCCTACATAGACCTTGTATTATGGGCCAAAGTACGCATCCCTGTGCTCCTGCCCCAGAAAAAAAACCAGGCCCAACTCAGCCCAGATCAAAGAATTAAACAGGCGGGCCACTGACTATCTTTTTTACTATCGGCCTGGCCCGAATCAAGCCTGAACCCGAACAAACCTAGCTGAACAACATCTCTCTCCATCTCTGCTCTTATCTTATGTTTTGCAATCTATGATTCGACCTACACTAATCTGTGATTCGACCAACTATGTCTTTTAATCTCTACTCTTGTTTCAATTTCTCTCATCTTTGATCAAGTAATTTATCTTGATTGATTAATTGAGGTTTGTTTGTTTTCACTATTTTACTTTTGGAAATTAGGTATAAGATGTTATCTGATATGTGTGGTTGGTTGTTTTTTGGGGGTTAGAATTAGAAAGAAGCTCTGTCTAGATTTGTGGTTAAAGTAAATACGTCTTTGATGGGTTGCCTGTGAAAATTCTATGTGCTCGTATTTAATGTATTTCGAGAAATTAGGTCAGAACTATTCCTATCAATCAACGATCTAGGAATGAACATAATCAATCAATAGTTATAACAAGGAAATAAATGACACAAACAATTTTTAACCCTGTGGATACTCCTTACTCGAGAGAAAAATCACAGGTCGTTATCGATGAACCAAAAATCAACTAATCAAAAGAGTTGCAATCTGAAATACACTTACAGACTCGATAACCTCGTCTCATGATTATCTCTCTTCTGATCCAAGCTTCACGCTTTATCTCCTTCGTTCTCGCAACGAGGCCTTGATCTCACAAAAAGGATCACCTTTCTCGAATCACTCTAGAAATTTATGAGGGAAGTAGTATTGATTAATTCAACATCAAAATCTAGGTTTCAGGGTTTTTGATTAATCTTGATTAGTCTCTCTGATAAAGGATATAAAGCCCCCTCAAAATAAAGTTGGTGAAAAACTCGTTGAAAAACAAAAACAAAACAAGGTTTGCTTAAATAGTGAAAACAGTTTTTCCCGAGACTCGTTCAAACGAGACCCAAAGTCGTTCGAACGAGATAGCCAAATAAGCCTAAAAACAGAGGCAATTTAAAACTTGTCTTTTCCCAGAAGTCGTTCGAACGAGACCAAAACTCGTTCGGACGAGGAAGCAATATACACCTTGAAAACATAACAGTTTAAAAAGTTTGATACTCCTAGTTTTGCAAACGAATTTTTCTAAGTTAAAGCGATTTGGCTTTTCCTTTATCAGAGTTCTACTTACCAACTTACCTTCTCGGCCGTTGGTTGTAAAAGACTTGTCCAGCGGTCTTAATTCTGTCACCGTCTTTTACTGAGATAACCACGAGACTCCATATACACGAAATGAGACAAATCAAAACCTTTCAGTCTGTTCTTGAGGATTAGATACTTTGATTCTAGCATAATTTATAGAGTTTCTAATTCACCCATGGCGGCACTCTTTGTTGTATCTCTGCAAATGTCTTTGAGTGCGAGAAACTATTGGAACCATCTTCTATTCTACAAGAAAAAGGCTCAAACTGAAACTTTGAAGCATAGGAGGGTTGGGTTATAAATTTTGGGATTGGTTGCTATTATTGGGAAAAGATCTGGTAAAAGCGCTGAGCTGTGCTGGGTAAGGAGAGGCTCTTTTTGCTCTTATGTTTATCTTTTATGTTTGATTTAGGTAGAGATGGCCAAATGTCGGCCCGGCCTGAACCAGCCCGATCCGAAACTTTGTATAGATCATTTGCAGGACTAATGGAATCTACTTTAACTGCAACACACTCTAGCATAGGTATATCTTTTTTTTCTCTTCTTAGTAAATTAGTAAACATTAGTGTCCAAATTTCACACCAAGTCCTTATCACACCTTTTAATATGGTGACCAAACTCTTCTTCCTTGATTTGGACAAAATAAGTACCACTAATAACAGCAGGACGCTTGTAAGATAGCTTGGCAGAGCCTCTAATTTTGAAGTGGCTCCCACCATTGATGTCCAACTTTTAGAGAGAAGAAGCAACAACGTTACCTTTTGATGGAAGGACAGGGAAGTCCTTAGGTTCACATTGGTGATGATTGTTGCTTCCCACTGGGACAGTTGTGATATCCGATATGAGGGGATTTTTTTTGTTAAGCAGCCCAGTAGGGTCCATAGAGCTATTTCCCACTATTGACTCAGTGGGGCCATCTGTTTTACAGCCGAGGGCACAGTTGCCATTGCAGGAAATGAATTTTAACCATCAGCAATACCAACCCCATTCTCTCTCACTGGGTTGTGTTACTTTAAGAGGCAAATCCCATTATTATCTTCTGAGTTGAGGCAGAGAACAGTGCATGATCTGAAATCACGAGTCTCAGCCGGGTATGGGACATATAACTCTGGTGAACAGCAGGTTCAGTACTCAGTAGTAATTTCACTGGTTCCTTTGAAGTTGCCACAGGAGTGGACGATTTAAAGAATTCGTTTCCCCTATTAAGGATAGTTGGATTACAAAATTTAGAACTCACCGGATGACCAGACCTATTGGTCCAGAATTTCTCTAGCCCTTTTATCTTGGGGGGTTTCGTTACATTAAGTGAAATTGTCAAAGTTCCTGTTGTAATCCGTTTGTTTTTCTCGGCTTATAGGGGTCAAATCAATCTAACCGCAGTTCGGCGGACTCTATTCGATCTCCTAACTACTTTAGTGTTCGGAGCAACCCTTCCTCTAATTTGGCCTCCGTCCATGGCTGGGGAGAGCTTTCTCTACCAAAGCTCTCCCAGTTTACTATAAATGACAAGCTGTAAGTATTTGAAAACAATGGATGCATCCAAACAATGAAAAACAAACTCAATCTATTGCTAAGAAGTAGAAAACAAAATGTCAAGTGTAACCCTTGTCTTACCACATCAAGTGGTTGTTGCCAGCACAGAGCTTCTTTCTCCTACTTTTTGCCAACTTCCCTTGTTCGAGGCAACATACGAAGTTTTTGGTTATTTTTTGGTTATTATATTTCTTCTAAGAGTATTTTTAAGTTCAAGTTGTAGTTCCAATCAAGAAAAATAAGAAAAGAGAGAAGAAATTGCTAGCAGCAAATAATACTTGCATACAGGAGAAGTGTTATACTACAGAATATAATGCAATACATAAATTTCAGCTTATAGGTAGAAATACTGAACTACTTAACAAAGTCCCTAATATCTACTAAGAGTTTCTTTCAAGTTGAAGTTGTAGTACCAATCAAGAAAAACAAAAAAAGAGAGAAAAAATTGCTAACAACAAATAACGCTTGCATACAGGTTTAGCTTCATACTACAGAATATAATGCCATACGGAGGAATTTCAGCTTTTAGGTAGAGATACTGAACTACTCAACAAAATCCCAAATAAATTGAGATCATGATGTATGTATATATTCTTTTATCTTTTTCAGGTACATAATACATATTTACATTTCCAGATGTATAAAAAATACAGTACAGACATTGTGTCATTTTATCTATACCAATTGTTCGGCATTCAGATTAACAAATCAATGGTTTTATGCATTTCAGCTTCGAATTGATGATCAACGGTTTCACGACGCTGAGGACATGGAGCGCGAGACAGATAGTGATCATCAGTAAACTTTTCCTTATATCTCTTCTCTTTGGTTGTTTCCAGACTTCCTTCCCATTTCTCTTAGAGTTGATCTTATTTCCTTGCACATGGGATTTTGGTGCTGTAAACACATTTTGTTAACCGGTGCTCTAAAAACTCAAGAGTATGTATGTGAGTTCTATGTGTTCGTTAATATCTTGTCTTACAAAATTTGGACATGGTGACTCTTTAATTGTTCTTAGCACGAGTTCCAGCTTAGAGAAATCTGGCTGTCAAATGATCCGTACCATATATAAATACAAAGGTCGTTGTACTCTGATGAGTTAGACTTGACATTTTCAATTCGTCGAACAATTTCTCCCCGTGTTATTTAGCCTTGCTCTGATATTTATTTCAGCTCATCGAAACAGAGAATATGGAGTTTATTCATGATATATACAAGCCGCCTAACTTCTACTAACAATGTGAAGCCTGCCGAGTTTCATTTGTATTTGAAGTTTTGAACAACGAGAACATGCAGTATATGAAGTGTTGCGAGGAAATAAATTGCATTTGTGAGGGTTCATATAGTTAGATAACGTTAACGACTACATGCTTATAGAACTGAGGGCTTTAAGCTGTCCGGGGTGTCTCTGATGTATTGTCTGGGTGATTGCTTAGGTAGCAACCAACCCAGGTGTGATGGTGTGCCTTTGGTATCATCAAGTGATTAGGCTGCGGGATTTTGTCAGGTGGGATTAATTTTTTAAACAATTACATCACGGAAGACATTTTTAAATGATCGGAGGATTTTTTTTTTCTTTTTTCGTTCACGATGTGATCTCCAGATCATCATAAAAAACTAGGTAAGTTCGACAAATCCGACATTATCAATTGCAGTCTTATCCTACAGAAGACGGAATCTTTTGGCCAGCTTCTATTTCTCTTAGTCCCTTCTTAGTTTAAGTTGATCTTAGATCTTAAGTTATTGGATGTTTCCGCGCAAATTCCATCATTCTATATTCTACTTGACCTACTCAGATGGCCTTTTGCATCCTTAAATTTCACAGGACGGCGTAGTTTCATTATTTTAGCTTAATTCTGATGAGTTAATCGATCTTTCCGAAGTATTTTTAAAACTAAATATCAACCATTATATATATTGGTTACTGGTAAACTCACATTTTTCGTATTTTGAGTTGAGTTTGAGCATGGTTTTACTTTCACATTTAACTGGAAGGGTTGGGAATGCAGTTTCTGAGGTTTGGTCATGGTGGTGGGATGCCAACAACCCTAAAGACCAAGTTGCGAGACTAATCTTCACCGTGTTAGTGCCAGTTCTCGTGATTTCTTGGTACAAATGGGTGAGCCGGAAGTATAGTTTGCGGTTGCCACCGGGTCCTTGGGATTTACCATTAGTAGGACATCTCCCTTTTCTCGAACCTGACCTGCATCAATACTTCAGGAAATTAGCTCAAGTTTACGGTCCAATATTCAAGTTTCGCATGGGCAAAAAACTATGCGTCGTGTTGAGTTCTCCGTTGCTAGCGAAAGAGGTCCTTCGTCAACACGATACAATATTTGCAAACCACGAAGCTCCCATCTCAGGGCTGGCAACCTCATATGGTGGACTTGACATGGTGTGGAGTCCTTACGGACCGCGTTGGGCTATGATTAGGAAAGTTTTTGTTGGCAAAATGTTGACTAAGGCGAATCTTGATTCTTGTTATGCTCTCAGACAACGAGAACTTCGGCAAACACTCAAGTACATGTATTCCAAGGGTGGCACACCGTTCAACGTTGGCCAACAAATGTTTGTAACGGTTCTTAATACGGTACTTAGCATGTTATGGGGTAGTACACTACAAGGCAACGAAAGGGTTAACTTTGGGGTTGAGTTTCGAGAAATGGCAGGGGAGATCCTAATGCTATTGGGAAAACCAAATGTTTCCGATCTTTTTCCAGCTCTAGCGAGATTTGATTTACAAGGCATTGAGAAGAGATCGAAGGAACTTATGGCATGGTTCGATAGGCTCTTTGATACTGTGATAGACAAACGAGCGAAAATGGAAAATGTGAACCGTGGAAGCAAGGATTTTATGCAGGTCTCTATGGAGCTCATTGATCAAAAAGATCCCGATATACCGTTCACAATAGTCAATCTTCGAGCATTGTTCATCGTAAGATTTTTCAAAAATTTCAACCTCGCTTTCCCTAACTAATGCCTAACAACGTATAATATTTTATTTATTTATTGTTTGTGATTCTAACAGGACATCATCGTTGGGGGTACGGATACAACGTCGACAACACTAGAATGGGCTATTTCTGAAACGATGAACAATCCGGAGATAATGAGAAAAGTTCAAGATGAATTAGAGCTAGTAGTTGGCCTAAACAATATGGTTGAAGAATCTCATGTACCGAAGTTAGGTTATTTAGACGCAGTGGTAAAAGAAACCCAAAGATTGCACGTCGCTCTACCGTTATTAGTCCCACATGTTCCAAGCTCATCTTGCACCGTAGGTGGATACCATATCCCAAAAGGCGCTCACGTATTTGTGAATGTGTGGGCAATGCATAGGGACCCCGAGGCATGGGAAAACCCGCTAGAGTTTCGACCTGAGAGGTTCTTAAATGATGGTGGAAAGAGTGATTACAGGGGAAACAATTTTAGTTATCTTCCGTTTGGGTCTGGGAGGAGGAGTTGCGCGGGGATTCCCTTAGCTGAAAGGATGCTAATGTGCACGTTAGCCTCTTTCTTGCACTCGTTTGAGTGGCGGTTGCCTGAAGGAACTAAGATGGATCTATCGGAGAAGTTTGGCTTGTCACTAAAGAGGACAACACCCCTTGTTGCTATCGCAGCCCCGAGATTATTGAACCATGAGGTTTATAAGTAAGTTTTGAAATAAAGATGTGAAGGATTCAAGCATCTTTGGTGTTTGTGTTTCTCAGTCACAATTTTAGGACTGCAATCCATTCTTCCAATTAATGTTGGAATATGTTAGAATGCTATTTCCAGCTATAGTATATGTTTTTAAGTGAAGACATTTTTATTTGCAAAAAACTTAATAAAACTAACAACATGCGTTTCTCTGTAATCGTAACCCACAACAACGGACTTCGCTTCCTGCGTTCCTGCCTTTCCCAAAAACCTCCAAATAACTCATCACCACCATCCCTAGTTTTAATGGAGAACAGAAGCACCAACAACAACTTCTCCTCCTCCTCCTCTGCTTCTTCTCATCCTCGAACAAGGTAACAACAACAACCCATTACTTAGTTCACTAATACAACAAAACCTTAATTTTTAATTTTGCATCTTTCCTTGTAGTGGTCATGGTAGAGGTAGAGATATGAGAGTTGAGCAGTTTCAGTCGGGAGGTGGTCGAGACAGGGCGACGACTAAAGATAAGATTGATTCTCTTGGTAGACTCATGTAAGTTTTTTTGGAGTTAGGTTCGTGTAGAAATGAAGTTGGAGTGATTTAGGAATTTATGATTTAGTTTGTGATGGTTTTTTATATTACAGGACGCGGATTTTGCGACATATGGCTTCGGAGTTGAGTTTGGATATTAGGAGTGATGGGTATGTGAGAGTGCAGGATTTGTTGAAGTTGAATTTGAAAACATTTGCAAATATTTCAATGAGATCGCACACGGTCGATGATGTTATGGAGGTAATTATTATCATTGGTTGTTGTATTTTATTTTGATTTAACATTAGAATCTGTGGCTGAAAGCAGACCCCCACTGGTCTATAGACTAAAAGGATGTACAAAATTGAGCTCTCATTGAAAAGGCGATACTCGAAAAACATAACTACAGGCAGGCTAACACTACAAAAACAAACAAAGATAATTACACTGCAACAGCAACACGCAAGGATCACTTTTTATAGTAGACAGTACCCCTTGCATCTTCTTCCACAATTGACAGTACAACTAATGAAAGAGTTTTTAACCTCCCTAATTCTATCCACAATTCTCCTAGTCCTCTATGGAGGTTCAAAATTTGAAGATATTAACTGCATTGCTGAGATACATTCAGTGTACACCACAATCTTAGTGCCTCCTGTCTGCTTGGCTAGAAGCAGACCTCCCTCCATCCCTTGAAGCTCATTAATCAGAGCAATCTGAGGTCTGCTATTACCAGCACAGGCAGCAATAGCTATGCCTAAATGGTCCCTTACAATGGCTTCTAAGCACCTCACTCAAGGACCCATCAGAATTCACTGCCCAACTCACTTCAGGAGGCTTATCCCATGTACATCTGGTAAGCGTCTTCTTCTTCCAGTTCATGGCCGCATTTCACTCCTATATGGTGTACCTAATGTTATAAATATCCTCTAGCTCCATCTTGTAGCTACAAAGCTTGAGTCTAACATCACTAAGAATCTGTTGCACCACCACTTTTGCTAGTGCACTCTTGCTGTTGAATATCCTAGCATTCTTTTCCTTCCAAACATGGTACATAAAAGCACAAAAAATCAACCTCTTTATCTTACTAGCTATAATAGTCCCTTTGAACTGCTGCAGACACCAGTCACACTCTGTACTCCAGTTTGTATTGCTTCTTCTAAAGCCCAGTCTCTCAAGGATGCCACCCATATGTACTGTGTATACACAGAGGAACAAAAAATATGATACTCATCTTCATTACTATCCCAGCACAACACACATTTAGACTGCTCAATCACCCCATTGTAACATCTTATACTGTGTTTTGAGAACTTTGTTCAAACCCAACCAACCATGCACTAAAACTATGTCTTGATATGTTTCCTGTGATCCATACCATATCAGCATACTTCTACTTGTTGTTAACATGTCTAAGGTGATTGAAGGTGTCCTTCAGATTATACTCGCCACCACACAATTTCATCTCTCTTGTCTGTCTGATATCCACCTCTCCCAGTTGAATCCAAAGGTCACTAAGCTGGGACACTAAGATTGCAGGAATTTGCCCATCCCTTACTATTCACAAATAGCACCAACATTAGTATTTAAATGAAGGGTTGAGTTATCCCTGAGGGGTTGTGGAAATAACTCCTTTAAAATATCCTTGGGGTGCCAAGGGTCTTTCCAAAAGAGAGTGCTTTGACCATCTTTTATCACACGCAAAGCAATTTTAGAAGCCAATTTCCTACTACTCAGAATATACGTCCACCCCCAAGAACAATCAGCTAGAGTTTTCTAGGTCCAAAAATGCTTATTTTTAACTTAATTATTTCTAACCCAGTTAGCCCAAATGCTGTCAAACCCTGCAACGATTGACCACAAGTGCCACCCTCATCAAAGGGGTGACAACACCTCTCCCAACTATTTAACAGGGAAGTAGCCATTATTAACACCAAGAGTGATCTTGAAAAGGCTAACCTCCTCAGCCTTCAGACCAACACAATGCAGCTTGCTCTTCTCATGGTTCACTTTCATACCAGAGTAAGACTTAAATTCCTTCATAGTTTCGCAGATGAGAAATAATAACACTTTGGGTGTAGTTCAAACATATTCTCTCAACTTTTTTTCTTTCATTATTGTAGTAAACACCTCCATGATCATAATAAAAATATAAGGGAACAAGGTGTCCCCTTGTCTCAACCCTTTCCTCCCTTTAATAATACCCCTTAAGAGTGCTATTTATAGAGATAGAGTTTTTTTTTGAAATGCATTCCCAAATCCACATTATAATTCTACCCGAAAAATTAAAAGCTTGTAGTATTTCTAATACAGCTTCCCAATTCACCATATCATAAGCTTTGCACAAGTCAAGCTCCAAAGTTCATCTCCCATACCTTTTTCCCTATGGTAATTTCTAACCATTTCATGTATCAGCATCATGTTATCATTATCAATTATAATTCAACCATAGATAAAAACAAATTGACAAGGGCTAATAAGATTAGTTATCACATTCTTAAGCCTATTAGTAATGGTTTTGGAGATGCATTTATACAACACATTACAACAAGATATACATCTGAAATCTTTGAAGGAGTTGGGATTGCCAACCTTGGGAATAAGGGCTACCAGTGGAGCATTGACTTCCTTGAGCATCTTAGAAGCTTTGAAAAAGTCTTGCAAAACTTTCATAAAGTCCTCACCAATGATTGTCCAATTTTTTTTTGAAAAAAGAGAAGAGAATCCATGAGGAATTTGGTGCCTTTTCATTTTTTTTTAAGGGTACTTGGTGCATTTTCATCAACTAATAGAATTAGCAGATTCCACAATTTCTTTTTCCTTAATGTCCTCTTCAAGCTTAATAAACTCATCAAGCTTGATTTGAGAAAGATTAAGAGTAGGCTGGCAATGGGGCGGGTTGGCCTATACCATCCCCATACCCGCTAAAGTTCATCAATACCAAACCCGCCCCATTAACCCATTTATCTAATCGGAGATTTCCTAAACCCGCCGCGCCAAAGTTACCTAATACCATACCCGCCCCGCACCCGCCCCATTTAGGAAAATTATACTAAAAGTTCAAATTTCACATGTTTCTCATTTTTCAAACAAAACATGAAGAACTTATGCAAACATTAAAAAAAAAAACTTACATAATAGCAGTGATGTTGTTGAAGATTAGTGGGACTTATGAGCAAAAGCCATCATCTTTTATATCCACAATGTTATTGTTGAAGTTTGATCGAACTTTGTTTTTGTCTTTAGACCCACACACTTTAAAGTGGAGACCACAAATGGAGAAAGAGGAGAGGCAAAGGTCTAAAGGGAAAAAAGTACTCCTATAAACGCGTCAGGGAACGGGTCCCCGAATATCGAAGGCAAATACCATACTCGCTCCGTTTATAAACAGGTTTTGTTTAGTAATACCATACCTGCCCCAAACCCGGTTACAATCACACCAAACCCACCCCATTAGGGTTGGGTCAAGGCGGGTCCTCGTTGGAGCGGGTTGAATTGCCAGCCCTAATTAAGAGATGTTAATAACTTAGAGATGTGAAAAAACTGCAGTCCTCCAACTCCAGCCATTGGACTCTAGACTTCTGTCTTTTCACTTTCTCATCATCTTTGTCCAGCTTGGAATAGTTCATAAGTGCTATCTTTAGCCAACTCATGATTTAAAATATTACTTTCTCCATCTTTGGCCTGTTTCATCTTAGTAATATATCTGAAAGTATAATTTCCCTCACACTTAAATTCCCAAGCTTTAGCAACTATCTCCAAGAACTCTTTATTATCAGCCCAACAATTGAAGAACTTAAAGGTTTTTGGTCCAAGTTTTCTCATAGAAGATATAGATAAAACACAAAAAGAGTGGTCAAACACTCCAGGTTCTATAAAGTTAGTTTCACTCTCAGGGAACAAGTTGGCCGGCTCAGTGTTAACCATAATAACTCTATCCAGTTTCGCAGCCACCCTCCTTTGTGTTGTGTTTTTATTGCTCCAAGTCAAGTAACACCCTTTGACTTTACTGTCCACAAGGCCTATATCTTGAATACAATGCAACAGATCAGCTATCATAAAAGGTCTCACAGGGGTACCCCCTCCTTTTCCTGAGAATTTTGAATGACATTAAAGTATCGTAGCAACACCCATGGCTTGTTAAGATTGGTAGAAATGGTCACCAAATCCTCCCACAACTTCCTCCTCTTGATATAAGAAGTACTGCCATACACAAAGGTAACATAAAAATTTATACCTGAGTTATGCTAAATTTCAGCGGCAATGAATTGTTTCTCCACTCTAATATTAGCCACCTTGGCCTCATCTGGATTCTAGCACATCCAGATTCTACCCCTGAATGTGAGTAGTTGTTTGAAACTTCCCAACCTCTACAGATTTTTTGAGCGGCTCTTTCCATGTGCTCCATTATCCTATGTTAAAGCACAGAAAGCACAAACAAATTATTATCCTTAATCGACTTACCCACTTCAGTCTGCTTAAGGTCTTCATTTTACCCTCTGATATTCTAGCTCCGCTCCCAATTTTCAAAATATAATCTTTAAAACATATATGGTTTCTATTTTGAGCCCCACAAGTTCTAAAAGCCCACTAGTCAACAGCATAATCTATGCCTCTCATCATATTGATCCAATAATCACCTATACCAACTGCCAACAAACCAAAAATAAAATAAAAATTAGCTCGGTACCCCTCAATTTCATTTTGGTTTGGTGTGAAGCTTCAAGTGTCACAATATTGTGGTTGAGAGTACCACACTGAGTGCAACATAACTCCAGCATTGTGAGCCCCTTGCCATTCACAATATATTCCTCACTCAATTGAGAGCTCTTGGGGCAAGGCCCATGCAGAATCACCAAGTAGCCCCAAAGGTTATCCAACTTATCTGCAAAAACTCACAAACGTTATTAGCATATCTAACTCCAAGGTTCCAACCAAAACCATCCTTCAATCATTTTAGCAGTTCTCTCCCTCACAACTGTATTGACTGAAAAACCTGGGGGTCTGCCCCTGCAGGCCCTTCTGCTCCATCACAAATATTTAAGCTCTCATGCAAAGAGCGCCCAGTGATTAATGATCCTAGAAATCTCTTGAATTATGCAGTCATTAGGAAAATTATACACTTAGAAAGTATCCTTAGTCAACCAGGTGTTAAACGCCATTATCACCAATGAAGCACTTAAAGTATACTCATCCCCTACATGACTTCTCTCTCCCTCACTTTTACTTTTGTTTGATAGCATCTTGGGGTCTGCCCATAGTACCTTCTCCCAACTGTTTAGCCTCTGATAATTTGTATTTTTCTTTTGAAGGTTTTTCTTTCAAGAAAACCCCCCTATCTTTCCCTTTGTTTTTCATGTCCCATCTTGAGCTTTACCCTTTCTCTCCCCACTGACTTGGTGTTCTTGGTTCTTCTGGAGTTTGAGCATTTTTGTGTTGATGCCTTGTTGCCCATTTGTGGCCCCAATGGTGTCTTTGATCTCTATAGCCATATTGCTATTTGTTATCTTTTCAGTTTTATCCTGAACCACTTCCTCCACTGTCTTTTTAGTATTTCACCATATCCTCCACATCATCTCCACTAAGAATGTCAAATCTGTTGTTGTTGTTGTTGCTGTTGGTATTGTTTGGTTGTTTTGCTACGTGCCTCTGTTTTGGAATGCTCCACTTCTCCTCTGCAGTTTCACTGTTTTGTTTCCTCTGTACTTCCTTTACCTCTTCATGTGTTTGAGCTGATTGTTTTGGTGCCTTATCACATCCTCACATAGTATGTCCAAACACTTCAGTGTTTCAGCCAAAAGCTATCCAAGCATACTTGTTCCTCCCTATAGTACACTGGAAGTGATTTAGGCCATTCGCTATTTGCTGGAACTTCAATGCAAGCCCTTGCAAAGGAAGATGAGCTCAAATGTTCCTCAATATATCTATCAGGGTAAAGAGGAACTCGTAGGGAACTTGCAATCCTTAAGAGCCATTCAATTGAGCTCATTTGATAGGGTATATTCTTGATCACAACCTAAACAGGTGTAGTATTAGAGTCAGGCAATTTGATTTCTATGAAAGGTCTCCCCTCTCTCACTAGGAACACTCTGCTAGCTGTGTTGTGTCCCAATCTCTAAGACTTTCTGTCGATCTTCAGTATTGGAGAACGTAAAAAGGAACATATTGTGCCCTTAGATTGTCCTTGAGTTGTTGGATGTCCAGTACTGTTAATGTAGTTTATGCTATCGACTTTTAATTTATGTTTAGCATAATCTACGTTTCAATATTTTGTTTCTCTAAAGTTAGTCTTATAATGAAATAGTTCTTCCAGTAATGTTGATTTAAAACTTGGCAACTAACTAAGTCAAATCTCTCTCCTTACAGGCTGTTAGGAAGGATAATAAGCAGCGCTTTGGCCTCTTGGAAGAAAATGGGGAATTGTTTATACGTGCAAACCAGGGACACACTATAGTGGTACCATTTCGTTTCATAATGGATTTTTTTTTGTTGCTTTAAATAAACTCTGATCACTCGAAACTGTATCTTAAAGGTTTTCGCATGCCATTTAGAAATAATTGAGTGCAAGATCTTGTAGTAAGCTGAATTTTCTTAATATATGTGCTTGGTCAATGTATAATCACATACATGTGCTTGGTTCTTTCTTCTTGGAAAACAGTGGAAAAAGATCACCCTTTTTAATGAATTAGCATTAGATTTTCTCTATCCAAGTTTTCTCTTTTAATATATATTCTCTCTCTAGAATCTCTCATTCTAAATTTTCTCTTGGAGTCCAGCATATGTTACCTCTATTTTTTTTCTCTCTAAATACTTTTAATAAAAATTGTCCCTCTCTATGTTTTATCTTTTTAGATTCTTTTATCTAATATTTTCGTTCTAAATTCTTCCAATCCAAAATTGCTATAGATTTTCTTTGTCCATTGGTTTTTAGATTCTTTTCTCCAACTATTTTGCTTTAAATTCTTTTAATCCATAATTTACTTGTCTAGATTATTTTGGTCCAAAATTTTCTATATCTAAACTTTTCTAGTCCGCATTTTTCTATTTTTATGGACTCTCTCCGTAGTTTAGCTTGCCTCTCTAGAACGTTTCTCGGCCTAAAATAGTTTAATATGGAAAATTAACTATTTCTTGGATTTTGTTTGGAGTTTTTTTCCCTTAAGAAACTACGAAATATCTCTTTAAAAATAGTTAAAAGAAAGAAGAGGAAAAAAAAAAACTTGCCATTTTCTGGGGAAAAAATTGGGTTTGGTCCATTTTCTAACAAATGAGGAAAACCTGGAATATATTTTCTTTTACCAAACACAGCCCACACATGACTAAAATGATGTTTTAATGAAATATAAGATACACACCCCTCTGTTTTGTCACCCATTCAACGCAATAATGTACTTACACTATCAACCTTGTACTAACAATCCATGTCTTTTCAGACTATTGAATCCGAAAGTCTGTTAAAGCCTATCCTTTCTGCTGAAGAAGCTCCTGGTAAATATTTAGAACTCAACATATTTAAAAGAAGAATATGATTTATTAAATTCTTTTCACAGTCCCTCAAACTATTGATTAACAGACGTTGTTTTTATTAATATGCAGTATGTGTCCATGGAACTTATAAGAAGAATCTTGAAGCGATTGTACAGTCTGGTCTCAAACGCATGAAAAGATTGCATGTTCACTTTGCCAGAGGCCTGCCAACTGATGGGGATGTGATTAGTGGTATATCCCAAATAAATTTCTCTTTTTATGTGATTTTGCTCTTTGTTCAACTCACGTCAAGCTGTCATTAGTTATAACCTGTATGTAAAAAAAATTCTCTAACACAAACTTGATTTTTTGTTTTGCTAGGTATGCGCCGCGATGTAAATGTCTTAATATTTTTAGATGTCAGAAAGGCTTTGGAAGGTACGTGTCCTTTTGATTTCTTATATAACCGCTTTCGAGATAAAACCCAAACCTCCATTTGTTTTTCTTTCCGTTATAGACATGGAGGCTTACTTATGCATATTCTTCTTTATCAGAGGGAATGAAGCTTTACATTTCGGAGAACAATGTGATATTGACTGAAGGCATTGATGGTGTTGTACCTGCCAAATATTTTGTGAAGATAGAAACATGGCCTGGTAGACAGTCAATACCCTTTTAAATTTTTTTTTTGGTGGTGCCATATGTATATCTATAAATAACTTAAAAGGTCTCAATAAATTTGGGTTTATTGCTAACGCTCTTGTTCTTACTAGTTCTGCTGAATGATAAAAAAAAATCCCTGAGAAGAAGCGGAATGTGAAGTAACAAAAGTTAACGTAGAGACGCAAGTCATGTAATGGAAGCCTCTTCAGGGCAAAATAAATGAGGGGCAAAACAATTCCTACTTATGTGACAGAAGTATAGTGTACAAAAATCTGACAGGCACGAAAGAAAATTACTTGGCACGAAAGAATCATCATATGGTAAGTTTCTTAATGACATTCAGGGTGAAGGAAGGAAAGTTGCAAAGGAGCCATGAAAACCTACAATGATTAACCATTTTCCATTGCCCAAGGCTAGAAAATCTCGCTGATGGTTTAGAACACCTTGTTTCAAGCTTGTTTTCATTCCTAAATTCTAAAATACAGCCGAGTAAATCTTGGTGGTCAAACTGGCGTTTCACTCTTTCAGTAGAAGGTTAACACCAGGGTTGTATGTTTGTTAAAGAAACACTGACCAAAATTTGAAATTTAAGGAACCGAGGGGTTCAATGTGTATTAGTTAAAAAAATTCTTATGAAGAAGATAGAACTTTGGTGCTTGACATGTTGCTAGAAGTTCTTTTATGATCAGGCAATGGAGACCATGCATATTGAGACGGAGTCTAGTGAAGAGTTGAGTTCCAATTCTAAAATGTATCTGTTGAAATAATTTAAGGAACCTGTATATAGCTTTTCCCAGAACGGAACAGGAGTGTAACTCAATCAATGTTGAAGATGCAGCTACAGTAAACTAAATTCAGCAGTGAATGAGGACAACAGGTCAACACTACAGCAGCAGAGCAAGTCGAAACTACAGTAGCAGAGCAGGTCGAAACTACAACAACAAAACAGGTCAAAACTACAGTAGCAGAGCAGGTCGAAAGTACAACAGGAGATCAGGTCGAAAGTACAGCAGCAGGAAATTGCTCGGGGCGTGGATCACACTTTTTTTAAAGAGTATTTCGACAAACCCCAGGTATAGGTTATGACTGTATAATCTCTTCCCAGATACAACGAGCAGTGAGCGATACAGAAGTCCCAGTATCGGAGACGATGTACTTGTAACGTTTAGCACCTCAGCGAAACCGTAACAGAGATAGGAGTAGATGAACAGTCGATCAATGACAAAGAGAGAGAGAGAGATGAATGATTGATGTGTTCTGTCTCTTTGGAGAGAAAAGTATGAGGGTATTTATATCTATTGGGAATACAACGTCTCTCAGCTTTTTACTCTAACGTTTCAGAGCATTAATCTCGTTCGTGAGTAATGTGTCCCGAATGATCAGGTCTACTAGCCGTTGGGAGGAGAACGTGGACGAAAGAGACCAAACCAAGTAAGTCAAAAGAGCTCAAGCCCAAAAATGATGGATAACTTTTTAGTAAAAAGAATAGGGTGAGCCTAGCCCAAGCCCAAAGGCCTCCAGAGCCAGAAGAGCCAATCCCAACCCCGGGCCAGCCCGGCTGGGCCGCCCGAGAGAGGTCCAAGTGTGTCAAAGGTATAAAATCCCCTCACACACCTATACACTCTCTCTTATTCACATGTTACACACATGTCACATGGGTTCTACCTTATATGTTTAGTTCCACTATAGTTTACAAACAATGTGAGACTAAACTTTTAGGCTATAGTTTGGATACAAGAGTCACATGGCTATGAAAATGACCAAGAGGTCATGGGGTTAAACCCATACAAATGAATGTTTTTGAAAAAAATCCAACAATCCCCTACTTTTAAAAAACTTCCCGAAAGGAAAAAGGAATGAGAAAAGAAATGATAGTACGATTTCAATATATATAGAGATGTACTTAAGTAAAGGTGGCCTTAGACTTGAACCTTTACGTAGTTGAAAATTTTCAACGTATAAGAATAATAAGTGATCAGAGTCTTGAACTCATTATTCATTTTTATACAGTAAGGAAAACCACATACAACTCTACCAGGTGAAAGTTCTAAATGGCAACACATTTCAGCCATGTGCTTAATCCCAGTATAGGTGAAAGCTTTAGAGAATTTAACCCAATTCTCATAAGAAGCAGCCACACTTCCACAATCACCTTGGTGAGTCTATCAAGATTGTTCTTGTAGCTAGACACCCTACTCAAAGAATGAGATATATAACTCATTAAAAATTTAAGAAACTCAGCCTCACATTCACTTCAAGATGTCATGCATATCTACATTATGTACAGCGAGATGAACTCTGAAGTGACAAGCTCCTTGGTTGCATGATTCGATATCACAGTGATTTGTTTTTCCTATTGAACCTATTTCTTGGGATTTCCAGTCATTTAGGTTAGGTTCCCAACACTTGTGATTCTATAACAGGCTTTAGTCCCATCCCTAAGGATGTGTTCCAAACTTTGTCACGAGGCAGTCCTTTCATCAGAGGATCCGCCAAGTTATTTTATGATCTTACAAAGTCCACCGTAACAATACTAGATGTGAGGTATCCTCTCATCGTACTGTGCTTGCGACGTATCGCTAACTTTTTACCATTATAGTAATTATTTTGTACTCTGGCTATTACAACAGTACTATCCGAGTGGATTAAAATCGGCGATATAGGCCCTACACCATAAAGGAATATAAGACAAGAGGTCTTTCAACCAACTCGCCTCCTCACTAGCTGCAGCTAGTGCTACTAACTCAGACTCCATAGTTGACTGAGCTAGAATAGTTTATTTCTTGGATCTCCAAGAAACCACCCCGCCAGCTATACTAAACACGTATCCGTTGTTGGCTTTGGAATCATCCAAAAATGAGTTCCAATCTGCATTGCTAAATCCATCAAGGACTGAGGAAAACTTATGATAGTATAAAATCAAGTTCATGGTCCTTTTCAGGTACCGCATAACTCGATCAATAATACCTCAGTGCGCCAAACTTGGTTTACTTGTGAATCTACACAGAACCTCTATAGCATAAGCTATATTGAGTCTAGTACAGTCTGTAGCGTAGCAAAGGCTACCAATAATACTTGCATATTCTTTCTGTCTAACTGCCTCCTCCAAGTTATTTAAAAATTTAATTTATGGATCACAAGGAGTACAAGCAGGTCTACGGTCAAAATATTTGTACTTCTTCAAGATCTTCTCAATGTAATGAGATTGATCAAGAGTAATACCAATGTCTGTACATGTGATCTTCATGCCTAAAATTATACTAGCCTCGCCTAGGTCCTTCATATTATTATTAAGCATATTTTTGGTTTCTTAAATGATATCAAGTGTAGAACCAAAAATAAGAAGATTATCAATGTATAAACATATCATAATACAACTTTTACCAGATACTTTATAATATATGCATTTATCAACAACGTCAATCTTAAAACCATTTGAGAGAAGTAATTGGTCGATCCTGTCGTGCCACTGCTTTAGAGGGTGCTTTAGACCGTATAAGTTCTTGTTCGGCTTGTAGACTTTGTGTTCCTCACCAGGTATCACAAAGCCTTTAGGTTGATCCATATATATAAGCTGATCCATATATAATTCCTCTTCAAGCTCTCCATTTAAAAACGCAATTTTTACATCCATTTGGTGAATAATTAAATTGTGCATGACAACAATGACCAATAATACTCTAATGGTTATTACATGAGTAACTGGAGAATATGTATCGAAGAAATCAATATTTTCCTTTTGCACATATCCCTTTGCTATAAGTCTTGCCTTATATTTATCTATAGTACCATCTGGTTTAAGTTTTTTCTTTAATATCCATTTACACCCAATAAAACGACTACTAGGAGGTAAGTTAATTAAATCCCAAGTTTTATTGGTAGTAAGAGAATCTATTTCATCATTAATGGCCTCTTGCCACAAATCAGTGTCACTTGAGCTTAATGCCTCCCTGATAGTGTTGGGGTAAGATTCAAAGGTATGTACAACATAATCATTGCCAAAATCCTTAGCAATCTTTAAACGTTTACCTCTACAAAGTCCTGGGTCTGTATCATGAGAATCAACAGCTGTAGGAACTTTTACTTTAGGTACATTAGGGGTCGAAGATGTAGAAGGTTGAGAACCCCCACTACTACCCCCATTGTCCCTCAGTAAGTAGAAAAACTTGTCTTCAAAGAAATTAACATCAAGTGATTCAATGATAACATTATCCTTAATATCAAGAAACCTATAAACCTTACTATTAATATCATAACCAATGAAAACACATTCTAAGGCTCTACTAGCTAGTTTTATCCGTTTAGGATCAGGTTTACGAACATAGGCTAAACATCCCCAAACTTTAAAATAGCTAATACTAGGTTTTCTTTTTCTCCAAATTTCATAAGGTGACAATTTAGATGTGATATGAGAAATACGGTTTAAAATATGACAAACAGATAATAAAGCTTCACCCCATAAAGATTTAGGTGATCCAGAACTAAGTAATATATCAACTATCAACTTAGTATAAGTTCTATTTTTGTGTTCAGTTTTACCATTAAATTATGGAAAGTAAGGAGCAGTAGTTTCATGTATAATCCCTAAGGATTCATTCAAGTTTTAAAATTCATGTGAATCATACTTTGTGTCTTTATCACTACAAAATCTTTTAATATTTCAATCAAACTGATTTTTAACCTCAGTTACATGTCTTAAACATATCTATTGCTTCACTTTTGTGATGCATCAGGTAAACATGAGTATAGCTTGAATGATCATCTATAATAGTTATAAAATATCTTTTACCATTTCGAGTTAATGTACCGTCCATTTTATAAATGTCAGAGTGAACTAAATCCAATAGTTGTGTTTTCCTAGCAACACCTTTATGTGCGGTTTTAGTAATTTTTGTTTGACTACAAGATTGACATTTATCAAAATCATTTAAATATACTTTAGGGATCATACCAATTTTACTCATATTGTGTATTAACTTCTTATTAACATGACATAGTCTAGAGTGCCAAATATTAAATGAAGACAACAAGTAAGCTGAAGTAGATTTATTCATTTTGTAATGGCCTAATTCTGTAAGCTAGAGATGGCCCAAAATTAGCTCTTACACCAATGTTCTTGCGACAAAAACTAATGTAAAGCAATAAATGACACATGTGATTTAGCGTGGAAAACTCTTGAATATGTAAAAAACTACGACCTCGAGTTGAGGATTTCAGTAACAGTAACTTTTATTGCTTGAGGTTGATATCTTATTACAAGTGATCTCTCGAACTAAAAATACTTGATCTTGTAAATAAAAAATTTGGTGTTTGAGAATATAGAAAATCTGGTTTTCTTAGTGATTTCTCATGTATTTTTCTAGTCCTTGTCTCTTATAGAAATTTTTCCTTATATAGGCCTTGCCTACAGTTCGTTATCATGCTGAAGCACGTTCTCCGAACAATGAGATAAGTGGCATTTGATTGAGTAACTTTTGAGTTCGTGAGAGACAGGTGTCTTTAACTTGTTCATGTTTTTTTGTTGTGCTCGACCCACATTCTTCATCAGTTCGTGATGTAGGTGTCAATGTTGATTGTTTATGTTACGTGTAAAATGTGTGAGTCTGATATAGAGGTAGTTTGAGTTGAAGGTAGCTCAAATTGGGTTAGGTTGAGGGATATGTCCTTATAATTGCTACCTCATAACTGAAGTCACGAGTGGCTTTGGTTGAGAAAGAATCTTTGGAGTTGTATTGCTGGAAGTTGAAAAGAAATGACATATTAATGCTGATTTGACTAGTATGGAAAATGGGTATTTTTTGTGGAGGGATGTATCTACATTAAATGATGATGGAAATATTGATGTACGGGACGCTTGGGTTTCTGAGAGTGGCTCTATTTGAATGATGACTGCTTTGGAAATGTACATGCGCATTAAATATGAGGATTATATAAATAGTACTTGTACCAAGGATTCTAGCAAAGTACGCTGTTTGTTGAAAAATTCTTTGGAAGTCTAGATTGATAATGGTGAAGACCCGGAGAATGGTTTACGAAGAGAAAGTTTTTGAGGAGATGCAGAAATTTAAGTTGAGATACTTCGGTGACCAATCATTGGAGATGCCCACCCCCATTCCCGTTTCACCGACGTATCAAGGTATGTCGGAAGAAGAAGCGGCTGAAGCTGAAGAAGATTTTTATTGTATGTGGAGATTTTACTACGTTGTCTTGACAAGTGAGCAACGTTGGATATGTCTTCGCATCCTTGCGGAGGACAAGGCTGAGGAGACAAATGTAGGGGCCAGTATAACTGCGAGGCAGTATCGTCGGTATCTTGCATAGGATTGGATTCTAAAGGAGGGCCATCTTTCATCTCTACCAACTCTCTGATGGTGGTGGTTATAGAGAAGGCAATGGTGGTACCATCATCTTTTCTTGTCTCTAAGAAGACCATCTGTTTAAAGAATTGGTTCAAGCATTAACTTTCTTTCTTCTATAGTTTTTATTTAAAGTCCGGCTCCATGTCTAGACTTTGACCAAACTCAGAGGAAGGAGGATGCTCAGCGTGTTCCAATGCCTGCTTTGCTTTAGAAGATTCTTAGAGTAAAATATCATTAAAGATAGATGAACTGAAGGATTTGTTGTTTTCAGAGTACTTGAAAGACTTGTTATCTGTAAAGTACCTGAAAGACTTATTATCTGTAAAGTACATATAATTTATAATCGAGCTTAATAAAAAAATATTTATTCAAACTCTGTGTTGATAGATAGAATTAACTTTTGTGATTGTAATTGAGCTATGAGTAATTCGGGGATGTATGAATAGAGAACGAAATGCAATATTTTTTCAAACTAGAAAGTATATCATTCCAATCGAGCTGTAAAAATGTGTTTGCAACATAAAAGATGTGTAAGATTTTATTTTTGAACTGAATAACTTAGAATTATTGGGGGAGATAACTGCAGAAGATTTAGAATTTGTAGGAATTGGAAATTCGAGCTCAGGGAGATCTCTTTAAAATATTGGATTATGGGAAAATAAGCTCAAAATGAGGTAGGTCAAATTCACTGATGTCGATGTGGATAGATAAGTTTAAATAATTTCTTATCAGGATATTAAGGTTTGCTGTTATAAAGAAAACATAATATAAATACGAATTGTGGGGGATTTGAAGTAATCTAAAAAATTGCATAAATAGGGGAAATGAGTGTAGATAGGAGGAAGACATAGAAGATGATGTGGACTCGATCTAAGAAAATTCGTTATGTCGTTTAGGGATGATTGACAATTAAGATAGATAAAGTGTGAGAACGAATCTTTGGCTTGCTAGATTATGATGCTGACTTGCCAGTGTCCGAGTATTAGTTTGAAGGTTTAGATTGGATGGGTAGGGAACTTGAATTAGGACGTCTCTTCTATGAGGAGCTATTCTGGGAAGTGATTGTGGAGCCTTCAGCTCGAAAAGATGTTGTGAGACTAATTGTTGAAGAAGAGATTGATTTGGAAGATGTGAGGAATGTTGGAGGCGAACTAATCAGGTATGGCTCCCTGGGACATCTAGGATACTTCAGGTATAATTATATGTGAGGGAGTGAATTGTATGAGGTCGAATAACTGTCAAAGAAATGTAATTAAAATGAAGTTTGAATCTATCCCATTTTGTTGCAAATGTTATTGTGACTATTTTGAACAAAGAATTTGAATTTTTAAAATGTTAGAGCTTTGGAAATGATGTAAGCACTTCTATAAGTAGTAGAAGCCAGAATAGAAAAAAATTGGCTACTTTGTTTTTTGTTTCTTGTGTTAGTGCAGGAAAAGTTTGATTGCGTGCAAGTATTGAGTCATCTTGAGTGTGGGGAGGTCAGAGGAAGATTTGGGTAATAGAAATGAGAATATAATAAAATATAGGACAGGGGGCAATAATGGGAAGGTGTTTTCACCGAAAAGGTGCAAAACGTCTTACATTAATTATGGAAGGGATGCCTCGGTTTCATAACCGAGGGTGGCTCATGCGAGGCCCAATAATTGCTAGTAGTTAGAGAGAAAATCTATAAATAATGCTTCATCTTCTTTATTAAAATGTTTATCAACATCTAAAAAATTGAAGAACAGAGAGAGATGAAAGAGAAAAAATAACAGAGATTCTTATGACAGATTAGACCAGAGTGATCAACAATCAAGGCGAGAGAAGGTTACGGAGACTGAGTCATGACAGTGGTTGTATAACAACGTTGTGAGGAAAGATTTGGCGCTACTTCCGATTTGTTTTCAGACGCTGAAGGTCAGTAGATGTTTTTGTGATATTGTATATGTATTTTTTTTTAAATTTCGTGGTTTCCAAATTTCAAAAAATTACTATTTATAATAACCTATAAAAATATGTTTGATATATGTGTATAAAAAAGATACAAATGATATATGTATGATGTATGTGTAGAAGATAATAATAGAATATCTAGACCTGATGTAGGTCGAGCGTGAGGATTAGTTATATAGAGTCATACCTCATCAGTGCTGTAATTGATATGGAGACTTTACCTGCTATGGAGGCCTCAACGTCTGGTCGTTCGGCTGAGTCTGAAAATGTAGAATCTGATAGGGAGAATGAAGTAGGAGTGGTTCAATTTCCAGATTTCCCTAGACAATTGATATCATACCCTCCAAACTTCAATGTATTTAGAGAGTTTTATAAATCCAAGGCTCTTATAGGGGAAAGATGGTTAAATTTTGTAGAACATGCCAGTAGGCAGTTTAGAAGATATATAGTAGGATCTGGGGAGGAACATTTCTCTCTGTTGGCTAATTTAGATAAGGAGAAGTCAGACAAGGGAATAGATGAATCGATCTCCTTAGAGTATTATGAGGGGAATGTCCAGGGTAACCTGGAAGAGGGTTTTATGTATTACCTATCTCAGTTGGAGTACGAGTTCAGTCTTCCCCTAAGAAATCTTGCAAAAGGGATAATGAATTTCATAGGGGCACGTCTGGCCCAGTTGAACGGGAACATGTGGGTGGTAATAAATGTTTGTGAAAGTTTGAATAAGTTGTGGGAGGAGAATGAGGTGGAGAGGAGAATTTTTCCTGAAGATGTGTTACAGTTTTATGGAGTGAAGAATTATTCTGCAAGTGGAGGGGCATATTTTTTTGCGAGCTCGTCTCGCCATCTTTTCTTCGATCTGAATTCAGCAGGTCGAATGTGGAATGATAATGTGATTTGGGTAAAAGGTGATTACCTTCAGAGAGATGATGAAGAACCCATATAACTTATGTATAGAACTGTGAAGAAAAGTACGTGTAATAACGTATAATATTGAACTGCTGAAATTTAATGTTGTTATGTTATTGATGATGTGTTGTTGTTTGACAGGCCCTTAGTCAAAGGTGAAGAAGAAGAAGTCCCTGTTAGATATTGTTGCTCAGGAAGGGGCTGAGCTTGAGGTAGTGCTGAAAGACCTCTGTATTAATAGGAATAAATGAGCTAACATCAGGTTCAAGAAAGTTCAAAAGTCTCAAACAACGAGACTAATGATGAGTATTGGTGCTAACAAGAAGAGGGGAGCTGATGGAGAGAGACAAGTGGTTTGCCAAAGGCCTCTGCAGTAGATTTTATAGATGTGCCGAAGTCTACCACGTCGAGCAAGCTAGCTCGGGCATTTCCAAAGAAGAAGATGTTGAAGCGTGGCTCAACCTCCGGAACCACGGGGAGTGGTGAGGTCGAGGGAGAGGCAAAAAAGAAAAGGGTAGACCCTTCTTCTAAACTAATTGGGGTGAAGGTCACAGAGAATCGACCTAGTGAGGAAGATGAGTTGAAAGTTATAGAGGATAGGGCGTGGCTTGCAGCTCGCAAGAGTGTAGAGGAGATGTGAAAAGTGGTAAGTTTGATGATTTGAATGTTTTTTGAATTTTGTATAGTGATTCGAGCCTAAAATGTGTTTGATTTGTTTTTTGCAGGCTGCTCGTTTGATGAAGATGATCTGTCTCAGGATGGAGGAAGAGAAAGTCGAGCTCGAGAGTGGGAAGGTAGAGCTCGTGAAGAAGGTAGCTCGATTAAAGTCCGATGTGGCTCGGAAGGGGAAATGACAGGCTTCTGTGAAGGCTACACAAGAGGTAGAGATTATCGAGCTGACAGAAGAATTGTAGAAGAATTTGAATAAGGTGGTAGTCCAACGTGACATACTTGGGCGCCACCTCCTCAAAATGAGGTACTCCAAAGCTGAGGTGAATAACATTATGGAGGATACATACATTGAAAAGGATGAAGATAAAGCTGATAGGGCTGGAGTTGTAAGAAGGTTGGATGGTGTCTCTCCCCAAAATGAGCGAGAGAACCAAGTGGATAATATTGTGAACCCACAGAATGAGAATGAGAATAAGAATGAGATTGAGAATGAGAATGTAGAGTAAAATTGTTGACTCTATGGTTGTGTGATTATGAGGGGTTTGTGAACTGTAACTGTATGGATCAATGTAGGATAAATTTATGTAGGCTAAGTGATATTTATAAACCTTGTTTGTAGGAACATAAGGATATGCGCCTCAGAATAAAAAAAATTAGAGAATGAGCTCGCTAAGGAGAAAGACACCACAACGTCCCTGTTGACTTCTCAAGCGGAACTACAGGCTAGAAAAGAGTAATAAATATTTAACTTGTATGATGCATTACTCTGGAGCTACAAAGTAAAAATTAGAGCATAGAGACAAACCAAAAACATGCTAATAGTTTAGGGGCAATGGTACTCAATCGTGTATAGATAATATCAATGTGTTAAAAAAGTTAGAGCATAGAGAATGTGTACCTTGAAATTGGAAATATATGTTATTGTTCATCGAACTGGGATCATACTTCGACCTTAAGTTTAGAAGCAGTTTCACACAGTAGATGTCAAAAAATAGAAATTTGTTAGAAATAGGATTCCTGTATGTATTGACTGAGTATTCTTGAATCGAACTTAATGTATTGTATCTATGGTTTGTAGGCCAAACTGGAGTCAGCTCGCTTGAGAAAAGATGAGATATGCCAATATAACCAAGAGTTTGTGGCAGAGTTTGATAAAATGAGAGAGGCAAATGAAGATAGGGAGGATCAACACGTAAATGTACATTTCAAGTTCATCGAGGTAACACAAACTGTTGATGACCTCACTCGGAATAGCGAGGAGAAGGATGTCGTAATTAGTAAGGGGCAAAAAGAGCTCGCAGAGACGAAGGAAGAGACATCGAAGCTCAAAAGCGAGAATGATGCGCTGATGGTAAAGAGTAAGGAGGTGGACATGGCTCGATACCGTATCTAGGCATTAAAAATGTCAGAGAAAGAGTTATGCCATTTTGTGGCCAGTCTGAAGGACCAAATGATCAGTAAAACGAGTGAACAAGAGCAGACTCGGGCTGATTTAGTGAGTACCAAAAGTAAACTGGAGCGATTGAAGAATAAAATGATTGAGAAAGATAACGAGCTGAAGAGAGCTCGAGTTGACCTATCTAACTTTGAAATTGCGGTTGAGCAGTTGACTACAGTTTTACCTGCTAAAGATATAGAGTTTCGGTTAGTACAGTGAAAATATGATGAGTTGAATAAGAGGGTGGCACAACTGAAGACCAATTTGGCTCAGGCCAATTCGCGCATAAAAAATGCTGAGGCTAGAGAGCGTTCGAGGAAGAATAAAGGTGATGCCAGGGTCTCCATTATTCAAGGGGATGTGGTTAGCCTATAAGCTCGAATCAGAGAGCTGGAGGGAAATATAGCTCGTACTCAAGGTCATATGAAAAAAGGAAATGAGTTGCTAAGGGAATGCCAAGGTAAGTTGGATGCTGCTCTTGTCAGGGAACAAGAGTTAGAGCGGGTGATTAGGGGTAAGGATATCTTGATAAGGAAAAATGATGATTTGTTAAAGAAATCCCCTGCTGGGGTAGGTGTAGACAGAGAGCTTGAGGAACTTTGTGCCCAGGCAGCAGAATTGAGGATGATGAACCAGGCTGAGTCAGATAAAATAGATGAGATGGCGAGGGGGCATAAAAATCTTATGTCCTGCGCAGATAGTCGCATGGAATGGCATGAAGCACGGTACAAGAAGTTGTAAGAACACCTTCATAAAGTGAGAGTGAATTTTTCCAAGGCAGTTATGCCCGAAGTATCGCGCACAGAGATGCTAATGACAGTTATTGCTTATTTTGTTGAAGAGGTGAGAAGGCTTGAGTTAGAGAGAAATAACTTGTACGACTGTTTATCGGATAGAGGATGCATTTGTAGAGCTGATGTAGATCGAGGAAATTGTATAAACTCCATGGAAATGGAGTTAGGTTCTCGACCTTCTTAATTGGAAGAGCAAGGCTGGATTACTGTGGCTACTCAAGTTCAAGATTTTATGGCTGATCGTCTTCCTGCTGTAGGGGAAAGCGTAGCTGACCTCCTATCAGCAGAAAAAAAAATCCTTATAAGTGGCTTGCGACATGTAAAAGTATCTGTCACAGACATATTGAGAGATGAAAGCTAGTTTAACCTTTGCTTTATCTTATGTCTGGTAGATTTCTTTGATTAAAAACTAGTATTACATTTATTTTAATCGCAGAGTATGTATAGAGTTCGATTGAAAGCTAGTTTTACCTTTGCTTTAATCGGTATAATTATTGTAGCCATATTGAAAGATAAAAGCTAGTTTTACCTTTGCTTTATCTTATGTCTGGTAGAGTTCTTTGATTGAAAACTAGTATTACCTTCGTTTTAATCGCAGAGTATGTATATAGTTCGAATGAAAGCTAGTTTTACTTTTACTTTAATCAGTATAATTATCGCAGCCATATTGAGAGATGAAAGCTAGTTTTGCCTTTATTTTATCTTATGTCTGGTAGAGTTCTTTGATTGAAAACTAGTATTACCTTCCTTTTAATCGTAGAGTATGTATAGAGTGCGGTTTGAAAGCTAGTTTTACCTTTGCTTTAACCAGAAAAGATGTCGATTGAAAGCTAGTATTACCTTTGCTTTAATCTATGTATTGTCAATGCAAGTAGAGAGTTGTGTGGGAAAAAACTTGGAAGTTTTCATTAAATAGAATAGAATGTACATTGTATGGAGATGAAAATCTTACTTTTAAATAGAAAGAACGAGAATTTGAAGTGAAGTAGTGAGAAACTTAACGATAGTACCATTTCAGTCGCCTAGTGTTCCATGGAGTTGGGATTTGAACTCCTTGCTCTGTCATGAGATAATATGATCATAGACCAGTTAGACCAGTGATTAACAATGGACCATCCCAATTGTCTGTCAGTTTCCCGGCATGAGCCTCTTTTCGGTATTGACGGATTTCTCTGAGGGCGAGATTGTAGATTTGGAAAGTACGGCTTCAGAATCTTCTGTTGTACGAACTGGCCAGCATATAGTGATATCGACTTAGGTTGGCAATAACATGTTCCCTAGTCTTATCAATCCAATTCATGTTGCAGGCCAATTCAAACTCATTTTCTTCGTCGGTAAGCTCGTGATCTTTGACTGGATGATAGTATTTTGTTGGAATGACAGCTTTGGTACCATAGGCAAAGAGGAATGGGGTACAACCAGTTGATTGACGTGGAGTGGTATGGTTCGCCCATAAGACATGAGGGAGCTCTCGTATCCAGTTTCCTTTATTCTGTGAGTGAAGCATTTTCTTGAGTCTATCCATAATGATTTTGCTGGTGATTTCGGCTTGGCCATTGCCTTAAGGGTAGTAGGGATTGGATGGTGAGTGGATGATGTTTTGTTTGTTGAGGGAAGCTACGATTTTTTCTCCAATGAATTGTGGCCCATTATCGATTCGAATCAGGTGGGGGAATCCAAATCGAGTGTGATGTATTCCCAGATAAAAAAGATGACCTCTTCTTCTCTAGTTCGACAGAGTGGAACTGTTTTTGCCTATTTTGTAAAATAATCTACAACTACGAGTAGGTATCGTCGGTTACTTGGAGTATTAGGAAATTCCCCGATGAGATCAAGCGCCCACCGGTTGAATGGCCAGAACATCTTGCTTGCATGTAGTTTGAGTGCAGAGGCGCGGATCATGTGTCCATGTCGTTTGTAGTAGCCTACTCGCAGCCTTCTACCCCAGTTGAACATTCGAAGGCTACCTCGAAGCCTACTCGAATACATCGAAGCACATCCGATCCTTAAACAGGCCCCCCAGAGATTATCCGAAGACAAAGCCTCGACTCTGAACAAGCCTAGAAGATGAACTCCACATCGCAGCAGGAACACTTCGACCATATCCGTACATGGTTAAAGTATGATGGAACAGACAGCCAGCACACTAGACAAGACGGCGCAGTTGTTGGTCCTTGTAGCTATAGTGACAGGCCCAACCACTGCTACAATATCAAAGTACAGAGACAGACCCAACAGCTGTTACAGTGACAGTTCCGACATTTTCGGCGCCCATACCCATTCTGGGATATCTGGATCGTACCCTTGTAATGTGACCTAGCCTTGGTGACTCAGCCATTCCTGTGATTCTATAAATAGGAGGGATGGAGAACCATGGGAGGGTTATAAAATCTCCCATTTGAGCCCTTACAGTTTACCTTCGACAACCTTGTAAAAACCCAGTACTCAAACCTTCGACTACTCGACAGAATTATAAACACTCTTAAAAAATCCCCATTAGAGGTCGTGGAGAGTCACATTTCAGGCCTCAACGCAAGTATATTGTCTATTGATTACTTTAATTCTAGATAACGTACTTGTATTCCTTTGTTTGAAGATTTAACCCCGTGGTGTAAGATCCAACTTCCCCTCTTAAGAAGTTAGGCCCCTACATTTGGCGGTGTCTGTGCTTCCCACCCTACCAGTCTCTTTTTCTTTTTCCCCTCTCTTTGTTTCCAACTTCAGCAGAGTATCCTCAATGGCACCAACCCTCCGCTCTAGTTCAACCCATGCCAGCAACTTCGTTGACGGAGTGGCCGCTCAAACAGCCCTACTTTCCTAACAGTTCGCTTAAGCCGAAGAGCGCCACCATGCACAACTTCATCAAGAACGTGAAAAATACCATAAGGAATTCGAAGCAAAGCAGAACCGCCACCTGGACCATGCCGAGAGACAGAACCGGGCAATTGATGAGTTGTGTAACACCGTCCGAGAGTTGCATAGACTACAGCCTCTGGACGCTGCCCGACCATCCCAAGTACCAGACCCATCACGCGTGTCTGCCTGCGCCCGTTTGGGGCCCTTACCAAATCTTAAAGTACCCCCAGTCCGTATCCAGGCTGAGGGTGCCCCCCACACTATTCCCCCTATCGGATCCATCCACCTTGGGATCTACCCTATAAAAAATTTCTCTGACTCCACCCTTCGATCCTTGAGACACCCAAAACGTCGCCCTACTCGAGAACGTTTCGGGGAGCGTAGCGCCAAACACACACTAGTCACTCGACCTCAGTATCCTCAAATCCCTCAATCTCCCCCTCATCCTGCCTATGTTGCACAGCAGGACTTCGACCATAAAATACAACCTGTTATTCGCATCAGCGCGATCCCAACCCCCAACGCCTAAAGTCGACTGAATAACCCTCTTTGCCCCAAAATTCTCGCTATCAAGATACCCCCCCAATTTCTGTGGTCCCAAACTCAGTAAATACCGCAACACAGACCCTAAATCCCACATTCTCGAATTTCAAAATGCACTGAGCCTCTATTCCACAGCCGACTACCTGCTATGCCACCTTTTTCCCATGAACTTTACTGACAGCCCCCTTCGATGGTATCATAATCTTCCAAATGGCTCGATCCAGAGCTTCTAGCAACTATCACAACTTTTCATCGCCCAATTTGCCTTCAATAAAGACAGAGAAGTCAGAGTTGATGCCCTATTTAATTTTATAAAATCCAGCAATGAGACACTCGAAGCCTTCACCAAGAGGTTTCTCGATGAATCACGAAAAGTCGAGAACCTTGACTGCGCGAATGCTGTGCTCGCATACTCAAATGCCATACCAGATCACAGCCGTGTGAAAGAATACCTCGAGGAGATGCTCTTAAAGGTCAATGGCTATATCGACCTTGAGAGCCTCCATGAATCTCGTAAACAGGGCCAACCTTCAACCACCAACTTCGATAAACCTCGTCAAAACCCACCTTCTACTCCAACACCCCTAATCGCTCCTGCCTCACAGATGACTGAGAGCCGCAAACGCCTTAACAGCGATAACAATGCTGAAGCTCGCAAGATGCGACCGAAGCCAGTCTTACTCATACTTACTGCCCCTCTCAGCATCCTTCTATCGCATATACAGGCAGACCCCATCTGGCGTATCCCTTTCCCTATTGAAGTTAGACCAGGCAAACCTTACCGCGCCAACCTCAAATGCAACTGTCATCACACTAACAAATGCTTCGCCCTCCAACACTCTCTTAAAATCATCCTCAAAGCAGGTCATTTACATCAGTATGTTGCTGACATTCCCAGCTAGCATGACGGGTCGTATCTCAAATCTCAACCCACCCCTGCTGCCGACCCAGTCGAGGTACACATCTACTGAATAAATTTCATCGAAGTCAATAATATCGACAGCGGCCGTTCAAAGAGCAAGCGTAAGCATGTCGAAGAATGTTACAAACTCACTTACTAGGAGAAGTTACCTGCCCTCCTGCCAGAATCAAGACTTTGCCCTCACCTCAAAGGCATCTCTTTCATCGACTGTAATACTTCCCATGTTCAATTTCCCCACTCAGACCCTTTAGTCATCATGATTAAGGTCAAAAAACTCGTCCACCACAATATTGATTAATACAGGGAGTGCAGTCGATGTACTTTTCCTTTAGACTGCTCAAACTATGAAGAAGACAGATTTCATTACTGCTGCCAATGTCGAATTGAAAGGTTTTAATGGGGCCATAAAAGTTACTGTTGGTCGAATCAGCCTTCCAGTCACCACAGGCTCTGTCACACTCCAAACCATCTTTCTTGTCATTGACAAGAAGTCAAAATACCTCGGTATCCTTAGGCGTGACTAGCTCCACGCCATGCGTACCATACCTTCGACCTACCATCAGACCCTTCATTTTACCACCCCCGAAGGTACTTGTAACTTGAAAGGCTCTCAACGCCTTGCCCGTTCATGCGAGCACCCAGAGATCGATCAGACCCAAAAACTTGTCCGCCGCCCATAGCAATCGTTGTCTCTTTCTATCCCCATACCTTCGACAGATACCACCTCACCTATAGAACCAGCTGCTTATATCGAACTCGATGGTCCTGGTTGAGGTACATTCATCAGAACTTCTCTAGACGAGGCAGAACGCCTCAAGCTTACAGATTTCCTTCGAGCAAACAAATATGCCTTTGCATGGATGTTCCAGGAGATGCCCGGTGTTGACCACAGTTTGGTTTGCCATCGCCTCGACCTCATTCCCTATTCCTCAGTAGTAAAACAGAAGATGCATACCCTGGCACCATGACTTCGAGAAGCAGTGAACCTTGAAGTGGACAAGCTCATAGCCGCAGGTTTAATCAGAGAAGTGAAGTATGCTGACTGGATATTAAATATTGTGGCAATTTCTATGAAGAACGGCAAGATCAGAATCTGCGTCTACTTCACAAACCTTAACAAGCACACACCGAAGAACAGTTTCCCTCTCCCGATTCCCAATTTGTTCAGAGACATTACACAGGTGAAAATCAAGTTAACGGTCGCATGGTTGAATATGCTACTCTCGTTTGACAGTGCATGAACCGTTTCCCTAAAAAATCTTCCCTCATTCATTACCCTCGAGGAGAAAATTGACATGCAGATGCCCTCGCCAACATAGTAGCTATGTTAGGCCAATCAGAATCTCGAACGCCCAAGTATCGACCAGATGGAAATCAATGCCATCAATACTAGGGGCGAGAGTCTCGATCTCGATGACTGGCGAATAACATTCCTCTACTACTTCAGCAATACAACTCTCCCAAATCATCCCAAAGTCAAACGATCGTTATTAGAAAACTGTTGCAGATACACTATCCACGAACATGAGTTACATCGCAAGTCCTTAAATGGCATCCTCCTTCGATGTATCTCTCAAGCCGAAGCCTCTTCAATTCTAGCCGAACTCCATCGCGGTACCTGCGGTGCTCATACTGTTGGTTGTTCAATGGCCCTTTGAGTCGTGTCTCAAGGTTTATTCTGGCCGAACATGAAAAAATAAGCCGAAGAGTATGCCAAACACTGTAACAAATGCCAACGTCATGCCCACAATATCCACAGCCCTTTGTAAGACCTCCATTTTAGTCAAGTCTCACGGTCATTCAAAAGATGGGTTATCAATCTCATTGTCCCTTTTCCTAAAGCCTTAGGCAGCCGAGAGAATATCCTTGTTGCAACATACTATTTTACCAAATGGGTCGAAGCCGTACCTTTGTGCCAAACCAGAGAAGAAGAAGTCATCAAATTGTTATGGGAGAACACCATCACACGCTTTTGTTGCCCTCATATGATTCAATGTGATAATGACCCACAATTTATCTGGAGCAAAGTCAGAAACTTCCTCAAGAAACACAACATCATCCTTTCACCTTAACATCTTACTACCCCCAAGGAAACAGTCAAGTCGAAGCAATCAACAAAACCATAGTCGGCGGTCTCAAGAAAAGAGTCGATACAAAGAAAGGTCGATGGGTTTAGGAGTTACAACATGCCCTCTAGGCCTATCGAACTACACCAAGAAAATCTACAGGTTGCACCCCTTTCCTTCTAGCATATAGTACCGAAGCTGTGCTCCCCACCCAATTTGAAGTACCCGCACGAGATCCTAACCTCCCGGACGAAGATAATGAGTTTGAGCTCAGATGCAACATGTAATGGATCGACGAAACTAAAGACCGAGCCATCGCTAACCTTGGCCGTTACCACACTTCACTTCAGAAGTCCTATAGTAAGAGAGTTCGACAATGAAGTTTCAACATCGAAGATCTGGTACTTTGACGTGTTAAACAATCCTCGAAGCCTCGGAATGCCGGCAAGCTAGCCAAACCCTGGGAAGGACCCTATGTCGTGTACGATAAAATTGACAAAGGCTCATATTACTTAATGACAGAAGATGAAGAACCTTTACCAAATCCGTAGAACACAATGTAGCTGGTCTCTTATAATAGGCCGCAGCCTCAGCCTTGTACAACTGATGTAAACACAGAATAATCAATAAACAGTTTTTCTACCCCCACTTCGTCTCCTATTTTCAATGAATTTCTTGGTTTAACTTAAGTATCATGTCAACCCTCGACCCGACTGATACTTGGGGGCGACCTTGGGATTTTTCAACCTCCAATTTCGAGCGAACTCAAGGGACGAGGATTGTTGAAAGATCGGACCCTCGGGAATGTATTGGGGGCGAACAGTTATGCTTCGCTGTGGCTTAGGCCATCGAAGTCAAGTCAATTTCTTGGTGCACTCTAAGTATCATGTCAACCCTCGACCCGACTGATACTTGGGGGTGACCTTGAAATTTTCAAGCTTCCAATTTCGAGCAAACTCGAGGGGCAAGGAAGGTTGACAGACCGGACCCTCGGGGATGCATTGGGGGTGAACAGATATGCTTCGATTAGGTTCAAAACTGTCAAAGTCCAGTCAATTTCTTAGTTTACCCCGGATATCATGTCCACCCTCGCCTCGACTGATACTTGGGGGCGACCTTAGAAATTTTTAAGCTTCCACATTCGAGCAAACTCAAGGGGCACGAATGGTCGAAAGGCCGGACCCTCGAGAATGCGTTGGGGGTGAATACGTCTTGCTTCACTGTGGCTTAGGCCTTCGAAGTCCAGTGAATTTCTGGGTTTCCTCTAGGTATCACGTCAACCTCGGTCCGACTAATACCCGGGGGTGACCTTGAAAATTTTCAAACTCCCAACATTCGAGCATACTCGAGGGGTATGAATGGTTGACCGACTGGACCCTCAGGAATACGTTGGGGGCGACCATATCTTACATCACTATGGCTTAGGCCTTCGATGTCCAGCAAATCCCCTGATTCCAAAAGAGTATCGCAATTATCTCGAAGCTCTTCAGGGTTCGACCACTCTACAATCATTCGACAAATACAACACATATAAATACTATTACAGAGAAGCAGGTTCAACATAACTCAAGCTAAGCCATGCATCAAGAATTCAATACAAGCTAAGCTACCAGAATCAGCCTCAATATATCAACAATCCAGAACAAAGTAAAGCCAGAGAAATACACTAAATTCAGTTCAGAACATCAGGCATAAATTCAAATTCAGTTCAGACTCAAATTCAAAAGTTCAACAGATAAGCAGCATCAGTACAGTACAATAACTCACAGCAATAACAAGTTCAAAGACCAACTCCACAGAAAAATAAACATGGTTCAAATATTGCAACTCAACAACAAATCAGAAAAGGCAGGCATGGAACTCCAATCCAAATATCTCATATCGGTGCGGCTGCATCCTCTTTCCCAATAGGCCTTCCAGCACCAACACCTTCAGCACCCTCAGCAGAAGGCTTCGAAAATGCAACATCGGCGACCACATCAGTCACAGTCCCAGCGCCGGTCGCCCCAATCACAGGAGCCTCCACGATTCCTCCAGCACCTCCATTTGTAATATCGGTAACTTGTGCCTCTCTCTCATCCTCTTGCAAAGAATCCTCGGCAACAGGATCTTCGGCAACAGGGAAGGGCTCCAAAGTATCGGGGTCATACCCCTTATCCTCTATAAACTCCTTCAGCCTTATAATAACCCTACATTCGCCATCAAACTGTGCCTGAAAATGCACCTTCTGTTCTGCCTGTTCCTCATCCTTCATAACAAGCTTTACCGTACACACCCGCTCCTGGTTATGCCATTGACCCTCGAGCCTCTTATCGAAAGAGTCAGTGATTACCGCCAGATTTCGCTTCAACGAAGCCTCGGTCCCTCGAGCAAGCTCTAGACTGTCAAGGGCTTCCCGTAGACTCATCAATCCCACTTTCACTGCCTTGCTGAATAACTGCACCCGAGCATCCGTCTGCTAGAGTATTCGAACCGTCACCATTTCTCGAAGCACAAAGCACTTAAGAAAATTTCAGAATCTCACAAACAATAATAGATAGTTACCTGATACATAGTCTTCTTCATCTCTTTCAAAGCTTCATCTGGGTCAGCATCGCAAAATTCGGCCATCGAAGTGAACTTGGCCAGAGCCTGATCTCGTCGCTCAGCCTCCGTCATCTCTTCATCCTCATCCACTGTATCATCTTCCCTCAGCACCCTATGCCTTTTGCGCTGAACCACCTTCGACTACTGTACCTTCAGAGCCTCGGTAACGACCTTGCCTTTCCCTTTCTCAGCTTGTATTGGTACCTGCCTTGGCCTCAGTCTCAAAGCATCACTAGCCACTTTGGGCACCGGCGATGCTTGCTTCGAGGCCCTTTTTGCCTTCAAAACATACTGCACAGTCCTTGCCAAATCATCCTCTCCCATTTCTTCGGATACTTTCGAACCACCTTCGCCTCTCCTCTTCTTTGCTGGCTTCGGCGTAATGGGTGCGTTTCGAAGTAGAGAATCTATCTTCTTCTTCCTATTCCTCTTGATATCAAGACTTTTGAAAACATAATCCACCCACTCCTCACTAGAATCGTGCAAGGCGTCAATATAGTTCCTCGGATTTTCCCAAGACAAGTTCTTCGGATCTACAAAACAAGCTGTAATATAATTACAGTTTATTCGAGCTACACACCAAATAAAACCTTTGACAATAAACTTACTCGGATTATAGACTCAATGATGCAACTTATAAGGGTCTTCCCCTTCGACATTCTCGTAATTACCCCGTACTATAACTAAGTCTTTATTCCACCCTCGACCCGTCGAGCACAGATCAAAAAACCAGGGCCTCTCTGGGTGACACTAGATGTGATAGGTACCCATGTTTTGGTTCGCCTTCTTCGAGTAGAATGACACAACATCGAAACACTTAATTAAACCCTTCGCCTCACTACTCAATTTTGCATTCATTCCTTCTATTACCCTCATCATCTCATAAAAATTGTCGTTCATTTGAACAGGAGCAACATCCCAAAAATTTAACACCTCTTTCACCAGCCTTCGGAGATGAAATTCCATTCCCAATTGAATTTGGCCTCTATATGCCATCATACTCTCTCGGGTTTGACATGAAAGTCCATCCCGCTCTTGCAATGTGTAATGCTACCCCCACCTCGACTGCTCCAACTTGGCAGCAAATCGATCCAGTTTCATTTTATCTCTAGCTGAGATCAAACCCTCAGTTTTATCCGACTCTGTCGAATCCCCACTTTGAACACTCTGCTCCACTTCATCCTTTTCAGCACCCGAGGGGCCAGTATTACCCTCGTTTCTCTCCCCTCTCCCTATCTCCTCCTCATCACTATCCTCAGTTACTACCATCTTACGACGTCTAGTAGCCGGCACCCCACACGCTGACACTACCATGACTAAGGGGGAATCAGTTGCAACATCTAGCACTTCTAAGTCGTTGTCCTCATCCATTGGAGCATGACCAGAAACACTAGCCTCGTGTTCTTCAATTTCTTTGTCTTTCAGTCTCTATCTCAAAGCTTGACAGGTATGCCTCTTATCTTACAGAAGAAGAGGCATGCAATTAGATCGATACATTCAACAATTACGTGTCAATAACCCATTTCTCATATATCCTCTCCAGCAGACACAAACACAGTCGAAAACTCGGCCCCAAACCCAGTTTCACCGGCAATACCCTCAAAATCGTCAAATAGGCTATAATCCAGACTCACAAATTCCCCTGTCCTCGACGAAAACCTATAAATTCCAAACCCAGAAGATTCTACTTACAGATACAGAAGGGAAAGCAAAACAAAAATAAACAGAGATCAAGTGGCATACCTGTGTTAGAAGAAGTATACTCGAAACAACAAGTCAACCCGTACCCAGCAATAAATTTAACAACCTCTCTCAAGCTTCACTTAGCAATGGCGTACCAGTCTTTTTCCTCTCACTCTCTGGTTTGTTTCCCTGTGAACAATACATTTTATTATTTTCCTCGGAATACCAAAACTGCCTCGATTTCCAAACCGCTATCATTACCATGCCCCCACTACTCTGGCTTTTTGGCTGAGACATGTTTTGACCGATTTACCCCTTATTTCCCTCACGTGTTAACCGCACGCTCACTCTGATTTAACCTTAAACTCAATGCTTCTCAAACTTTCTGATCCTCACTCAAAGCCATCCAGTTAAATCCCAACATCTAATCACAACTTTTTCTGTAAAACAAGCAAAAATCATGATTACTTGTACGACACACTGCCCCAGGCGCACGTACCGTTCTGACAGACCAGCTGGCTGGGCTGTCAGTACAACCAGTCAAATCCAACAAACCTTTGACACACTTCTCACATACGAGTAATCGACTATAAAACGTCTCGAACATTCATCAACAGATAACCTCAAATTCGATTCCCAAATATATCGAACATTCAATCTATAACACATTCGACAGTTCAAAACTTTATGTCTTTATTACTTCGACAGATCGTCCGTCTACTTTGACATATTACAATTGTTTACTTCGACATATTAGACTTCTCCCTCGAAAAATAACATTTTTCACTTCGACATATCAGCCTCCCATTTCGACAGATTATAATTTTTTACTTCAACAGTTCAGAATTTCTCTTATACACAAATCATAATTCAAAATTTTACTTCGAAAAATCAAAATTCTACTTCGACAGACTACAATTTTTACTTCGACAATTCAAGATTTTACTTCGAACATTCAATATCCTACTTGTATACAGTACAAAAAAATATTTCGATAGTGATATTACCAAAACTCAATTTCATTCATCACAAATCAACATAGCACATTACAAACATAAATTACAAAACCCTTACATACCCACCTACACAACCCAATAAAATAGTAGGAGGCCCCTATTTATCATCAGGACGCTCCTCCTCGCTCCCAGCTGCAGCAACAGCCTCTTCTTCCCTTCTGACCTCAGCAGCAACATCCTCTAGCTCTACCATCTCCTTTGCAAAGGATTCTAACAAAGACAATCGATGGCCCGACAACGGACCCATCATCTGAAGAATCCCCCACTAATATGCAAAAGGCATCCCAATAATGGGATCCCCGGGTTCTGCTTCAAACAGGTCTGGAATCACCGTATCAATGTCCTGACCAATAAGAAATCGCTGCCGCAGTTCCATCATCTTCTCCCGCACCCTCATAGCCTTTGCCGCAATCCGATCTGCCTGCATGGTTGTAGAAGAGCTGCCATTATTTGGTGCCAAAGAAGAAGCCATTATAATCCGAGCAAGAAAGTAGAAAGATGAAGAAAGGTGAAGAAAGATGAAGAATTCTCCTCGCATCACCCCATTTTATACATACAGGTACATTTAAAGCATTCATTCATCCCAAGTTATATTCATTGCGGTCTTCAAGTCCCCTCCTTGAAAACTCAACAACCTGACATTTTTCAACTTCCTAGACGTAACTGATTCCTCTGTATATGCATTCAAACCACATTCCCGAGGACTTGCAGTCGAACAAATACCCAGTATCTAACCATCGACCATTTTCACTATTCTTCAACCCCAATCCTTCTCACCGAGCCTCTACTAATACAGAGTCAATTACCTTTGACCATATCGTTATACTTCGAAGCCGATTTTCTACAATAGTAATTATTACTACCTGTTAAACGTTCGACGAGATATATTTGCTACCGTACCTACAAGTCTATTTGTTTACAATGCCTACCAGTTACAAAGATTCAATTATGCAATAAAATATGATTTTCATTCCATTCCACCAGATACAACAACAAAACAACAATACATTCAAACCACATCAAAAATAGAAACCTCTATATACAACCTTCTAATACATAAAAAACCCTACACTATCACCACCTTAACTTATCATCAACACCTCAAAAAGCAGCAACCCTATTTATAGACGGTGCAGTTCCACTCGCCGAGCCTTGTTCCTCTATCTCCTCTTCTGCACAAATGAGGCACTCGGCCAAACCCGACAGAAAGAGGTAGCGTTTCTCCGCAGTCGTAAAGTTGTACTTTAGCTACCCCCAAAGGTAAACATAAGACTCACCGTTGATGAGTTCCCCAACTCCTACTTCTACGAGCTCAGGCATGTCCCAATCCAGATCATGCTGACCGAAGAACTACAAGTGTAACTCAGCAGTCTTCTGCCCTACGCGACGATCTCAGGCGAAACCCATCCTTTTCTGGTAGCGCGTATTGGGCGGGAATGGTATCCATAAAGATTTTCTAAAATTTACAGAAGAAAGAGAATAGAGTAAAACAGAAGAAGAGTACAAAGTATCCCTACGCCCATAACCCATACTTATAGCCTCATATCATTTATTACCTCCTAACCACAAACATTTCTTTATTACGCTCTTTTATTACCTCCCTCGAAAAACCAATAATCAACTGTTCCACTTTTGACTTTAAACAATTTTTCTCAGCAAATGCCTCTGCACCTATTTTCGAGACCTTCACTGAGAGGGGGCGAATGTAGTAACCTACTCGCAGGCTTCTACCCCAGTTGAACACTCAAAGGCTACCTCAAAGCCTACTCGAATACATCGAAGAACATTCAATCTTTAAATAGGCCTCCCAGAGATTATTTGAAGACGAAGCCTCGACTCTGAACAAACCTAGAAGACGAACTCCACATCGCAGCAGAAACACTTTGACCATATCCGCACATGGTTAAAGTATGATGGGACAGTCAGCCAGCTCACTAGACAAGATGACACAGTTGTTGGTCTTTGCAGCTATAATGACAGGCCCAACTACTGCTACAATATCAAAGTAGAGAGACAGACCCAACAACTCTTATAGTGACAGTTCTGAGATTTCTGGTGCCCATACCCATTCAGGGATATCTAGATCGTACCCTTGTAATGTGACCTAACCTTGGTGACTCATCCCTTCCTGTGGTTTTATAAATAGGAGGGATGGAGAACCAAGGGAGGGTTACAAAATCTCCCATTTGAGCCCTTAAAGTTTACCTTTGACTACCTGGTAAAAACCCAGTATTTGAACCTTCGACTACTCGACAGAAATATAGACACTTTTAAAAAATTATCGTCAGAGGTCTTGGAGAGTCACATTCCAGGTCTTCACGCAAGTATATTGTCTATTGATTACTCTAATTCTAGATAACATACTTGTATTCCTTTGTTTGAAGATTTAACCCCATGGTGTAAGAGCTAACTTTCCCTCTTAAGAAGTTAGGCCCCTACATCGTTGACATGTATCACATTTGCGTAAGTACTTTTCTGCTTGTTTGCGCATGCCTGGCCAGAATATTCCTTGTGTAATGGCTCTATTAGCGAGTGATCGACCTGCAGCATGGAAGCCACAAGTCCCTTCATGTAAATCTCTGAGCATTTCATCTGTTTTCTTTCTTGAGAGGCACTTGAGGTAAGGCTCCATGACTGAATGGCAATATAAAAAATCATTTTGATTTGTGTAGCACTTTGAGTTTTTGATCACCTGTCGGCGCTCTATTCGATCTGCTGGAAGGGGTCCTTTGCATTCGTTGTTGGTGTCAAGGTAAGTAAGGAAGGGCTATCGCCAATCGTTGTCCACCTCTTTATCGCCCCCAGTATTAATCGTGCATACAGAAATGCGATCAATGTTGAGGGTTGATATCACTTCGATCTGGAGATATCTAGCTTCTGTACCTAAGACCCCGGCTAGATAAGCCAAGGAATTGACATATTTGTTTTCACCTCGAGGAAGAAATCGAGAGTTGTTTTTACAAACTGGCTCATCCTATCTACAATGAGGGCCGCATATTCGATCATCTTGCCATTTTTATTGTATTTCTCAGAGTAATGGTGGACGATAAGTAAAGAATCTATGTAGACTGAGAGCTCAGAAACGCCGAGCTCAAGTGCGAGGTCGAGTCCATGAATAAGAGCTTCATATTCGGTGACATTATTGGAGGCTTCAAAATCTAAGCAGATTGATTTTTCGATTCTGTCGTTGGAAGGGGTAATCAATACGATTCCAATTCCTGACCCTGCGGGTCTTGCTGAACCATATGTAAGAAGTCCCCACCCTTTCCTTGTAACCCATTCAGCTTGCTCGTAAAATGTTTTGGTAGGTGGATCTTTTTTAATTTCTTTTGCAAGGTCGCTCGTCAAATGCTCCTCCCACTCGGAATCTTCCACTGGAAAATCCGCGAGAAAATCGACAATGGCCTAACCCTTTTTTGAATGTTGCTGTTCGAACTTTATATGATATACTCCCAAACTGACTGACCATTGTTGTACTCTCCTGGATTTCTCCTTTTTAGACAAAACTTCCCAGAGTGGGTAGTTCGTCATGACTTTGATTAAATGAGCTTGGAAGTAGTGTTTAAGTTTCTGTGAAGTGTAAACAAGAGTTAGAAGGCGTCTCACAATTTTAAAATGCCTCGTTTCTGCTGGAGTGAGGGTTTTGCTGATGAAGTAGACCGGTTTCTCAATCTTTTCCTCAAGTCGAATAAGAACTGAGCTGATAAAAGTATCTGTAACTGCTAGGTAGATGATCAATTCCTTATTATCAACTGAGGTACACATGATAGGAGATTTCCCCAAATTGGTTTTGAGTTCCTGAAAGCTGCCTCGTATTCTAATGTCTATTGGATCTTTGCATTGGGCTGAACTTTTCCTCGTTTCATACTATCGTATAGTAGTTGGAACAGCCAATGATAACAATCTGAAGATTTAGAAATGAATCGGTTGATAGCGGCAATCTTACCAGCAAGTTTTTATACGTCTTTTGTCATTTTTGGAGATGGCATGTTGAGAAGGGCTCGAATTTGATCTGGATCGGCCTCAATCCCTTTCTTGCTGATAAGATGGTCGAGGAATTGGCCTGAATGTACTCCGAATTGATACTTATCAGGATTGAGTCGCATCCTATAAGATCGAAGAATATTAAATATTGTGTTGAGATCTGTGATGTGGTTGATTGACTGCATGCTCTTGTACAAGTGATCATCAATGTAGACTTCCACAATTTTCCTAAGATGCGATTTGAACATAGTAGTCATCAACCATTGATAAGTCACTTGCGTTTTAAAGTTCGAAGGGCATGACTTTGTAGCAGTAAAGTCCTCTTTCAATGATGAAAGTGGTCTTTTCTTGATCTTCTTCCAGGAGAGGAATTTGATTGTATCCAAAAGCAGTGTCCATCATAGATAGGAGTTCGTGACTTACCATAGAATCAAAAAATTTCTGGATGTTGGGAAGAGTTAAACGGTCCTTTAGAGTGTGTTTGTTTAGATTTGTGAAATCTACACAAACTCAGACTTCTATATTTTTCTTTGGAACAACGACGATGTTGGATATCCAATCTAGATTCTTGGCTTATCGAATGAATCCCACTTTGATCAATTTCTCGATTTCCATGTTAACTTCATCTCGAAGACAAGGTGATAGTCGTCGTTATTTCTGTTTGACCACCGCAGTATTGATATAGATAGCCAATTTATGACATGCCTTGGTCGGATCGACCCTCGGCATCTCTTAGAAAGTCTACGCAAAATGTCTTGATTCAGTCATAGGAATTGAATGAGAGCATCCTTATCGCGTTGGACCATCTTGGAACCAATAAAAGTACCTCTGCCAGGTCCATCAATATTAATGTATTTTGTAGGATCTTCTGTTGAAGGCTGATCATCAAGGTGGCCAACTTTCTGTTATTGCTATGTAGCGTATCTGTTTGAGGTATCTAGAATGGCAGATACGGTATTCTTGCAAGCTTGAGAAATCATTTGACTATATTTGATTTCATAGATACCATCATTGTATTTGAAGCGGAGTGCTTGATGATAGGTAGAAGCGATTGCTTATATTTTGTGGATCCAGCAGCGGCCCATAATCCCGGGATAATGAGATTTGGCGTTGATGGCGTAGAAGATGACGTCGATTGTGGCTGGTCTTGTGGTAATAGATAAGATGATCTTGCATACTCACTCTTCTTTGGTACTATTGAATCCACTGATATCGGTATCTCTTAGAATAACTTGATCAGCCAATCGCATCTGGTCGATTGTACTCTGAAAGAGAATCTTAATACCGCTTCCAGTATCGATCATCATTGTATGTATGCCAAACTTCTTCATCTTGAGCAATATGACTAATGCATCATGATGTGGAAAATTTTCATGAATAATGTCACAATCTTCGAATGAGATCCCAAGCCGACGATTGCTCGACTCTGGTAGAAGCTTGGCTTCATTATCTTAAGGTGTGAGATCACAACATTCTGATAGTCTCCTACACTTGAATCTGTAAGAGTTATTGAGCTGATGAATTTTGATCATGTTGCTGTGGTATATATGGTAGAGATATTTCTTCTCAGCTTGATCTTCGACCTGGACTACTTTGAGCTGCTTCTTTTAGCTGCCATCCTTTTATGATTCCAGGTCGATAATGTACTCGTACATCCATCCCTCCTTGAAAATGAATTCTAGAAATCTCTGTAAAGGATAGAAGCTGTCAGTAGAATGATGGTTTTCTTGTGATGCATGCAGTATGGGTGGCTTTCGATTGGCTCCAATGGTTGAGAGGTACGGTATAGCTTATCCTTGGATAGGACTGGAAAAATTGAGGAGATTCAAACATTTATCTTTGGGAGGACCGCTTTAGGTAATGTACCACCTTTTTGAGGATTGCCAGTGTTGCCAACGATTTTGATCACCCTGATCCTCCTTCGGTTCATTATATCAATCTGCAGTTGAACATTTCGTGGTTAGGACGGATTTAGTAGATTTATGCCTTTTGGACATCATCCTTTCTAGGTCGACATATCCATTGACCTTGGTGATCATATCCTCCAAGGTCGTAGGTTTGCTGAGGAAGAGGTGCTCTTTGGCCTTGCAGTCGAGCTGGAGCGCGTTGGTGAAAGCAGTAACAATTGTTTTCTGATCGAGATTATCCACTTTATGCGCGAACTCAAAAAACTTCGTTGCAAAAGCCTCGAGCTTGACTCTGTGTGATTGTTTAAGACTAATAAGAGAATATAAATTCTCCTCTTTATCACTATTGTGAGCATACGTCTTGATGAATTGTTTCTGCAGCTGATCGAATGTGAGTATGGAATCTTCAGGTAAAGCATGGAACCACCAGAGCGGTTCTTCCTGTAGACTTGTTGCGAACAAATGGCAGAGGATGTGGTTGAGATTGGAATATAATCCCAATAAATCACGGTATTGTTGAATGCGTTCCTTTGGATCGGTGCCCTTGTATTTATGAATTTTCAGAGTATAGAAACCTTTTAGTATTTCCATATCAAATAGTTCTTTGGCAATCGGACTTCCCTGCAATTTGGTAAGGTTGTCTGTAGTGCCTCGAACTTACGTTTCAATCAACTCCTTGATGAGCTGATCCATATGCTCTTGTGTGATATATTGACGTGTTGCTTGAGTAGCTTGGCGAGGAGGTTGAGGATTATGAATACCGGTACCCTCACTCAAACGATCACATGCCAAAATTCAATGTTGAGGTCACTATTCTTCCTCATGATGTTTGGAAAATCAGTAACCTCTGCTAATTTTAGACTGAATTTCACCACCCAAATGAATGGAAGGTTAATGTTCGTGCTGAATATTTCTAGAAATAGCTTTTCTGGTGGCTCCTCGAGGTCCCAATCTGTCCCGCGCAGAAATCTAGGAAGTCTCTGGAACTTGATCGCTATCTCTGATTTGGGCAACCTATTGAGTATTCTGCAGAGCTTATAATATAGTCTATATGGCTGTCATCTGGTCTTCATGTCATTTAAACGCTGTCAAACGGGCTTGTCGCTCAGCTTCGAGCTCCTTCTCGCGGAGTTCTCGGTCAAGAGTCAACTGACGTTTGAGCTCATTACATTTTTCTATTTCAGCGTGGAGGTTCGCCCGTAGCTCTGCAAGTTATTCCGGCTCAACTAAAGATTAAGCTAGATTTCGGTTGCTAGTCATCTGGAAGCGACTATGATTGGAAATTGATAGTAGAGTGAATGTATGCCTTAGGATATCGTGAAAATGCCTTCTTTTCCATAAACGGTGCCAAATGCAATGACCTAATTTTGTAAGCTCGAGATGGCTTAAAATTAGCTCTTACACCAATGTTCCTGTGACAAAAACTAATATAAAGCAAGAAATGACACATGTGATTTAGCGTGAAAAACCCTTGAATAGGTAAGAAACCATGACCTCGAGTTGAGGGTTTTAGTAATAATAATTTTCATTGCTTGAGGCTGATATCTTATTACAAGTGATCTCTCGAATTAAAAATACTTGATCTTGTAAATAAAAAAATTGGTGTTTGAGAATATAGAAAATCTGGTTTTCTTAGTAATTTCTCATATATTTTTATGGTCCTTGTCTCTTCTGGAACTTTTTCCTTATATAGGCCTTGCCCACAGTTCGTTATCGTGCTGAAGCACGTTCTCCGAACAATGAGGTAAGTGGCAGTTGACTGAGTAACTGTTGAGTTCGTGAGAGACATGTATCTTTGACTTGTTCATGCTTTTCTGTTGTGCTCGACCACATTCTTCATCAGTTTGTGATCTAGGTGTCAATGTTGACTGTTTATGTCATGTGTAAAATTCGTAAGTCTAATATGGAGGTAGTATGGAGGTAGTTCAAGTTGAAGGTAGCACAAATTGGGTTAGGTCGAGGGATAGGTCCCTGCACATTTCAATACTCATTTTGAACATTCTATTACAAGTAAAGCCCTTTTCCTACAAAAATCCTACCCTTAGTCAAAATGTACTGATCTGAACCAATGGTCAGCTGAAATTCTGCCTTGTTGAGAAGATACCCAAAAACAAGATTTTTCCTCATTTCAGGAGTGTGCATCACATCCTTTATAGTCCCTGCCCTTCCAAAGGTACACACCAATTCAACATCTCCAGTGCCTAGTGTAGGGGTCTACCCGTTGATCTTACCTAAATCGAGCTATCTCTAGCTTAAACTATCTCCATGACAGATCCACGCATTGCCACATGACTCCCCAGTCAACATTGCCACCTACTCCACGAACTGATGGAAGACGTGGGTTGAGCTCAATCAGAAAAGCCTGAACAAGTCAAAGCCACATGTCTCACAGGAACTCAACAGTTACTCAGTCAATCGTCACTAACCACATTGTTTGGAGAACATACTTCAGCACGATGAAGAACTGTGGAGAAGGCCTATATAAAGAAGAAGTTCTAGAAGAGACAAGGGCCAGAAAATTACACAAGAAATCACCAAGAAGACTATATTTTCTAGATTCTCAAAACTTCTAACTTCTTATTCACAAGATCAAGCATTTCTAAGTTAAGAGATCACTTGTAATAAGATATCAGCCTCAAGCGATAAAACATCACTGTTACAAAAATCCTCAGCTCGAGGTCATGGTGTTTTACCTATTCATAGGTTTTCCACGCTAAACACCTGTGTCATTTCTTGCTTTCTATTTAGATTTTTGTCATAGGTACATTGGTTTAAGAGCTAATTCCAAGCCACTACGAGCTTACAGAATTAGGCCATTACATTTGGCGCCGTTTGTGGGAAAGAAATTAGTTCCACGATATCCTAAGGCATTCATTTACTCTACTACAAACTCCAATTATGGTCACATCTAGGCGACAAGCAACCAGAATCCAGCTCAATCTTTCAGTTGAGTTGGAACAACTTACAGAGTTACGGGCAAATCTCAATACCGAGATAGAGAAACGCAACGAGCTCGAACGTTAATTAACTCTCGATCGAGAGCTCTGTGAGAAGGAGCTCGACACCGAAAGACAAGCTCATTTGACAGCGCTCAAACGACATGAAGATCAAATGATAACAATATAGACTGCCTTGCAAGCTTTACAGAATACCCAGCAGGCTTCTCCAATATGAGATCATGATTAGGTGCCAAAAGCCTCCCGGGTTTCTGTGTGGGAAAGATTGGGACCTCAAGGAGGCACCAACAAAGTTATCTCCTGAAATATTCAAAATAAACCTCAACCTTTCATTCATTTGGGTGGTGAAGAACAACGACCTTAACTTTGAGTTCTAGTACCAGATCGTTTGAGTGAGGGTACTGGTGCTCACAATCCGTAACCTCCTCGCCAAACCACTCAACCGGCCTGTCATTATGTCACACAAGAGCATATGGACCAGCGTATTAAGTAGTTGATGACCAAAGCACAAGTTTTGGGCACTACCGGCGACCTTACCAAGTTGCAAGGAAGTCTAATGGCCGAAGAACTATTCAATATGGAAATACTGAAAGGTTTTCATGCTGCAAAAATTCGTAAATACAAAGGTACCGATCCGAAGGAGCACATTCAACAATACCGTGATTAATTGGGGTTATACTCTAATATCAACCACATTCTCTACCGTGTGTTCTTCACAAGCCTAGCAGAGGAATCGCTCTGATAGTTCCACTCTCTACCTGAAGATTCCATATACACATTCGACCAGCTACATAAACAATTCATCACGACATATGCTCACGACAGAGATAAAAAAGAAAATTTATATTCTCTTATCAGTATCAAACAGTCACACAGAGAGAAGCTTGAGGTTTTTACGAAGAAATTTTTGGAGCTCGGGCTTAAAGTAGACAATCTCGATCTGAAGACAACTGTTGCTGCTTTCACCAATGCGCTCCAGCTAACTGTAAAGCCAAAGAATACCTCTTCCTCAACAAACCTGCAACATTGGAGGATATGATCACCAAGATTAATAGTTACGTCGACCTAGAAAGGATAATGTCAGAAAGGCATAAATCTACTAAATCCATCCTTAACAAAAGGTCCATATACAGATCGAACACTTAACCAATGGAGGATCAGGGTGACCAAAAGCATGCCAAGGGAAACACTGGCAACCCTCGGAAAGGCGGCTCACAACTCAAACCGGTCCTCCCAAAGATGAATGTTCAAATCTCCATAATTTTTCCTATCTTTTCAAAGGATAAGCTCTACTGTCTCTCCCAACCATTAGAACCAATCGAGAACCGGCCATACTGCATGCATCACAAGAAGACTTTACTGTTACAAAGTCATGCCCTTCGGATTCAAGAATACAGGTACAACTTATCAACGGTTGATGACTACTATGTTAAGAACACATCTTTGGAAAGTTATGGAAGTCTACATTGATGATCTCTTGTGCAAAAGTATACAGTCCATCAACCACATATCAGATTTCAACACAATATTCAACATTCTTCGATCTTACAAGATGCATCTCAATCCTGATAAGTGTCAATTCAGAGTATATTCAGGTCAATTTATAGGCCACCTCATCAGCAAGAAGGGGATTGAGATCGATCCAGATCAGATTCGGGATCTCCTCAGCATGCCATCTCCAAAAGTGACGAATGATATTCAGAAACTTCCCGGCAAGATTACCGCTATTAACCATTTTATTTCAAAATCTTCAGACCACTGTCCTTGGCTGCTCCTATTACACCACGGTTGCACCAAACGAGGGAAAGTTCAGCCAAATGCAGAAGTTCAATGGACATTAGAATGCGAAGCAGCTTTTCAGGATTTTAAAACCTATTTGGGGAAGTCTTCCATCATGAGTACCCCAATAGATAATAAGGAACGGATTATCTACTTAGCAGTTACAGATATTTCACTCAGCTCGATTCTCATCTGACTTGAAGGGTAAATCGAGAAGCCAGTCTACTTCATCAGCAAAACCCTCACTCCAGCAGAAACAAGGTACTCTAAAATTAAGAAACATCTTTATACTCCTGTTTATACTGCACAAAAACTCAAGCACTACTTCCATGCTCATTCCATCAAAGTCATGATGAACTACCTACTTTGGGAGGTTCTGTCCAAGAAATAAAAATTAAGGAGAGTGCAACAGTGGTCAGTCAGTTTGGGAGAACATGATATCAAGTTTGAACAACGCCATTCCGAAAAGGATCAGGCCGTTGCCGATTTTCTCACAAATTTTCCAGTAGAAGATCCCGAGTGAGAGGAGCACGATCCTGACCTTGTAGAGGAAGTTACAGAAGATCCACCCCCCAAAGCATTTGATGAGCAAGCTGAATAAATTATAAGGAAAGGGTGGAGACTTCTTTCAGATAAATAAGTAGGACCCACAGGGTCAAGAATTGGAATCGTATTTACTACCCCTTCCAACGACAGAATTAAGAAATTAATCCTCTTGGATTTTGAGGCCTCAAATAATGTCACCGAGTACGAAGCTCTCATTCGCAGACTCGACCTCGCTCTTGAGCTCAGTGTCCCCGAACTCTTAGTTTACACAGATTCACTACTCATCGTCCACCATTACTCTAAGTAATACAAGAAAAATGGCAAGATGATCAAATATGCAACCCTCGTTACAGATATGATGAGCAAGTTTGTGCAAACAACTCTCGATTATCTTCTGCGAGGAGAAAATAGACATGCCAATTCCTTGGCATATCTAGCCGGGGTCTTAGGTACAGAAGCTCGATATCTCCAGTTCAAAGTGATTTCAACCCCAGCATTGATCGATTTTTCTATGCACGATCAACACTGGGGTCGATAAAGGGGGAGACGACGATTGGCGAAAGCCTTTCTTAGTTTATCTCAGAATCGATAACAAATACGAATGACCACTTCTAAGAGATCTGAAGAAGCACCAGAACCTGAAGTGCTATACTAATCAAAATGGTACCTTATACCGCCATTCAGTCACGGGGACTTACCTCAAGTGCCTCTCCAAGCATAAAATGGGCGAGATGTTCCGCAATCTACATGAAGAGACTTGTGGCTTTCATGCCGCAGGTTGATCACTGGCAAACAGAGCCATTACACAAGGAGTCTTCTGGCCAAGCATGTGCAAGCAAGCAGAAGAGTATTCACACAAATATGATGCATGTTAACAACATGGGAAGATGATCTGTGCCTCAGTGTTCGATCTACATGCAAGCAAGGTGTTCCGGCCATTCAAAGATGGGCACTCGATCTTGTCAACGAATTCCCTAATTTTCCAGGTAATTGCTGCCACCTATTCGTAGCTGCCGAATATTTTACAAATGGGTAGAAGTTGTTCTACTTTGTTAAACCAGAGAAGAAGAGGCCATCTCTCTTATCTGGGAACACTTTATCACTCGGTTTGGGTGCCCCTACCTAATTCGTATCGATAATGGTCCCCAGTTCGTTGAAGAAAAAGTTGTAGCATTCCTTAATCAACATAACATCATCCACTCACCATCCAATCCCTACTACCCTCAAGGCAATGGCCAAGCATAAATTACCAACAAAACCATCGTGGATGGGCTCAAGAAAAGGCTACACACACAGAAAAAAAGGAATTGGGTTCGTGAACTTCCTCATGTCTTATGGGCATATTGTGCCACTCTATGCCAGTCAACAGGCTACACTCCATTCCTCCTTGCCTATGGCACCGAGGCCATCATTCCCTCCAAATACCATCATCCAGTCAAAGATCACAAGCTAACTGACGAGGAAAATGAGTTCAAATTGGCTTGCAACCTCAATTGGATCGATGAAACCAGGGAACACGCCATCTCTAACATATGTCAATATCACCATATGCTGTCCAGTTTGTACAACAAATGAGTCAGAAGCCGCACCTTCAAATAAATGATCTCATCCTCAGAGAAATACTTCAACACCGCAAAGAGCCTCATGCTGGAAAACTAGCAAACAATTGGGAGGGTCAGGCCATTTCTTATCACAGGTCTCTCAGGCCTGAGATCATATTACCTCATGACAGAAGAGGGAGTTTATATTTCAATCCTTGGAACGCTAGGCGACTAAAAAGGTACTATCGTTACGTCCCTCACTACTCTATTTCAAATTCTCGCTTTTTCCATTCCAAAAGTGAGATTTTTATCTCTATCCAATGTAAATCCTTTTTAATTCAATGAAACTTACAATTTTTTATCCCATACATCTCTCTACATAGTAAAAAACACATAGATTAAAGCATAGATAATACTATCTTTCAATCGACCTTTATATCAGTTAAATCAAGGATAACACTTAGTTTGGCCGACTCAACTAAATCTCTCTGCGATTAAATAAGGTAACACTTGTTTTACATCAAAGACTCTACCAGAAATAAGATAAAACAAAGGTAAAACTAGCTTTTATCTATCTCAATATGGCTACGACATCATACCAATTAAATCAAGGATAATACTTGGTTTGGCTGACTCTACTAAATCTCTGCGATTAAAACTAAGGTAACACTTGTATTATATCAAAGACTCTACCAGACGTAGGATAAAGCAAAGGTTTAACTAGATTTCATCTACCTCAATATGGCTGCGACATCATACCAGTTAAATCAAGGATAACACTTGGTTTAGCTGACTCTACTAAATTTTTCTGATTAAAACTAAGATAACACTTGTTTTACATCAAAGACTCTACCAGACATAAGATAAATCAAAGGTAAACTAGCTTTCATATACCTCAATATGGTTGCGACATCATACCAGTTAAATCAAGGATAACACTTGGTTTGGCTGACTTTACTAAATCTCTATGATTAAACATAAGGTTATACTTGTTTTACATCAAAGACTCTAACAGACATAAGATAAAGCAAAGGTAATACTAGCTTTCATCTCTCATCTTATCTGCAACAACTACTTTTTATTTTAGGCCACATATACAACCTCTACAATAGATCTTTTTTTTGTTTTTGAGATGTCAGCTACGCTTTCCCCAGAAGCAGGATGTCAGTCAGCTATAAATTCTTGAACTCCCCCTGCAACAGGAGGTCGATCATCCATAAATTCTCGAGCTCGAGCAGTCATAATAATCTTGCCATGCTCTATTGATAGACCGTATCAAATCGGGTGTTGTAGCATAAAAGAGGGTTGTCGTTCTTCAGGGATGCATAGATCAAAATCATGAATTGGTATATCAAATTAGTAAATAGAGATTATAAAGAACTTATTGATAAGAAAACACTTACAATTGATTTCCATAATTTAAATTTCTCAAGATTCTCCATAAAATATTGATAAAAACACTTACAATTCTCTGCAAGAAAGCTACGGTTTCTCAGAGAGTAAAAGATGATACCTCCCCTTTTACAGCTCTCCCTCTCTTTAGCCTAACTAATGTCCTCATATCCCTCAACCACTCCTGATTTTGTGGTGACATTTTAGTTAGGCTTGACTACTAAGTCGTCTAGCAGCTCCAACAGCTCTTGGCACAATGTCATCTCTAACAGCTCTTGACAACGTATCATCTCCAGCAGCTCTTGACAACTGATCATCTCCAGCAGCTCTTTAGCTTGTAAGAGTTGAACTTTAAGAAGGGTTTGATCAAAAATGTCTCTTTACCTACAATGGTCAAACATACTTCAATTAGGCCCAGTGAAACATTAAATAAGTTCCTAGATAATGTAAATTAAAGGACAAAAATAAGCATTTTTCATGCCTATCATCTATCAATTTAGCAGGTTGAGGGCCAAGATCCATTTCCATGGACTGCATACAATTTCCTCGATCTGCATCAGCTCTACAAATACATCCCCTGTCTGACAAACTGTTGAACAAGGTATCTCTTTCTAACTCAATCCATTTTACCTCCTCAATAAAATAAGCAATGACTGCCCTCAACAATTGTGAGTACGATGCCTCGGTTACAACTGACCTAGAGAAATTTTCTCTAGCCTTCTGAAGACATTCTTCCGACCTCGCATACCATTCTTTTAGCCATATTATTTCTCTATCTACCTATAGGGACCAGATTTTGTAAAGCTCTAACTAGCTTGAAATCGATCCTTACACCAAGAACTACTATGCCAAGAATTAAATAATAGATAACACTTGACACAGGGGATTTAGCGTGGAAAACCTGTGAATAGGTAAAAACCATGACCACGAGTGGAGGATTTTGTGAAAATAATATTATTGCTTGAGAGAGTGAGAGAATCTGATTACAAGAGTTAATCTAAGAAAAAATAGCTAGATATCAGATAATTGTCTGTATAGAATTGTCTGTCGACCACCTCTATTTCCTTGGGAGCTCTGCCCTTTTATAGACCCTGCTCTCAGCTTGACATCATGCTTGAGCACGTTTTCCTAAAAGTGGGAGTCATGGGAAGTTGAGTGTGTAACTGCTAGCTCGTGGAAGACAGTTGTATGTTGACTTGTTCTGTTTACATCTGTTGTGGATGACCCACATTCTGCTTGAATTCGTGGTCGATGTGTAATTGTTGACGTGTATATCACGTGTGAGCCTGGTACCGAATGAGATCGAGTACTCCAGAGATTGAGTGATAAGTAAGTTTGAGTGTCCCATAGCTCGTGGAATAAGTCCCTACACTACCCAATCTATGAAAGCAATGTTCTCTTCGATTATTTGTTGCCTTTAGCTGATTCAGCTCTATTAATTGCTTCCAAATTGGCCACCTGAGCAAGAAGTACCTTAATCTCCCCGTTTAGTTCTTCCACATTCAGAATCTTCTGTAACATTTCGTATTTCTACCGTATCAAAATATCTTTCCCTCTGATAGTCTGCCCTAACCCTTGTTACCTGGAAAGAACAGCATCCAGCTTCCTTTCACTCTCCCTCAACCACTCGACTCCTTTTCGCACATGACCTTGAATACGAGCGAGATCCCCCTCGAACTCTCTTATTCGACCTGATAGGCTGACTACATTGTCTTGCACAAGGGAGACCTTGGCATCATTTTTATTCTTCCTCGAGCGCTCCGGCCTCGATGTGTCTAACATGTGAATTGGCCTGCGCCAATTAGGTCTTCAATTACGCCATTCTTTCGTTCAACTTATCACACTTACGCTGCACTATTCGAAATTTAAAATCATTGGTAGGTAAAGCTGTAGACAAATGTTTAACTGCAACTTCAGACGCTGATAGATCGTCTTGAGCTCTCTTCAGCTCGTTATCTTTATCAACAAATTTCTTCTTCAATCACTCCAGCTCGTTCCAGCTATTTACTTGATCAGCTTGAGTTTGCTCATGATTGTTATTTGTCTTGATCAAATCATTCTTCAAACTGACCACCGACTGATTTAAACCTTCCTCTAATCTTTCTAGTGCCTATATACGGTAACGAGCCCTGTCAACTTCCCTGCTCTTTACCATCAACACGTCATTCCAACTTTTAAGTTTCGCTACATGATCTTTTAACGCCGCGAGCTCTTTTTACCCTTTCCCAATTTCAACATCCTTCTCCTCGATTTGCCAAGATAGGACGACAGCAGTCTGTGTTGCCTCAATAAACTTGAAGTGCACCTTTACATGTTGATTTTTCTGCCTTCATTCGCCTCTTTCATCTTATCAAACTCCTCTAAAAATTATTGGTTACATTGGTGTGCATCACCTTTGCGCAAGCGAGTTAACTCTAATTTGACCTGTACATTATATCAAGTTCGATTCAGAACACTTAGTCGCCATATATGACTCATTTCAAACAAAATATCTATTTTTTGACATCCACCGTGTATGACTACTTCTAAACTTAACGTCGAAGTACAATCTCAAATGGATGCCCCATAATACATACTTTCAAGTCCAAGGAACACATTCTATATATTATAAATTTGTCAATACTTCGATATTTCTTGTGTGACATTTTATGCCATTGCCCCTAAGCCGATAACAGATTTTTGTCCATCTCTACGCTCTATCTATTACTTTGTAGCTCTATACTAATGAAGCGTACAAATCAAATATTTCTTGCTCTGTTCTAACATGCAGCTCCACTTGCAAAGACGACAGGGACGTTGAGGCGCCTCTCTCCTTAGCAAGCTCAGCCTCTAAATCTTTTATTTTGAGGCGTATGTCCTTATCTTCCTACATCAAGGTTTACAAAATGACTTAGCTTACAAAATTCTATCCAACAAAAAATATCAAATTAGTTTACAAACATTCCCACATATTCATACAATCACAAAACCATCGCACTACTCTACCATCTCCGTTTCCCCTTCTGGACACTCGTTGTCATCCCCTTGGTTGTCTCTCACCGTTTAAGGAGAAATACCATCCAGGCCGTCCACAATGCCAAAAACAACATCTTCAATCTCTTCATCTTCCTCCTCCACATAGGTGTCTACCCTAATGGCATCCACCTCATCCTCGAAATATCATTTTGACACAAGGTGGCACCCGAGTCTGTCACGCTCAGCTACCACCTCCTCTAAATTTGTTCTTGCTTCTGCATGTAGATTGTTGATCTCCACCACTTATGAAGCTTTCATAGCCTCCATCCATTTTCCCTCCTTGAGCAGATCAATTTTCAATCGAGTTACGTTCCTTTCAAGCTCGACCTTCTTCCTCTTCAGCTCAGCTCTCTCCTTCTCGGCCCCAAGGCATATTCCTTTTATCAGACAAGCAGCCTGTAAAAAAACAAACAAGTTAACCTCATTGATTAGCTCGAATCATAATACCAAAGTCATCACAATACATAATCGAACATATGAACCTACCATTTTGCTCATCTCCTCCTTCCCGTGGAGAGCAGCCAACCTGGCTTTCCTCTACCTCTTTCAAATCATCCTCCACAATAGGTCGATCTTCTACGACCTTCATCCCCAACATCTCAAAAGTTGCATCCCTTCTCTTTTTCATGGCCTTACCACTTCCTGTGGTTCCAGAGGTCGAGGGACGCTTCAGCATTTGCTTCTTGGGAAACTTTTGAGCTAATTTGCTCGACATAGTAGACTCAGGTAACCATGTACAGTCCACTCCAGGGGGATTGGACGAGTTGACTCACCTTTCCCCATCAGTTCCCTTCTTATTACTACCGTATCACTCGTCATTAGCATCGTCGACAAAGATTTTTAAACTTTTTTGACTCGACTGTTAACACGCTTCTTCCTGTTAATGCCAAGTTCTTCCAACATAGCCTCGAGCTCTATCTCTTCTTGAGCAACTATATCTAATAATGACTCTTTCCTCACCACCTGAGATTTAGGAGTTGTTATTAACAAAACATTATCATTAGCAGGGCACCATACAAATTTCAACTATCAATCTCATATATTATACATTGTTATACTTACTTTGTTTTACAATCCTAAACAGAAGTTCCAAGGGTTCTTCATCATCTCTCTGAAGGCAATCACCCTTCACCCATATCATATTATCATTCCATGGTCGACCTGCTGAGTTCATATCGAAGAAGCGAGGCCGAGTCGAGCTTGCAAAAAAATATGCCCCTCCACTTGCAAATTAGTTTCTTACCCCATAAAATTATAAAACATCCTCAGAGGATATCCTCCTCCGTCTCCCATCACCTTTCGACCATTTATTCAGAGATTCAGAAATACTTATCACCTCCCACATGTTCCCGTTCATCTGAATGGGACATGCCCCAATGAGAATTATAATCCCCTTTGCCAGATTGCTAAAGGGAAGACTCAACCCATACTCCAACTAAGACAGGTAACATAAAAAACCATCTAAAAGTTTACTCTAAACATTCCTATCCAAATACTCCAAAAAGATTGATTCATATATACCCCTATCCCCTTTTTCCTTTGCCAGATCAGCCAACAAATGAAAATATTCCTCTCCTGTTGCTACAGTGTAACCCCTAAATTGCCTACCGGTGTATTCTATATAGTTACTCCATCTATCTCCTAAAGAAGCCTTGGCTTTGCAAAACTCTTTGAATACATCTGAGCGGGGAGGATAGGATACCAATTTTCCAAGGAAATTAGGAAATTGATCAACACCTATTTCTTCCTCACTTTCAAACATTTCAGTCTCAGGCTTAGCCGACCGACCTGAGGTTGATGCCTTATTTACAGGGGAACTCACCATATCGACTACAAAAAAAGATTTTTATCCTACACAAACTCTCCTCACGATCAACCTACATACATGTCCAGGTATCTATCATTATCTTTTGCATATACATCATTCACATACAAAGATCTTTCATACATCATATACCGCACGAGTTTTCATAGATTACTATAAATAGTGATTTTTAGATTTGCCTAATTACATAATATGATTTAAAAAAAAAAACACATACGTACAACATAAATCCTATACTAACCTTTTATGTCAGAATGTGAATCCGAGGCAACGCCGAATCTTTCTCTCACAACACCGTTGTATAACCATCTTTATGACTCAGTCTCAACAACTCTCTCATACTTTGATGCTGATCACTTTCGATTAACTCCTCATGAGTTTCTTTGTTATTTTTGCCTTTCTTCTTCCTTTCTCTCTCACTGCTCTTCAAGTTTTCAGAAGTTGAGAAACGTTTGAATGATGAAGATGAAGCAGAATTTAAATCCTCACATCTTTTAATTCGATCTATTCCACGACAAGTTCTCTCACATAAACTTTTTGAACTGCTAGATCCATCACAATTTCTTGAAACATCTATTCATAAAAATGACGTTCATACTCACGTTCCCTCCCAATCCCATCTAAGCATTCTAGTTGCACCTCCCTCATTGGCAACTCAGCGTCATAATCCAACAATCCAAAAATTTACTCCCGCACTTCGGCTATTTTTATCGCCAACCGCCCCTCAGCGGTATAATAAATTCTCTCAGATCGAGTTCAAACCATTCTTATTTCCCTCCCCTTACTTAGAACTCAAGCCCCCTTAATTATACATTTTTACTACCAATCCTCCGCAAGTCGTGATATAATTCTATTATCTCATAACAGAAACCCTGATATCTTGAGAAAAGGTTTTTGAACATATCTCTCCCTATCGACCTCTGTCATTTCCTATTCTAAGTTGAGCTTATTTTTTCTAAATCTTATATTCTAAAACGGCCTCTACGAATCGATTTCACATTCTGAAACTTTTATACTTTCTTCTCCCCCCTAATTTAAGCATACAGGTTAAATCATATTTGACACTTACACAAATAAATAAAAATGTACCTTCTAATCTCATGCATTTCATTTCATACAATATTCAAAAGTCTTCGGATCATTCAACTCGATTTCAAGAGTTATTTTATTCTATATCAACACAGAGTTTGGGCAATAAAATTTTATTCATCTCAAAACAAGTTTTACAAGTACTTTTGCAGATAACAAGTCTTTCAAGTACTCAATATTAGGTACTTTTACCGATAATAAGTCTTTTAAGTACTTAACATCAGGTATTTTACAAATAATAAGGTTTTCAAGTACTTTTACAGTTAACTAGTCTTTCAGGCATTCCGAAACATCAAATCCTTCATTTCGTTCTACTTCAGTAATTTTTACCCTGAAGTAAAGCAGACATTGGAAATAACGAGTATCCTCCCTTCCATGAGTTTGGTCAAAGTTCAGACGAACTTCAAATGGAAACTATGAAAGCAGAAGACTCATTGCTTAAACTAACTCTTCAAAGTGAAGATCTTCTCAACGCAAAGTAACGATAGAAGTGCAGAAGCAGACTTCCATTCTCCGTCTTCCTCCTCCACTACCATCGCCGCCTCTTCTATAACCACCACCCTCGCAGAGTTAGTAGAGATGAAGAGGGCCCTACCTAAGAATCCATTCGAGCGCAAGACATCAGCGCAACTGCACCGTAGTCACGCCTATCCTTGCATCTATCTCCCCAACTTTGTCTTCTGTAAGAATGCAGAGATAAACCCAATATTGCTCGCATGTCAAGACAATGTGGTGAAACCTCCATTTGCAGTAAAACTCCTCCTCAGCTTCAGCCGCTTTATTTTCTGGCATTCCTTGATACGTCGGAGGAAAAGGAACAGGAGTCGGATTCTCCAAGGACTGATCCCCAAAATACTTCAACTTTAACCTCTGCATTTCATAAGTAATTCTCTCCTTGAGAACCTCTTCACCATCTTTAACAATTTCAGAGAATATTGCAATAGAACAAATATACTTTGCCACAAACCTCGGTACATCTACTATTTATATAACCCTATATTTATTGTGCAGGAACTTTTTCCAAAGCGTCATCATTCCATACAAATAAAACTCTTCAAACCCTAACCGTCACGTACATCAATAGACCCATCAATCATTTAATGTACGTACATCCCCCCATAACACGCGCAGTTTCCATGCAGTCAAACACCATCATTACTTCATTCATTATTAAAATTTCCAACCTGAATACCCATATACCTAAAGAAAATTTCTCAACCAAAGCCACTCGTGACTTCGGTTGTGAGGGGGCGATTACAGGGGACTACCCCTCAATTTTACCTAAATCGAGTTATCTCCAGCTCGAACTATCTCCATGACAAATCCATACATTACCACATGGCTCCTCTAGTCATCATTGCCACCTACTCCACGAACTGATGAAAGACGTGGGTCGAGCTCAATAAGAAAAACCTGAACAAGTCAAAGCCACCTGTCTCTCACGAACTCAACAGTTACTCAGTCAACCGCCAATAACCACATTATTTGGAGAATGTACTTCAGCACGATAAAGAACTGCAGAGAAGGCCTATATAAAGAAGAAGTTCCATAATAGACAAGGAACAGAAATTTACACGAGAAATCACTAAGAACTATATTTTCTAGATTCTCAAAACTTCCAACTTCTTATTCACAAAATTAAGTATTTCTAAGTCAAGAGATCACTTGTAATAAGATATCAGCCTCAAGCGATAAAACGTCACTGTTACAAAAATCTTCAGCTCGAGGTTGTGGTTTTTTACCTATTAATAGGTTTTCCATGCTAAACACATATGTTATTTCTTGCTTTTTATTTAGATTTTTATCACATGTACATTAGTGTAGGAGCTAATTCCAAGCCACTTCGAGCTTACGGAATTAGGCTATTACACCTAGCACTTTAGTATAATGGGAATCCCCAAGTAGTACTTTCTAGTCTTCAGTCTCCTTGTAGGTCTTGAACCAATTGCGTTTATAGCAAACATGCCTAGAAGTGCCCGAATCATCCTACCACTCATCGATTCTATCAACCATGTTGATCTCTATGATCATAGCCACTAAGGGCTCTTCGGTAATGTTAGCCTGAACAGGTCGCAGTTCTGGTAGTTTATAGATATGTGTTCAGGCTTTTTACAGTTTATAGAAACTATTCCATTAAATGGTAGGGATTGTTGGTTTGTTCCCTTATTAGGATTTTGGTGTTCATTATTTTGGCGGTTATTTGGATTACCACCATTTGGATGGTTGTTCCAATTACCACCATTCTTAGCCTTGAAGGATTTCCCTTTAGGTTTCAGATGGGCCTTCCCTTTGGCTTGAACCAAAAGGATCTCTTCTTTAGATTCTTCTTCAACCCTAAGACAAGTAATCAAGTTCTCCATGGTAAGCTCATTTGACTTGTGTCGCAGGATACTCTTATAGTCCTTCCAATTCGGCGGTAATTTGTCAATCATCATGGCAACCTGGAATTATTCATCAAGGGGTATCCCTTCAGACACAATCTCATGCGCAATTTGTTGTAACTCATGTGATTGGGTAATTACCGACTTATTGTCGACCATAGTGAACTTGAGATATCGGCTTGCAGTAAAAAATTTAGAACCTACCTCTTTTGTATCATACTTCTTTTGTAATGCTTCCCAAATGGCTTTCACAGATTCAGAATAGGAGTATTTGCAAATTCTTATCAAGAAGATAGAACTTTCGTGCTTGACATGTTGCTAGAAGTTATTTTATGCTCAGGCAATGGAGACCATGCATAGGGATGGAGACTAGTGAAGAGTTGAGTTTCAATTCTAAAATGTATCCCATTACACTGGTGAAGCATCCATATTTGGAGTTTGTTTCATTCTGTGTCTAGAATAGGTGTCAGCACTTCCTCGTGGTTACTCGTCGTTAGAGATTGCACATAGAGCGACTACAGCTGGACTGACACTGAACAGGTATGTGGGTTTGTACCTCTTCGCTCAAAAATGTAAAGCCCTTAATATTTTACAAAGGTTAAAAAAGAATTATGCTTTTTGAAGAAAATAGGTTTCTGTTAAAATAGACTTTTTTCCTATTAGAACAGACCTTGTTAGAACAGATTTTTTTCTATTAGAACAGACTTTTTCTCTATTCGAACAGGTTACTCAGAACCTTGTTTCTTCGAATAAGATCTTGGTTTTGTTCCAATAAAACATTGTCTGTTCGAACAGCCTATTTTTCTGTTCGAACAGACTTCGGGTTTTCCATTTTCTAATAAAAGACATCATTTCTTATTTAACTTCTCACCTCTTCCAAAAGAATTTTTTCTAGGACTTAATATTTAGAGATAAGAAAAATTTTAACGAGCGATTCAATGTAAAGTAAAACCCAAATTGAATCAATCGGAGATTTAAAAAACTTAATCTTAAATTAAAAAGCTTATGAGCTTCAAGCTTAGATGCTTTAACGGGGGATTAAAGTGAGGCATTGCGAGAACGAGGAATTGATTTCGAGGAGTTTAATTAGAAGAAAGGTATCCACGAGATGTGCTTATCGAGTCTGTAAGTAATTAAATTCTTGTAATTTTGTTTTAATATTAGATTGTTTAGCTGTGAGGTGATTTAACAGTGACCTGTGGGCTTTTCTCATGAGAAAGGTTTCCTACAGGGTTAAAATTGATTGCTCTTATGCTTAATTTACCTTTGATTGTTATCACTAGAACATTGGACTAACTTGACTTAGACTAGGGTTAGACCGTTAATTTAAGGTTTTTTAGACCTATTGATTTTGACCTAAATTAATCAAAATTGGTTAGTCTCAAGTGATTATTTATTTTAATTGGTATCAGAACTGTCACGCTTCGATGATTAACAACCTGAGCGTGGATCCTAACTTGATTGCTTGAGAATAATGGATTTTGAGAAGTTTTGAGGTCCTGTAAATTGTCTTCCACTCTTTGATGGCAAAAATGATCCATACTGGAAAGTCTGAATGGTTGCATTCTTACAATCAATTGGGGAAGATGTATGGATTGCCATTGAGGATGGATGGAAACAACCTACCGCGATGCAAGGTGTACCAGGTAGTGCTATAGAGGTCATTAAACCTAAAAACCAATGGTCAAAGGAGGAAAAGTATGATGTCGGTTATAACTCTAAAGGCCGTAATGTTATTTTAATGGTTGTGAGTCAAAGAAAGTTTTGACATATTTCTACTTGTACCACTTCGAAATAAGCTTGGGACATTCTAGTTCAAACTCATGAAGGTGATGATACAGTTAAAGAAAGTAAATTGCAAATGCTTACTTCGCAATTTGAGAATATTCGAATGAGTGAAGATAAACCTTTTGATGAATTATATGTGAGACTAAGTGATATTTCAAACACTAGTACCGCATTAGGAGCGGCTTATTCCGATGTCCAATTGTTCACAAAGTTTTAAGATCTCTTCCTAAGAGTTTTAGATCCAAACGTGATACTATCGAGAAAGCTCAGGATTTTAAGATAATGAAACCAGATACATTAGCTGGAAAGTTGGGAACTTTTGAACTCGAGATGAAAATAGAAAAGCCTGAGAAGAAAAAGAGTGTTGCTTTTAAATCTTCATCTTACTCTTCTTCTTATAAGGGTACCAAAGAAGCTGACATCTCAAGTGATTCAGATAATGATTATGGGTCTAATATGGATTCACAGATTGCCTCTATAAGTAACTAGCTTAAAAACTTTGTTAAGAAACGTTAATTCCATAAATAAGGGCAATCAGTAAATTACAAGTCGCGAACTCATGATCAACTTAAATTGAATAACCGACAGACCAACCTTAATACTGACCTAAATCAAGTTGAATGTTATAAGTGTCACAAGTTTGGTCATTATGCTCACAGTTTTCCCAATAAGAAATCTATAGCTAATAACAAAGTCATGAACATTAGTGTTACTTGGAATGATAGTTATGATGAAAATAATAATAATAAGGATCATCCCCAAGTAGTTGAGAATGGACAATATTGTGCATATCCTGCTTTTCTAAATTATAGAAATGATAACTCTGACACTTTCAAACTTGAGAATTCTATTAAAAATCAAAGTGATCATAAAAAATGAGTTTGAGGACCTGAATCTTGAAAACTTGTATGCCCAAACTTTTGCGAAGTGTATTAAACTTGGTAAACTTAACAAAGTCTTTAAAGACCAAGTTAATACACTTACGCGTGAACTTCAAGAAAAAACTAAGAATACAAGTCATGAGAGAAATGTTTAAAGATAAGAGACAAGGCCTCAATGACAAGGTTATGATTTCAGAGATAGGAGTTCATGATGCGAAGGAGAAAAAAAATCAACTTTGGATGAACTACATACGGCAAGAGCTGGCAAACGGGTCGGGTTTGGGTTACACGGGTCGGGTCATAACGGGTTCATGGGTCAGAAATGTAAACCTAAACCCGACCCGTTAAGTAAGCGGGTCAAAAATACAAACCCAAACCCGACCCTAATTTAAACAGGTTAACCCGACCCGACCATTTTAACCTGTTTAAATATTAATTTGGATCATGGGTCACAACTTCATCTAACACAATTGTGTGAGAGTGGGTTTGTTGAAGCTTTGATTGGTAGGTATTGGTGTTATATGTGTTGTAAAATGATGAGTCCAGTAATGGAAGTGGAGATCAAATGCCCATTTTCTAAGATTGGGTTTGTTGAAGAAATGTATAACAATAACAGAAGATGATGAGAGAATGAAACTGAGGAGTGATCGGATCAAATGCCATATGTTTAAGGGTAATAATAACATATAAAGCTCTATTTGGACTTAAATCTTATTCGAATGATGGATAATATCTTATAAATTATAATTAGTTCAAATTAAACTTAAACGGGTCACGGGTCAACCCAAACCGTTTAAGGTAAACCCTAACCTGACCCATTTATTAAATGGGTTAGACGGGTTTGGGTCAAATGACCTGTGACCTATTAAGGCCAAACCCAAACTCACCAGAAATAGGGTTGGGTCGGGTTGGTGGGTCGTGGGTCACTTTGCCGGCTCTATATACGGCCAAACTTGATTTAGTTTTATCTCAGCAGAAACTTAATTTTTTTTGTTATGGAGCAAAAAATATTGATAAGATATTATGCATGGGGAAAACGGATACTGATAAAAGAGGTCTTGGATATGAGGAACATCTCTCTAATGCCATGACTCCTCAAGTCACGAAATTCATCAAAGTAATTGCTACTACATCATTCCCCAAACATAATATAATATCCTTTACTCGTAATCAAGCCAAAAGGTTCTCGTACTCTCAGATTTATCATTGTGGAATATGTGGTCGAAAAGGTCATATTGTGTATTATTGTAGTTTTGTTAGATCTTATCAACCATATGCTCGACCATTCTATGGGCAAAGAATAACTCAAATGTGATTTATACTAATGTGAAAAGTAAGAATATAAGTAGGTGGTTTGCTTAAGAAACGTCACCTCGAAAGGTTAGTCGGGTTGTTTGGGTGCGAAAGGATGACTTATCGCCACAGATAAGGTAATGAATATCAACTAAGATGGGCTATCAGTATACTCAATTAATTAGGTATGTTTCTTACCCTGTCTCAATTGTTTTTGTTTTTTATTTTTATTTTTACTTTTTTTAGAACAGTAGAGTATTGTTTTGATTTTATTTGCACTTTACACTTTAGGAGTTTTTGTATGTATAATATTCTTGCTAGACTTGGATTGTATTTTTGTGTTATATTCATTCATGGAATAATTATTTGGTAAAATCACATTTCACAATAGTCATTGATCCTCTTGTTTAAACTAAAAGCTCATCATGATTAGAACCACGTAAGGATAACTATAGAGACTTCGTACCTAATGTTATGTGGTGATCTATCCTTTTTACAAGCTTCGAATGTTATTTCATAAATTTTTTCTAGATTCAACATTTTTTTCTAATCTCATTTTTTATAATCAATTGTCGATGATAACTTCAAGTTCAAGTTAGTTTAATAGAATATTTCCTATACTTGATTCGAGACGAAAAAAATACTATGTGAGACTGAAGATATGATAATATGTTTTTTATTATTACACCTTTTTTGGCCTTCGTCTATGCTTACCCAAAGTTTTATCTGTTTACAGCCCTTTTGTGCCTTAAAATATGTCATTCATTTTATATTCAACTCCTTTTAACCCATTTGGTTTAAGACTTTTTAGTGAAAAAAGAAAAGAAAAAAAAAGATGAGAAGTGAAACCATGTGGTTTTAGTGGTAGAGATGAATATAAGAGGAGGGTATTTTCAATGATTTTATGGTACATCTATATGATTATGTCTAGAAACAATATATTCTTTATGTACTCGTTAAAATAATAATGAAGGGATATAAACTCAAAATAAAGGAGGTGAAGTAAGTGAAACTGTTAGTCTCAGAATGCCAGCAAATCACCTACCTGTTTGATCTTGAGTTTAGCACAATCAGTTTAGTGGAGATGAGAGATAGGGAGTCTATATTAGTTAACTTGACACCATCTATGACAATTAATTTCCTGTCCGTGAGATCTTTTAATTTACAGTGCACAGTTTATTTGATGAAATATGAATTTTTCTTTTCACATGCTCATATTCATATTCATATTTCATTATTAGTAATTTTTGAGTGACCACCCTAGTGAGGCCTAAGTTGAAACAACTTTCTAACATAGTATTCTAACTGCGGATGAGTAATACGTTAAAAATAAGGTATCCATCTGACTGTGTACACACACACACACTAAGTAATTCATTTAGTGATTGTTTTATAACACATAGGCAATATCTTGGTCTTTATAGAATATTTTAGATTCATTGTCTTTCTATCATGCCTTGTGTTTAGGGGGAGTGTTATCTTCTTTTGCTTACTTTTTGAGAGACACTCCCCATGTCATATTATTTCCTTTTATTTCATTTTAATGGGGTTACCATTATTTTGATGGGGAGATGCATCTTATTTTGGGGTATTGGTGTTTAGTGTTTTCCTAACTACATGTTCGTTTTGTTTAGTTTGACTTTTTGAGTATCCTAACAGTCTGCCTTTTCAGAATATTTGCTCTGACATTTGCTGGTATATATTTCTCATCTATTCTTTATTTAACTACTTCAGTGACTTCTATACATTTTGTTTAACTGGTTTGCTTCTCCTTTTATTTGCTATTTACCCTTTGTTCATTTGTGCCAAAAAGGGGAAGAGATGATCCTAACAGGTTAGTTATATTTTTTTCTAGATCCCTTATTTTATTTGAATGGTTACGTGATGTATTTTGTTAGTGTACAGGGATTCCAGAGTATATGTTATAGGATGAAAGTGGAGCTTTGAGTGTGGATGTTCAGTAATTGAGTCTGTCCATCGAGTTATATTTTTATTTCTTATAGTTCTAGTTTTGATACGAAATGAACTAAAATAGGAGATTAAAGCATCCATATTTGGAGTTTGTTTAATTCCATGTCTAAAATATGTGTCAGTACTTCCTCGTGGTTACTCGACGTCAGAGATTGCACATGGAGCGACTACAGTTGGGCTGATATTGAACAGATACGTGGGTACTCTTCGCTCAAAAATATCAAGCCCTTAATATTTTACAAAAGGTCAAAAAGGAATTATGTTTTTTTTGAAGAAAATAGGTTTCTGTTAGAACAAGGTTTTTTTTCTGTTAGAACAAACTTTTTTTCTGTTAAAACAAACCCTGTTCAAATAAACTTTTTTTTTTGTTCGAACATATCTTGTTCGAACAAACTTTTTCTCTGTTCGAGCAGTTTACTCATAACCTTGTTTCTTCGAATAGGATCTTGGTTCTGTTCGAATAAAACATTCTTTCGAACAGACTATTTTTTTGTTTGAACAGACTTCGGGTTTTCAGTTTTCTAATAAAATACATCATTTCATATTTCACTTCTCACCTCTTCCAAAAGAACTTTTTCTAGGGCTTGATATTTAGAGAGAATAGAGATTTCAACGAGCGATTCAATGCGAAGTAAAACTCAAATTGAATCAATTGGAGATTTAGAAAACTTAATCTTAAATTGAAAAACTTGTGAGTTTCAAGCTTGGATGCTTTGACGGGAGATTAAAGCGAGGCGTTGCGAGAACAAAAGGTGTTGCGAGAACGAGGAATTGATTGCGAGGAGTTCAATTAGAAGAGAGGTAACCACGGGATGTGCTTATCGAGTTTGTAAGTAATTGAATTCTTATAATTTTGTTTCAATATTGGATTGTTTAGTTGTTGAGCGATTCGGCAGCGACTTGTAGGTTTTTTTTATTAGAAAGGTTTCCCACAGTGTTAAAATTGTTTGTTCTTGTGCTTAATTTACCTTTGCTTGTTGTCAGTAGAACATTGGACCAACTTGACTTAAGCTAGGGTTAGACCGTTAATTCAAAGTTTTTCGAACCTATTGATTTTGACCTAAATTAATCGAAATCGGTTAGTCTCAAGTGATTATTTATTTCATGACATTACTAAAATTGTAAGCGCTATTGTAACTCCATGGTAGCTAGAGAGATAACTCTCTTCTTCCCTGCTTATATTCACAGTGTTGGTTATGGCTGTAGATTATGAACCATCATTCCATCTTTCAAGATCTTTAATTATTATTAGACACGCCTGCGTCTCTTACTAGCTTCGGGTTCTAAAAGATAGTAGCCGAAAGGGCTCTGCGAAAATGAAAATTCTGATAAAACATAAGAATGAAGTATTTGTTTACGCTAGACTAGATCTTATCCATGACCGATGAAGAAAGGCTCTACACGCTCCTTTACATTACATGAGAGGGGTCTGTACCATTAAGTATTTAAGCTGGATATCGTACGAGTTTAAGGAACTTGTTTCCCTTGTTACTTGATTCGCTAACAAAACTGAACACCAACAAAGTTCCAAAGGACGACTTCAAACGAAAATCACATTAATACTCCCTTGGATAGTTACTTACGGGTATACCCCAGTGGACATAATTCCTGGCTTTGCCCCTGAATTGATCCCCTTGTGATGCTGCATTCATAATATTATTTTTGTTGTTTTCCGATATTCCCGAAATCCACCAATCATTTTGACAAAATCCTCGAAATATCCCAAACTTTTCTTCTTCTCCATGATCAGCATCGACACGAGTTCAGGATTCAATCCCTAATTCCCATGTAAGGATTCAATCCCTTTTTTTGTAATTAATTTTTGTTTTGATTTCAAGAACTTGATTTATTAGATAAAAGGTTTGAATAGACAAAAAAGAAAAGATAGAGATTTTAAATTAATATATTTTTCTTTTCAGAATTGGAACATCATGGCAAATAATGAATGCCCATATCTTCCTAAAGATATCATCACCAAAATACTAATGAGAGTTCCTATTGAGGCTGTGATAGCATTCAAGTTAGTATGCGTGTTGTGGTTTAAGTTAATCTCGGATCCTAGCTTTCTAAAAGAACATCTTCTACGCAATTCTAAGCCTAATATTATGATATTAAAAATCCAATTACCAAAACATAGTAAAAATATTGAGTATGAACACTTTTCTGTTAACTTTGATCAAAAAGAGGTATAGCATGGAGGAACTCCCATTGCAACATGGTGGTACTTTCTTTGGCGACAAGGTTGAGTTGGTAGCTTCATGCAATGTTTTGTTACTTCTTCAAAGCCAAGATCGTATTTTGCAACTCTATGTTTGCAACCCTTACTCTCGGAGATGTATAGTGGTTCCCCCATTAAAGTTCAATTATCTTTGCCATTGGGCATTGGTCCAGGATGTTTCTACTCAAAGGTATAAGGTTGTTGGGATATCTTTCATTTACAACAGATACTTTGTGCTTACGCTCGGCAATAGAGGACAAGGGGATATGGTTTGGAGACAGGTTAATGGACCATTGTTACCGTCTCTTAATGTTACTTCAGGAAAATTTGTTTTTGCATATGGGAATATGCATTGGTTATGTGACGGTTTGAGAATTTCCTCCCTGGATGTTGCAAAAGAAGATCTATGGGTTATGCAAGGTCCCCCGTGCAAGCAAAACCATTGGCTCTGCTGCCTATCGGAGGCCAATGGTTCTCTTTACATCACATGCCCCTCCATCTCCCAAGATCAGCTTCAAATATGGCATTTGAGTGACAGGTCTAGCGGTATATGGGTCAAGGAGTACGTTATTAATATAAGATCAATTGTGGACAAACCCCCATCTCTTGTTAGCTTCTGGTTCTGTTTGTGCACTTTTTTTGCTACAGACGGTTGCCGCAACAGCTCTCACAATTTGAAAATTCTCATGGAGCATCAGAATCAATTTTTTATTTATGATTTGAAGAGCTGTATGTTGACACTAATTTTATCCCTGGCAATGGATGAGAAGCTCTACATACTTCCTTACATGAGAGGACTATAGTTTTCCCACCAATATAGTTGGAAAGTATATGATTCTATTGTGTCATACAGCTCTCCTTCGTTTTATTACAGTGAAATTTAAAGATTGTCTAAGATTAAATATTCATTGAACAATACTTGTATCCCAATCTGGTTATTCTTATCTACTCTTTCGGATGTTAATGGAAAATGCATTTGGGTATTGTTCTGTCTATAACTATAAATTTGTATGATTAGAATGTCTGAATATGATTTATATGTTCATGTCCATTTATTGTTTTCAGTACAAGGCATTTGTGTGCTTTTAATTGTTATGTGGGGAAAGTATTTATTTATCATAACAAGCGAGATTTTACATATATAAGCTCATAATTGTCAACTTGTACAGGAAGTTTGGCTTCACTAAGTGTCATCCAGTAATTACGTAGTTATCAATTTCTTATCTACCCCTTCGTTGTTGGTTTGCATTTCTTCTTGTTGCCTTTGTTCAAACCATGCTTGACATCAACGCAAATTGGTTGTCCAAGCCAATAATGTTCACCACCTTAGGATTCTCTTCGGTAACGTGTGTTCGATTTTCAGTCTAGCATATTAACATGATACTTTTGTGTAAATTCAGCATTCCATCTTCTTACAAGTCCAAACCTTTCTCAATCGAACAGTATTTACTTGTTACATTTCTGAAGGCGCCTGTTTTAATGTCTATGCATTATTATTGCTTTGTTAGAGCATCTCCAGCAGGGTTTGGGCTGTCAAACCAAACCCAAATCCAAACTCTAACGCCTCCCAACAACGACAAAATGGGTTTGGGTTTGATGATGTGGCGTTGTCAAAACTCAACTGAGTGTGAGCTCCTCACACTCAAAAAAATGAGTTTGGCGTACTTTTGATTACCACGCGGTGTTCTGATTACTGTCGCGTTTAAATATTTTTTATTGATGTGTGAGAGGAGATGAATAGTTGTGTAGAGTAATGAATACCACACAGACTAAAGATTACTGCCGCGGACTAAATTAAAAAAAAAATCTCACACCCACTGTTGGAAGGGGTGGAGTTTGGGTTGGGTTTTTTGTGGGCCAACCTGTCAGAGCCCACACCCAAACCCAAACTTGCTGCTGAAGATCCCTTAGAAATATTTAAGTTGTAAGCTGCAACCTGTTATCATAAGCAAACCGGCAATTATGAGAATAAATACTACTTTATGCCAACTTTACAAAATCGGACTCAGAGAACAATAAATTCTAAAATTGATACTGGCAAGTGGAAAAACCAATTTTGCCCCTACTAAAGTTGCAATATTAACAGACAACCACATGTTTTTGGGCTCCACAAGTACGAATGTCACTTCCAAAATAATAAAAATTGTAAAACTCATTTAAAAATAAATATATCACGTCACGTGTCATTACCATATGTTATTTACTATTTGTTCAGAAAACTATGTCATTTGTTCAACAAAACTTTGTCATTATGTCAGCAATCAATGTCATTTGTTTTTCAAAGCTTTCTCATTTGTTCAAAAATCTGTCATTTATTTTCTCGGAAGTTTCTCACTTGTTCAGAATTATTTGTTATGTGTTTTACCATAACTTTGTCATTTGTTCAAAAAACTTTGGCATTTATTTCAATACAACTATGATAACTGTATTGAATGACAAATGATATGTTTTACCAAAACAGACGATAGTTTTTCCAAAAACAAAGGATAAATTCTTTCAAATAAATGACAAATGACATTGTCTTAAAGTTTAATAACATATGACAAATCTAGTTGTTTGAGGACACAAAAGAAAATCTCCCCTCTTAATTTTTGTCAACCTTTCTATCTCTCGTGACTATTTCATAAAATATTTTATATTATAGAGCTATGATAACTGTATTGAATGGCAAATGATATGTTTTTACCAAAACAGATGATAGTTTTTCCAAAAACAAATGACAAATTCTTTAAAACAACCGACAAATGACAGTTACTTTTAAGAGATATTGGTGAACAATCATTAAAAATCTAAGTGAAACTAAACAAATTGGTTTGTTAAGCCCTGTTTGGCAACTTATAAAAGACCAACCCATTTTTTTTCTATTGTTTAATAATTTTACATACTTTTGTTACATTGTGTATTACTAAAAGTCTGCCAATGATTGAATGCATAAATATAAAATGTTATATTTATTTTTAAGAGGTAGATAGTCATAAGGAATAGACTACTCAACAACTTTAGTAGGGATAGTTTCTCATTTGTTTTGTATTATTTGTCATTTGTTTTGCTAGAACTGTCATTAGTTTGGAAATCTTTGTAATTTTTTTGTTATAGTTTTGTCATTTGTTCAATAATCTTTTTGATTTGGTAGTTTTATTACTGTAGCAGATTAGACTACTTATCAACATTTAATGTTAGAGAATAGGAGTGGCAGCTAGTGGGTAGTATGTGGGACCAATATCGATTTGCTGATTTTAGTATCGATTTTGTAAGAGAGTTGTCAAAGTATCGATTTTGTAAAGTTGATATAAAGTAGTTGCGGTGAGCAAATCACTCTAAGAGACCTTGAAATAAGTGATATATTTCCGTGTCTTTTAGAGGAGTGTCCCTATTTTTTGTTTATAATAATCAAGTACATAGGAACCTATGTCACTTAAAGAAAAGTAATAAAGAAGAAATGAAATCCAACATCCATGAGAATAAATGGTTGATAGGTTTTAAAAGATTTCTTACTGGAAAACATAATAGAAGTCCTTAGTTATCATGAGCATTATACAGTAAAGTTACGGATATAAGACTTTCAGACTAAATCAAATTCAGCCAGAAATTATAGCTTAATTAGGGGTGGTAATTAATCTAGAAGTTCAGACCAGCATAATTGTTACTGTTCAAACTTCAAACCTTGACAATTGCTATACTTGTGATACTGGTGTTTGATTGGTAGTGCCTCTTCTCCTTTCTTTGCAGGTCGAAGGTTGAGGACATTGTGTGTATGTTTTACATTAGCAGGGACAGAAGGGCATAGTCCTTAGAGATTGCTGATATTACAAGAATTCTGACCCTAGGATCCTTTGAAGAGGAAGTGTATAATGTTTTCTAGCCTTAGGACCTTGAAACTCAGTCCTCAACTATAGTTCCGATGTTTAGAATCTGACTGTATCTCTCTACGTAACGGCTATATTATTTTTGCCTTTAAAGGCAACACGTTCTCAACGAGTTCGATAGGAACAACGAGCCAACTATTCCTTATCTTCTCTCTTGTTCTCTGGTTTATCAATGTCTTCTTGAGCGAGAACACCGAGGTTGCGAACCACTGCTTTTTTTCTTTTCTTTTTGCAGGTCACCCAAGATCTTGATGTCAATGTGCCATTTAGATGCTGGAGTTAAACGCGATTACCAAAAGTGTGAGTCTTTAACTCAATCCTTAATGATATTTCCAGTTTTCAGAATCTATGGATATCTTATCTCTCCGTGAGGACCGCAACGGCTTTATTTTGCCTTTGAAATCAAAACATTTTCACAAAATCTGATAACAGCATTGTACGAACTAATCACTCTCTTCTCTTTGATTTTCAGGTTCATGCAAATTAACCTAGGGTGGCGAGATTGTTCAGCATTCACAATTTGGGTTAGGGCTACAAAACGCTTAAAGAGAGTGATTTGGTCTGAAATTCTTCACGAAAGAAAACAACCGAGGTAACTAGGACTCAACCTACTGATCTTCAGTGTATTAGTACTCAAAACTATTTCTGCTAAATTGAAATAAAGATTTGTGGTTTCTGAAGTAAAATTAGGACTTAACCTACTAATTGTGACTTAATATTTGTTTTCAAAAATAACTATAGCTTCCCGATTTTTCAGAATTAAAGGACAGAGAGAACAGTGAACGAAGATTATGACGAACAATCATAAAAGATTTCTTCCTAAGGAGATCATCAGAAACGTACTAATGAGAGTTCCTATTGAAGCTCTCATCACATTCAAGTTTGTCTGCATGTTGTGGTTTAAGTTGATCTCAGATTCTGGTTTTCAGAAAGCTCATCGTCTTCGCAATTCTCAGTCGAAGATTATGATCTTCAAAGCCCAAGTACCAAGAAAAAGTGAAAGCACTCGTTATGACCAGTTTTCGATTAGCTGCAACGGAGAAGGAGGTAGGAGAGTGGAGGAAATGCAGTTACGACGTGATGCCTTCATGGATGATAATGTAGAGTTGGTTGCTTGTTGTGACGATTTACTACTCTTTGAACGTCTAAATCGTATTTCACAACTCTATATTGGTGATCCCTACACTCGTCGATGTACAATGCTTCCCCCGTTGAACTCCAATTATTTCTGTCATTGGACTCTAATCCAGGATGTTTATACTAAAAAGTATAAAGTTGTTGGGATATCTTTCATTTACGACAGATGCTTCATGCTTACGCTCGAGAACAACCTTAAGGCGAAGAATCCTTGGAGGGAGATGTATACACAGTTAATGCCTGCTGTTGATGTAACATCAGGTACACTCGTTTTTGCTTATGGGAAGATACATTGGTTAAGCGAGGGGTTACACATTTCCTCACTGGATGTTGCGAGAGAAGAACTGAGAGTAATGCCAGGTCCCTCTTGTGTAAGAAACCAATGCCTTTGTTCCCTATCAGAGGCCAACTCGTCTCTATATGTGACAGCTCCTTCAACCTTTACGGATCAGCTAGAAATATGGTGTTTGAAATACAAGCCTAGCGGTATGTGGGTCAAGGAGTACAACATTAATCTTGTGTTTTTATCAACCAGACCACGTTCTCTCATTAGCTTCGCACACTGTTTGTGTACTGTCTTTTCTACTGATAGTATCCTTGGGGGTTCTTCTGATGGTATGCAAGTTCTGATAGACCATCAGAATCAACTGTTCGTCTATGATTTACAGAACCGTAAGTTGACACTGATTTCATCGAGGGGCGACGAAGAGAGGCTCTACATACTTCCTTTCACGAGGACCATTTCCAACGTACCATTAAGCCTGAATTGGAGTGACTAATTCGGTTGTCCTGCTATCCTGGTTTTTTCTTTTTTGCTTTTATTTGAATAAAGTTTAAGTTACTCCAAGCTTAAATAAAACTGCACTTACTTCGATTATTCGAAGTCAGGAGATCTTTGATTTAAATTTTAAAGTTAGTAATTCTGCAGTTCCGCTTCTGCTTCTGCTTCTGCTTCTGCTTCTGCATGCTTTGCTTTAAATATCACAGTATAGATCATATCTCCACTATTAGACTGACTAATTTTGTTTTCTCTATAACAATATGTAATGCTCACCGATCCATCCTCCACGAGGATATGTCAAGGAAAACAGCAGTATTACTGTTAAAAAAACCTGGTAACATTCAGGTTTGGTATTATTTGCATCTCATGGAGATCAGTCAGAAATTAAAACAATTGCTCTTTCTTCTTGCCTATGTTACCAGGGGATGATACATTCTGATTCTTGCTTACTCCGAGAATCAAAATTAATATACAGGGGCAGAAAACTGGCAGGGAATAATGTTGCAGACGAAGCTAAAGTCGGATAGTTATGGAAGATAATACCAGGCTCAGATGAGACGGTTGTTTAGAAATATGAATCATTCAGAATATTTCTTCATTTACTTCTTTATTATAACTTTCTGGTTGTTTTCGCATTTCTAATATTTTATCTGGTTGATAAGCTAGGGTAATAAGTCTGGCAGCTACTGAGCTATCTCCGCCCTCAGGCCACATTACTTACAACAATATTGAATCCAGGTTCAAGTTAGTCGACTGTCATTCAGGTCAGGATAGGGTTGACTCCAGAAATAAAGCCTACTGCAGTTTCTATCAATACAATCTCAATGGATCATCAATATTCGATCGCAATAACTTATGTGAATCATAGCCTCTAACCACCATCAGTGTCACTACAGCTGAAAAGTAGGTCACGCTAGAGTTCATTCCAGAATAGCATCCCTGGTCACTGCACACAAGACCCTTTGTTTTCCTGTCCCACAGATACTAATCTAATGCAGCCAAAGCAGTAACAGCATGTTTCCTTTGAAACGTGAATCACTGCCTCAAACCAGTAAATGATAACTCGGTATTAACCATGCAAGAAACCAGCCAAGGAGAGATCAACAATAAGATATCTGAAAATTCCAAGTCTCAACTTCTATCACCTATCAACTAAGTTTAGTCCAATACAGAATAGATGGAACTCCACTGACGACCTACCTTCTAATGCTGACCAATGACTTCAAAATAAATCCATCAAAATCCTTTCATCAAAATGCTTACAAAGTTATACAAGGAACAGACCTTATCAATACATAAGAGGATGGCCAGATTATATAAATGAATATACCCTCTGACAAATTTACCAATTAACTTTCAGACAGCCTATAGTTTTGGTATCAATACAAGGATTAAAGTAATATTAACTTGTTAATTTACATTTCCATTTATTTGGTGCACACAACAAAAACTGTGCTTCTGCAAAAGCTAACAACGAGAAAACAGTTCGACTCCTGAATCAGTGCACCCAGCTTTTGCCTAATCCCTTAGCCAATGAACAGGTTAGCCTTAAAGCGCAAAGCCATGGTTCAAATCTGCTCTAGTCCTCATCCTGCACCTTTATACTGCAATCCTGAACGAGCCCATGTAGTCATCATCTTGTACTTGACAGAACTGATAGGGTCTTCATAACCTGGAGTAAAGGATTTGAACCTGCACTAAGAATTGGTATGTCACACACACACACTTGAAATTGCATGTCTGTACTAAAAACCATTAGGTTATGGGGTCCTTCAACCCCAGCTTATGACGCATAAGAAACCACTTAATAATGTTATACACGGAATACAGATCAAAAAATGACAATTGAATCATCTTCGCCTACTTTTTCAGGCATCAGACTCTCTTCCTTCTTTACCAGTAATCAGCTTCAATAACTTCCATAATTTCAAAAAATTTGCCGTTTTTGCTCTGATTCTTTAGTGCATCAAACTCCATTATTTTCGAGATCCTTGATATTAGTAACTCAATTGACAAGCCTCAACAAAATCTAAGAGGGTAAGAATTGTTGGTTGATTCCCTTCAATCGCCACAAGATTGAAAAGATCTAAACTGTCAAGTAATGTCCACGTATCCACTTTATTAGGAAAGAAAACAGAGGAAGTCCAACTCTACCCCAGGAACTGTCTAAACAGTTTGAGCAAACAAGAGCCATTCAACAATTCCACCACTTCATCATTTTCTTCTGAAAATATTATTCCATTATTTAAACCAGCCCTTCCCTCTTGATTTGGAAAAATCAGAACAGACACAGAAATCATTCCCTAAAAAAAGAAGCACTACATAAGCATGGTTTAGATTGTACAGCTTGGTAGTTGGCAACATTCACTCTCTATTTCAAGTAGGTATTTACCACTTAAAATAAATCCTGTTAACCATTAGTCAACTCAGTCTCAAGGATATGGGACACATGAGTGTAGACAATTAGAAAGGACAAGGACATGAGTTTATACTCATTCTAAAGCACCTTGGTATCATTTCTGTATCATGAAAACGCCTCTCGAGAAACACTGAAATCCAGTGTTCGCTCTACACCTTTTTTCCAAATATTAAGAATTCCGGTATACATTTTATTTCACCAATCAACTATATCTTCACATTTTATTTCACCAATAAACTATATCTTGACTTCTATTTACGTGCATCTTGACACGTGTTTCTACTCCATAATTATATTATTTTTAGATATCTCTTCCCAAATTCCCCGTTCGGATGAAATTGATGCTTCTTATAGGCATTATTACTGTAAATTTTGTTCATGCATAAACCATGTAAAATAGATCATCTTCATTTAATTATTGTTTATATATTTCTATAATTTCTCTGCTGGTCCTAGTGTAACTATTTATCCATATCAATATCCTCATCTCTGCTAGGATCTCATTTAACATCCTAAACTCTGCACATGCACATAACACGTAAAATGGGTTTTCATCACTTTACTGTTACTTATATATTTCTATATTTTCTCCGTTGACCCTTGTGTTACTATTTATCCATATGAACACCCTCATGTAACTATTTATCAATTTAAATAGTTAGCTCTCTTACCAAATTCCTAATTCGGACTAAGTTGGTGCTTCTGATTGGTATTTACATCAAACCGTATAAAACAGGTTTTCTTCATTTTATTACAATTATATATTTCTATATCATCAAACAATTTATCCATATCAACACCCCCATTTTGACTATGCTTTCCATTATAGATTTGTGTTTCTTAAATGCTATATCAGCTAGCAGCTCCATATAGCATATTATATATTAGGACTACAAAAAGCAAGTTCGATCAGTAACTCCTACAAAAAGTGTAATGAAAGACGGATATTCTTAATTTATATACTTAATAGGTCTTACAATTGCATGGATATAAATAAGCACTACAACGGCCAACCAAATATGGAAGAGGCGATAAAAAAACAAATATTTAAACCCTTGTGTACAAAAATAAGAACGAACTCAAAAGTAACATGTGCTGTTTTATTGAAACTTGATAATATAAGTTCACCAGTCAGCATATGCTTGTAAAATTCAGTCATAGATTGCACAAAACCAAAACTAACAATAAGAACACGCCTAGAAGAGAAGAGAAAAAACGGAAAGACGCAATATGCGGAAAGGACATGGTGTTTCCAATTTTCTTTTGATATAGATCAAGGAATATCCTGCAAACAATGCCCACCAGCCACGTATAGCACTCCATTGATGAAAACGAATACCCTCCTTATATGACAAATTAAGATATATGAAAAGCGAAGACAAGGGCTAAAAAATTGTAAGAATCAAATTGACAAAAAATTCAAACGGTTGTACCACATATGAATTCAGCCAGAGCTTTTCTTCCCGGAATTTGAGTAATAACTGAGGTACCAACGAACGAACTTCTTCAACCCAGTTTGCAGATCTGTCGTGGGCTTATAACCGAGTTCCCTCTGAGCCAACGTTATGTTTGCGTGTGTGAACTGCACATCACCATTCCTTGGCATCTTCAACATCACCCTATTAGCTTTCACCTTCAACAACCTCTCCAAAATGCTCACAAGCTCGGTAACAGGAACCGGCGATGTGTTCCCCAAATTAAAGACCCGTAGCTGTGCAGGTCCCTTCTTTTTTCCACCACTACCTGTGCTCTTCTCTGCCGTATCTAAAGATCCCAAACACCCCTTCACAATGTCATCGATGTAAGTGAAATCCCTAGCCACAGTTCCATGATTCGGACCTTCGAAGATGGGAATTGACTTCCCTTTTAATATATCTTTAGTGAAAAAGAAGTATGCCATATCAGGTCGTCCCCAAGGGCCATAAACCGTGAAGAAACGCAACCCAGTTATCGAAAGTCCATGAATGTGGTTATAAGTATGGGCAATTTCTTCCCCAGCTTTCTTCGTAGCTGCATAAAGACTCGCAGGCTGGTCGGTACGGTCTCTCTCCGAAAACGGGACTTTTGAATTCAGACCATAAACAGAACTGGAAGAAGCCCATACAATTGAAGGTTGTGGATTTGCAGATTTACATACTTCAAGAAGATTAACAAGACCAGCAATGTTGCTATGCACATAAGAGCTAGGGTTTTGCATTGCATACCTTACGCCAGCCTGAGCTGCAAGGTGCATAACATGCGTAAATGCCACCACATCAAATAACTTTGTCAACAGCGCCGAATCATTGATATCGCCCTCCACTACAAACACCCCAGTCCTCTCCAAAAGCGCCTGACGAGATCGCTTCAACGATGGATCATAGTAATCATTAAAATTATCAAGCCCAAGCACCCCATCGCCCCTTCGCTTCAACGCAGCAGAAACATGAGTCCCTACGAACCCTGCAGCCCCTGTAACAAACACAGATATCCCATTTCGAGAACGAACCCGCGCCGATGATCTTACACGCTTCTCCCAATTGGGTCCACCCCAAATTGCAGTCCTTAGAGATCTTCGAGTCGGATCAGACTGCGACAAAGAAGGAGCAGACCTAAGGAAGAAGATGAGAACAATGCCAATGAAGAGGAAACACCAGAAGGAAAGCTTCGCTAATGCAGAATGCCATCGAAGCCCTTTCACATAAGGAGACTTATCCATCTTAAACTTACCAGGGGTCGAAGGAATGTTATCTAGATGTGATGAATTAGGCTTCAGCTGCGACATTAATGTGTACCAACAAAAAACCCTAATCTCATGAAATCAAAATTAAAGATATGGGGTTGCGATTAGGGTTACTATAAGAGAAACCCAGAGTTTATTTTCCTCTGAAATCACCAAAATCTGGTTCAACTCAAACAAGAGTTTGTTTGGGTTTCCTCCACAACCCTGTTTTTTTTCTTAAATTGGGGTTTCCTTTGTTCTTGAGATCTGATAAGAGAGAGAGAGAGAGGAAACAACAAGGAAAGAGAGAAGGAGAGTCAAGGAGGATTGTTGGCAATAAATGTTTGATTAGAGAGAAAGGTTTATTTTGAAGAGAGAGAGAGAGAGAGATTAGATGTAATCAAATAAAAAAAAAGGTTTTTATTGAATCTTATCTACAACAACAATTGTTGATGAGAGTAAAAAAGAGTGTCATTTGATTGGTTGGGTGGCCTTGAATTTCTGGACTAGGATTTATCTCCATCATGGGTGGTAATTTGGGGTTTTTTTAGGGGCATTTGTTGTAGTTGAGACTTTGAACGCAATGAGAGCGTCCACAGCAGTAGGGTGGGTGGATTTGCCCAGGGTGAATCTAATCCACCCCAAAAAATTCTATAACAATTCAAAAATAAAACCAAGATGAATTTGCCCAACGCAGTTCAGAACCGTGCAGGAACACCAACGGGCAACCAACTACGTGTTTTAATCTCAGTCTTCTATTTCTCCAGAGCACTTCTAAACCGCGCGGCACTTATAGCCAATAAGGAATTGTCACCTTAATTTTTTTTAATTTTTTTTAAATTAACCGCGCAGTTCAGAACCGTGCGGCATTACGCTGCAAGTTTTAGGCATAAACTTATTTTACTTTTCTCAAGTTTTACCCCCAAGGCATATCTAAGGCATACCCCTCTCCACAAGTTTCCCAACCCAACCCATTTCCTCCGTCATCGATGTCGTTAATCGCTTAAAAATGTTGGGAGAGTCTAGTTCGCGACCGATGTATAATTTTACCAAAACTAAACGCAACGTAAACCCAGAAGTAAAACGAGGGGGAACGCCGAAGTAACAAATATTTGGCTGTTACAATTGATGTCGGACAACGATCACTCCCCAACACTCGAAGAGTTGAACCGAGTAGATATCCTCCCAGATGGCTAGGTCCATATTTATGTTGGATCGGGAGGAAATGCCGGTAAGTTTAGTATAAATTTTAAGTGCTATTAACGTATATTGCAATGTGCTCGATGAAATGCCCGAATGAAAGTCTAAAGTGTTAATGTATTTTTTTTGTCAGAACCGAGATGAAATACAGTGTAGGGGATCATTGGATAAGGTACTGAAGTGGTACCAATGGATTGTTGTGTACCCGACGTTGAAGAAGTTGGTCGACGATTTGGGTTTTGAGAAGTTTTGCTCGATTAAGGCAAGAAACTCGGATAACCGTCTCATTCATGCTCTCGTAGAACGATGGTGGCCTTCCACCCATACCTTTCACTTCCCTGCAGGGAACTGGGTTTCATACCATTAGACTTCGTCATGCTAACAGGCATATCTTTTGGGAGGGGTCGCGAACTCCTGTACGACGAGAGGTACTCTAAGTTAGAGGAAGCAGAAAAGATGTTCCCATGAATCACAAGCTCTGACATCAGGTACGGTAACATCACTCTCGCCTATTTAAAAAAGTAGAAAGAGCCTTTGAATCCGCGTCTCAACAATTACGACCCACAAATGGATATCGTGTATGCGAGGGTATTTATTGCCTATATGATGGGTAATCTCTTCTTCTCAAATGATAGAATATCTCTTTGGACGGGTTATCTTGTAGCCTTGACAGACTACGATATTATCGGTGCGTCACTTTTTGACTGGGGTACGCCGATTATGGTGGCTTTGTATCGGGGGCTTGATGAAGTCTCAGTTTTGAGAGACGGGAAGGTGAAGAAATCGATCACCAGATTCTATGCGATATTAGAGTTCTGGTTCTTCGAGTACTGTCGAGTTGAAATGTATCTAGTGAAGGTATAAAACTTTAACCATATTTATCATCGTATGGGTGCGTGGAGAGATGAAAGGGCTAGTACGGGGTCTGAAATCCATCATTTTTTTGTTGTGATTAGAGATATGATAGAATGGAATGACAAAACCAATATAGATTGGCAACCATGGTACAGGTCTAGGCAATTAATCCATCTAGTGGTAAGAGTTGCTCCAGCGCTGAGCTTCCAGAGGGTTCCAATGGTGTCAGTCCCATGCAGGTACGGTACGCTTTGGTAATTAGAAGACCGGTGCATGCGTCAGATGACCAGGCATGATAGTGTGCCCTATGACCCCCCTCAAGAGATTATGAAATTCCCAAGGTACGATCGAGAGTTATATCAGGGTCTGAAAGATGTGGACTTCTACGATGGTCGTAAAATCTTGTTTCAGACGTAGATTATATGAAATATTGGTGTCTCGTTCATCCAAATCCCAAGATCGGTTGTAGTTTAGTAAAGAGGGCGGGAAATATTTGGATCGTCGGGCGTGATCTAGTGAGGCCCGATGTACACTTTCCACCTACGTCAAGTTTAGCTACGTCTTCACAGGTGGTGTTCAAGCGATCGGCGATCCACATGATATGGGATGGTTCATGGATGTTGCAGGAATGAACGATCAACGTAGACGGATACCGATCCCGGTGATGCAGGTACCACACCCGTGTCTACCTACGTATAGTATGGATGAGTTGTGGCATCAATCCCAAGAAATACGGTATGCGGCATATGAAGACTCTAGGCAACTAGTTGACAGTAATACTGAGTTGAGGAGGGAGTTGAGCTAGGCATACGAGGTCATCCGAGAGACATCTGAGAGACTTGCTGAGATGTCCATTTCCTACCAGATAGAGTCAGCTGTGCAATGTACCTATGATGAGAGTCTCGCATGTAGTAGACGCGCCCGCCAAATGAAGAGAGGTCGTCCCAATTAGGCTATGTTTTATTTAGAACTTTGATTTATATTTTGTTTAAACTATGTTGAGTATTAAACTATGTTTTGTTTAAACTATGTTTGATTTAAACTATGTTTTTTATAAAATATGTTGAGTATTAATCTTGTTTAATTTTGTTTTTTTTTTTAAGATTTTCTTTTTGGAAATTTGTTGTCCAAGTTACTCAACGGCCATATTAACGGCTAGTTTTTTTAAGAAACTTGTTGTCCAAGTTACTCAACGGCCATATTAACGGTTAGTTTTTTTTTTAAGAAACTTGTTGTCCAAGTTACTCAACGACCATATTAACGGCTAGTTTTTGTTTTGGACACTTGTGAATGGCTATATTAACAGCTAGTTTTTTTTAACTATAAATGTCATTCATCTCCTACACTCTTCCTCCCTTCTAATCTTTTACACTTTTCTCCTTCCTTACCTTACAAAACTACTATGTCTTCCTCAAGTTCCCAATCTAATTCTCAAAACCACTCTCAATCCTCCAATACGAACCAACAAAGAAACATCTTTCCTCCCCAATTCGGAACGAGTGATCCATCGTAAATGCCTAACACTTCTCAAGATCTAAGGTATATTTGTCAACTATTCCCGGTACCCAACAATAGATTTCAATCTCAAACCTATTGATATTACCCTCATTACCCAAACCAAAGATATTACCCTCAATTTAATGGGTATACGGGCTTGTACCCTCAACCGGGGAATCTATATTATTTATCTCAAACCAATTTCGCCGGTGAAAGTTCAAGTACTACGCCGATGTAAGGTACATGAGGTTTAAATGATTTAAATCTTAATACATCGTCGGTTGCATCTTCGATTGTCTCTCCGATTATCGCCAAAAAACTAAATCCAGTTCTCACGAGAAGTAATACGCGCAGGAAGGCAAAGTCTACAAGAAAGATGGCATCAACACCTATTGCAGTTAAGGATGTAGCTGAGGCTGAGGAACTCAATCCAGTTCTCACGAGAAGTAATACGCGTGGGAAGGCAAAGTCTAAAAGAAAGACGGCATCGACACCTATTGTAGTTGAGGATGAAGTTGATGGCGACAAAGAAAGATATAAGAACTCAAAAAATTGGTCGTCCGATGACTTCATGAATCTTGCACGCGCTTGGTCCCAAGTGTCTCAAAACCTCGCTACCACGAACAACCAAAAAGCCACTACATTTTGGTTCAAGGTGCGTGATCAATTCAACTCCTTCTATGTTGACCAATCGATGTGGTGATCGTACAACGGTCTCAATTGTGAGTATAAGGGACGGCTCAATAAAGAATGTTCGATTTTTAGATGCATCATTCAAGACCTTGAGAGCCGACATTTTACATATATTAGAACGGCTGACTTCATAAGTATTTTATTTATTTTTCTCATTTCATTAATGTTCAAAGGTGAATCATACTCTAAAGAATTTTCTAACTTGATTTCTAGGAACGTATGACATACAATACATTCGCATAACTACAATACAAACCATTTGCACTTGGGGAAGTGTACAAAGTTTTAGAAACTTGCCCAAAATGGTCACAAATTTATCACATCAGGCAACCCGGTTGCAACGTTGCTAGGAAGTCAAATTTTAACGATAGCCCAGGTAACTTCATCAATACCGATCCTGAAGCACCTAAATCCGGTACTCCAAATATTGTAATTCCGGATGATTCTATCAACGTGGATGCACCACTATATTTTTGTGGGGATGTATGACTGGACGGCAAAAAAAAATACAAGGCAAAAGAAGCGGTAAAATCAGGTATAGGTTATTGGGGGAAGAAGATGCTTGAGACAACGACCAACATGATGAAGGCATAGAATGAGAGAGTTGAGCAAAAGAAAGAGGAAAATGAAGCTAGAAATAGAGCATGAGAGGAACTAAAGTTGGCTAGAGAGGCTGAGATTCAAAGGAGTCGCGAAACGGAGCTAACTCAAAAAAAAGTCGTCGAAGATGCGCATATGGTTAAGGTGATGACAACAGACCCAAGTAATTTACTATCGGCACAAAGGCGCTGGATGAAGAAACAAATTAAAGAATATTCGAAGAAGTTGGAGGAGCAGTGTCCAAGTGATGACGACGTTTCTAGTTATGAAGATTGATGTAATCCTTAATGTTAATAGTAGTTCTTAAGTTCTATGTAATTTCATTATTTCAATAAAATTGGTATTAATCGTACGTAATCCTTAAAATTGTTATTAATCTAATTTGTATTTGAACCTTCTGGATGTACTCTGCCATAATAGACTCTGTTTCTTACTTCTTTCTTACATGACCTGAGATTTTTTCCTTCTCTTTATCTCTACCAAAACAATAAAACAGAAGAAATGGGTTCAAAAATCAAAAAGCAAAAACAATAAACCAAGTTTCTTTAAACTGTTACAATGATGAAGACTTGGAAACAAAATACATTACAACTTCAACATTAAACTTGGAAACAAAATACATTACTTTAGAAAATAAAAAAATAATGATGAAGACTATAATTACTCCGCCCCTTTTCGATTCCACAAATGCGTGACAAGTTCATCCCGTAATTAGATTGAGCTCCTTCATTTCTAATTTCATAAACCTTCTAGATGTACTCTGCCATAGTATTGATCGCGTGTCTTGGATTTAAGTCCTCCTTCCAATTCATCACAGATGTTCTATACTCGGGATCAATGTCCATTTGCCGGATATAAGTATGACGTTCATCTTCGACGATCATATTGTGCAGGATTATACATGCATACATAATATTTCCCAGATCACTAGGTTTCCAAAATCACACACCGTGTGCCAATATTTGAAACCTAGCTTGTAATACCCCAAAAGTATGTTCTACGTCTTTCCGGCATGCTTCTTGCATCTTCAAAAAATGTCTTTCGGTATCATTGGACGAATTTCTTATGGTTTGAACAAGTGTTTGCCATTTTGGATAGACTCCATCCGTTAACTAATTCTCCATAGTGTGCGGTACCGTGCCTATATTATAATTATATGGCGGCGCAACTCCATTAGACAAATTATTGAAAAGCCACCCTTAATGCAAGACGTTTATGTCATTTTTAGAACCAGGCACCCCAAAGAATGTATGCCATATCCAAAGATCTTGCGATGCCACCGCTTCTAAAATCACCGTCGGGATTTTCTTATACCCGGTATATTGTCCTGCCCACCCGGTAGGACAATTCTTCCATTTCCAATACATACAATCTAAACTACATAACATCCCGGGAAGCCTCGCAATCCATTCACTTCTAACAAGTGTAATGTATCGTCTTCATTGGGAAATCTAAAGTATTGAGCTTTGAATTGTGCTATAATAGTTTTACAAAATTCTTTCAAGCACAAAGTACCCGTAGACTCCCCAATCCGAAGGTATTCTTCCTGGGCATCTGCACTCGTACCGTAACATAACATGCGAAGTACGTACGTTATCTTTTGGTGCGAGGATAAGCCCATCGTCTTAGCAAAAAAATTTCTTTGAATTAAATAGGGGTTCGAAGAAAGTATTTGATCATAAATACGTTGATACATACCTTCGCTCATATGGAATCAACGACGAAATGGGATACCTTTGAATCTTAGGTTGTCACCGAAGTAATCCCGATTAAGGCTAAACTCCCCCAATTTATAATCACGGCATTTCCGCTTATCAATCCTTCCCCTTTTACTACCTCCCCGCCTCTATGATGATGTCGCATCTTGTTCTTTTTCTTTTGTTTCTTCCATCTCAATCATAATCTTACTATACTCGTGCATCATCTTAATTTGAGGTCGAAAGAGCTTTTCGCTTCCGGACGATGATGAAGATGATGACTCAAAAGATGAGAGTGATGGGTCAGACATGAGTAGGTCAACCATGATTTTGTCAGACATGATTCGGCAAAAATGATAACAAAGGAAAAAAGTTAAGTTTTGAGATATAAGATGAATGAGTTGATTGCAGAAGATTAAGAGAGTAAAAGATGAATGGGTTATTTTATAGATGGAGAAAAAACTAGCCGCTTATAGCCGTTGAGCATTTTGTTGTCCAAGTTTGATCAGGGAAAAACCAAGAAATACAAGAGAACCAGTGCACTTATTTCATACATGCTTTTTTTGTGCACTTCTAAACCACACGGAAAGACTAGCCGTTTGATTTTGTTTAAATCAAAGTCATCCACGTATTTTAATCTTAGCCGTTGTATATATGCACAGTTCAGAACTGCGCGGCATGGGAGCTACTGGAAGCTTAACAAGTATCAACATCTTATTGGCTCGTAGGCTACGCGCAGTTCAGAAAGGCGCGACATTAATCCACCAAAAATCTACCCTCAGGGTAGAAAAAAGCTTGCCACGTAAATTTGTGACCTAGCTGTTGAGAGGTGAAGGGTGGGAAAAGAGGGTAGATTTGAGAATCCACCTTGCCACGTCAAGGTGTACCTTGATGCTATGGATACTCTGAGGGGCTTGTATTGGTATAAATCCTTTAAGATTAGGGCTACTATTGGATCCCAAATTTTTGATTTTGGATTACAATTTTAAGGCTCCGTCTGATATCTCGAAAACATTTCTGGTGATTTGGTAGTTGATGAACATTGGATTAGCTAAGCTTTCCTCTCATATTATTGAATCTAATGGTTATAAATTGTTGTTGTGAGAAGAAGTATGTGTGATTTAGTAATATTTGCAATGTATTAAGCGGGGTATAAAATTTTGGATCCAATTTGGGTTTAGTTTGGAGATATGTTTAGTTTTGGGAGCGGGTGAGAATGTTAGGTACTTTGATATAATTTAATTATCAAGATTTTGTTTTTGTGTACATCGAGGAGATGGTTAATGGAATATGTGATTTATATTGGTGGTTTTACGGTATTCATATTGAGCGAGAAAAAACTTTAGGTGTTTCTCAGCGTTGTATGGATTTAGATTGAACTTTAGGGTGTTCTAATTATTTTCTCATGGAAATTAGTTTTGAATTATTTTTCCAGGAAAACCACATCTAAGTTGTTTGATTCATACATTGAAACTAATCAACTTTATTGAGTATCTCTGTGCAAACGAAGAAACAAGGGAAGAGACAGGTGGGGCAAGAAAATATATAAGAAATTTTTTCATAGACCTCTCTAATAAAGCTACCAAATAGTGGAAAACCAAATTTTTCTAAAAATATTTTATTTTTCACATGAAATTATTGAATCAATGTCTGCCATCATACCAAATAAGATTTAGATGTGTTAATTCTTATTTAGATTGGATTGGATTGGATTCTGATTCATAATCTAAAGTTTTGGTTCATCTTCAAATTTGCTCTCAATCCGAATAGGATTATTTCCACTCTTAATTGGGATTATTAATATGAAATTTTAAACATAAATTAAGATTTTAAAAATAAAATAAAAAACATTTCATAAAGGACAATTTCCGGTCGACGTAAGTAACTGCCAAAAAAATCAACTTTATAGATGTCTACATATTTACAAAGCTTCTTACCGAATCTCACATAAATTAAATAAAACAATATACAATTTTATGATTTTAAGTCCGGTAATATTATCAGGATAACTTCTAAAATTTTTGAATACTTGAGATTAAATGATTTCGATTAATTTAGGTCTAAATCAATAGGTTTGAATTCCTTTGAATTAATGTTCTAACCTTAACCTAATTTAAATTGATACGATTATTTAGTGCCAACAAGCAATTGGAAATTAAACACAAGATCAAAATTTTTTAACTTTGTGGGAAACCTTTCTCAAGAGAAAAACCCACAAGTCGCTGTTGAATCACCCGACAGCTAAATTTTTTACTATTGAACTAAAATTATAAGAATTCAATTACTTACAGACTCGATAAACACATCCCGTGGATATCTCTCTTTTAATTGAACTCCTCACAATCAATTCCACGTTCTCGCAATGCCCTTCGTTCTCACAACGCCTCGCCTCAATCTCTCGCCAAAGCTTTCAATCTTGAATCTCACAAGTTCTTCAAATCAAAAATTGGGCATGTGATTCAATGATTGATTCAAGTTTGAATTGTTAGTTCTCGTTTGAATCGTTCAAAGAAATCTCTTTTCTTTCTAAAAATTCAAGCCCTAGAAAAATAGGTTTTGGAAGAGGTGAGTTATGAAAAAAGAAAAGTTGTCTTATATAGAAAAATAAAAAACCCGACTTCTGTTCGAATAGAACAATTATTATTCGAATACACCAAAAATGTATTCGAACAAATAAAGGCCTGAGGCAATTTGTTTGAATAGAGAAATAGTATATTCAAACAAAACAAGTTTTATTCGAACAAAACAAAAACCTATTCGAACAACAAAGTTACCAGAAAAAGTATTCGAACAAAGAAATAGTCTATTCCAATAAATATTGTTCTGAGAGAAAATATTTGAATAGATACTAAAATTTATTCGAACAAGTTCTTATTCGAACAGAACAAAAGCCTGTTAGAATAGAGACCTATTTTTCTCAAATAAGGCATATCACTTTCTTTTTATATTTTGTAAAATACTAAGGGTTTGACATTTATAGCAAAGAGGTATAAACCTACATACTTGTTCAGTGTCAGTCTAGTTGTAGTCGCTCCATGTGCAATCTCTGACGTCGAGTAACCACGAGATAGTGCTGACATCTAAACTAGACACAGAATGAAACAAACTCCAAATATGGATGTTTAATCTCCTCATTTGGTTTATTTCGCATCAAAACTAGAACTATAAAAATAAAAATACAACTCGATGGACTGACTCAATCACTAAACATCCATACTTAAAGCTCCACTTTCATCTTATAGCATATACTCTAGAATCCCTGAACACTAAACAAGATATATCATGTAACCGTTCAAAAAAAAGATCCAGAAAAAACAAACATAACTTACATGGCTTACCTGTCATGAACATTTCTCCCCCTTTTTGGTACAGATGAACAAAGGGTAAATAACAAATCAAAGGAGAAATAAACTAGTAGAACAAAATGTAGTTGGAAAAAAAAACACTAAAAATACCAATACCCTTCAAATAAGATGCATCTCCCCCTCAAAATAATGGTAACCCCCTAAAAATAAAATAAAAGGAAAGCGCAGATAGGGAGTGTCTATGAAATAAGTACACAAATGAAGATAACACTCTCCCTAAACACAAGACATGATAGACAGACACTGAATCTAAAATATTATATACAGACCAAGACAATGCCCATGTGTTATAAAACAATCACTAATGAATTACTTGGTGTGTGTGTGTGTGTGTGTGCATAGTCAAATAGATACCCAGTTTTAATGTATTACTCAGCCGCAGTTAGAATACTATATTGGAAAGTTATTTCAACTTAGGCCTCACTAGGGTGGCCACTCAAAAATCATTGAGAATTGCCAAGCAAACACTTTGTGTAAAATATGAATATGAGTGTGTGAATAGAAAAATTTAAATTTTATCAAATAAACTGTGCCCTGTAAATTGAAAGATCTCACGAACAGGAAATTAATTATCATAGATGGTGCCAAGTTAACTAACATAGAATCCCTATCTCTCATCTCCACTAAACTGACTATGATAAACTTAAGATCAAACAGGTCTTGAAAAGGTTATAATGTAGGCAATGGAAGGAACATGTCGGATTAGGTGTTTTGCTGGCATTCTGAGACTGCAGTTTTCACTTTCACGAACTCTTTCATCAAATGAGTTCACCTCCCATCATTATTTCTCTTTATTGAGTATACATTGAATATAATACTTCTTCTCTCCTTTTTTTTCTTCTTCTTAATATTATAGCAAGACTCTGATTGATATACTAGCAAATATATTAGGGATACTCACTCTATTCTTATATTCATCTTTCCCAAAATTAAACAAAAAACTCATTCTTTTTTTTCACTAAAAAGGTCTTAGAACAAACGGGTAAAACTATTAAAGGATTTGGGTAGAAAAATGTACGACATATTTTAAGGCACAAGGGGCTGCAAATAGATAAAATTTTGGGTAAGCACAAACGAAGGCCAAAAATGTATAACAATAAAAAGCCTATTATCATATTTTCAGTCTCACATAGTATCTTTTTTGTCTAGAGTCAAGTATAAGGAATGTTCTATTAGACTAACTTGAACTTGAAGTTACCATCTACAATTGATTATAAAAAATGAGATAAAAAAAATGTTGAATCTAGAAAGAATTTATGAAATAATACTCGAAGCTTGTAAAAAGGCTAGATCCTCACATAGTATTAGGTACGAAGTCTCTACAATTATTCTCACGTGGTTCTAATCACAATGAGCTTTTAGTTTAAACAAGATGATCAATAACTATTGTGAAATGTGATTTTACCAAATAATTATCCCATGAATGAATATAACACAAAAGCAAAGTCCAAGTCTAGCAAGAATATTCTACATACAAAAGCTCCTAAAGTACAGAGTGCAAAGTTTAAATAAAAACAAAACAATACCCTACTGTCCTAAAAATAAAAATAAAGACAAACAGGGACAGGGTAAGAAACGTACATAATCAATGGAGCATACTGATAAACCGTCTCAGTTGATATTCATTACCTTATTTGTGGTGACAAGTCATCCATTTTTCCAAAATAGCCCTACTAACTATCAATGCAATATTGCATCTTAACTGAGGTGCCAAATCAATCTTTCGTACCCAAATGCTTTGAAGAATCCTTCGAGCTGAGGTTTCCTGTGCAAACCATCTAGACACATTCTCACTTTTCACATTAGTAGAAATCACAATAGACTTATATCTTTGTCCATTAAAAGGGCGAGCATATGGTTGATAGGGTCCAACAAATCTACAATAAGATGCAATATGCCCCTTTCGACCACATATTCCACAATAATAAATCTGAGAGTAAGAGAGCCAATTGGCTTTATTATAAGTGGAAGATATTATATTATGTTTGAGCAAGAATGTAGTAGCAGTTGCTTTCATAAATTTTGTGACTTAAGGAGTCTTGGCATTAGAGAGATGTTTCTCATATCCTAGACCCCTTTTATCAGCATCCATTTTTCCCATACATAACATCTTATCAATGTTCTTAGCCCCATGATAGAATTTTTCAAGTTTCTGCTGAGATAAAACTACTTCAAGCTTGGCCGAATGAAGTTCGTCCAAAGTTGATTTTATTTTCTCCTTTGCATCATGAATATCTTTTTCTAAAATTACAACCTTGTCATAAAGGCATTGTTTCTCATCTTCAAGCATTTTTATTTCTTGACTTGTATTTTCAATTTTTTCTAGAAGTTCACGAATGAGTGTATTAACTTGGTCTTTCGAGACTTTGTTATCTATACCAAGTTTAATACACTTTACAAAAGTCTGAGCATACAAGACTTCAAGATTAAAGTCCTCAAACTTATTTTTTTCATGATCACTTTGACTTTCAATAGAATTCTCAAGTTCAAAAGCATCAAAGTTATTATTACTACAATTTAGAAAAATAAGATAAGCGCAATATTGTCCATTCTCAACTACTTGGGAGTGAACCTTATTATTATTATTTTCATCATCACTATCATCCCAAGTAAAATTAATGTTCATAACATTTTGACTAGTTCAAGATTTCTTATTGGGACAACTGTGAGCATAATGACCAAACTTATGATACTTATAACATTCAACTTGACTAAGGTCATTGTCATTGTTGGTCTACCAGTTATTCGATTTAGATTGATCATGAGTTTGTGACTTGTAATTCACTGATTGCCCTTGTTTTTGAAATTGGCATTTTTTCACAAGGTTTTTAAGCTGGTTACTTATAGAGGTAATATGTGAATCCATGTCAGACCTATCATCATTAGCTGAATCAGATGAGTTATCAGCTTCTTTGGTACCCTTAGAAGAAGAAGAGTAAGATGAAGATTTAAAAGAAACATTCTTGTTCTTCTCAGGGCTTTCTATTTTCATCTTGAGTTCAAAAGTTCACAATTTTCCAGCTAATGTATATGGTTTCATTTTCTTATGATCCTGAGCTTCCTCGATAGCATCACATTTGGATCTAAAGCCATTAGGAAGAGATCTTAGAACTTTGGGAACAATTTGAACATCTGAGTAAGTTGCACCTAATGCTTCACTAGTGTTAACAATGTCACTTAGTCTCGCATAGAACTCATCAAAGGGTTCATTCTCATCCATTCAAATATTCTCAAATTGTGAAGTGAGTATTTGCAATTTTCTTTACTTAATTGTATCATCACCTTTGTGAGTTCGAACTAATATGTCCCAAGCTTCTTTCGAAGTGGTACAAGCAGATATGTGTCAAAACTCACTTGAGCTCACAGCCATAAAAATGGCATTGCGACCCTTATTATTATAACCAGCAGCTTTTTTTTCATCCTTAGACCATTGATTCCTAGGCTTAAGGATCTTTTCAGATTCATCACCCATTCCTGACATCATGGTAGAGTGCGTCTATCCATCCTCGATTGCAATCCAAACATCTTCTCTGAGTGATTGTAAGAATGTAACCATTCGAACCTTCCAATAAGGATAGTCTTTGCCATCAAAGAGGGGCGGACGATTTATGGGACCTCCAAATCTTTCAGAATTCATTATTCTTAAGCAATCAAGTCAGGATTCACGCTTGGGTTGTTAATCCTCAAATCGTGACCGCTTTGATACCAATTGAAAATTTTAAATACTTGAGATTAAATGATTTCGATTAATTTAGGTATAAATCAATAGGTCTGAATTCCTTTGAATTAATGTTCTAACATTAACCTAATTCAAATTGATACGATTATCTAGTGTCAACAAGCAATTAGAAATTAAACACAAGATTAAAAAAATTTAACCCTATGAGAAACCTTTCTCAGGAGAAAAACCCGCAAGTCGTTGTCGAATCACTCGATAGCTTAACAATCCACTATTGAACTAAAATTACAAGAATTCAATTACTTACAGACTCGATAAGCACATCCCGTGGTTACCTCTCTTCTAATTGAACTCCTCACAATCAATCAATTCCACGCTTTCACAATGCCTCGCCTCAATCTTCCGTCAAAGCTTTCAATCTTGAATCTCACAAGTTCTTCAAACCATAAATTGGGCTTGTGATTCAATGATTGATTCAAGTTTGAATTTTTAGTTCTCGTTTGAATCGCTCAAAGAAATCTCTTTCCTCTCTAAAACTTCAAGCCCTAGAAAAATAGGTTTTGGAAGATGTGAGTTATGAAAAAAGAAAAGTTATCTTATATAGAAAAACAGAAAACCCGACCTCTGTTCGAATAGAAAAAAAATCTATTCAAATAGAACAATTATTATTCTAATACACCAGAAATGTATTCGAACAAATAAAGGCCTGAGGCAATTTGTTTGAATAGAGAAAAAGTCTATTTGAATAAAATAAGTTTTATTCAAACAGAACACAAACCTATTCGAACAACAAAGTTCCCTGAAAAAGTATTCGAACAAAGAAATAGTCTATTCGAATAAATATTATTCTGAGAGAAAATATTCGAATAAATACTAAATTTTATTCGAACAAGGTCTTATTCAAACAGAACAAAAGCCTGTTCGAATAGAGACATGTTTTTCTCAAATAGGACATATCACTTTCTTTTTATACTCTATAAAATACTAAGGGCTTGACATTTAGAGCAAAGATGTACAAATCTATGAACATGTTCAGTGCCAGTCCAGTTGTAGTCGCTGCATGTGCAATCTCTGACGTCGAGTAACCATGAGATAGTGTTGGCATCTAAACTAGACACAGAATGAAACAAACTCTAAATATGGATGTTTCAACTTCATTTCAAAAGGAAAATCGAAATGTTGAATAAATAATATGACAAGAGTTTAAATGGATATATTTAGCATTTAAGGGTTTCCTAGTTTGTAAACATTAAACATAAATGTTTGAGTGCATTTTTGTTGTTTTCCTTTTTTGCTATTTTTGCCATTGCCCCAATCCGGTTGTGACATATGGACATTGATTAGTTGCCAAAATTTCTCACTCCTCTTCTCCCTGCTTGAGACTTTAACTCTTCTCCTTTAATAAATATTTTGTTTATTTGCACCCCTCTCCTCTTCTCTCTACCTTACACTACCACCATCAATCCACCCACTTTATTTTTTGGGTTTTAAGAGTTGTATTTCACAATTAAAACATGATTAAAGAATTTTATTTACAATGAATTATAAAAAGAATATTTTGCTTTAACAAAATATATTTGCAACTTATTAGTTATTACGATATGATATATCACGTTTTGGCCTTTGTCGCATCTCCATGAGTGTGTTGTAATCTTTTTCATCAATGGCAAAATATTGTGATTTTAATACCAAGTCACTTGTATATACGTTTATGGAGGTGTCGTGGTGATAGCCTGAAGCATTCCTCTCGCATTATGGTAAGAGACTAGAAAGTAGCGATACTAGTCTTAGAATTTTTCCAGCTAATTTGATTTCCATTTCACCATTTTCCGGTTTACATACTCTTAGATGTAGATCATTCCAAAGTTCAAGCTCTCCTTCAGTAATACTATCATGATCATGATTATGAGTTTCAATTAAAACTATTATCGGATCAATGATTTACCATAACCAAAAAAGAGAGATATTTTGTCATTAATGGTGAGATATCAAATTTAAACGAGACGACAAATGACGAGAAGAAAACGGAGTCAAAGAACCCAAATTCGCTCGTGAGAGAAGATACGCCTCTCGACAGAAATGCTAAAGATCACATATATATTACAGGTAGATAATGCCCTGATCCAAGTGCCCTAGTTGACACACAACATTCCCTAAAATAGTCTGTTTTAGCTCAACCTGCAGTTTAAACTTGGCGACCCAGCCAATCCTGAAAAATGTGAAACTGTGAAAGTACAAGACTCTTACAGATACTATCCCAGTGGAGGATTATTTTGAACAACTGAAGCCAAATCCAACTCAGGCTCAAAGCACTAGGGATGACAATTTGCCCCGCCCCGCCCTGAACGGGGCAAATTTGGTATGAGCTAACCATGTATGGGGGCGGGGATGGTATAAGCTACTCAAAATCCGTCGGGGATCGGGGCGGATTTGGAACTGCTTACATAAAATCCGTTATCCGCCCCGCATCCACCCCATTAAATATAACCTTATACTTTTACTATTATACCCATTTAAGAGTTTAAGTTAGATTATTAGAAAATAGATTAGAAACCCTATAGAGGCATTCATCCACAACAATAGAAAGCTCTCAAAATCCTCTTCTCTTCCCTGTGGAATCAATTGTATCTCTCCTCTGTGGAATAAATTGTTTGAGTTTGACAACAACAAGCTCTTCTCCTGTATCTCACAATTTTTTGAGTTTGACAGCATCAATTTGACAACATCAATCAAATCAGAATCAAGGAATCAAGGAAAATCAGAATCGAGGAATTGGGGGAAAATAATAATTGAGGAATCAGCAAGCTCTTCTCTGATCAAGGAATTCCCAATTCAAGGTCTATTGGATTTTTATACTTTGCATACTTGCATCTCTGATCTCTTATCTGTTGGATTTTTACTTTAATTATAAGAGATTTTTGGAACCCTGGTATTGCAGTAATAGAAAAAAATGGGTTTCTGAAACTTGATGGTAATGAATTGCTTATATTTGTAATTTTGATTGCATTATAATATGCTTATATTTAGGTTTCTGAAACTTTATGGCTATAGTTTGGTTAGTTTGTGATGAATTTGGGTTTCAATAACCCTAAATATTTGAATCTGGGTTTCAATAACCCTAAAAATTTGAAGAACTGATGTTATGTATGTGAATATTTAGTTGGGATGCATTGTGTTTGTTTATGTGATCTGAAACCCATGATGATTAGTTGGGATGCATTGTGATTAGTTGTATTTGAAACTCATTGCTTTAGTTGGGATGCATTGTGATTGTGCATGTGATTTGAAACCTTTGATGAACACAACTCTAGTTTTAAGAAGAAACAAATATTTGTTATAGCTTGTGTTAGCTATATATGACAGTGTTTCAATGGTTATCTACATATGGCAATGGTGGTGGCAATGTTTTAATTGTTCTCTATATATGACAGTTTTTATGGCATTGTTCTCTATATCTTTGTATGTGAAGCTACAACATAATTCTTCAGCTTGGCTTTTCAAATTTTGAATGTGCTTCATTTGTTGGATGTACTTCCAGGGAGGCTTCCATATACTGTCAATGACCGTCGTTGCATAACTTAAAGATGTGATCACCTCATATTTCCTGATTCCAAGTAAGTTGATTATCTTCATACCTTGATAAATTGCTTCAATTTGAATTTCACCAATATTCATCCCTTCTTACGTATAACCATGAAAGACTAAAATTGGAAATCCATTCCTCAACCTAATTATTCCTCCAATAGTTGTTTTAGTTAATGAGAGAAATCCATCTGTATTGATAATAACCTTAGATTTGATTTGCTTGGTTTAGAACATCGAGTAATTCCCCAATGATCGTAAACCTCAGCAATATTTGTTGCTTCATAGAATTTGTGGGATGATCTTTGACATATGAAGACCTCTGTGTGTATGATTTTCAGAATCTGTTCTTCAAACCTCTAAGAAGTTACAAGAGATTGGTGTTGCTAAGAAGTAATGGCTGACTGAAACGAAGTGTTTTTGCTTGTAAACTGCTTTTGCTTGCTTGTAACTGCCTGTAAATTGTTTTTTTCATAATGTCTTGTTACTTGCTTCTAAACTGCTTGTTTTTTCATAATGTCCTGTAAACTACTTGGTCCTGTTTTTTTTCTTCAAAATATCCTTTTAATTTTTATTTTTTTTTTCATAAGCTAAATGGGGCGGGTCTGGTATTGAATGTATTTAAGTGGGGAGGATTTGAGGATCCCCGCTTAATTTAAATGGGGATCGGGGCGGGGATGGGAGGTGGGAACCTAAGCGGGGATGGGGATGGTATTGGCTCCCCCGCCCCAAATCCGCCTCATTGTCATCCCTACAAAGCACCAGTGATATGAGAGTTGTTGATTTTGCAAGTATAGATGGACTTTGCCAATCCATTAGCATTTTCCAGTTTGAGTCATTGATGAAGTCTTCATCTTCTAGTAATGACTGATAACGTAAACAGACTTACTACTAATATAAATTGATGTAACTTGGTCGTGTAATCATAGAATGTGGTTTGTAAAACATGTTACCAACATATGTTGCATTTTCTTGTATGTAATTGCTCCAAAAGTGACTGAGTAATGCAAAACCATGTGTGATTAAAAAGTTTCCGTGATTAAATTAGACTTAGTTTACTGGGGTTTGCTCAATGCAAAAATAAATCGGTATTGTTTTTCAAAGCTATTGTTTTGTGTACGATGACTGCGTCAACCTCTTTAAGTACCCGGTTCGAGCAATAAGACAAACAACTAAAGGTTTCTAATTATTGTCTCTTGGGCCGATCAATGATAATTACGTATGAATCGCATGTTAATTAGTCTTTGCGGTCGATACATAAGAAACACATGTTAATTAGGCCCGCGAAGAAAATTAATTTACGTGTGAATATATATGTGCACTTTTTTACCTTAATATTTGTATATCCCTAGGAGACAATTCTTCACATGTATAAACAAGGACGTCCTTGTATAATCTCATCTCTAAATATTCGTGGGTGGATTGATGGTGGTAGTCTGAGGCACATAGAGGAAGAGAGAAGAGGAGAAAAATATAAACAAACAAAATATTTATTAAAGAAAGAGCCAAAGAGAGATAAAAGATGTGGGACCCGGCAAGCTGCCCCTAAAAGTCTAGGGCAGGAAAAGAGGAGTGAGGAGTTTTGACGACTCATCAATGTCCACATGTCACAACCAGATAAGATAAGGGCAATGGGGAAGACAACAAAAATGCACTCATGTTCTCTCTATTGTCGTGTTTAACTCGCTAGATTTGCCCTTTATTATGCACAAACACAAGCATAATCAATGCAGTATTCTTACTTCATGTTTTAGAATTTGAGAATACAATGCTATATATGTACATTTATGTATGTGGGTGAGTTAGGTATTGTTTCTCCAAAATGGGGAATTTAGTGATAGTTTTGGAGGTGGGGTTCTTAGCTTTAAGAAAGTGTACTAATGGAGAGGAGGCAAGAATCATGTGGGGGGTGAAAGAGACATATTGTAGTGGCCTGGTGGGAATAAGAAGGGTCACCCCATATGAGAGTAGCTTGAGAACTAGGCAACCTTCTCTCTTTTTCTTCTAATAACTTGGATACCTTTAAATTTAGTTGATGAGATGTCATGTGTGGATATCATTGATTCCTAGATTAATCAACAAGTTATTCTAGTGAAACATTATGAACTATTATTTGAAGATGAGAATGCTAATAAGCAACCCCTTTCTAGTGAATATCATAAGAGCAACATGACTCTTAGGGAGTTTTTTCTTGTTCATCATTGGGGTGCCATGGATTCGATCAAATGTTATCACGATCTATGATGTTTTCTTTACTGAGGTTTTTATTGCGTGGGTTTCTCAGCCAATATTGTGAATCCAACTTGATGGAGAAGAAATCGAGGGATCGTCACATAAAATTGGGATTATCTGCGTGTGTTGAAGATGTTCCTGTATTTATTAAGTCACAGTCCATGACTCCATGTGACCTTGAAATGGCAACTAAGAAGTACTTAAGTTTATGATGATTCCAATGATTACAACTTCAACTATGGCAACCCATACTGGATCTAAAGTAAACTATACTAAATACAGCAAGCATCAAGAAGATGATCTGTTTATGCATAAACTTATGGTCACATTTTTTACGATGAGACTACGATCGTTACCGGATCTAACAAACGTTGGATGATCCTTAAAATTCTTGCAAAGTCGATCTTGATGATTAGCCAATGGTCGAGAGTCTAGATCTTGAGATGGCGTTGTTGGCGGTGGGGTGTTCACTGACCATCACTGATACCATGTGACAATGTACTTCAAATTAAAGGGACCTCAGAAAATCATCTGTAATCTGTCATCACATTTTCACATCTAGGTTTGGTTTAAGGCAAATTGGTTCCCTCTTAGGAGTATCCTTGAAAGAATACCAATGTTAAGATAAGGCCAGAAACAAAGGAAAAATGAAGTGTAAAAACTAATAATCAAACTTGTAAATAATGTAATTTTGTTCCAAACAGTACATAGCCTCAACTAAAAATTACAAATGATGGAAGATTATAAGAAATGGTGGTTTACAGCCCACCGTGGACGTGTGTAAAGACAGACAACATCTCTCAAGCTAACCTCTTTTTTAGACAGCTTCATGCTAAGATCCGCAAGCTCATTTATTGTTATGTTTGAAAAAATTGCTACTTCAATGCTTTGTAAACTGCTCAAGTACTTCGAAGTAGTCCGGGAAGGTCTTCTTAGTACAGCCAGGATCGTTAATGGTGACAGGAACATCTGCACATGCGGCAAGAGAGAATGCCATTGCCATTCTGTGATCATCGTATGTATCAATTGATGTTACATTCAATCTCTCGGGTGGTGTTATCACACAATAATCTGATCCTTCTTCCACAGTGGCACCCAACTGAAAAGAAAACCAGAGGAAAAAAATATTGTAAATGCTACCAAATTCTGACAGATTTTATATATGTAATGTTAATTATAATACACACACCTTCCTCAATTCAGTGCAGATGGCAATCATGCGTTCAGTCTCCTTCACTCTCCAACTGGCCACTGAGAATAAGAAGACGAGATCAACAGTTAGAACTGAAAAAAATCGAAGTCTCCCTTAGGTTTGTAAATTACAACAATCAAATTATTACTAGAGAAAGCACTAAGATATTATTTTGAGTGAATGGTCCAAAAAGAGGCCTAAAAATCGGATGGTTAGCTTTGTCGTCTAGGATTTCGAGCAATCTACAACATACCATCTCTTATAGTTGTTGGGCCATCTGCATAAAGCGCAACTACAGCAAGAGTCATAGCAACATCAGGCATTTTGTTCATGTTCACGTCAACAGCACGCAAGTGTTTCTTTCCCGATGAATCTCGAGGCGGACCTGTAATGGTGACACTGTTGTCGGTCCAAGTAACCTTTGCACCCATTTTCTCAAGAACCTCGGCAAACTTTACGTCCCCCTACATTAAAAAATGCAAGAAAAAGTGCATAAGCAAATAAATACAAATAGATTATTTAAACAAGATAAATGTACAACTAGTACCTGTAAACTGGTGGTTCCACAACCTTCTACGGTGACCGTTCCACCAGTAATTGCTGCACCTGCTAGAAAGTAACTAGCACTTGATGCATCCCCCTCAACGTAATAATATCCAGGAGACCTGTTGGATTATTTTGCATTCTATTAGCAGCACTATAAATAATGTGGTGCTATATACAAAGGCCGGGTGGCTAAAACTTCTACATAAAGCTTCTAGTTTCTTGTCTTTTTACTTGTTCATACCTGTTATTTAAAAAAATCACGTCATACACATTTTTTCTGAAAATGGTTAGTTATAGACATAAAACTATGTTGTTACTCTTTCACGTACTCCAAGAAAGTCGTGGCTAGATCCAGCCATATTTTGGCCTCTGGTTAGCTTCCACCCAGGTTCTAATTAATCCGTGAGATTGTGGCTGGATCATGTTCTCTTTAGCGATTTCAAGCAAACGCCAGGAAACCGCATACAACTCTATATATCATCGCTCTCAAATAATAGATCATGAAAACATGTGGTTTACGTATGGAAAAAATTATAATTCGTTATATGACTTACTTGTACTTTTGACCACCTTGGACCAAAAACTTATCCCAACTATCACTGTGCTCCACGTTGACCCCATATTGTTTCATCAATTTCAAAGTCATCTGAACATATGGAACTGAAATTAGTTTATCAATAATCTCAATCTCCACATCCCCTAGAGCCAAAGGAGCTGCCATAAGCAATGCGGTCAAATACTGGCTACTAATAGACCCAGACAGTTTCACCTGCAAAACATAGAGCACGTTGATTACAAACAAAGGGTGATGCACTTTTATTAACAGTAACACAGATGGGATCATTCATAATTAAGAAGCATAAGTACATTCTTCTTAGAAAGGGATATTGGGTGAAGAACAATACATCAGAAGCCTATCATGAAATGCATGTAGCACTTTTAAAGACATTCAGTTGACTAAAGGCACATCTGTAGAAAGTTAGCGCAACCTCTTTCATTTAATGGAAGATGTACAGATGAACTAGAAAAACAACCTAACCATACAAAAGTATTAGTAACCATTACACAAACGAATATAGTTTTAAGCAAATATAGAGAAAATAACATATAGCCGGGAAGATATGGGCCGTAGCTTGATTTTAATGAACAAAAAGTTCCATTGCGCACAAAAGATGATAGATTTGCTTTTCAAGAGAAAAAGTTGTCCATCGGTAATGAGCAGCAATGGTTTCCCTATCTAAGAAGACTACATACCCTAGATGACAATTACCCATCATAGAATTTTTCCCCGAGATTACCCAACTCTCTTTCCTAATAAGTCACCCTTAATCCCCTGAAAATAAAAATCACCCAAGAAGGAGAAAGAAAAGAAGTGATCCCACCCAGAAGAATGGACTTGTAGGCCTACCATTTGGCGAAGTCCAATTCTGAAATATCTTAGGCTCCATGAAAAAGAATCCAAGTGCATCACTGATCTTGAAAAAGTTCCAATGTTGATGGAATAATAATTTTTGGGGATGACTTGTTGAGTACTAGATCAAGAGTTTCTTGTTGGTTGAATGCAGCTTTGAAGTCTAAAAAGATGGGGCTCATCTCAAGTTTCATTGCGTAAGAAATATGGCTATCTGGAAATAGGTGCAATCATAACGGGGAGAAGGATAATAGTTCAAGCTATCATCAACAAGGTGGTGCAGTGACTAAGGGATCAAACTTTCAAGTTTGATGTCTCAACTAAATATTCTTTTGGTTCTGTTCTTATAAGTTCTTGAGGTGTATTTCCACCTAAACCAAAGCTTTCTTATTATGTTAACAGGTGTAGACCACAGAATGGTTATACCAAACTAAATACTAATGGTGCAGCTATTAGCAACCCAGGTAAGCCAGGTGTTTGTGGTATGTTTAGAGACTCAGATGGTCAGGTTCTTCTTGCCAATTCTCATGGTTTTGGGCATGAATCCAATACCTCAGTTTAAATTCTTGCAGTACTCTAAGGTCTACAGATTTGTCTTAAAGAATGGAGTGGAAACTCTAAGGTCTTGTCCAATTAGTTTTCCAGAGGTGCGATTCTTCCTCGGTTCATGGATCCTCCTGGAATGATTTGTTGAGATTGGCCATCTTTGCATTAGAATCTCGCATTTTGCAGAAAAGTATTAAGCTTAAGAATGTTTACCAGTGACAGCCAGCCATGCATATAGTCATCAGATACCATAGTAAAATTGAGTGGCAAAACACAAACGAAAGCTCACCTTTCCCCCAGGGAGGCCCCCATTTGCATTTACACGTACAGGAGGACACTTAGTACCCAAATAACAATCAACGTCTGCTCCGAGCTGCTTTAAACCCACAACCAAGTCCTCAATTGGCCTCTCTCTCATCCGTGGGACTCCATCCAATACGTATCTGAAATTCATTGATTTAACAAAAAGGTGTCACTATACAGAAATATTAGGAGAGAATAGGCAAGGGGCTGAAACTTGTGGTCCCAGTAAACGGACAAGGTGGAACTAATATACGATTCTACGAATTGTAGTCAGGAAAGATCTTTGGTCAAAATGCCGTATCATTGAATTCAATTAACAGACTTATTTTGATGATTCCTATACACGAAGTGGGTGATCCACACAATTTAAAATCTGATGACCATATATCTAACACTTGGATTAGACGATAATTTCCTCCTACTTAGAGAAGAGAAGATAAAAGCACCTTGATGGTGTCAGTTCCTTTAACTAAGTAATTTTTTGATTCACAAAACACTGTCATAACACGCCCAAAATTCTGGATTGACGCTGAAAGGTGCAAGCCTAATTTTATTACACAAAAGGTCAACATATCCCTAACACTAACAAAAAAGCAAGAAGGGTGTATGACTAGTTTTAGACCATATAATGGAGATCAAAGTCAAAATATCCCTATCTTATATTAAGATAAGGACCTGGAATTTCCACCAGCCGCAGCAACTGCAGCCGTCAAAGGACGCATTGCTGTCCCTGCATTTCCCAGGTTAAGTCGAACTTCCTCCTCCTTCGTCCCTTTCCCTACAGGAAACTGCCCACTGCAACCTGTAACAGTTGCTCTTTTATTTGCACCATCTTCTTCCACGTGTAGCCCGAGGGTTCTTAAAGCACCAAGCATATAATGGACATCTTCACTGTTTAGCAAATTGTCCACAACTGTAGTTCCCTGAGAAAAAGGGAAAAAAATATAAAATAACTTTTATAATCTATTATGACCGTCTAGAAAAATGAAGATTGTGGTCAGTTCGCAGCAAGCTTTCCACAAGAACTATAAAAGGACCAATTTTCATGGAAAATCTTTTACCATGATAGTGGACAAAATGAAAATCGGGGAAATGCATTTTCCTTTGTTTGGTTGGACATGGAAAAATAAAATAAAATATACCAAATAAGCTAATTTGGAACAAAACATTGGAGGCTCTAACTCATCACATCAATCTTATCAATGCTCTGAAGAGTTAAATGAACTTTCATACTTCATACAAGAAACTTAGCTCATTTAAGATAAAGTTAGTCCATTCACAAGCAACAATGTAAACCTGGAGGTTTTATCTCACTTCCTATCTACTTTCCCTCTAGGTTTTATCCGCACTTTATTTTTTCTAAATTTTATGTATAACTAGTCCTTTTCACCATTCTTCCCTATTACTAAATTTTTATGGATCGGGCTTTTCTCTATTTCAATTACATTTCACTCAGCGGATTTTGTTTGCCTTAATATTTGAACTTTGTCCATATCTTAAACTCTAGATGTGTCTGTTTGCCATAAATAAAATCTTTTTTGAAAATTAAGAATGTAACTGTTTACTATTCTGTGGTTCAAAGAAATATTATTTCAAACATCAAAGAAGCGGCTTTCATATCTAAAGCATGCATGAATAACAGCATGGAAGACTTGAAAGTTATTGCAGATCTGACTGTTTCCAGGAAACACAGAAAAGCTCCAAGGATACAGTTCTGCAGGTGGACCTTCCCTTGGTTTGAAGAGCTAAAGATAAACTGTGATGAAGCATCAATAACCAATCCTGGAATACGAGGTTATGGCGCTGTGTACAGCAACTCTAAAGGTGATGTTATGCGTGTTCTTCTTGGAAACATAGGTATTAAAACATCCTTTCAAGCTGAGTATGCAGACATCATTCAAACTTGAGAGATGGCGTATTCTATGGGCTAGCATAGGGTGGAGGTCTGCTCTGATTCAAAGGCAGTTGTGCTCGCATTTTCTAGTGATAAGATTCTCTGGCAGTTGCACAATAGACAGCAAAAGCTGAAACAGCATCTAACTATAAAAGTGGGATACTCCTGGAGCAATAAACTTTAGTGCGGACTCTTGTAGCAAAAGAGCAAGTAAATTAACTGTAGGGGCAACTGAATGATATACTTGTAAGCCTAAATCTTGGGAGAAACCATTAGAGAAAATTTAGGTTCTCTTAGTTCTCAGCCTTGACTACATGATATAAGTCTATAACTAGGTCTGGCCTTCTCCTATTATAACTTTTTTCCTAAAGACAATTTCTTATTTTTGCAAAACAAGAAAAGAAAAGAAAAAAGATGTTTCTTTTTTTATCTTGTTCCCAGTTTAGTGAAAGTTCTTTTTTTGAGGGTATGAGAAAATTTATGATCCTTCGTTCTCCACAAATGGAATATTGTTCTGAAAGTTTATTCATTAGTAAGGAAGAGCTGCACCACTACTATAGATTTCTCTCTAGAAGCCAGAAATAAGACCGAAGGTGAAAGTCAGTGCTGAGAAATAGCACTTGTGCTGGTCGACTAGGGCTGTTTCCAGATCGGATTGGGGCGATTCGGATAAAATTCCAATCTTTTCGGAACTTGAAAAATCCTTTCCGATCCAATCCAAATTTTTTTTCAGAAATTACAAATGGTCTCCGGAATCGGAATATTCAGATATTTTTGGAAAATCGGAATATAATCGGAAAATCCCATAAACAATTCTGAAGCTCCAAAAAACTCAAAAATATGGAAAGAGCGGTAGGTTTTGGCATGAGTTTTGATGCCTTGGAAGATTCAAACCTATATTACGCAAATTGAATAATTTTCATGTATTTTCCCGGATGATGTAGATGTAAATCACAAGAGCTAGATGTTATAATAGTAAGGATTAATGAAGTAAATTAGGAGAAAAATTGATTCCTCGTCAAAAAATCTAAAACTCCATAAACTTTGGGAAGATGGGTATTTAGCTTTGAGGGAGATGGAAGTTGTGGTTGAGTTATCTTATTAGGTTTTGTTTTTTATGTGAAGATTAGGTTTAGTTTGACGCAAATACCCCTAGATCAACTTCTAATTGCAAAAATGTTGCTTGCTATTTTGTGATATGAATATATTATGTACAAGTATATTGGAAAAATATTCGAAAAATCAGACTGGCTTAGATTCAGATTAATCGGATTAAAAATTTGAATTTTCAGTATTTCAATATCATATCCGATTCCGATCCAATATTTATCGGAAATCGAGAAGTTCGGAAATTGAAATGTAAATATGTATTCCAAAATCGGAAAAAAAATCTGGTCGGATTTAGGAATTTTTGGAGTATCGAAAAAGACTTGGAACCATACGGTCGACACAAATTTAGAAGTTCAGTAAAAATGGATGAGAGTCTGATTCTACATATTTAACATTTTGAACTAAAAGAATTTTTTTTGGTGGAATATTAGCATTATGTAGAATATCCTGACTTTCTATAGTTACATTTAAGTCTATACTCTATATAACATAGAAAACAGGATGTCCATGACGTGTATGTGTGGAATGAACCAAATCCTCATTGAATTTTATTTTTCCATTAGAAGGAGCTCATACATGTTCTGCAGTATTGCCTGTAAGTGCTCCACTAGTATGAAAAATGAACTAAGGGTATTTTAGTAAATTGAGTTTTTTTACGTACCATTGGAGTTCTTAACCTACTATGACACACTTAGTTTTGAGGATGATCTCCTGGTATTTCTTAATGGTGATATTATTTCAGCTGTTGCTGCAGTTCCAAATGCTATATCTTATTTTCACAGCACTATATCTTAAGGGGGGACTAGAGATATGATATGTTCGATTTTGGGCATCTACGAAGAGTTACTTCCTTTCAAGTATCTTGGTTTGCCTCTTATCTCAACTATACTTCAATCCAAGCACTACAACCCTTATTGACAAGATGACAACAAGAATTCAACAATGGACCAATAGATTTCTTTCCTTTGCAGGGAGGATCCAGCTCATCAAATTTGTGTTGTTAAGTAGCCATGTGTATTGTATAATAAAAATTATTCTTCCCCAGATGATTGTGAATCAAATTGAAGCTATATGTTGCAAGTTTCTTGGGCACGAGCATGACCACACCAAGAAGAAAGTTTTTTTATCCTGGAATGAGGCTTGTAATCCTACTACGGAGGGTGGTTTGGGCATTAGAACACTCGATGTATGGAATAGGGCAGCTACAATGAAACAAGCTTTCAAGACTGCTTCTAAAGAGAAAGGTCCTTGGTATTCTTGGGTTGATGCCAACTTACGTTCGGGCAGGAACTTTTGGTCAATCAAGATACCTCAACAGTGCTCATAGGCATGGCGAATGATTCTAAAGTCAAGATGTCAAGCTAGAAGTTTTGTTACCCATGTTAAGTTCATATGTTTTGATGTTACTCACATATTGAAGACCCCACTTAACAAGTTTGTAGATACCCCCCAAAGCTAGAGAAATATGCCACACTTGGGACATTAATCCTATTTTCACATTGCCAGTAAGCTAATAGTTGTGCTGATGTTGTCCACCTTTTGTATCTTTTTTGGTGATTGTATTGTTTTATCTCCTAGCTCATCTCCTGTTGTAATGTGGGAAAATATATACTCGGCTGTAATTTTTTCAATCAATATATTCATTCTGGTTCATGGGGTGCTGCCTAAACCCCAGCTTGTCTTGGCAAAAACTCTATGATAACTCAAAGTTGTACGTACGAATGCATACTTTCTTGGAGGCGATAAGAGAAGACGAAAAACACTTCCTTCTATATTTTCATGGGTGTAAAATTAGATATGATGAGACACGTCAAGAGAAACATCTTCAGTAACCATCAAGTTAGCGTTGGTGAATAAGCATATAACTTCCTAATATTGCCAAATTCTCTCAAAAAAAGAAAAACGTAAATAGCATCACCCCTAACACAAATCATTATTTTATCTCTCACTTTCACAATTTCACTAATGAGAGGATCAAAGGAAAAGTTGTACAAAGAAAAACAAGATAGAACAAAATATCAGTCCCTAACACAAATCAATTATCCCACTTGTACATAAGCTCCATATGGTTATTCCTGTTCCAATTGTACCAGAAATAGATACCATATAGATACCATCTGGTAGAGTTACCCGAGTATACCACATACAACTCTGTTGGCACTTGGCAACCCTGGTAAAAGGGGTGTTGGTGGTGTGGTTAGAAACAGTTGTGGGGCAGTTCTTAAAGCTGTTGCAGCTGGCCTGGGCATGGTGACTAGTTACTTTGCTGAGTGTTATGCCATCATCGAAGGCTTAGAGCTGGGTTCAAGTTTTGGCTGGGAAATAGCCTGGGTTGAAGCAGGTTCTGCCCTAGTATTGAAGGTTTACAAATTACAGCGCTAATTCTAATGATATTACTATTGTTGTTGGGGAAAAGGATGCGATGCTGTGGAAACCTGATATTGATGGCAACTTCTACACAAAGTCTTCCTTCAATACTATTAGAAGATATGAGAATCTGAAGTGGTGTCACAACTATGTATGGAGAATTTCCTCTCCCTCTTAAGTCTTACTACATTTCCTCTTTGTTATTTTATGTTTTCCGGCATTGGTACAAGGTCTGCAACCAAGACCTGAGATCACCACCATCCAATTGTATACTACTTCTAATTATATTATATTATCCAATTACCCACAAAACCAAATGATCACAACCTAACTACATTAAAATCGCTCCAAACTAACCCTAACCAACTTCTCAACACAATTCACCAACTTAATAACAACAATGACTCAAAAACATATCAAACTGTAACAAACAAAGCTCAAATACTCAAATCGAATAGCGAAACTCACCTCGGAGAGTGCGGCGAGAAGGAGAATCCGATTAGACAAAGACTTAGAACCGGGGAGCTTAACTACTCCAGAGATTTCCTTAATGGGCTGCAGAACAATCTCAGAAGGCTTCGGCGGTGTCGCGACCGAGGCAAAAACCCTAAAAGAAGGAACTTTAACTGAATCCCCAACGATTCTTTCATACTTGAGACCCCCAAAACCAAAACTTTTCACTTCTGATCTCAACCAAACAGAGCTTAAAACTTTGGGTTTGTGAGATTTAGGGCAATTGTTAGAGAAATTGAGGTTTTGGAGACCTTTAGCAATGTTGCTAACTTGTGCCATCTCTCTCTCTCTTCTTCTGTAAAACTAGAAGAGAAGTTCGTTTAATTTTCTCCGCGAATGCTTCACCTACTACTTAGCTGTGCGCAGGATAACACTGATTTGGAGAAGAAAGGTATGCGCACGTTTAAAATTTGAGTTAGATTTAATGGGTGGGACCCACAAGGGAAAGAAGAGGGGTTGGTGAGAGCTGTTGGAGATGGCCTAAGCTCACCAAACTTGGGTCAAAGTCAAAGTTTTTCAACAACAACAACTTTAGCAAGGGTGATATTCTACTTTCTTGACATTGCAGTTCGAGTGAGGTGGCATGTGTTGAGTTGCACAGCGTCGATTTTATTAACGATGAACAAACTAAACAAGTAAACAAAATCAAACGAAAATATACAATTTATCGTGGTTCGGCAAATTGCATACGTCTACACCAATAGAAAGAGAGTTTTATTCGATGATTCGAGGTTACAATCACTTACCAACTAAATTGAGGTCTCTCTAGGTTTTCTCACATCCCAAAAAAAATTTACCTAAAAAATACCCCAAGTATCCCTTATATACTTGAGATATTATTACATCAATTAAGACTCAAAACACGGATTACTAGGCAAGCCAACGTCTTCACTTTAACCTTCTAAAACTGAGTTTACGATATCTGTTCGAACAGACTCCAAAGTCTATTCGAATAAATCCAGTTCTGAGACTCGAATAAAGCATGTTCTGCCTCTTCTATTTGAGCAGATACAAAGCCTATTAGAACAGAATAATGAAAAATCATATGCATGATCTTTTCCTACCGTCTTCGATACTCGTTCGTCCCACGAACTCCAATGAACATCCCCGAACATAATTCGAGTTCATTCCTCAACCCGACAATTCTCCACCTCGGTGAAGATTTCTTCAAATCTGAGCCGAACTTCGCCAACTAGACAACATGGTGTAACAACAGAGAAACTATATCTTTTGGTTTAATAGTGGTAATGTTTCTCGAGACAACTTCGCAGCTTTACCTGACCAGGGTCTAAGTTTCACCCTAGGATGATCTTTCTTCACATTTTAGCTTGGACTACCATCATAGTATTCAAATTTCTATGGTATATTTATGCTCTGGTAGAATTGCCTCAGGGATTTGTCTAGAAAATGATGATATATTATGAATCCATATCATGCTAGACTTGATATGATATTAGCGACGTTCTCCTATACCCCCATATACCGTTATACTTGTCCATCAAATGCCGTATTTCTAGTTGACCTTGAGAGATGTAGGCAAGCGAATTAAAGAGACCCATTGGTCTCTGATAGGCAGCATAACCACTTGTTTTGCTTGCACGGGGGACTTGCATCACACCGACTTCTTCTTTGGCAATATCTAGTAAGGAAATTCTTAGTCTGTCAGACATTGGTATTATGAGAAAGCATTAAAAGTACTCCGGTAAGAGCTTATATACCCTTCTAGCAAGCAAGAGTTCCCCTAACAATTCAACAAGGGAAGGAAGTTAGTACTACTGGTGAAGTTTGTGGAACCTAAAGTCATTGGAAATAAGCTAACCTTACAAGATGGTGCTACGCCAAGAAAGAAGAGAGACAAACATAATTATAGTCCCACAATTAATGAGAGTGTACCATTAAAACTTTTCTTTGAAGACAACCGAATATTCACACGTCACACGCTAAAGGAAAGAAAAATATATATTCAGTCTTCTATTTTTTATATCTTCCATTTCAGAACTTGTATTTGAATGAGCTTAATGTTAAGAATCGAGGTAGCTACTCTCTTTTCTACGCCAAGAACGATACGCAGAATACGCCGAATCAAGAAATAGAAAAACTTAAAACAATAAAGAAGACAAGAATTTTCCCGGAGGAGGGAAGTGGAAAACCCTTAGGATAAAAAACCACTCCCTGCGAACAATCCACTATGATCAAACAGGTTGCATACGATCTTTCCAAGCTTCTCAAGCTCTATAATGGAGTCTTTTAAATCCTAGCTCTCTAGAATTAAACTCACAGAGAAAAGATATGCTAACAAATAACCTAAGTCCTCTTTATATACTAGATGACTAATTACAAATAGAACGGATCTCGTGGTAAACTCAACGTCCCAGAATAGCTTCTAAAACAAACCTACGCTCAACTCGTTCAAACGACTTTGTCAATAAAGGTTTCTAGCCCTAGAAAATATGCAACTCGTTCGAGCGACTTCTTCGGTCCAAGTTCTTTCAACACAAAAAACTACCAACTCGTTTGAACGAAATCCATTTTCATTCGAAGGACATCCAATTTCGTTCGAACGACTTCGACAATTCCAGTTCACCCTTAACAATCTCCCACTTGAAATCGAATCCCGTAGCCCATCTCCAGATCTCCAAATGAATTGCTCGCACTACCCAGACCTTCAATCTTGAAATCCCATAGAAGTTGTCCATGTCATCAACTTCTAAAAAGCCACTACTTTCGTAAACATATCGGTCGGATTCACATCAGTATGAATCTTTACAAGCTTCAACACACCGTCATCGAGGAGCGAGCGAATATAATGATACCGAATATCAATATGCTTGGTCCTAGAGTGAAAAACTAAATTCTTCGCTAAGTGTATAATGCTTTGACTATCATTATACAACTTAGGAGAAAATTGTTCTCTACAAAGCTCTTTCATCAACCCTTTAAGCCAAACCATATCCTTGCACGCTTCCGTAGCCACAACATATTCAGCCTCTGTCGAAGATAATGCTACAATCTTCTGTAGTCTAGAAACCCGTGTAACAACACCACTTCCTAATGTAATTACAAAACCACTAGTGATTTTCTGCCTATCAATGTCACCCGCCATATCAGAATTAACAAAACCCTGTAAGCATGTCTGAGAACCCCCATAACATAATGCCATATCTTGAGTCCCATTTATATACCTCAGTATCAGTTTTACAACTCTCCAATGCTCATTGCCTGGATTACTCATATACCTACTAACAACTTCTATTGCTTGGGAAATATCTAGTCTCATACAAATCATAGCGTATATAAGGCTACCAACCGTGGATTGATAAGGAACCTTCCGCATCTCATCGCGATCCTTCTGCGTTTTCAGACAACAATCCTTTGACAATTTAAAGTGACCTCCTAATGGTGTACTAAAAACTTTAAAACCATCCATATTAAACCACTTAAGTACTTTGCCGATGTACTCAGCTTGAGACAACTTCAATTCTTTCCATTTTCTATCCCTTGTAACACGCATACCAAGAACTTGTTTTGCTGCACCCAAGTTCTTCATAGAAAACTCCCAGGATAACTGTTCCTTCAACTTGACAATCTCTCTCATGTCGGCACTTGCTACCAGCATATCATCTATATATAAAAGTAGAATAATATATGAGTTTCCCGTATTTTTGATAAAATAACAGTAATCCACATTGCTCTTCGAATAACCATTTCTAGACATGAATTGTTCGAACTTCAAATACTACTGTCTCGGTGCTTGTTTCTGTAGTAGCACATTTCTCAGATTCGATAAAGAGAAGTTAACAGAACTTAGTCGAAGATACCCTATCATTCGAGAAGATGTCACGGCTGTGACCACAGTTCTCGACCTACTGATATAGCCGTTGTGCCTAGTTAAATAGAGTCGTTGCAGAAAGATCCGCGAAGTTCGCCCGCTACACGCCAAAATAGAAAACTGCTTTTACTTTTGTAACTGCTTGTATCTACTATAAATAATGGTAGAGAGTATGTTAAACAGATGGACAATTCTACTGATCAGACATTCTTACGTCGTTACAAAACAACATTAATAATAACTAGTAACTTATTAGATTTTTTATCAAAACCCTCCATGAGGTCGTGATTTTTCTCAGACTTTGCTGAGTTCCTACGTAAAATCTTATGTGTTTAAGCTTATTATTGTATAATCCTTACTAGAGTATTGGCAAAGATTTTCCTCCCAGAAAATACGCCATTACAATTGGCGACGTCTATGGGAATACCACACTTTTTCTTTACAACCTGTAATCTAAGATAATCTGATGACAAACATGAATCTCCGAAGTACCTCCAACATACTGAGGAACCACGATATAAACCTAATACCGAAAACAGTCGATCTACACAGTGTCGTGATAAAACTTCAGAAACAAATGGAGTCTGACTGAGTCTAGAGACTTAAAGATCATTGAATCCACGCCCAAGCTCTTCAAGTTGAAAGGGACGAGAGAAGAAAAGTCTTGGACCAAGAGAGTCGGACACATCAGAAAGAAATGAAGCATTTACAAAGACATTAAGACCAGCTCACCGGTCGTCAAACGTTGCCTTCACATGCTCGAAGCGACCATCGCTCCAGAGGAACACACAGAGAGAACCTACCGAGAAAGGAAAGAGTTTGAACTTCTTGATCCAGATCAAGAAATCCAGACAGAGCTTCTCAACATTTTAGACTCACGTCCATAGTATCGGCAACTCAAGGAAGCCGACGCACACGCGACCAAACTCTACCACTGCCGGTAAGGTGGCCAGTTAGAGACAGTTTGGGACCCAAAGGACATATGACTTTGACCCACATGTTGCAGCCGCACCGAATCCCCTGCAGATATTTATTACCTTGGACGATCTGAATAATAGAATCCAAGCAATATACTCTGATAATCCGGGTTGAAGATCTGTTCTCGATAGGATTGAGACAAATCCCATTTCTCCTCATCTCGAATCAATGCCCATTCCAGAGAATTTGTATATGCCGAAGTTTCATCAGCATGCAGGTCTCATATATCCTCTTACCCACGTCCGACACTTCAAAGCAGCAGTTAAATTATACTCCAAACTCGTTTACATGCTCTACAAATTATTCAACATGAGCCTTAAGGAAGAACCTCTTCGATGGTTTCATACTATTCCTGAAGGCTCTATCACTACATTCAGCCAGTTACAGTACCTTTTGAGTCAAACTATGCTCATGCTAAGGAATGAGAGATCACAGTGGATTCTTTGTTCTTTTTTGAGCAAGGTGCGAAAAAGACCTTGACGAGTTTTTATAAGTGTTTCCTACAGGAAACACGGAAGATTGGGAATTTAAATCCCAAAATTGTTGTTCCAGTTTTCACTTCCGTACTCCACATCGACTCTAAAGTTCAAGAAGAGTTTACCTTGCACAAGCCAAAAATAGTGACAGAAATGATTGATGTTGTTAATAACTACATCGAATTAGAACGGTCTAAAAAGGATAAGATGAAAAGCTCTTCAGTCATCCACTCCAATAAAACATTTTCGTCGCCACCGTTAAAGTCAGCAAGTAATGGGACTCCCAAGCAGTGCAGGAGGAACACCGACAACATCAGGAACAGAGATGGAAAGCCAGACAGACCCGTCTCAATCTTGCTTCCTATGGTAACCACACTCTCAGTTATCTTATCGACAATAAAGAGAGATAAATTATTTCGAGAAGTACAAGTAATTCCCGATGTACCTAACAAACCCTTGTGCTAGTATCACAATGTGCATAGCCACGAGACTGACAATTATTACTCCCTGATATAGATCTTTTACTGCATTCTATTTGTAGGATGACTATACGAGTATGTTATCGATATCCAAAAACTCCTCAAAGAAGAAATAAATAGAAAGGAGGTCGAACAAGAATAAGGGCAAGGCCAAGCTCGCCAATTTTACATGATCGAAATTGAGGAAAGAGAAAAAAGGACGATAGAATTACATCTTGTTACAAGATAACATCGTTGGACAAATCAGCAAAACTTCTCCCAAACTTCAGTAAAGCTAAATGTTTGTACCACATTTCCTTTAAAGACTATGACACCAGTCATGTAAAGTACTCTCGTGATGACCCCTTGGTCGTAATGCTCAAAGAAGGTCAGGATTACCTACATACACTTTTGATTGATACAGGAAGCGCAACAGACATTTTGTTTAAGAGGGTTATTGATGTTCTAGGCCTCAAGGATTCAGTCAAAGCCTCGACTGCAACTATCACAGGGTTTAACAGTTCCAAAGAATCTGTCATGGGAGAAATCACACTACCAGTTCAAGCGGGACCAGAAACAACTTTTGTCAAATTCATTGTCATCGATACTAAATCAAAGTATCAAGGAATCTTAGGTTGAAGTCGGTTACATTCTATTAAGGCAGTACCTTCAACATATCATCCGGCCTTGCAATTTTTGACAGATCACGGGATCTACGAGATCAAAAGAAGTCAAGCTATGACACGAATGTGCGAAAATACCACTACCAACTCTCACACGGTGAAACTTCTGAAGACATAGTAATTACAACATAAACCACCTCTAACATTTAAGCAGCATGATACTAAGGCGGTTGACTCCATTGAACTCGATGGACCTAGACGAAATACCTTTATTGGCTCAAAACTGACATCCGACAAAAAAAAACCATGATACAGCTTCTAAAGAAAAACGTCAGGATCTTCGCATGGTCTTTTTAAGAAATGCCCGGTATTGATCCCTTGATAACATGCCACAATCTCAACCTCCTTCCAGATAGTAAAGTAGTTGTACACAAGTGACGTAATTTGGCTCCTCGCGCGAAGCATTTAATAAAGAAATCGATAAACTCCTTCACGTCGGATTCATTCGAGAAGCAAAATATCCCAAATAGGTTTCTAATATCGTAGCTGTACCAAAGAAGAATGAAAAGATCAGTGTCTGTGTCGACTTTACAAAACCAAACAAGTTCACACACCTCTAATTCCTCAACTCCTCGACTCTGTAGCAGGACAAAAACTTCTCTCAATGATGGATACTACTTCCTATTACAATCAGGTTCTTCTTGCCGAAGAAGACCATAAAAAAACAACATTTGTTACGGAAAGAGGTCTCTATTGTTATACAGTAATGCCGTTTGGATTAAAGAATGCAAGAGTCACTTATCAATGCCTGGTTACTAAAATGTTTAAAGATCATTTGGGCAAAATCATGGAGGTATATATCGATGATATGATCTGCAAGAGCTTAAAGCGAGAGGATCATTGCAGCAACACAGACCATCTTCGACATCATACGTACTTGCAAAATGAAACTCAACCCAGAAAAATGCCAATTTTGTATTTTATCGAGTAAATTTCTGGGTCATTTGCTGAGTAAAAGGGAATAAAAATCGATCTGGCACAAATCAAAGCACGCATGGCAATGCCATCTCCTCGAGCGAAGAAAGATGTACAAAAGCTTATTGGCAAGATTACAGCTCTTCACAGGTTTATTTCCAAGTCATTTTATCGATGCAAACTTATTTACCTCCTTCTCCGAGGAAATCCAACTCCAACGTCGAAAAAAATAGCCCAAAGAAATCAGTTAAACCCCTGACTGTGAACTAGCTTTCCAAGATCTCAAAAGATACTTGGGGCATCCTCCCATAATGAGTACTCCTGTTGATGGAAAAATACTGACAATGTACTTATCGACCACAGATGATTCTATTAGCTCTGTCCTTATTCAAGAAGACAATGGTGTGAAAAAGCCAATCTACTTCACCAGCAAAACGCTCATGCCTACTGAGAAAAGATATATAACAACTGAAAAGTAGCTACTCGCCTTGGTGTACAGCTCTTAGAAACTTTGACCCTATTTCTAAGCTCACCCCATCAAAATTATTGCCAAGTTTCCTCTTAAACTTGTCATCTCTAAAAAGGAAAAGTCTAGGAGAGTTCAGTAATGGTCTGTATTTCTCGACGCATATGATATCTCCTTTGAGCCTCAGATATCGATCAAAGGGCAAGCAGTAGCTAACTTTTTAGCGGATTTTCCTATCGAAGACCCTGAATAGGAAGAACTAGAAAAAGTATTGGGTGATGATTCCATAGTAGAACCAAATGCCTGGTCACGAAGCACAGGATAGAAACTTTTTACTGGTGGATTTGCTAAACCCCGAGGATTAGAAATCATCATCGTTCTCGTTACACCATCCAACCATTGAATTAAGAAAGTTATCAAACTCAAATTCTACGAGACCAACAATGAAACAAAGTATGAAGTTATCTTATATGGACTAGATCTCGCTATAGCCCTTGGAGCATAAGAAATAGTTGTTTACGTCGATTCCTTACTCGTCGCCAACCACTATAACAAAATATTCAAAACATTAGGCAAGATGGTCGAGTATGCAGCTCTAGTTGAAGAGAAAATGAAGAAGTTTAAAACAGCCACAATCTCTTATCTTCCCCGAGCCGAAAACTACCACGTTGGTACATTAGCGTAAATTGCTGTAATACTTGAAGAAAATTTCCATAAGCTCAAAATGGCTTGGAATTTTCTATCACACCAATGAACCTACAATAATTTTCTAATGGAAAGTAAGAAATGATACAAGTGGTCTTTACGTAGAAAACCTCTGAATAGGTAAAAAACCACGACCTCGAGTGAAGGATTTTAATAAAAGTATCTTTATTGCTTGAGGTGGATATCTTATTACAAGTGATCTTTAGACATAGAAAAGCTTGAATCTTCTAATGAAGAAGTCTGACTGTTTGCTAAGAATCGAAATTATGTAGTTTCTTGATGATCTCAATTGTGATTTTCTCGTCCTTGTCTCTTATAGAACTTTTCCTTTATATAGGCCTTTTCCGTAGTTCTTCATCGTGCTGGAACACGTTTTCTGAATAATGCGGTTAGTGGCGGTTGACTAAGTAACTTATGAGTTCGTGAGAGACAGGTGTCTTTGACTGGATACGTTTTTTTTTATTTAAGCTTGACCCACGTTCTTAAACAGTTTGTGGGGTGGTTTAGAATATTGACTGGGGAAGTTATATTGAAAATGCGTGAGTCCGAGATGGAGGTAATTCGAACTGGCGACAGCTCGATTTTGGGTGAGATCGAGGGATAGGTCCCTAAAATCGCCCCTCGCAACCGAAGTTACGAGTGGCTTTGGTCGAGAAATAATTAATTGGTAATGGATATTTGGGTTGAAATTCTAGATTTTTGAAGTGGAGTAATGACGGTTTTGACTGTGTAGAAGTTATGCGGGTTTTGGGGAAATGACGTGTATTTAATGTAGATGTGGATGCTGATGTATGTGACGATTAAATTTTTGAAAAGTTGTGCCTATAATGAATGATGACGCATGGTAAAACGTACATGCACAATAAATATAGGGTTATATAAATAGTACCTGTATCGAATCCTTGAAGCAGAGTACGCTTGTAATCTGAAATTTTTTACTGAAATATTAAAAAAAATGGTAAAGACACGAAGAATGGTCCTTAAAGAGTGGATTGCGTCTGAAATGCAGAGGTTGAAGTTAAAATACTTTGGTGACCAATCCTTGAAGATATCAATACCCGCTTCTATCCCTCTGATTTATCGAGGCATGTTGGAAGTTGAAGCGGTTGAAGCTGAGGAGGAATTCTACTGTAAGTGGAGATTTCATTTCATCGTCTTGACAGGTGAGGAACATTGGGCTTGTCTCCGTACTCTCGTGGAAGACAAGGTTGGGGCTTCATATGTTGGGATAGGCATTACTGCGGGGTAGTTATGTTAATTTTTTGTATTACCATGGATTCTAAGGTCGGGCCCTCTTCATCTCTGCTAACTCTACAGAGGTGGCGGTTTCAGAGAAGGATGTGATGGTAGTGGAAGAGGGAGACAACCAATGAGAGTCTGCTTCTACATTACCATAATGTTTTGTCACTCAGAAGACCTTCGGGTCATAAAGTTGGTACCAGCACTGAGTCTACTGCTTGCATAGTTTCCATTTGAAGTTCGATTGGACTTCAACAAAACTCATGTGAGGGAGGCTTTTTGTTGGTTCAAATTTCTACTTTGCATCAGGGTGAAAGATCACTGAAGCAGGAAGAACTAGAGGAGTTGATGTGTCGAAGTGCCTGTATAATCTGTTACTTTAAAAAGCAGTGAAAAGCTTGTTATCTATAAAGTATCTGGAGTTGGGTGCTGAACAGATTGGATCTTTGTAATAAACTTGAGATCGATTACAAAAACTTGTTATCTGTAAATTCACGTGTAATGTTATCGACATGAATAAATATTTGTCTTCCAAATACTTGTGTTTATAAAATATCTTATTTACTCGAACTGAATCGTTTGAAGGGTGTTTGAAATGAATTAAAGTTTATGAATACCGTAAGTATTATTATTCGAACTGAGACATAAATGTGCAAAAATTTATGTGGTAATGTAAGTAGGATATATCTACGTGTTGGAAATGTTGGAGATAAAAATGTAAGAAATCTGTGATGCAAAAATTTGAGCTAATAGAGGTCGATAGAAGGATAAATTTTGAAAAAATAAGCTCAAATTTGCGTAACGTATGAGTTAAAGGGAAAGGATAAGTTCAAATAGTCTACCTCAAGATTTTTTGGGTTTCTGTTACGAGATAAAAGGTAAAAATCACGCTTTGAGGGAAAAGTGTTGTAAAAACACATAAATAAGGGTAGAATTTATTTTTTGAATATGGTGAAGGGATTGTTATGGTGCGGACACGATCTCGGAGAATTCATCATGCCGCTGAAGGACGATTGGCCATAAAGATCGCTGAAGTGCGGGAGAAGATTTTTAAATTGTTTGGGTATGATGCGGAGTTGCCAGTGAGGGAATGTCAGCTTGAAGGATTGGATATAACGGTTAGGAAACTTGAGAATGCTCAGTATTTCTATAAGGTATGCTTTTGTGAATTGGTGCGGGATCCTGTAGATCAAGAAGAGATGGTTAAACTGATTGCTGAGGTGGTGATCGAATTTGAAGATGGGATGAAAGATGAATAATATTTGGTCGGAGGTGGTTGTCCAGATCATTAAGGTTGTTTTAGATGTAATTATATGTATAGTGTTATCTTAAATAAATGTAAATGTTGCTAAAATTTAACAAAAAAATCATAATTCAACTCGATCCTCTATAGTTGCGAATGCCGTTGAGACTGTTTTGACAAACAAATTTTGAATAATTTTAAAAACTTTGTCAGCTTTGAGAATGACGTTATCACTACTATAAGTATAAGGAACAATAAGAGAAAAAATGCAGGAACCTCTAGTTTTGTCCCTTATGTAAAGCTACTAAAATCTGATATCGTGGAGTGTGAGTCATCATGAGTGTGGGAAAGTCAGATAAAGTTATGGAAATAGAAGAATAAAATTAGATTAAAATACGAGGGTAGGGGTAATGATGGAAAGATGGTTTCTTTAAAAATGTACAAGACGTCTGACATGGATAGTGGAATGGATGCTTCAGTTCCAAAACCATGGACGGGCCGTGCGAGGCGCAATAACTGTCAGCCATTAAAGAGAGAAAGATTAAATAGTGCTTTGTCTTCATCTTTCAAACGTTTTTTAACTTCTGAAAATTTGGAGAGCACAGAGAGAGAAGCGCAAAAAAATCACAAAGGCTTTGGAAAGGATTCTGAGGGTGAGTTGAAGAGAGTTGCGGGCACAGAATCACGTAGGTGGCTATACAACAGTGTGGTGAGGGAAGGACTTGGTACTACTACGAATTCTTATTCTGATTCTGAAGGTTAGCAGAGACGTGTATTATTTTTTCTTTTTGCAAATCGTAATATGTTTTTAAGCAAATCCTAAAAAATCTCTATTTATAGCAATCTATGATATATGACATATAGATAGAATATCTGAAAGATATGTTGCATATGAATGATCGATGTGCATAAAATAATTATAGATACCTGAACCTGTATGTAGGTCAAACGTGTGAGGTATTTGGGTAGGATCGAACTTTGCCTGTAAAATTGTAGTGAGATGGATAGTTCGCCTATTAACGAGTTTTCGACCTTCGGTCGGGCGGTAGAGTCTGATAGTGAGGTTGAAGTAGGATTGGAGCAATTTCCAAGTTTTCCTGGTAAATTGGTGGTTTATCCCCCTGGTTCAGATGTATTCAAAGAATTTTGTAAAGCCAAGGCTTTTGTAGGTGGGAAATGGGGTAACTGTGTAGAATATACTGGTAGGATGCTTAGAGAGTGTACTATAGTAATGGGGGAATAGTATTTTTATTTATTGGCCGACTTGGAGAAGAAAAAATGTGACAGGGGTATAGATGAATCGATCTCGTTAAAAAAATTTGATGGGAGTGTTCGAAGTGACCTTTCAGAGGGTTTTATGTGTTACATGTCTCAATTAGAGTACGGGTTGAGTCTTCCCCTTACCAATTTGGTGAAGGGGATTATGAATACGGTTGGGGCATGTTCTGTTCAATTGAACGAGAACATGTGGGAGGTAATAACTGTCTGCAACCATCTGAATGAAAAATAGGAGAATGAGGGAAAAGTGAGAAGGATATCTCCTGAGGACGTATTACGGTTTAATGGGGTAAAGAATTATAAAGCCAGTGGTGGGGCATATTTTTGTCATGTGGAACTCGGCGTCGCTTCTTCAATCTTAATTCAGTAGGTCGAGCCTGGAATGACAACGTCATATGGGTGAAGGGTAATTGTCTTCAGAGAGATGATGAAGAACCTTTGGATCTTATGTTTAGAATTGTAAAACAAAGTAAGTATAACAATGCATAAAGTATAATATTGATATGCATGAACTGATGATCTCTTGTTGATAATAACAAATGTTGTGCATGGCAGGTCTGAAGTCCTGAGTGGTGAGGAAAGATTTATTGTTGGACAAAGTTGCAGAGGAAGAGGTTGAGCTCGAGTTTGTGTTAGAAGGACTTGGCCTTAGCAGAAAGAAGATGATTGGGAGCAAGTCAAAAAAAGTTCAAAAATCTCAATCAACCAGGCTGGTGGCGGGTTTTGATGATGGGAAGATGAGAGGAACTGGTAAGGAAGGTCAAACTAATTTGGCCAAGACCCTTGGAATAGACAGCTCGGCTCAGCTGGAGTCTATTACTTATAGCAAATTAGCTCGAACGTTTCCCAAAAAATAGATGTGAAAGCGTGTGCCGGCTTCTGGTACCACTGGGAGTGGTTAGGTTGATGGAAAAGAGAAAAGGAGATGGATCAAACCTTCGGGAAGGTCGGAGGAAAAGGTTGCTGAATAGCGACATGCTGCTGAGGACGATCTCAAAGCAGTGGAGGAAAGGGCCAGACTGGCGGCTCTTCATGGAGAGGAGGATATGAGCAGGATGGTACGTGTTTATGTTTGATTATGTACAAAATTTACTGCGTTCAAACTTACATTGAGGTCAATTTGCTCTATGCAGATTGCTCGTTTGGTGAAGGAATTTGACTCGGAGTGGAAGAAGAAAAATTCGAGCTGATGAAGGCTAAGGTCAAACTTGAAAAGAATATAGCTCGAGTGAAGGCTGATGCTCTCAAAGAAGCAAAGAAGTTAAAGGCCCTGAAGGCTTCCCATACAGTGGCCATTATTCATCTGCAGGCGGAGGTGAGGGCAAATCTGGAGGAGGTGGAGGCGGAGCGTGAAAGGCTGAGACACCACCTTATGTTGAAGGGATATTATGAGGAGGAGGTAGATGCTATTAAGGCTGACGCCTATGTCGAGGAGGGTGATGATGAAGAAGTGGAAGAAGTGGCGGTGAAAGTTGTTGATGGGTTAGATAGTATTTCCTGCCAGATAGTGCTAGACAACCAAGGGGATGATGCCGAACTCCCAGAGGGCTAGAATGAGAAGGTAGGGTAGAGAAATGTTTTGTATGAGTATTTTGCAATTTCTTGTAAATTGTTGGACTCTGTGTGTATTGAATAGATTTTTGTAGGTTGAGCCCTTTTTTTGCTTTTTGTAACCCTCTTGTAAGCACTTAGGGAAATGAGTCTTAGAATAAAAAATCTAAAGACTGCGCTTGCCAAGGAAAGAGAAATCTCCACAGCCTTGCTTTCTTCGCAAGCGGAACTGCAAGTTAGATAGGAATAGGTTTCCTGACTCGCATGCTATATCTGACATAAAGCTACCAAGTAAATTAGATATCGTAAAGCATAGAGGTAGATCAAAACTTGCTATCAATTTTTAGGAAAATAACATTAATATAGTACGTAGAAAAATTCAGAGTATTTAGATAAAGCAGAATATCGTAAACATGTACCTTAGACTTCAGAATGTATGTCACCGAGCACCTGTTTGAGATGCTACTTCGAGCTCTAAGTCTAAAAGTAGTTGCACACAGTAGACGTTAGAAATCAGATATCTTTTTAGAAACGAGATATGTATCATGTCGATTGGTTCTCTGAAGCGAGCAGTATATAATGCATTTATTATTGTACAGGTCAAATTGGATTCAGTTCGCTCGCGCGAAGAAGAGGCACTCCAATATAATCGAGAATTTGCAGAGGAATTTGATAGGGTGCGGGAGGCGAATGAGAACAGGGAAGATCAACATGTAAAGGTGCATTTTAAATTTGTTGAGGTAACCCCGACTGTTGTCGACCTCACTCACAAGGTCGAGGAGAAAGATGCCAAAATTGAGGAGATGATAAAAGAGCTTGTGAAAGTAAAAGAACACGCCAAGAAGCTTCAAAGTCGGGTTGACACGCTGATGGTTAGGGGTAAGCAAGCTGAAATGGCTCAATACCGTATTTAGGTTCTCAAAAGATCGGAGGGACAATTTCGAGCTAATTTTCAGAATTATAGAAGCAAGCTGGAATGACTAAAGCGAAAAATGAGTGAAAAGGATAACGATTTGAAGGTAGCTTGAGAACATCTATCAGCCTCGGAAGCTGCAGCCGAACACTTGCACCTAGCCCTACCCGCCAAGGATTTAGAGTTTTGGGGAGTCCAACGAAGGTGTGATGAGTTAAACGAAAAGGTGGTACGATTGAAGACCGAATTGGCGCAAGCCAACGCGCGTGTCAAGAAAGCCGAGGCTAGGGAACGCTCGAGGGGGAGTAGAAATGATGTTAAAGTTCCTATGGTCCAATGGGATGTAGTTAGTCTGTCAAGTCGAATTAGAGAGCTAGAAGGTGACGTGGCTCGAATTCAGGGATATGTGTAGAAAGGGAACGTGAACTTAAGGGAATGCCATCAATAGTTGGATGTTGCTCTTGTCAGGGAGAAGGTCTTGGAAGGGGAGATCAGGACGAAGGAAGTCCTGCTAAAGAAGAAAGATGACCTGTTGCAAGATACTTCTGCCAGGGAAGAATTGAATATAGAAATTGCGAGACTTCGCGCTTAGGTAGCTAATTTATAGGTCGTTATTCAGGCTGAATCAGCTAAATATTCCAAAAATTAGAAGAGAACATAGCTTTTTACGATTTGACAGACAGGGAAATGGTACATCAGAAGAAGCTTTACGAGACTTTGGAGTCACGCCTTGAGAATGTGAAACGTAACTTTTCAAGGATCATTGTAGCTTATGCATCATGGACATACCTGTTAAAGGCGACCGTTGCGTATTTTGTAGAGGAAGTCAAAAGACTTGAGTTAGAACGAAATACCTTGTTTAAGAACCTGTCTGACTAGGGATGCATTTGTAGAGTGAATATAGATCAAGGGAACTGCATGGCCTTCATGGAAACAAATTTAATCCCTCGACCTGCTGATCTGATAGAGAGGGGTAGAGTCACTGTAATTCACAAACTGAATTCAGATCAACCTCTTTATGGAGGGTGAAACATGGCTGACATCCCAGCAGTAGAAAATGTATCCCTTGTAATATGACCTAAAAATAAGTAGTATCTGTCGTAGACATATTGAAATAGATGAAAGCTAGAATGACCTTTGTCTTATCTTATGTCTGATGGGGTCTTTAATATAAAATAAGTTTTTTACATTTATTCTAATCGCAGAGGTGGGTTGAGTTAGTCAAACCAAGTGATATTCTTGATTTAACTGTAGAAATGTTGTAGACATATTGAAAGAGATGAAGGCTAGTATTATATTTTCCTTATCTTATGTCTGTTAGAGTCTTTGATATGAAACAAGTTTCTATATTTGTTTCAGTAGCAGAGATGGGTTGAGTTAGTCAAACCAAGTGATATCCTTGATTTAACTGTAGAAATGTTGCAGACATATTGAAAGAGATGAAGACTAGTATTACATTTGCTTTATCTTATGCCTGTTAGAGTCTTTGATATGAAGCAAGTTTCTACATTTATTTCAATCGCAGAGATGGGTTGAGTCAGTCAAACCAAGTGTTATCCTTGATTTAACTATATAAATGTTGCAGACATATTAAAAGAGATGAAGGCTAGTATGACCTTTCCCTTATCTTATGCCTGTAAGAGTCTTTGATATGAAACAAGTTTCTATATTTACTTTAATCGCAGAGATTTAGTAGACTTAGCCAAATCAAGTACTATCCTCGATTTAACTGGTATAAGATCGATTGAAAAGTAGTATTATCTATGCTTTAATCTACAGAATGTGGTTGAATCTACGTAAGTAGAGAGATGTAAAAAACTTGGAAGTTTCATTGATAAGTTCAGAATTTTCATTTGATGGAGATGAAAAATCTCATTTTTGGAATTGAGACAACAAAAAATCAAAAAGAAATAAGCATAAATAGAGTAGTAAGGCACTTAACGATACTGTTTTATTCGCCTAGTATTCCAAGGATTTGAAATGGGTATTCTTTCTTCTGTCATAAGATAATATGATCACAAGCCTGAGAGACATGTGATAATGAATAGACCCTCCCAATTGTCAGCTAATTTTCCAGCGTGAGGCTCTTTGCGATGTTAAGGAATCTCTCTAAGGACGAGATCATAAATTTGGAAGGTATGATTTCTGACTCGGATGTTGTACGACCTGGCTAGCATATGATGATATCGACCTAGGTTAGCGATGGTGCATTCCCTGGTCTCATCAACCATATTAAGATTGCAAGCCAATTCAAACTCATTTTCCTCGTCAATCAGCTCGTAATCCTGAACTAGATGATGGTATTCAGAAAGAATGACGGCCTTGGTGCCATAGGCAAAGAGGAATGGGGTGCATCTTGTTGACTGTCTGGGAGTGGTATGATATGCCCATAGGACATGCGGCAGTTCTCGAACCCAATTCCCTTTTTTCTGTGAGTGGAGCCAATTTTTGAGTTCATCCACGATGGTTTTATTGGTGATTTTGGCTTAGCCATTGCCTTGAAGATAGTAAGGATTGGATGGTGAGTGGATAATATTGTGTTGGCTGAGGAAGGTTACTATTTTTTCTCCCACAAATTAAGGCCTGTTATCGATACGAATTAGGTGGGGGTACCCAAACTGAGTGATGATATATTCCCAGATAAAATAGATGACCTCTTCCTCTCTGGTTTGACATAGTGGGCCAGGCTAGAATATTCCCTATGTTATAGCTCTGTTTGATAGTGATCGACCTGCGGCATGGGAGCCACAAGTCCCTTCATGTAATTCGAATAACATTTCATCTGCCTTTGGTTTGGAGAGGCACTTGAGGTAAAGCCCCGTGACGGAATGATGGTACAGCACACCATTTTGATTAGTGTATCGCTTTGAGTTGTTGATCAGCTGTCAGTATTTTTTTAGATATGCTAGGAGTGGTTCGTTGTAACTGTTGTCGACACCGAGGTAGGCTAAAAAAGGCTTTCGCCAATCGTCGTCTCCTACTTTATCGCCCTCAGTGTTGATTGTGCATACAGAAATGTGATCAATGTTGGGGGTTAAAATGATTTTGATCTAGAGATATCGAGCTTCAGTATCCAAGACCCTGGCTAGATATGTCAAGGAATCGGCGTGTCTGTTTTTACCACAAGGAAGATAATCACGAGTTGTTTTTGTGAACTTGCTCATCCTATCTAGAACGAGGGCTGTGTATTCGATCATCTTTCCATTCTTCTTGTATTGCTCGGTGTAATGGTGGACGATGAGTAGTGAATCTGTGTAAACTGAGAGTTTAGGGACGTCGAGCTCAAGAGTGAGGTCAAGTCCATGAATAAGAGCTTCGTACTCGGTAACATTATTAGAGGCCTCAAAATCTAGGCGGATTGATTTCTCAATTCTGTCATTGGAAGGGGTAATCAAAATGATTCTGGTCCCTGACCCTCTGGTCCTGCTGATCCATCTGTGAGAAGTCTTTATCCTTTTTTTGTAATCCATTCAGCTCGCTCGTCAAATGGTTTGGGGTGTGGATCTTTAAGAGTTTCTTTTGTAAGGTCGGGGTCGTGCTCCTCCCACTCGGGATCCTCCACTAGAAAATTTATGAGAAAATCAGCAACGGCCTGACCCTTTTCAGAATAACGTTGTTCGAACTTGATATTATGTTTTCCCAAACTGACTGACCACTGTTGCACTCTCCTTGATTTTTCTATCATAGATAGAACTTCCCATAGTGGGTAGTTCGTTATGACTTTGACTGAATGAGCCTGGAAGTAGTGCTTGAGTTTTTGCGAAGTGTAAATAAGAATGAGAAGAAGTTTCCAAATTTTAGAGTACCTTGTTTCCACTGGAGTGAGGGTTTTGTTGATGAAATAGATTGGTTTCTCAATTTTCTTTTCAAGGCGAATGAGAATCGAGCTGAGAGAAGTATTTGTGACTGCTAGGTAGATGATCAGTTCCTCATCTTCTACTGGGGTGCTCATTATGGGAGACCTCCCCAAATATGTTTTGAAATCCAGAAAAGCTGCTTCACATTCTGGTGTCCATGTGACCTCTGTATTTGGCTAAACTTTTCCTCATTTGGTGCAACCGCAGAGAAATAGGAATAGCCAACGATAACGTTCTAAAGATTTAGAAACAAAATGGCTGACATCGGCAATCTTACCGGCAAGTTTCTGAACATCTTTTGTTGTTTTTGGAGAGGGCATGTTGAGGAGAGCCCGAATTTGATCTGGATCGGCTTCAATCCCTCTCTTGTTGATGAGGTGGCCTAGAAATCAGCCTAAATGTACCCCGATTTGACACTTATCAGGGTTGAGACACATTCTGTAAGATCGAAGGATGTTGAATATAGTGTTGAGTTTTGAGATGTGATTGGCTGACTGTACGCTTTTGCACAAGAGATCGTCGATGTAAACTTCAACGGCTTTCCCTAGATGTGCTTTGAACATAGTAGTTATTAACCGTTGATATGTGGCACCTGCATTTTTGAGTCCGAAGAACATGACTTTGTAGCAATAAAGACATTTTTCAGTGATGAAAGTTATTTTTCTTGATCTTCTTCCTAAAGTAGAATTTGGTTGTACCCCAAAGTAGCATCCATCATAGATATGAGGCTATGGCCTATTGTAGAATCGAGGATCTGATGAATGTTGGGAAGAGGGAAACTATCCTTTAGAGTATGTTGGTTTTGATCAGTGAAATCAACGTAAACTCAGACTTTTCCGCTCTTCATTGGGACAACGACAATGCTGGATATCCAGTCTGGATATTTGGCTTCTCGAATGAATCCCACTTTGGTTAATTTCTCGATCATGGTGTTAACTTCATCTCGAAGACGAGCTGATAGTCATCATTGTTTTTGTTTAACTATCGTGGCGTTGATATTGATAGCTAATTTGTGAAATGCAGACTATTGGATCGACCCCAGGAATTTATTCGAAAGACCACGCAAAAATGTCTCAATTTAGTTGTTAGAACTGAATGAGAGCATCCTTTTCATGCTGAACCAGCTTAGTACCAATGAAAGTACCTCTGTTTAGTCCATCAATGATGATATATTTTATGGGCTCCTCCGTGGAAGGTTGATCGTTGAGGTGATCAACTTCCTTTAATTGTTATGCAGCAAATCTATCAGAAGTATCTAGGATAGCAGAGACAGTATTTTTACAAGCTTGAGAGAGCTTCTGACTACCTCTGATCTCATAAATATCGTTGTTGTATTTGAACTGGAGTACTTGATGGTAGGTGGAAGCGATTGCTTCCATGTTGTGAATCCAGCAGCGGCCCATAATCCCGAGATAACGAGATTTGGCGTTGATGACATAGAAAATGGCGTCGATGGTGGGCGGTCCTGCGGTAATAGGTAAGATGATCTTGCCTACTCATTCTTCTTTGGACCCATTAAACCCGGTGATATACCCATTTGGAGGAGTTTGCTGAGTATTTTACAGAGCCTCTAGGGCAGTCTGCATTGTTGTCATCTGGTCTTCATGTCGTTTGAGCGCTGTGAAACGAGCTTGTCATTCTGTGTCGAGCTCCTTCTCGTGAAGCTGCCGATCTTTTGTTAACTGAAGTTCGAGCTTGGCGCGTTTCTCTGTCTCGGCGTTGAGATTCGCCCGTAACTCTGTAAGTTTCCCCGACTCTATTGAAACGTCGAGCTCGGTCCCTATAGCTGGTCGTCTAGAAGTAACCATGATTGAAAGTTGTAGTGAAAAAATGCCTTAGGATATCATAAAAATACAATCTTTCCCACAGACGGTGCCAAATGTAATGGCCAAATTCCGTAAGCTCAAAATGGCTTGGAATTTGCTATCACACCAATGAACCTGCAATAATTTTATAATGGAAAGTAAGAAATGATATAGGTAGTTTTTACCTGGAAAACCTCTGAATATGTAAAAAACCACGACCTCGAGTGGTGGATTTTTATAAAAGTATCTTTATTGCTTGAGGTAGATATCTTATTACAAGTGATCTTTAGACATAGAAAAGCTTGAATCTTGTAATGAAGAAGTCTGAATGTTTGCTGAGAATCGAAATTATGTAGTTTTTTGATGATCTCTGTTGTGATTTTCTCGTCCTTGTCTCTTTTTAAACTTTTCCTTTATATAGGCCTTCTTCGTAGTTCTTCATCGTGTTGGAGCACATTTTCTGAATAATGTGGTTAATGACGGCTGACTGAGTAACTAATAAGTTCGTGAGAGATAGGTGTCCTTGACTGGATAAGCTTTTTTCGGTTTGAGCTTTACCCACATTCTTAAACAGTTCGCGGGGTGGTTTGGAATGTTGACTGGGGAAGTTATCTTGAAAATACGTGAGTCCGAGATGGAGGTAATTCAAACTAGCGACAACTTGATTTTGGGTGAGATCGAGGGATAGGTCTCTACAATCTATATTACTATATAATACTATCAATCTTGTCGAATAAAACACTTTGCATAATTTTTACAAAAACTCTATGCATCTTTCAAAAATTACTTCCAAAATATTCTTCGACAAACATCTAAATAAAGCATTCAAACAGATAAACAATAAAATGTTTCGGTCCCATCGACCACTTGTACATCAATATTCAACAAAAACTTTTAAAACAACATTTTTACTCTGCTGGTGGAGTAATTGGGGTATCAATTTTGACTGATAGCCCTGAAGTAAGCTCATCCAATATTCCCTCAAGAAGCATACCCACGAGAATGGTAATCACAGAAGCCTCAGGTGCTTCAGGAGCCTCAGGTGCTTTAGGAACTTTATCCTTCACATCTGAATCCAGAAAAAACTGGTTGCAAGCTACAGCCAAACCTTTATAAAAATCTTTTCTCTCCTCCAACTCCTCGAACTGTGCAGCAAAATTGGCTTTCATATGCTTGAGCGAGTCAGTATTAACTTGATAAGCTTTAGCTCTCACCTCATCCATGACCTTTGCGTGCTCCACCTCCATCGCCCTCTGAACTGATATGATATGTTTGTGAACATCGCTTTCAAAATTGGCTTTTTGCGCAATGCCAATGCTTCCCCCCTTTCCTTCACGAGATCGGCCCTTATTTGTTGGACCTCCTTCATCCTCTTCATATCCCAAGCTTTCTTCGCCTCACGAATATCAACTTCCTTCGCCTTCCCGGCCTCAAGTTTCTGCTTCCCTAACTTCGCTTCAATTCTTCCTTCTCCTGGAATAAATCATCTTTCTCCTTCACCAGCTTCTTTTCAATATTTTTGTACACGAGAAGCTATTTTGCCAGGCTCCCGGTATCAAGAATACGGGGTTTCCCCTCGATCAACAACTTCTTGATATGCAATAGATTCATTATAAGAGTTCTCCAATGCGGAACCAAGTTCTTTAGTCGAAGCAAAGTAGAATTTTTTTTAACCTTATTCATTGTGCGGTAGCCTTCGATAAGGAAGGATGATGAACTTTCTGCCCCCACCAGGCAATCAATAAACTCCTCCTCCAACGAAGCCGTTTCAACAATATAAGACTCCATGACCTATTGGACTTCAGTCTCTTAATCCTCGAGAAACTACTTCTTCGTCGACCCCGAAGAACCTTTCTTCTTTGGCAACAAATAAGTAGCAGACTTTGGAGGTCGATCATCCGGAACACCAGATGGTGTCGCATCAACTTTTTCTCCCTCCTTAGAAGGAGATCTTCCAGAAGCCCTCTTCAGGGGAGGAATGTGAGCAACAGGTTGGGCGGCAACCCTCCTTGTTTTTCCCTTCTTGAAGGTTTCTATCATCAAGGCTTCTCTTTCTGTAGTCGCAGAATCTGTAATATACACAATCAGTGAAGGATTCTCGAGGGGCAAGCTCGAGTCCACAACTCTCTTATTTCTGGTAGACATTTTTTTGTCGATGACCAGAATTTTCGCTCCTTTATCCCGAGTTCTCTTTAAACCAGCTTCTTGAAAGAGGCTATCAACATTTTCTTGGTCGACAACCAAGTTGTCGATCCGACCGTAGTAACCTTTCCTGATATTGTACAACTTCTCTGTAACAGTCGAGGTTCTATCAATCTCCTTCACAGGTGCACAAATACAACCAAACATAAGTTAGCCACCAATTCAAACTGGTACAAACTACATAAAAACTTTGAAGTACAAATTACCAAACCAGAAATATAGGTGAAAAGTCTTTCTTTTTCAGAGGCTCTCCTGGATTTTTCTTATCGAACTCGCAGTTCCTCGAAAGAAGGAGATGTTCATCACAATACTGTCCTCTCGTCGATACCATTTCATAAAATAGAGGCCTCCTCAAAAACCTTGCCAAGTACTTGTACCCTAGCTCCTGAGGATTTTGCTTAAGTGTGTAGTACATACATTGATCATCCACGGTGATAAGCTCTTCCTCTCTCTCCTTCAATCGACTATTAATCACTCCCACCACACGGAAGATATCATACACATTGGGATTGAACTGACCAGGTGCCACATCAAAAAAATTAATAACTTCTTATGGTCAGCTTGAAGAGGCAACTTTATCCCCTTTTAATCTGTTCTTGATGGACAAGAATGCCATCCAAAGGAACATCTTGATCTGTCATCTCATAAAGGTATTCCTCTGAGCTAATGTCCTCCGAAATACCATATTCTGCCATAAAGCTCTAAATTTCACTTGTCTGGGGCCTTACCATAACACGCCCCTTCTTCCCATTTGACATCTTCCTCTCTACCATCACCACCTTCTCGATCACTTGCATGCGGCTCGTTATCTACGTCTGTCTCGGTCTCCTCCTCGTTAGACACTTCTACCAACCTGGATGCAACTTTGAATTGGTCGACACTTGCCACATTCGTGCTACTCGAACCAACCCTATATCCCAAAAAAAAAAAATTTGGACACATGTTGTGACATCAATTAATGGAGGTTCAATATCAATGAGGCTGTCGAAGATTCCTTCTTTATCCTCGTTTAAAAAAGGTTCAGCCATATTTATGAACCTAAAAATCAGATTCCCTTTTCTAAATTAGTATACTATCATATTTAATACATTATATACGGTCATATACTAATATTCATATCGTTGTCGAGTTTTATCTCCAACACGTCATTTTTTTATATTATTACATTCAGTTCTTGATACAGGATTTATTTGATATTTTTTCTAAGTCCTAACATCGACAACTATCTATCTGTCACTAACATCTTCTAATCGAAGTATATTACCCCTAGATTCTCGAAGACACTTCGGCACTACTATGATTCCCGCTAAAGCAAGCCGAGTTCAAAATTTTCAAATTTACGCCCCCTCCAGCGAAGAATCGAGTCCATTTCCCAGGAAATTCGGCGCTCCAACTGCAAGACCTCATCTAATATCCCGAATCACGACAAACAAATCTAGAGTCGTGCACTGGTCACAACGACATCCACAACTCAATTTTTCCCCTCGTCATGATTCATTGCCATCACCCCCTATCTCAAATACATCCCATAATCCTTTTCGACACCATTACACCATCAGTCGCACCACCAAAAATTCAAGCCACAAACAATTTCATAAAAACCCTAACACGATATTTTTCAAAATTACTTCTAATACACACATTCAAACTATAATTCCTTCCTACACTATATCTCCCACTTTTATATCTACAAAGGGTTTCTACCAAATCGCGTGGTATTCAACAAACAAGCAAGTACAAGAAAAATTTCTTAACAATCACTAACTTTGGAGTCGCACTACTTCCATATCACATTGCTTCACAAGTTTAACCCTCTAAATCAACACACTAATCTCCTCGTTCCCAATTGTTGACAAAAACGCAAGAGACGAGCAATGAGAATTCATACTTAAAAGAAATTTTTTCAGAGTCAGTAGTGGTGTGTGAACAGTCGCCAACTATGGGACTATTTATAGGCCCCACACGACTGTTCACCGCACCCCTTCACGACCGTTCAAGTACTCGAGCGTAACATCTTTCCCGTCTCTTCTCAAAGTCTTTGACCCTTCGTCTCCTAAACGCCAACAGGCCCATGCACTGTTGCTCTAACCCTTCTATATCTTCCTTTAACTTCTCTGATACATCCAACCTCACCAAAGCAACTCTTAAGTTAGCAAGCAGAGCTTGTACATCCAATTCCTTGTACCTCAAAACATTACCTACAGGAAAACACCTAGCCATGTTTTCCCCTAAGCCTTCACACATCTTTCCTTTCTTATACTCTCTCCTAAATTCTCGAGGCAGTTACAACAACAATTCGAAATTTGAAATTCAAAATTAAGTTCGACAACATAACCGCATTTTTTACTTATCACATTTCAAAATACATCGAGAATAAAATTGCCATATACAATTGTACTTCGAGAAAATTTTATCATTTTTAATCGTCAACACAATCACTGACAAAGCTGAAGTTCTTTATTTTATATCAAAACACAAAGTACAAGTTTATTCAATCATTACAAGCAATTATGACCACAAAATATGTCTTTCATCCGTTTCAGACAGCAACAACATATTCTTTCCTCAATAACAACTTGGCATGGGTATACAGACTACCAACACGCTCCGGAGGACTCAGAGATTCCAGTCGGCAGTAAAACATGTACTCCTCTTCTGCCTCCTTCGCCCCCGCCTCTCTCATCCCTTCATAATTCAGCTTCACCAGAGCCACCATTCGACCATTGATACACCGGTCACTAAAGTAACGCCTCATCAATTCCCAATAATTAAAATGCACTCGGTTGGCATATTCCTTACGCAACTGCGCCCTCATTTTTACCATCTTCTCAAAATAACAATAAAAAATAATGCGACAACCTCAACTATATAGTCATATTTATATGCAAATCTTAGACTACCCAACTGCCAACAGTCAACTCAACATTCATTTACATTGAAACTCTACAAATCTCAGTCAAATCAAACCTCCTAGGGAATCGTTTATGGGCCCTACACAGTCAACAAACTTCAGTTCGAGTTCTTATTACCTCGACACAGTAACCTCGATATTTCCCTATAATTAAACAACTATCTCGACATAAATCTGCCTCGGAAAATTATCTTGGGATAATATATTTCCATATCATTCGAGATTACAACATATTTAATCGATGCAAATCACAAAAGAACATTTTATTTCATAAGGTAACTGTTACATTTTACAATGACAATCTTTATTTCGATTACTTTGCAACTCGAAGATACATGCTTGTTTTCACCAGAATCTGGCATATCCTCCGGCGAAGGAAAGATAACCACCGTCCTCCTCTAAAACCACCACCATCTCTTAGCCTCAGGGGATTACAAAAATGGCAACACCGAAAAGCCACCAGTGGTAGCCCTGCCCGCAATAAATCTTCAACTTCTACATAGGCAACGACTATTTCGTAAAGACTTCCGATGCGTTCTGAGACTGTTAACAACACAAAGTCAAATTGACACCAGAAAAAAAAAACTCATCTCTAGCACGATCGGCCTCTAACTCTATCATTTGTTCATATCTAGGCTCCACAGGTAAAGAATAATACAACGACAATGACTTCCGGCCAAAATAGAATTCCTTAAACTCCCTGTACTTAACGTCAACATGACCAAGGAACTCGTTGTGCAACAACTAAAACCACGTCGTCACCATCACTCAATCCTTACCTTCACCAGCTACCGAACAAACCATTCCTACCTTCTCCATCTATTTATGTTGTACTCTCACCTACACATATACCACAATCAAATGACTTGTACTAACTGTTCCTTGGAGACATAAAATGACCAAATTCATTTGACTTTCAAACCTTGGAAATGACAGAACACAGACTACTAAGGCGTTTGACAACCTTTTTACATTCAAATATTCTTCTTGACACAACAAGTAATTGTCTCGAGAATGGGGAGATTGTAGTAGCATATTTCCCAGATTTGATAAAGAGAAGTTAACAAAACTTAGTCGAAGATACCCCATTATTCGAGAAGATGTCACATCTGCGACCACAGTTCTCAACATACTGAAGTAGTTGTTGTGCCTAGTCAAATAGAGTCGTTGCAGGGAGATCCGCAAAGTTCGCCCACTACCTGCCAAAATAGGAAACTGTTTTTACTTTTACTTTTATAACTGCCTGTATCTACTATAAATACAGGCAGAGAGTATGTTAAACAGATGGAGAATTCCAATAATCAGACATTCTTACGTCTTTACAAAATAGCGATTGTAATAACTAGCAACTTATTAGATTTTTTTATCAAAACCCTCTACGAGGTCGTGGTTTTTCATAGACTTTACTGAGTTTTCACGTAAAATCTTGTGTGCTTAAGCTTATTATTGCATAATCCTTACTAGAGTTGTCACGCCCCCAAAATTGGCTTCTTAATAAACTATTAAGAACGCGAATTCTGAGGTGTAATCTCGGGCATCCTAAAGATGAACCCCCAAAAGATGTACTACAATTTAAAACAAATCGTAAATACATCTAGAACACTAAGAAACTACGCAGCGGAAGAAAATCTAAAAGAGATAGAAATGATAAATAATACCACAAGGATAGCCAGAACTCCAAAAGATGCAAGTCCAGCTTGCTCCAACTACTAGTATCGCTACCGCAACAATTCACCTGAAAAAGTATATATGCGCAAGGCGTCAGCAAGCAACGCCCAGCAAGTACAAATATCCAAGGTCATAAGACATGATAGACCAAGATAAACACAAAAAAGAGACATGAAGATTCTAACGGAAGTATAGGAGAATATCAACCAAGCTACAAGTTCTAAGGAGGCAGTCTAAGTAAAACTAATATCCTACCAAGATATCAATGATAGCCCAAACTTAGATCTAACTACTACAACCTAAGAAGTACGGTTAATGAGGAAAAAGAATTTGGAAGTCACGTACACAGAGTCACTTTTAATTCAGTGGGACCACACTCTCGCACCCTTCTGTCCTCAACAGAAGCGTATCCCTTATTGGCGAGCCAGGGATTGGCGGATTCCTTTTTAGTGAGCCAGGAATTAGCGGGTAATGCACCTGATCAGGGTGTTCAAGGAATTTCAACCTACAGGTCTAAAGCCTGTTTTATTTTCAACTTTTAGGGATCTGCCCACGGGATGCTCGTGAAGCATGCAGCCGAGAAGTAACTGGGAAAGAAATTTAGGACTTGCAACCCGGGAAAACTGATAAACAGTTACCTCATATTTGGTTTAGGGACTCGAACCCAAGGACCGTAACAGTATGGCCCTACTGTGTACATTAACTCGAAGTTATCCTAACATAATGGAAATGAAGAAGTTTGAATCCTATAAGAATCAAATGATCTATCTGCCCCAGCCTAATCAGCATCTGGGACTAAATCCAAAGACCTACCGCTCTTACGACCAGATGATCTATCTACCCTCACTTTAATAACAAGTAGGGACTCTATCAAATGAAGTAAAGCTCCAATATCCAATGCTATTTGTCGTAACATGCCCAATAAGTGCGACTATATCAAAAGGAAATCTTAAGCGTCAAAGCGAATCTAAGTCGCGTACTGCTGAATCATGGAAAATCTATTCTCTTAAATGGTTGTCACAAAAGACAAACCAAGGGATCATCTAAGTTCTAGAATAAAGGACTCGCCCAAATGTCCTACTGATATAAGGAACCCGCTTACTCTACTCACACCTTAGAATACTAACCTCCCAATGAATAATGCCCATCACCTGGTTTCCTTATCCTAAGTAGATATAACTAATATCGCTTAATGTGTTTATGCTAACATACCTCTAATATCAGACCACACGTGTCCAACCATTTCCAATATCACACATTCTTAACTCAAGACTCATATATAAATACTAGTATAAGCTACTAATATGCATCACAACCCATATTGTTAGCCACAACATACCATCTTAATGGGATTTCATATCTGCCTCAAACAAAACAAATGCCCAAAAGCTCTTTGTGTAACACTTCAAAAACAACCAGACAACAATCACAAAGTTCACCATGGAATTCCTAACCTAACCATAGCCTTTTTGTCTGTCAATCTAAATCTAAGATGTATGGCTTAACTTGTCACTATCCTAAGTTTGATTAGTGTCAAAATCATAACATAATACCGGGTTAAAAGAATTCTAAGAAGCCAAGAGTTTTTGAGTATGTGAAGAAAATCCAAGTATGAAAGGAACATATCAACTAGTCGTTACACCAAAGCTCCAAGTTAACATAACCTATCATAACCTAACATATCATTTATCAATATTTATCACCATTGTCTAAACCCTAACTCTACTGTCTATGAAATTTCAATGTAAAGATGACGCAGAAATACTAAAGCCATTAACGGGTATTACAAGCTACACATATTCAGCCACTATAGATGATTTAAGAGCAGTACCCATATGTACACCTCTGGGTCCAGTGCATCTTAGACATGCTTAATCAACTACTATCCATTATAGCAATAAGATCAGTCCCCAACATCCCGTTCATATATACATACCAATTTCCTCATCAACTAAAAGAATTAAAGTTATGTACAGCTATAAAAGGAAGCTCTTACACCCTAACTTATTCCTAGTTAAACATTGTACAGAGACAATCATTATATACCTGATTACAACTACAAATTAGTTCAATAACTCGGTCAAGATTCATAAATTATCAAGGTCAAATCAAGAAATAATCATGGATAAAAGCACTTGCCTGATATCGATCGGGAGAAGGAAGATGAAGGATAAACAACCCAATGAACTCGCACATCTGATCTCCAATATTACCACCACTCGCTATACAAAATGTACCCGAATACACCCAGGTTCTAATAAGCATCTCCTAATTTCAAAATAAAAAGAGGGAAGAAAGGTTAAAGAAGGAGGAGAAGGAGGAGGAGTTTGGGGAATTCGGTGGTGGTAGCTTGAATGGGTTTCCTCCAAAGTAAAATAAAACTAAGAACATACTAATGTAATATAGGTGTAAGCTAAGTAAATAGCCTCTGGAACCCAAAGGAGAAGGAAAAAAATAACGGGGCGCTACAAGAGTATTGGCAAAGATTCTCCTCCCGTAAAACATGTCATTACAGTTTCAAACCATATAAACTCTTCATGAACCTACACACAAGATCTTCTTTCCTTTAGCCGAATACCCTTCTGGCTGCTTCATATAAATTTTTTCATCAAGGTTGCCGTGAAAAAATGTTGTCTTGATATCAAGCTGCTCAAGATGCAAATCTTCAACTGTAACTATATTCATCACAACCCGAATAGTAGACATCTTCACAATAATAACAAAGATCTCACCAAAATCAACGCCTTCTTTCTACTGAAAGCCCTTCACCACAAGTCTAGCCTTGAATCTCCTTGAACAATCAGATTCATGCTTTAGTCTGTATGCCCACTTGTTGTACAATACTCTCTTCCCTTTTGATAACCGAACTAAATCCTAAGTTCAATTTACTGATAATAATTGCATCTCATCATCCATAGCAAGCTCCCACTTTCTCTTGGCTTCAACATCTAAAGCCTCCTTATAACTTTTCGGTTCACCACCATCCATAAGTAACAAGTAATTTAGGGAGTTAACATACCTAGCCGGAACTCTTGTAATTCTCGACTCCTTCCGAAGTGTTATTGGAATGTTTAGATCATTAGGTTCCTCACCTTGATCCGGTGCATCGAACTCAACCATGACTTTTTCATCAACCTCCCGAGAGATTTCATCATCAATGTCATCACTTTCCGCTGCTTTACTTTTATTCCTTTCTATTGAGACTTTATATAAAACTTCCTCATTGAATGTAACATTACAGCTCCAGATGAATTTTCGATTTTTTACATCCCAAAATTGGTACCCAAACTCATCACCACCCTATCCAATGAATATGCACTTCATTGACTTTACATTTAACTTTGTCCTTGTATCTTAATTATCAAGCACATATGAGGTACAACCGAAAATATGCAAGTGAGAAAGGTTTACCTCTTTACTAGTCCATACTTCTTCGGGAAGTTCAAAGTCCAAAGCCGTTGAAGGCTCTATATTAATCAAGTACGCCGCCATACTAACCGCATCTGCCCAAAAATATTTTGGCAATCTAGTGTTGAGTCTCATACTCATCGCTCTTTCGTTTATTGTTCGGTTCATCCATTCCATAACACCATTTTGTTACGGTGTTTCGGGAATAGTCTTATGTCTCCTAATCCCGTTTGATGCGCAAAAGTCTTCAAAATCGTCACTATAGTATTTGTCCCCGTTATCCGACCTGAGACACTTCAGTTTCAAACTGATTTCATTTTCAACTAGAGCCCGCTACTTCTTGAATTTATAGAACACATCTGATTTGTTCTTCACGAAGTAGACCCATAGTTTACAAGTAGCATCATCAATGAAAGTAGGGTAGTAGTGAGAACCACTAAGAGAAGACACCTTGGTTGGCCCCCAAACATCTGTGTGAACAAGATCCAGCTTTCCAAGTTTCCTTGATCTTCCAGTTATTTTGAAACTGACCTTCTTCTGCTTCGCAAGAACACACTCTTTACAAAATTTAAGAACAACCTCATCAAGCCCCTCTAGCTTTCCCTTTGTTACCATCATCTTCATTCCCTTTTCACTCATGTGACCGAGCCGTTTGTGCCTAGTACTTGTATCAATCCCTGGAGTGGCCGCACAAATAGTAGAAATTGTATTTTGTATACAACGTTCCTTGTCTTAAGCCTCGAGCTACTACCATAGCTCCCTTTGTAACTTTCCAGAAAGTTACACCAAAGATGCTTAAATATCTACCATTATCTGCCAATTTGCTAACCGATATAAGGTTACTCCCCAATTTGGGTACAAGTCGCACATTCTGTAAAACCAATGTCGCCTTTGAAGGCAACATCAACCTATGTTTCCCTTTCCAGTAAATTGCATGTACTCTTATCTGTAAGAAAGACTGTACCGAAGTCACCTTTAACAATATTGGTTAGAAAACCTACGTTTGCAGTAGCATGAAAATGGGTACCCGAATCAACTATCCATGATTCATTAACATCGTCACATGAAAGTAGTACAGCCTCATCAGAACTAACCTCTTTAGTAAGGTTCATTGTTTCTTTCTCATCATCATCAACTTTCTTAGAAGAAGAGTTACAATCTCGCCTGAAGTAACCATTTTTTCCACAAGTCCAACACGCCCCGGGCAGCTTAGATTTTCTTTTTGACTGTGAATAACCCCTTCCATATTTTGGCCCTTTTCTGTAAGACGTCCCTCTTTCCTCGACATTCAACGTACTGCCATTTAAACTCGAAGAGGGTTCAGATATTTCACGCCTATTCTATTCACTCATAATCAAAGAGACTATAATGTCAAATTTAATAGCTTCCTTCCCCGATGAATTGCTCACAGCTGTAATAAACCCTTCCCAGCTCTCAAGCATCTACCCTAGAAGAGCCCACACTCTCACCTCCTTGGTAAAAGTAATTTTCACAAATTCTAGCTGAGCATGAATAGTATTGAATCCATTGTTATTAGCTTGAACATTACCGTTCTCCTTCATCTTCAAAGTAAACAAGCACCGTAAAAGATGTACCTTATTTGCCCCGGACAGTTCTGAGTACATAGAGGACAAAGTCTCCATCAAACTCTTCGTTGTCGTAACTTTGAAGATCATGTGTAGAATTTGAGATGATAGCGCTAACCTAACGATTCCAAGCGCCTTGCGATCCAATCGCGCCCACTTAGCAGTATCGTAATCTGCTAGATTCATCTCAACTCCACCCAGTGATAAATCAAGATCCTTCTGATAGAGATAATCTTCTATCTGCATCTTCCACACTCCAAAATTCGAACCATTAAACTTCGTGATCTTCAATTTCTCTTGAACAACCATCATTCTTCATCACACAAGCTCTGTAACAAGCGCTATAATACCAATTGTTGAGAATCGAGGTAGCTGCTCTCTCTTCTACACTAAGAACGATACGCGGAATACACCGAATCAAGAAATAGATAAACTCAGAACAATAAAGAAGACAATAATTTTCCCGGAGGAGGGAACTTTCCTTTACCATCATATTATGTTTCTCCCCCTGAAGGGAAGATCCCACAAAATACGCCTCCAATTCTCGAAACGAAATATCCAAAGAGATATACATCTTCCCCTCCACAGGATCATAACAACGATAACTCTTTTAAAATTAGCATATCCAAGAAACATACACTTTCGAGCACAATGATCCAATTTTCTTCGCTAATGTTTAGGTATATGAACAAAGACAATACATCCAAAAATACGTGGTTCTAGGTTTGGCATTGCAGGGATGGTGATAAGATCATGAAGTTTTTGGAAGGGGGTCTGAAATTCAATTACCCTAGATGGTGTGCAGTTTATCAAGTAAGCAGTAGATTTTAACGTTTTTCCCCAATAATTCAATGGCATATTCATTCCAAAAAGATATGCACGAACAACTTCTAACAGTTGCCTATTCATTCGTTCAGCTAACCCATTTTGTTGTGGGGTATAAACATTAGAGGTTTGATGTCGAATGCCGTTATTTGTCAAGAACTCCGACATGTCATTACTAGTAAATTCTCCTCCATTATCAGATTGATACACTTGTATCCTCCTTTGGAATTGGGTCAAAACCATCTGATAAATTTTTTTAAATACTTCAAAGACTTCACTATTATAGGTAATTAGGGATACCCACATCATAGGAGTACACTCATCAATAAAAGTCACAAAATAATGAGCTCCAAACAATGAAGGAATACGTGCAGGACCCCATACATCAGAGTGAATAATACTAAAAGGTCCTGAACTTTTATTAAAACTTGGAGAGTATGTAATACGATGACTCTTAACGAGTTCACAAATATCACACTTAAACTCTGAAATACTACAATTCAAAAATAACGACGAATTTAATTTTTGAAGATATCCGAATGAGAGATGACCCAGTCGCTAATGCCATAACCACACATTAGCTTTTGCTTCTTCAATTCCTCCGACTTTATTCACCTGATGAATTCTCTGCTCTCCACTATTAGTCAAGTCCAAATAGTAGAGATTGCCTTTTCTAACACCACAACCAAGAACCTGCTGAGTCACTATGTCCTGAAAAATACATAATTGAGGCCAAAACGTCACGGTACATGTAAGTACAATAGTGATCCTACTGACAGACAAGATATTGTACTCTAGAGCAGGAACAATAAGGACAGAGTTTAATGTCAGGGATTTAGATATGCTAGTGGAACCTTCTCCAATTACAGGAGAGGAACCACCATTTGCTGTGTATATAGAGGTTTAGGTTGAAGGTGTAATGGATGATAATATGCTAGAGTCGTTTACCATGTGATCTGATGCACCAGTATCAATTAACCAAGTACTATTCAAATAATTTACAACTAAAACACTACTTTTAGTTTTCATACCTGACTGGGCAACATTCACTAAAGGATTGGGGTTTGAGTTTGATGATACCATTGTTGTATCATCATTGGAACCCATTTGTCAAACTGCTACAGTGATTTTCTGGTATCTGCTACAACACTTCGACTGCTACAGTGCTTCGAACTGCTACAGTGACTTCGAACACTATTGTTACAATGACCTCGAACTGTTACAGCTACAGAAACTTCGAGCTTCGCTACAGAATTAAGCTTCGTGACAGCAATTCCCAGCGGAGTTCAATTCAATTCAATTCGAAAGAACCAGGTTCAATTATCGAGCCCGCTCTGACACCATATAGAAACTAATACAAAGAATAAGAGATTCGAGAAGGACTGACTTTATTATTATTCGATCATTACAATAGAAAAAGACTTTCTCCTTATATAGTTACAATTACTTGGGCGCTAAATAAGAATATCTTATATTTAGAGATTTCTATATTTAGTATATATCATATATTAGGTATATTCTATATTCAACATATATTATATATTCAACAAAAACTAGTATTTTTGATGATGTTTTGTACTACAAAGATGAGTTTTATGCTGTCACCTATGAAGGAGAAGTTGTTGCTTGTGATATCCGAGATACTTCTAGTCCCAAGGGGAGAAGAGTTGCTCATTGTATAGATACTGGTATTGGGAACAAAAAATATCTTGTGGAATCGTTAGGGAGGCTTTTGCTGGTTATAAGAGACTACATGTCTGGTGTAGACGGTGAGCATTATACTATTGGGTTCAAAGTCCTCAAGCTGAATCCAAAATGTCCTAACTATTGTTTAAGGCATTTCGAGGTGAATACATTGCAGGGACAATCTATTTTTTTGAGTAACAACTCTACCTTTTCAGTCTCACCCTTGAATTTCCCTGAATCCAAGCCAAATTGCATCTACTTTACAGATGACGGCTATGAATTTTATTATAATTGTAGTGGTGGTCCTTATGATTTGGGCATCTTTAACGTAGAAAAGGGGATTCTTGAACCAAATCCCATGGTGGAATTCAAAGGTATCATGCCACCTCCAATGTGGGTTGAGCCAACGCTACTAGGATGCGTCAACTAGTCATTTATATGTCCCTTATTACCGTTGTACTAGATGGTTCACCTAATTCTCTCTTTATTATATTCCCCAAACCGGTTCTGGTTGAATTTTGTCTACCTTTCACCATTTGGGATTGGAGTTCTTTTTGCAATGTCAGGCTGAATGTAATATGAACTTTCTTAAGTTAGTATCCTTATCTTTGATCACATATTCTGTTTGGTGTACCTCATCTATCGTTTACATGTTGAGATTATTCTTTAGTTTATTACAATTTGCAAAATACTGTGACTTGAGACCTGCTATACACAAGACTATCTACTCAATGAATGATATTTGTCTGTATATAGAAGGAATACTCTATACCTAATTCTCATGCAGGAATTTTTTGATTTATGCAACTTGGATGGAAGCACTATTGATTTATTGTTCATACAGAGATGGAATCACAATTAGCTTCTTTAAGTGTACAAAGATGGAAGCACAATTAGTTTACTTGCCTTTGCATAGATATGATGCCAAGTGTTTCTTTCTCCTTCATCCAAACTACAGCAGTATCAATAGATCCTCCTTCCAAATGTGCCTGCTCAGACGGAGCTTGGAGGAAGATTTATGGAAAATATTAGTAACACGCCGTGCTGCTCTGATGCTGAAACTGTGGATCGTAAGAAGAGATGGTGGTTATGGTTTGCAGTAGGCTGCTTTGACAAAATAAAAATTGAAAACTTGTCCAAGAAGAATCTTGTGACTGGCTGTCTTCTAAAATTATAGTAGGAATCAAGTTTTATCTATCAAATTTAAGAAGAAGAAAAAAAAAAAGGTGTTAGCTTACTTATTACATTCAATAAGTGCACCACAAAGTACCTGAATGATTGGATAGATAATTTGAGACATCAAAGTTAACTTAATTTTTGTTCAGATTTTTGTTGAAATATTCTCTAGAAAGTAACAAAGGTTGGAAAAATAATTTCCAAGATGTAGGATACCACCACTAATAGGTGATTACCCCACATAAAAGAGTGAAATCATGACTGTCCCCCATAGTTTCCAAGAAAACATTTCAAAAAAATGTCTAGGTTGTCAAAATCCTTTATGTTTTCATCAGAAATTAACCATAAATTCGTTTAATGCGAAAAGTATGGCAATTTCATTGAGCTAAGAAAAATGGATAACGTTTGCAGGGATTATACAAAGCTTTCTACTTATACATCCTCAAAAAAGTTTGTGAGTAGATGGCAACATGGATATTTGGCAAGTTTTAGGTGACAAAGGAAGCTTCAACCACCATATATTGAATTATCAACCACCTTAGTCTAAATAGATTGGTAGGTCCCCCATCCATGAAGATTGGCCCTTAGACTTGCTGAATGAATGGTTTGAAAATTGACTCTATCCTTCTTCTATCTTCCTATCTATCCCATTCACAACCCATATCTTCAAAGGATAAATTCAGAACCATAGGGAATATACTTGAAGAGGCCAAACCCGCTCGAAACGATCTCTACCCGATTCACTAAAGCAGCTGTTTTTCTTACAGCAAATATAGGGGATGTGCTGCCTGACGAAATGATATCTTGAGGGTTGCTTAATATTTAATTGCATCTCTCAACCAGCATCTAAGAGCAATTTTTGGGTGTAACGTTGCATTTAAATGGATATGAACAAAAAACATTACACCCTTGTGGACTAAAGGTAGGTAACCTGTGACAGACCAAAAGAGCGCTCAAAAGAGTTCATTCAAAGCGTGCTAAATATCAGAATCAGAATACGAACAATAAGTTCAAAACTTAGCCAAGATGTACATCAAGTAAACACAAGTATGCTGTTCAATCAGTTTAATATCAGATTACACCTAAATTCCTTTTCAAGCATACTATGTAACAATTGAGAAACAAACTTACAATCTCCTTTTAAACATAAATAGAGCATTACAACTTGCAACATCAAATAATTCCAGTGGTAGCAAGTACACAATTATATGAAGATTAATCAACAAAATCTTCTCTGCGTCTTGATTCTGTTGTGCCATACAAAAAGCAAATAAAAAGCTTTTCTATTTTCTTATTATAATCCAATAGGGCAATTTTCTAACTCAAACTCTCATAAAACCCATCTCTTCTCCAGTGTTCTCAAACTTGAGAGAGCAGGAATCAAAATTCAAATGCCAAATAAGCTGACGATGATTAAGGAAGAACATTGCTCAACAGGGTGGATCTCTAAAGAAGTGATTTGGCTGCTGCAATGACAGCCTCTGATGTTATACCGAATTCCTTGTATATTTTAGGCGCTGGTGCACTTGCTCCAAACCGATCAATCCCTATTGATTTTCCCTTGCTTCCAACAAGCTTTGCCCACCCGAATGTTGAAGCAGCCTCAATACTGACTCTGGCGGTAACTGCTGCTGGGAGGACACTCTCCTTGTATTCATCGGACTGGTCTTCGAACAACTCCCAGGAAATAAAAGAGACAACTCGCACAGCCTTCCCTTCTTTCCTCAGTTCTACACCAGCCTGTTCGGCAATTTCCAATTCGGAACCCGTACCCATCAAGATAACATCCGGCTTGTTACCCGTAGAATTATCAGATATTGTGTACCCACCTTTCTCAACTCCTTCAATGGAAGTTCCCGGAAGATGGGTAAGTTTTTGACGTGAAAGAGCAAGGATGGAAGGTCTCTTCCTGTTGAGAACCGCAACTCTGTAGGCACCAGCAGTCTCTTTGCCATCAGCTGGGCGGAGCATAAGAATGTTGGGCATAGCCCTAAAGCTTGCAATGTGTTCAATGGGTTGATGGGTTGGTCCATCCTCTCCAAGCCCGATTGAGTCGTGAGTCATCACATAGATCACTCCGGTTTCACACAAGGCTGAGATCCTCATAGCAGCTCTCATGTAGTCGGTAAACACGAAAAAGGTTGCACAGTAGGGAATAAAACCAGGGCTGTGGAGGCCAATGCCGTTGCAGATGGCTCCCATGGCATGTTCTCTAACACCGAACCGTACATTTCTCTCCTCTGGGGTGGCCTTTTGGAAGTCCCCGAACATCTTAAGTAAAGTCATGTTGGAAGAAGCAAGATCTGCACTGCCGCCAATAAGCCCAGGAAGCAATTTCGCAAGTGCGTTAAGGCATTGTTGAGAAAGGTTTCTTGTGGCATCAGCAGGACTCTCTGTAGTGTAAACCTGGAAGCGAAAAAATATGTAAACTATAATTAAAACTGGTGAAAGCCTGCAATGATTCCAACTGATAAAAATATGTAAGACGAAACAAAATATTTAAGTTCAAAGGCAATGGAAGTTGCTTCCAAATGTACAAATTATTTACTACCAAATGTATTTATTAATGTCGCACGGACTTATATTTCTCTGAATATTGTGAAAGTTGTATGAAATTTTTCCGAGTTGACCTTGTCTCGATCTATCAATTATAAAATTTCTGACTTAGCTTATCTGAAATCACTCACCGGAAGAGACTTCTCCCACCCTGCAGGTAGTTCACCGGTATAAATGGATTTGAACTCTGCAGCGTCCTCCTTGTACTTCTTCTCATATTCTGCAAACTTGGCATTCCATTCGGCCTCATAAGAAGCACCTTCAGCAGTATGACGGCTCCAGTGCCTGTTAAGCACAAGGTAATAAAACTCATTAAATAATTACTAAAACATTTCAAGTTAGTTTTAAAATAAATAAGTGAGAAGCACTTTTTGTAATTTCCTTACTTTTTAACCTCCTCTGGCACGTGAAAAGGTGCATGTGGCCAACCAAGGTTCTTCCTTGTCGCATCCACTTCACTGGTACCCAATGCAGCCCCGTGTACACTGTATGAGTTTGCCTTGTTCGGGGATCCAAAACCAATAGTAGTAGTGACCTGTAAAGACATCAAATTTAATTAAAACGGTGAACAATGACAGAAAATAAATGAATGCGCAAAAGTAAGGCTGATTGAAAAAAAGAGAAAGTTAACCTTGATCAAAGTGGGCTTGTCTGTCACGGATTTTGCTTCCTTGATGGCAGCACGGATTTCATCATAACCAGTGTTTCCGTTCTTCACCCAAATAACATGCCACCCTAGACCCTCAAAACGGGTGTCAACGCTCTCAGTAAAAGCAATCTCTGTGTCACCATCAATGGAGATGTGGTTGTCATCGTAGAAAGCAATCAACTTTCCAAGTCCCCAATGGCCAGCAAGGGAACAAGCCTCATTTGCGATTCCCTCCATTTGACAACCATCCCCAAGGATACAATATCTGAGGAAAACATACCAACAGCAATAAGATAAAAGAAACTTTTCAAAGTTACATATATATTAGTGAAAAATATCTGAGATGGAAAGAATTGTTACGTGTAGTGGTCGACAATTTCGCTGTCAGGTTTGTTAAAACGAGCAGCCAAGTGCTTCTCCGAGAGAGCCAATCCAACAGCATTGGCAATACCTTGACCAAGAGGACCTACAAAAGAAAACGTCATTATAATCCCATTTAATTTTGATAACTTGAAGACGTAATTAACAAATACGCCTTCAACACAAAACCCCAAAGCTGAAGTGCAATCCGAAAGAAATACAGTACCGACCAGTTGTTACTTCAATCCCGGTTGTCTCAAAGTTCTCAGGATGACCAGGAGTCTTGCTTCCCCATTGACGGAACTGTTTCAAGTCTTCTTCCTAGAATTCAAATCCACCACATTACAGAACATTTCAGTATCTAGTTTAGCAACTTTAACCACACACATGCCACAATCCAATTCAATAACAACATCACCATGGCGAATCAAGTATCACTATTCTTCATTCCACTTCAGCTATACTTCAAATTACTAAATGCATTTGGAAAATCCAAATAGTTACTTTGGGTCATAAAAAAATCAAAATTTATTATAACCCAGATCCATTTTTCACCAAAACTATACAATTTTTCAAAACCCCCCAAAAAAAATCTCACCACCAACCATTTGGGGTATAACAAAATACACATTTCGAATAGAAAAACTAAGAATTAAGGCTAAAAAACGCACCTTAACACTGTCATACCCAGCAAGATGAAGCAAAGCGTATTGTAGCATACACCCATGACCAGCAGATAACACAAACCGATCCCTATTAAACCAATACGGGTTCTTGGGGTTATACTTCATGATCTCATCATACAAAATATGCCCCATTGGAGCACACCCCATGGGCAATCCCGGATGCCCAGAATTCGCCTTCTCAACCGCATCGATCGCCAAGAACCTAATAGTATTCACCGATTGATCCACCAAATCAGTCTCAGTCTTCTCCAATGTCTCCACTGCTGCAGCCCTGATCGACGACCTCGTCGCAACCCCTCCTCTTTTGCGAGAGATCTGTGTCGCTGATGAGGATGATTTCAGGGTTCTGGATGAGGAGAGAGAACTGAGGTTGAATCCGGGGAGAGAGACTCTGTCGGTGTGGGTTGAAGTTGACCCGTGGTGATGGGTTCGACCCACTAGAGCTTGTGAGACTGTGAGAGACGATGATGTCGCCATGAAAGAAGACCTTAAGAGAGAGAGAGAGAGAAAGAGTCTTCTTTCAGAGAGAGAGAGAGAGCGATAAAGCAGAGCCAACCAAGAAGAGAAGTGATGATCTTTAGTAATCGTTTACGGTACACACGAGGTGAAATCTGACAGTTGGATTTGGAGAGAAGAGATCTGGGCCGTTGAGTGAGGGTAGGAAAACGCTCACCTTTCAAAATGATGTATTTGTTGTTATCTTGAATTTTTTTTCTTCTTTTTTTCCAACAATTCGGAAGAATTATCGTTGTTTTCTCCGCGCCCTTTCAAGGTGATGTGAGCCTGTTGCAAACGATAAATTTTTTTAGAAAAAAGGGCTTATCCATTTATGATAATTATTATCTTCTACAACAAATTATTAATGTCCGATTTGTTTTGGTCCTTTATCAGCAAAGTTTTTCTTCTATTCTTTTATAGCCTGAAATATCTATTATTTACTCTGTCAATTTCATGGAAGTCCTTGACCGTTGAGAATTGAGATTAATAGTCCTACATTAGGCATGAATTGCCTAACAACATTATGAACAACCTTTTATAAGAAAACTAATAAAGAAAAAATTGCAACATGTTGAAATACCGTGATCACCATGATCAAGCAGATTAGCTGACATAATTTAGATTGTACAGGTTCGTTGTTTATTAGGAACACATGTTTTAAACACGTATAAATTCATATGACATACAAGTATGATCTTTTGAGGTTAGTAGTTTTTTAGTCTTGACTGGTTAGAAACTATGCTTGGAATATCTCTGTATGGAGAACATGTAAAGTGACTTAAAAAGTGCAATCAAACTAAGCCAACTCAAATGGATTCAAACCATCTATATTACATTAAACAATGGTGTTTTTTAAATAGGCAGGTTTGTCATTGTCTCAAAGATAAAGAGGGGTTGAGATTTTATGTTCTTTTGTGGAGATTTGTGAGAAAGAGCGAGATCAACGGACGAGATTCCTTTAAATCTTGGCAAGGCTAATATGTTTAAGGGTACTTTAGACAAAACATTAAATAATTGCACTTTAGTCTAAACATACAATAGCCAAACAACCTTTCATCTTGACCCTTATCTCTCTCTCTTTTTCTTCCATCTATCTTTTTCCCATCTCTCCACATGAAACCCTCACTTAGATTAGTCCCTCTCCCTCAGATAATCTTTCTTTACTCCTTGGATTTAGGGGTTCAAAAATTCAATTTTTTGAAGTTGGGGATTATAAATTGGAGATTGCAGATCACATATCGTTCTCCGGCGTTATGGTAGTTCTCCGGTTATAAAGAGCTTTCATTTCCTCGCAAAATCTTAGAGTTGTAACTACTGATTTTGTGTAAGGTTAAGGTTATCAGTGATTGTCTAATAAAGTACTTTGTAGTGTGGTATCACTAGGTTTATGTTAATCTCCTGTATACCCCCACTTCCCCTTTTTGGGTATTTATTTAGTTATTTATTTTCTGTTGTGCAGATCTTTATGTTGAGAGATTATGCACGAGAAACCCTTTCTTTAAAATGGAGAGCTTGGATGACCAGCTATTACATTATACGCTATCTTAAGAATCAGGCATTTTATAAGATCCAATCTCAATCAATAATCGAAAATCCAGACCAGGAGATTGTCGATGATCTAAGTTGCTTTACTGGAACTGCTCTTGCATTTTCTTTAATGTTATTCAATGCAGCGATAGACTTGATATCTTTTAGTAACATCCTCTATGGTATCTATCCACCGTTGTTTGTTGTACTTCTTGCATACTCGCTTGGTAGAACAACTATTAGTGAATTTCTTGGCCGGGTAATATTATTCTCTTACAATCACTTACCCAGTTCTGATGAAGCATTTCTCACTATTTTTTTTCTTATGCTCTGATAAATAATAAGTTGCCTTTCTTATCAGGGAATGGTAACCTTAAACTTCTTGCAAGAGAAGAAGGAAGCAGACTTTCGTTATGGACTTGTACGTGTTAGGGAGAATGTTGAATCAATTGCATTTTATGGTGGCGAGGAAAATGAAATGCAACTTTTGCTGCAACATTTCAAAAGTGCATTCGAAAACTTAACTGTATGGATTTCTATTTTATTTTTTTGAAAATACAATTGTTTCTATATTCTATGCATTCAAAGAGAGGTAAAAACATATGTGAGTCACACACACACGCGCGCCCGCCCATGCACAAGAAGTATTCACATGCTTGGGAGTTTTCTCTTACTGATGATGCTAAGAAGTTTAAGTAAATTTATATTCTGGGGTATTGGACTGTGATCAACAGCATACTGAATTTTTTGCTAATTTTGAAGAAAAATATATCAGTATGATTAAGCAGTCTTTTGAAGCTTAATCTCTTAGGCAATGTGTTATTGCCAATATAATGAAAAACAACCTATTTTTCTACATTGGCATTTAGTTCTTTGATATGATATTGTTGTGTTCACTTAACTTCAAATACTTTTGCTAAGATTTTGTGCTTCTACATTGTGTGAAATCCTTTTGGGAGTGCATGCGTGTGCTTTATGGTGAAATTTATCTAAGTTTAGTTATTTATCTGCAGAAATTGTTGATTTCTTCTCAGAATCTGAATTTTTCACAAGTGGTTATAGATACCTGATTCAGATTCTTCCCGCTGTTGTTGTTACTCCAATGTATTTCTCTGGGAAAATCAAGTTTGCCGTCATCAACCAGTCTGTATAAGCTTTTAATCACATCCTTAGGGATTTTTCCCTCATTGTCTACCAATTTCAGGCCATAAGTGATTTTTTTCAACCGTTATTGATCAGCTAGGTACTGCATTTACATTTTTACATCGTAGCGGGAGATACGTGTTCCCGGCTTCAACTTTGGGTTATGCTCATAGCAGAGATGGCAATGGTAGATACCTCTAAATGAGAGAGGGTTATGGGTAATTTGTGCATCATCAAAAGCTTTATACCATTGTTGTGGAGAGACTACAAGTTGAGGGACGGGTGTATTTTTCCGTTTGGGACTTGGTCTTTATTCCCTCTAGATACAGTCTGAAATCATTGGAGAAAATGAGAGATGTGTGTACTACTGCCCCTGCTGAATGCAATCTGGTAGTATTTGAAAATTCTCTTCAGCTGATTACGGTAGCTTTAATCTAAAGTTTGATCTTACGTTGGTTTGATCTAAACTTAAGTTTCTCTCTCAATTGATCTCTATCTAGGGTTTTGGCCATGTAATTTCAGCAAAATAATATCATATCAGATCCAATCCCTCTTTTCAACCCTTCTCACAGTTGCAAATAAGTTCTTAGCAAACAGTTTCATCTTACTTTTCATTTAATCATATTGTAGCTTTTGTTTGATTGTGTTTGGCTGAGTCTAACTTTAGGTTGTGTTGTTGGGTTAAGCATAATTTTACGAAACTTCAATTTATTAGTGATGTTTTGGATAAATTTTGCATTTCATTTTTAGATAGTGTTTGGGTGAGCCTAATTTATTGTTGGGGAATTTGAATACATGCAGGTTCATATCTTGGTTGTGACAAAATATTTGTATCATGGAGGTCAAACAATCTTACCCCCCCCCCCCCCCCCCCCATTTCTGACTTTAATGTCACTTTGGATGAGGTAATAGAGTTTCTAATATCTAGGATAGTATTTAGGATTACTCTATACTTGAAACTTTCACATAATAAGTTCTTCACGTGATGATAAAACTTTTAGATTTGCGAGTTCTATTTAAAGAGGTTAAAGAAACATGCATGTACGATTTGTGGAAAATATGGAAATATTTGGGTTTACATATTATGTGGTTTCGTCGGATGTGGAAGGTATGGATTATTATTTATTTCTCTTAATTACTTTTATGTGTGAATAATATCATTTCTAGGTACTTATTACAACTTCAATTACATTTTCTAAATATTGTCTATCTTCCAATTTTTAGTGATAAAGAGGATCATGCCATAACGCATTCCATATTAGAAAAATGTCATTATTCTCTCGATGTAACAAATTTGAAAGTTTGTGATGTTATATCGGTTGGTCGGATTGAATAAATTATACAATTTGCTCAAATCATTTTTTTGTTTTACGTGGTTAGATTGATGGAGTGTTTGATTTCCGTTCTCGGGTTGATTATTCATCATGGATTCATGGCATTCACGGGTAAAGGTGTCGAAGGCACCCGTTATAATAGGTCACCACTAATAACTGTTAAATTTATAATCATACCAAAGTTACGCATAGAGGTTTTTGCGCCGAAGGTGCGTAAATGGACAATTTTGTAGCACCGAAGGCGTGTCGGCGTATTTAACGTGGCAAGCCACGAGTAGTACTAGTCTATATTACATTACACAATGGTGTTTTTCAGATAGACAAGTTTTCCATTGTCTCAAAGATAAAGAGTGGTTGGGATTTAAGGGAAAAAGAAAGATGGACGGCCTAGATTTATTCAACTCTCATTCTTAGGGGCACTTTCGACAAAATACCTAAAAGGGTAGTTAAATCTTATTGCTTCTTTTTATCTCTCCCATCTTAAGCCCGACTCTTCATCTCTTTATCTCTCCCATCTCTCCCAACTCTTCAACTCTTCATCTCTCCCAACTCTTCGTCTCTCTCTCTCTCTAAGCATCCAGGTCTATGATATTATAGTTTTTAAGAACATATCTCACATCATAATACAGGGACTTTATTCTGTTATACTATATTGATTTGAATGTAGTATTTTCTATATTTGTGATAAAGGGTTTCCGTAATAGGATTGAGTTAACATATACAGGGACTTTATTCTTCTCTACTATTTCCAACTCCTTCAAACCAAGTCAAACCATAATAATTTCCATAATAGAGAGAAGAACAAGAAGAAGAAGAGACTGTTAATGGCCATCTGCGCAACTGTCTTCCATACTTGCAAAACCATCATTTTCTCTCTTACTATTTCCTCAGTTTTTTAGGGAGCATGACCTCTAACTACTTTGAACCAGCCTACTGCCACAGCGTCGATCGCTACCAAGAACCATCCTTTTCTCTCTTACTCTTTCCTCAATTTTTTTAGGGAGCATGACCTCTAACTACTCTGAACGAGCCTACTGCCGCAGCGTTGATCGCTATCAAGATGCGGACTTAACTGCGAGAAAAGCTGATCGACATGACCACCGCACTTGCTACAAGAATGAAATAAGACCTCTCTATCTAACCCATTAACCTATATAATTTTGCGGGTTGTTTCGCCACTTGCCAGGATTCCTGACTTGCTCGGCATATGTATCTGCGGGGATCTCACGTGCCCGCAGGATTAATCGGGCAAAAAAAAATAAAAAAATAGGTATTAATATGCATCTTCCCGCCCATAAGATCTTCATAGTTATTAAGAGTACTTATGCCTACTCCATCATTAAGTATTTGTGGGTGAGATTATAAGTACTGGAATTGGCGACTTATTGGACCCTTTATTAACTTTAAAAATAAGAATGTAACAGTCTACCAACTTTGTATTTTCGGGCTAGGTTGTTATACAAATTTCTGGTCATTATCACTCTACCTTACCCTAGATTTATCATCAGAACCTGAATCAATCTCAAAAATTGGGTCTGCCTTCCATAATATATAGTTTAAACAAAATGGATAGTGCAAAAGAATCACAAATCTTCCATGAACCTTAGACAAATCTATAGAAAAATTTATGATAAAGATATTTAAGCAGACGTAAATATATAGTTTTAATTTGCTGGAAGATAATATGAAGTGAATCATAGTTAACTTGGATGAATATGTTTAGGCTATTAACCCCTGTGAAGAACTTGCAATCATTCAGTACTTGAATCCATGCAATCGTACATTCGTACTACATTCGGTTTCTCATACAAATAAACTCTGCCATGCATATGGGTAGGCTCAACATCCTTTTTATAGAGAATATTGAAATATTTCTCAAGTTTGCTTGGGCTGGATATGGGTAGGCTCCACATCCTTTGGCCTTCATTTCAGTATGAGTGATGGACTTCGCATGATAGTTTGTCTAAGTATTGAAATGACATGTGTCTGGTAAATACATGTTGCAGGACGCTAATAGAAATGCATCAGTACATCATTATGGTGTACATTTGTTATACACACGCTGAACTCCACCAGTAAAGAAATTACACTTGAAAGATATTAAGGTTGCTAGCCTGATGTCCACGATATGAATTAAGCATGTGCTCAAAGGCCTTACCAAAATTTGTCCGTGAACCGTGTTAGCCATCTCTGTAGTCGTAGAGTGATAGTCAAGTTCGATGTAACAATGCCTTCGACAAATTATCATGCATGATTTTAAAAATAAAGGATGGTCATCTGCTTTTCATAAAAAAACTGTGAATCAGGCTAAAACTATTTTTCTGAAAAAATCGAGTTAGCGTCGGGTGGGAGATTGTTGGATTTTCTATCTATACTGGCACTACTCAATATTTTATCTTTCGGTTCACGAGCACACATGTTAATAGGTCGTATAGGTGTTATTGGTTGTAATTGTTACACTAAGCTAAGGTAGGTGAGACCTAGTGTTACTCTTTATTAGGGCTTGAATGTATAATGGAAAGACCACTCAAATCTTATCAGGTTAAATAGAGAGGAAGCCCCTCTTGGAGGCTACAATACAGAATACCATCCCATTGAGGTCTACAGCCAATCCAAGGGAAGACTCCACTCAAAAACAGGTGATATAGATCCAGAGAGCATGAATAGAGGTTAATATAATCTCTTTTACATGTTAAGTTATTGATCATAGTTAATAATATGAAACTCTATAGTAATTAGATCACCATCAATGTTTAATGTATTTCTCTCTCTCTACTCTCTACTCTCTAAATATAGTTGATGTTGGTATTTTTGATACTTGTTGTTTTTATTTATATTTCCTGTTAACTTGCTGTTGGTGTTTGTTGTTATTGGTGTTCTTGACACACACAAAAAAAACCCATGATTTTACATTAACGACTTAGTTGTTTTGATTTATACTTCCTGTTAACTTGATGTTGGTACGTGTTTGTTGTTTTTGGTGTGCTTGATACAAAAAGAAACATACTGATCTTACATTAAAGACTTAGCTGTTTTCATTTATACTTGTTGTTAACTTGTTGTTGGTGTTTGTTGTTGTTGGCGTGCTTCATACAAAAAGAAACAAACTGATTTTACATTAAAGACTTAGCGAGTCATTTTAGATTAGGCAAGATTTGTAGAAAGTGAGGTATGGTTAAAGTCTGAACATTGGAGATCCCTTTAAGAAGCTTGGTTGCATAAGAAGATAGCTTGCTGTTGTATAATTGTTGGATTATATTAGCTGTTGTTGTAGTTGTTTGCTTATATAGTGGTTGGATACTTATTCATATATGGAAGGTACATCATGACTTAGTTGTTGGTATATAAATCATCATGACTTAGTAGTTGGTATATAAATCATTATGAATATTTACAGCAAAACCTTAAGGATGCATAACCCCATAAAGGTAATGCTTAAAGTTTTGAATGCCTAAATGTAGCTTACAATTATTTGGATGCTTAAACATATGCCGCAAATGTACGACTCATTATTTATGTCGATTGTGTATTTAAGACCTACTCTGCATCACGTTTATTTATTACTTTTGTTCTAGGTGATTTACTTGGATTCTAATTACTCATATGGCGAATAATGAAAACATTCCCGAGGTAAGTAAATGTTATACTTTATTGTACTTATGTGTGCTTTCTCCCATGTCTCTTCTTATGTTTGACTACCATAATATCGGAAAGATGACCATTTGTAAGCAACTCCTCTTTTTTGGAAAAAAGATTCCGATTGTTATTTACAAAATTGCCTAATAAAAGGTGTTTATTTACTCAATGTAAGATTACTTGTTTTATTTATTTTTTCTTCCAATATTTACGACTATTATATTTGGATTCGGTCGTCATTTCGGTACATGAGTTTTAGGATAATATATAGTGCATTAGAGGATGACATATAATATTTTTAATTGCTTACATAATATTATAGAGACATTGTGTGCCTACTTAATCTAAAAGGAGGGAGACAAATGATGTTTACTTTTGTTACGAGTAGTGATTTAGTTTTCATCGAGGGAGATGGATAGGTTTTAGTGTAACTTGATTCGGCCATAAACATTGATCTTACGGGTAGCATCGAAGGCGCGTCGACATTGTTACCGTGGCAAGTCACGGGTAGTACTAGTATGGTAACATCACACACAATTAACCAAATTGATTACCCAGGGCTAACAAGAACACAGCATTGCAACTCGTCCCTGCGTTATTACTTAATTTTCAACAAAATAATGAGTAGAGTTAATCAAGCTGAGCTAATGACCTTTGGGGAAGTTTGACTAATCACAATGAGCTAATGACCTTTGGGGTAGCTAGAATGAGGAGATAGGTTGTTGATGTCATGAAACCAAAAAATAGGGATCAAGATATTTATTACTTATCTCTTTGGGATTAAAACATAAACGAGAGAAGAAGTGAGAAGGTGAGAATGGTAGGTGAGGCAAAAGTCTCAACGGTGGGGCATCACAATTTAATATCAAAGTTTTCTAATCATCATAAACTATTATTAGGGTTTCTTTAGTACTCTAATTAAGTATTACACTTGTACGCTTTTGAAAATAATTTCTTTAGATCATGTTCCTGTGTAATCATGTTTCAGTGATTAAGCATCTCTATCAAGGCCTAGAAATAAATCAAGTCAAATAGTATTTTACTTGAACCTGATCCATTCTGTAATCTGTTTTGTAACAAAATTGGACTCAAACTCAATCTGATGGATATTGGATAATTCATTCGGTAACGCAGTGAGTACAAAAAAAGTGAGAAATCCAAATGTTCTTATCGTGTACTGTAATTACATCATTCGGGTTCTTTTACAGTGTGATGTAGCATCCCTTATGCCTTTACTTGTTACTGAGTATGGTGCTGATGCTGACCGCAGAGAGGGTGACTTCTCGATGTATGCATATCGTTCATTACCATTCCAATACAGAATAACCCGATTTGTGCATGCATGCGACCAACTGTCACCTGAACAAAAGTATTCAACTAAAATAAGTACCTTTGTATTCTCAACTCATCAACTAGGGCTTTGCCAATTTCCACCAGCATAACAACCTTGTATAGACATGCACATAAAACATTGATTATATTCATACAAATCTCATGTATATGCCCGCTTACATTGACATATCTCATGAATTACTCGTCCATATCATATTTCTACAAAAGAAGGAAGATATCTGCTTAAACTGCTAGTCGAAAGAATTAACACAACAAGCGTTTAGCCTTGATCTGCTTTACCATTCCAGAAAAATGAGATCTTGCCAGTCTAAGTCCAGTAAGCATGTAAAGTTTAAAGAGAGGAATGGATTCTATAGGACTTCAATGGAATGAGAAGTTAAGTTCTTTTGTTATGAAAAGTCTACATAATCATAAGGTTAGAATGAATACATATTCAAAATTTCACAATGGCTTCTCCTTTTAAATTTCTCTCACTCTGAGAGTTTTTAGTCAAAAAAATTCTTAATCAAGGGTTAAAGAGAAAAAAAACCTTCTCTTTTTATTAAAAGGGTGTCAGTGTTAGACTGTCTTCTGCACAATGGAAAAATAAATTTATATTCCCTGTTTTTCCTAACAAACCGAACACGAGAAAAATGGTTTGATGTGTTACTATTTCTTGGTTTTCCACAGACACAATGCTTTATATGCAATTTTATTTTTTTGGAGTAAAATGAAAGGTGACGTCGTCAACAAAATTGTTAAAGAGAACCGTATTCGTGCCCATACGTAGGAATTTTAAATACATTGTAGGAAAAATAATTAAATGATGAAAACGTAATAGCTTTGTTTTATACCTCTTTGGCTTGTCTTAACATCAAATGAAAATAATAACTGAACAAAAAATAATTTACGACAATGGTGTCTTAACATTCTGCAATTTTTTCCGAAGGGGGTTAACTCATGTTTAAAATCCTGCAAATTAGTGATAAACCAAACCATTTTTTCTATGATCATTTCACTATCTCCTCACTTTTAGACTTGGACTGGAATTCATGTTCCTGTTATATTGTTTTGTTTAAGAATAGACTTGAGATGTTATTTTAAGTGTTACAGGTTATTGTGAAGTATGACTTCTCATCTGCAAATTTTTAGGATTTTTCCGAATCCAAGTTTATCCAAATTGCTGGCAGTGCAAAACTTAGTAGCATTCCCAATTTGTAACCACGCTTAGAACTCAATAATATTTTCTAGCAATTATATCATCAAAATGACGTCACTCGGTGTTGAAACACCTAGATATCATCAAATATTGAGAACGTAAATTACCTAGTGCAAGAGTTAACTGGAATGAACCTTCTGTGAACTTGGTCGTCACTTGGTTCAGTAGTATAACCTAATAAGGGGAAAACACGAAGATAAGTATGAATAAAAGAAAGTAAAGATAACAAAGAAACTATCAAATTTATCAAGATACAAATGGTATGAGTCTAAGAAAGCATTTTCAAGTTGTAATTCTAGGGTCAATACTTTGAAATTTACAATTTTACTCTTATCTTATTATAAGCAATATTGAAAAAAATATCAACATATTTTATATGAGTACGAGGTTGGAGGGAAGCCTAAGAGCTCGTTGAATTTAGTCAACTTATAGGACTGTAATTGAACAACCCTTAGTCAATTTGAGAAAATGGAAAAATACTACATGGACATAGATTTTCTACATGGGAGGGGGTGGTACTTGAGGAATTAAAGCAGCAACAATCTTCATGATCTTATAAAGTCTAGCATAGATTTTGAAAAGTTTGGAAGAAAAGAAAGCCTGAAGACTGAATTCTGAGCTGACTCAACAAGTAATGTTCGAGGTTTCAGAAAAAAGCACTTTCAAAATTTATCTCAGATAGTATTTTTAGCGTGGGCTTAAAACACAGAGATCGTTTTCATCGTAAGGGTATCAACTATAGCTGCCGCGAATCAGATTTAGATTTGAAAACATATAAATGAAGGCTCACAGCATTAAGGAGCCAATGCATGAGTAATGGGGGATTTCCAATTTGAAGAAAGGGGAGTTGTATTTCTACAGAGAACAGAAGTCCAAATATGGACAACTAAAGGTGGAACAAGTCATCTAGGAAGATTTTGGCAGTGGACCTGGAAAGGGTCCATTTTAAGACTAAAAATGTTAAAAACTACGCGAAAGCAGCAACCTAATTCACAATTAAACCAACCTAAAACTGGCATTTGAATTAAACTCACTTAATCACTTAAAAATAAAGGCCAGACGGTTTATGAGTTTTACCCCAAACTCTACATAACTCTCTAAGGCTAAGCCTTTCTCTCACTTAAAGCAATATAACAAATAAACTAAGCTTAGGATCTCTTTTATAAGAGAAGAGACCTAGCACAAATAGAAACCCTAATACTAATATAATTAGGAAACTAGTTCTATTATTCAAGGAATTAAATTAAATAGAAACAACTAAATAAAAAAAGGTGTGCACACGACGTACGAGACGTGCTACTTGTGGTCGTGGATTCCTATCAAAAGAAAGAAAGAAAACATATTTTTAGTATGGAGGTACATATCAATTCAACCAAAATAGAAGAAAAAATTGAGCAGCCAAGATGGTGGGAGTAACTGAGATAATGGAAAGCAGAAGTGAGAGTGCCCTAGGTGATTTTTTCACCCTAACCCATGGCTTAAATATCAGCCCGACGTCTCGGTTTTGAAAGAGGGCGATACCTAATATCGCTAAAAAAAATTGTGCATGGATGGTAATGTATCGTCTGGCATATCGCGAAATATCGGGGTGTATCGTTGTTGGAGTATATGTGTGCATATACGCATATACTAGTATAGTCTCACATTGAGTAAGAATAGACGTAGTTTGGAGAGTCCCTATTATATAAAGGGAGTCTATTGATAATTAGATTATATCTTAGACTCCCTTTATATAATAGGGGATCTCTAAACTACTTTTATTCTTACTCAATGTGGGACTATACTAGTATATGTGTATATGCACACATATACTCCAGCAATCGTGAGATATCGCCGACAGTCCACGATATATCGGGCGATACATGACAAAAAAAAAAAAAAAAACTTTAATATTTGTTTTTTTAACTTCTACGTTTCTACCACACCTTAACTTATGAGTTCTCCAAAGTACTCATATATATAAATATAATGTATTGTTTCAATGATGTTTAGTTTTTCAAAACAAAATATATAATAATTTATCATTCCGATAATTAAAGTAATAATTTATTTTTTCAAGATCATTGCAGGGACATATGCTATATAGATAACACATAAGTACCAATGCATCATGTAGTGATTAAAATAAGAGTATTGGAACTGTTCTATAAAGAAGACACCTAGTTATAGTAGTGGTAGGCTGAGTCTAGGATTATGTTGTGTGAGCTCTCCACAAGAAAACACCTTATGTTATAGTAGAGTTAATAGCCGATTGCTTTTCAAAAAAAGAGTTAATAGCCGATGAAGTCAAAAGCAACGGTGGTTGGTAGGGGTTGGGGGCTAAGGAAGACTTATTCTGGAGCCTGACATATGCAACTTTGCTAACGTCCCCAACGCTATTTCCAAAGGTTAGTGGCAAAATTAAGATATTACAAAATTAAACATTTGTGAAATGATATATAAGTTTCTTACTATACAAAATGATCATAAAATAGGGCGTGTAGAATTGCATGAATTTTCATTTGATTTTAATAGAATTTTGACTTAATACCTCATGTAAAATAAATATGTAAATCTCTTAAATACATTTTAGGCATTCAACATATTGCGCCTAACTATGTTTTAAGAACAAAAAAAGAGTGATAAAGTTCCAAGAGCAATGAATGCATGAAAAGAAGTAATAGGCTTATAACTCTCATTAAAATAGGTTGGAGAGTAAAGATGTTATGATATACTAGTATACCGCATGACAGTGTGACCAACCTTTGAATTCTTTTAGTGACATTTTGGTTGATGCATCCAAAAGACAAAATAAAACTAGTTGAAACATAGTTCAATCTTAATACAATTTCCACTCACCATTTGACCCCATAAACAGGATATAGTAGCAATTGCCCCTAAAAGCATAACTGCGGGTTCATACGAGTGGAGCGATGGGATTGCGGATTCATACGAGTGGAGCGATGGGATTGGATTACATGTCGTTTCTTAAAACTGATGTCTCTTATTTTCTTTGGTTAGTATTTTCTATTTTAGAATCATTAGCAAGGTCTTCAATCAACATATCTAAATACATTAAGATAGAGAGATACATCTGCCAAGACATACTCAATCTAGGTGAAGCACTTAATCAAGTTGTCATTAACGGTTAATGAGATAGACCTAGAAAAAGACAATTGCTCTCTATGGCCATAAATCACATGATAAATATTTCCAATGGTTTAAAACAACATCGTAAAGCACATAAACAGGGATCTCTTAATTGAAGGAAAGATGAAAAGGTTTGCAAGATTGTTGGAAGCGGAGATCATTTTTTTTTTTAAGAGAAGAGAGAGAGAAAGATGATAAGAGAGTTTGAAGGAGATTACGAGGACATGAGAGAAGTTTTGATTAGGGGGCATCCCCAGTTTTGTATCTTTTTATTTTTTTGGTATATATTAGGGGTATCCCCAGCTTACTTGCAAAAAAAAAAGCGATAAGTTTTGATTTAAAGAGCAATTAATTGTAGTTCATGGATTCCTTAAAATTTGCCCACAAGAGACAAGTTAATCATCTTTTATTTCCATTTATTTCTTTTTCAAAATTGAGAGAGTAATCCTCACGCAAGTAGAGAAGATAGAGAGTGAAAAGGTGAGAAAAAAAAGGAGATTTGAGGGATTATTTCCTTTACAATAATATTACCAAAATGACCAAATTTGTTTATACCTTTTTTCAAACTTTCACCAAGAAAATAATTGAAATTAAAAACAAAAGGGGTATTTTAGAGATGCAAAATGCTTCAATCAGACTACCATAACTACCCAAGTGACATTTCCCCACGAAGTTGAAAGACAAGAGACCCCCGATACGTATCGGTCGGTCTGATAAACAATTATTATTAGTCTTTAAAACAACTGCATTTAATTATGTAAAACTAGAATTCAAAACTGTCCATATATTCATTATAAATGAAGCATTAGTGATTTTGATGCCACAATTGCTGTCACTGACCAAGCTTTTAAATGGGCATTAATTATTGAGGGTAAACATGTCAGAAACTAATTTCTTTAAATATTTTAAAAATCAAGCTGACTATGTAGATTTCCCATGCCATTAATTAATTTTGCCATATGATTCATTTTAAACACTTGTACGAACTTACAGTTTATAATATGCCTATTGCAGATAGCTAAAGATACTGCATGGGAACATTGCACGCCAGTGGAAGAAAATGATAAATATGCTACCATGTGCAATTATTGCAACAAAGAATTTAAGAGTGGCGGGATGACTAAAATAAAGAAGCATTTAGCAAGTATAATAGGGGAGGCTATCAAATGTGACAACATACCTGACGCAGTTAAAAAAAGATGATAAACAAACAAATTGATGGGGGCCAAGAAAAAGTTGCAGATAATCATAAGAGAAAGAAAGATGTTAGCTCAAGGATGAGTTAACATGGCCTTGTGGATTATGACTGATAATCCAGATTACAAGGAAAAAATTGAGCGTGCACGTCAGGAAAACAAGGACCTCAATTTTAGACAAGCAGTGAGACAATCTCGTGAAGAACATCGAGTGAGGGAATGGAACGAACATCAAATGTAATCACTTCGAAGATCGGGAATTAGGAGATCAACTCGTAAGCATGGAGGTAGCTCGCAATTGGGAAACAACACGAGTGATAGTAGTCAAACACATGTTGGGGACGACTTCTGAAAAGCAAGACTTGTCGTCAAACTCCAATTGGGGATTACACTACGAGGATACCTTGTGTTAACCCACATTTACAAAGTGGTGTGGGCACTCGGCCTACAATAGAGTAGAGGGTTAAGAAAACTTCAAAAATTAAGAAGTTTAAGGGTATCAGGCTCTTATGGTTCATTATGTTGGGTACTCTCCACTTGGTTTTACAAAGAATTCTTACACAAAAGCAACTTTCGAGTATGGTAGGAAGTGCGGTCCAAAATTTGAAATATCTAGTATATATGAGGTGATGAACCCATTACCTGATGACATAGAAAACGAAGTCGACACGTATATTGCGGGTCAACACAAGGCTTGGGGAACTTATGGTGTAACCATAATGAGTGATGGGTGGACAGGAACAACAAGAATGCCGCGTATCGACTTTATGGTTTATTGTAACGGTAAGATGGTGTTCTTAAAGTCGGTTGATGCCTCCAATCAAGAAACAAATCACAAGTTCTTGCTAGGCAAGATGTGATTGATCAAGTCGGGAGGGACAATATTGTGCAAATCGTTACCGACCAAGGGTCGGCATTCAAAAAAGCAAGCCAAAGCCTGATGAAAGATGACGAATATAATATATTTTGAGATCCATGTGCGTGCCACTGCATAGACCTAATTTTGAGAGATCTTGGTAAGACAAATATAAGTATATATACAACCATGGCCGGTAATTATATTACATTGACAATGTATATTTTCATTTAAATATTACATAATAATTATAGTAATATTTTTAAAAATATTGCAGGGTTCTTGCAATGATGAGAGAGAAGTGCGGTGGTGATATAGTAAGACTTGCGCTGACTCAATTTGCAACAAACTATAATGCGCAAAAAAGCCTACTCGACAAAAAAAAGAATATTCGCCAAATGTTTACCGCTGCATTTGAAGCACTAATGTACATCAGAAGCAAGAGAGAAGTAAAATTTTCTTCATCACTCTACTCCAACATATACGAAGCAAATTATACAAAACTCTTTTCGTTTCAAGCACAGGTCGTATCCTCTAATTTACTTTGTGTGTGTGCGTAAGAGGGAGGGGGTGTAGTTGCTCGCCATTGAAGGTAAATTGATCAATCATGTTCTCAACTCCATGCCTATTGACTTACTCTCAAGTATATATATGCCTAAAATGCTATAAAAGGAAACTCTATTTGTTTGTTTTTTTTGTTTTTTTTTTTGAAGAAAACCCAAAAAAGAAAGGGGTTTATACATAAATACTTGCAAATCAAAAGGGAAGGGAGGTTAGGCATAAGGGATCTTGGTGACTAGATCCAGCTTTCTTCTTAAGAAGCGCGGCCATTTCTTGCATAAAAATACTTTTTGGTTAGGTGTTGGATAGCAGGCATTATCCCATCTTCCATCAGTTGAAAAAATTGAAAGGCTAGGTCTGGTAACTGCCTCATGGTAGCAGAAATAGTTACATAAAAAATAATTGTTGCCTTACAATCTCTCATGCCTAAAATCAAATGTACTAAACCCTAACTTTCACAGATAGCTTGTCTTACAAGTTCTTAGGATTGCAAACAACTTTATTTGGTTGAAGTGGATTGCCTATCACTGCTAGCTAGTACAATAAGATTGGCACTTAAATCTCTCAAATATAGAGGGGCTTGGCAGGAGATTGTAAACAATGTCAACAGTTACTGATCAAGCTATGGCATATATTTAGAGAAGCACACTGTACAGCAGACAGTCTGGTAAAAGTGGGAACTGAGCAGTTAACTGCTGAGTTTTGGAGCATGTTGTACCTTCATAAATCAACAAGGGCTGCCTTCATTCTTGGCAAGATGGGAGTAGCTAGTTTCAGGAGATGAGTTTTATTTAACTTAATATTGTGATAGTACTGTGAGCTTGTATCTTGTTCAGAGGCCAGGCTTTTGATCCTCTTGTATTTATCTTTCCTCATACCAACAAAACCAAAATTTTGCTCAACAAAATAAAATAAAGTTGAGCAGTCATAAGATTATGGACTGTCATAAGATGAATTGGTAAACCTAGATAGGCTAGAAGATTGAGAAACAATATATCTTTTGAATAGAAGGAGACCTACAAGATATATTCATTTTGAATATGTTTACACAGTGTTATCACTTGTATCTCCTTTACTAAATAAAATTTTCAATTTCATTTATTACATTAACAAAAAGAAGTTGAAAGGTTCGGTTATATAAGGCAAGTTCTAGCTATCAAGACCACACAACGGTCCCTACCCCACGTCGCAGACTTCTGCATAAAAAATAGTAGGCTTAGCTAGCCACTAGTATGACAGAATGTTGCATTATAAATAGGATAAACTTTAAGTAACTTTGCCACCCTAAGAACAGACTGGATCAACACATTTTTTTAAGCACGGAATGGATTAACACAATACATATGATGTTCGATATTGGTAAAAAGGAAAGACTTAAAGGAGGAAACTAAATACTTTAGTAATAAAGACATAAGTTAATCATACATGAAGCTAAGTTAAAAGGCTCTTATTAGGAAAGAGACGAAGGTTATAGTTACCGCTAAGCTGAACTTTTTTGCAAGTTTCATCAGCTTCAAAGCCATTCCACTGAGTACTCGAGTCCTAAGAGCCATATCATCAAAATCTTGGCGGAAATGAAAAGTGACACTATCAATAATAACAATTTTAACCTGCAGTATATCGAAATAAATAGAATTATATTACAAACCAAACCCCAATTACAAATACATGTGACATAAAGTGCCATGCAAACTACACTCAACATCAATAGATATGCATTGTTCTAAGAATAATTGTGACGATCAGAGCTGATCTGAACATGAGCAAATTATGTTCCGGGTATCTCTTTCCCTTTAATTTGCAACAACTGCCAAAATAGCCTTGTTAAGTTTCGGCACCAATTTGTAAATGGAGTCTTATTAATATTTCAGGGACATCTATCATTTCCCAAACATGGAACAACAAAGCATAGATTTGCAAAAGGCTGGATATCAGGAAATGTGGGAAGCTATGAAGAAAATATGCATATTATTAGAAGTTTAGTTAACATCGCGACATTTAATATTACACTAGATTACACCAATACAAAATTACATATTTATGAAATTCTTTGATGTAGTGCAAATTATGCAAGGGCAAGTGTTACTCATTTTTCAAGTTAGTTACAATGTGCAAGACACATTAACCATTAACAACTAATGTATGAGTGAAGTTTATGGAATGACAGTAAAGAGTACTTCTTTATAGGATTAATTAAAATTTGCCGTACTCCTCTCCTCATCTCTTTCTTCCAGCCCTAAAATATGCGCTTCATTTGAAGTTCAATCCTCATAATGTGGAAATTAGTGGTGTACGTGTGGCAAATATTTAGAAATTGAGTTCCATTCTTACAGCAATAGCAAGGAAATTAATAAAAGCATATATCTTAATATTGGTAGCTCTAAGGTGATACAGAAATCATTCAAGTGGTATAAGATCTTGAACAGTATGGGAATTTGTGCTTGACGAGGACACCATGGCACCTGCATGAGTATCGGTTATATTGGAGGTCATGCCACTCATATATCCTGACTCATAGCCTATTTTCTTCAATATTTCTCTCTTCCCTCTTGTTTTAGGCTATAATTCAAACGTTCTACTTGTGAGAGGGGCATATAATTTGGATCCATGAATTAGAGAAGGTCATCTCGAAACTGAAGTTTATACGTATTCTAGAAAGAAAACAGATATAGTCAACTAAAAGAGGGAAGTGGTAGTTTCTTATGCGAGGCAAATCAGTACTTTTATTTTCAAGCCTCATTGGAAAAATCAGAAAAAATAGATCTACCTTTTAGAAAAGATATCCCTTTAGATAGATAACTTACAAAATTAAACAAAATGATATCACATATGTGCATTAGATGCTTGTTTGTTTGTTTTTTGAAATTGAAATGGACATAACATATGTGTTTTACCTACATCTTTATGCTCTGAAATGAACTTCTCTAAGTAATTTATCACTGCAATTTGCTCTGTATAGCTGCAGATCCGGAAATAGAATATGTTTGCAAGGAAACTATTCGGCTGCAATTTCTCTTTACATGCTTGAAAATCTGTATGTTGAAAATTATGATTCTCCATAATGTCCTCTACGCACGATTTGGCAATTTGAAACACACGCTCAACCATAAAACTGCCTTCCGTATCTGGAAATCAATTCAGGTATGACATTTCAGATTCAACACTTAAGCAGACAGTATCAAAATGCTCTATGAAGTGTAAGCATTTACCTATATAAATTGCCTTCCCTCCTAGGCCACCACAGTCAATTGGAATTTGAACATTAACTGCAAGTTGAATCCTGAAAATTCTGATACCAGTTAACATCCTAACAGGGAATGCAATTTTACTGGTGAAGATAACAAGCTGAGAAACCATACCCGAGCTGTGTTTTGCCGATGCCTGGAACTCCCCCTGGAAAGTTGGATGTCAAGATCAACTAAGAAGTATAAAGAAAACTTTCATTTCACATAATGAAAAGAATCTGTATCAATATGATTCTGCAACAAATGATCCACGAATAAAACTAACCAATTTCAGTAACCTCCTTGCAATTAATTCCGCCACCCAAAATGTTATCTAGGTCTCCACATGAGGTTGTAATATGTGGAGCGAAGTCCTCCTCGTATAAAATGTCCCAGGCAGTTTGTGCACCTGAAAATAATAAATTAGAAAATTTTGATTGCTCTCAATTGCTTAACAAATGTTTAGCAGCTCTTTACACATTTGTAAGTTTATATATCAGTTTCCTCACATCCCGTGACTAATCAGATGAGACTATGCCGAAAATCGAAATCAACTAAAATTACCTGCGGTATATTAGAAGCTGAAAATGCAGTTATATGGGACAGAGGGATAATGAATGAAGTAACCTTTATAATTTGCCAATATAATAATGGTCATCTTATTTTCCTTTGTATATGTAAATATGACTTGGTTCGATAACTCATTCACCTCCAAACTCATCGATCCGAGATCGCTCAACCTTACTAGCTAATTAAACTTTACATTATTTCCCCTAACAATATTCAATTCGCATCTGACAAACCCTCGCCACCCACCTCATTAACTTGCAAAGATAATAATGAACCATGAAGTTAAAAATTTCTGTAGATTATCTTACATCAAATTTAGTTGAGCATTGTTTTTACACTAACAAGTTATTTAGAGGTGTAGCAGCAAAAACAAAGTAGCTAGCCCAGCTGGAATGAATCTTGTCCCAATTACTTAAGATATGACAAGTTTTACCGCAAAAGCCCTAAATTTAGTAGAAATGAAAACTTGACACCCTTTACAAGGTACCCATTTATTCCCTAGGATAGGGTGTCGGCGTGTCGCCCTCAAAAATTCGATTTAGCTAGTAAATATCCATAGATATATATATCAAACCACAAAATGATAAAATATTTATTAGTTTATCCAGTCTACAAGATGTCGATTTTCGAATAAAGCTGAGCATTTCCCAAAACGATAGATGTTTATTGGTGATCCCCCACAATAATCAAAACAACCACCAAGAAATTACAACAATAGGGTCACCGAAAGGAAACTAGAAATTGCACAAACGTGTAAAACAGCGCAATAAAACCTTACCACTAACAATCCATTGCTTTGGGTCTGATTTGTCGAATCTACCACTTTGGTTCGCAACATTGAGAATCTCCACTGCTTCATTGTGAGAAACACTTATATCTGCGAAGGTGTTTGATCAAATGCGTAACAGAAAAAAGCATAAGATTGGATTGAAATGCATTGAATCAAACAGTACCTCTAGCAAGATCGATGGGAGAGACCGATAAGAGCGAAGATATCTTAGTGTATCCAGATGATATCAGCTTCGATCTCTGCGATGGTGACAGAGGTAGAGCACACACTTCCATTTTACAACGACGACAAGTTGCAAACTGAGTCGACTCAACTCAATTGAGGTCTGAAACCCTCACTCACTCGCGAGTCAGATTTGGTTTTCTTTTGGAAGGAGTTTCCCGATTGAAAGAGGGAGAGAGGGAGAACTAATGGAGATAAAAGGAGTTGGGCTAATTTATGGGTATCACACTATTTGCAATGGGCCTCCAGTCCACTAATATTTTACTTTTCCGTTGTCTCCGCAAATCACTAGAGATTGGAGATGGAGGATATGCGAAGAGTGACTGGCGGACGGACAAAATTTGAGACATCTTTCTATTAAAACACTCCAGGTGCATACTTACCTACAAAAAGATGAATAATAATCTTCTTGGAGATTGGTGTTGCCGTATGAGCATCAACTCTTACTTTGAACGATCAATATTATGTCAGGTAAAGGAGGATTGGAGGAATTCGGATGGAAGTCTGGGTGATATGATAAAAGTCGGATGATAGGCTTATAATCTGGATTTTCATCCTAAACAAACTAGTAAGATCCGGATGCAATCTGGATGGCCTTATGATCCGAATTTACATCCGGATGTAAATACTTAGAAGTCGTTTCGACCATTGGTTTTGCCTCTTGATCCGTGTTGATGTAATAAGTCTCCCAAGTATATAAGGGAGACTTAGGGTATTTCTTTGCAACCTTTGGTTAGATCTTTTTAGTAGAGGTATTCTTGAGAGAAAAACCTCATTTGTTTGTAAGATTGTAACCTTAGATCTTGGAATAAACTCTCTATCTCTTTGTGTGTGGAGTAAGGCAATTGCCTAACCACCCTAAATTCTTGTTATTGGTTTTGGTTGTGTATTCCCTTTAGATTATTTGTAGCTAATCGAATCGAATCGGAGTTCGGCTTCCGCGGCGCGGCTCAACAATTGGTATCAGAGCGAGGTTGTTTCCTCGGTGGTGCTCAGAATTGAGGTAACGTCGACTTATCTCGATTTTATTTGGGTTTTTTTATTTCGGTTAGTGTATGAAAATTGGGGGAATCATGGTAGAAGGAGATGAACCTAGTTCCTCAGTCCTAAATAAAATACAACGGTGATGTTTAACAACGCAAATATAGAAGTTGAGAAATTCAATAACACCAATAACTTTGGCATGTGGCGATACGAGGTTATTGATGCGCTAAGTCAATAAGACTTAGATGAGGTGTTGGAAGATAAACCAGATGAGGTAGAGAAGAGTGTTTGAAAGAAGATAAACAAGAGGGCTTGTGGTCAAATTCGTTCATGCCTTACTCAAGATAAAAAATACCTTGTAATAAACGAAACCTCGACAAATAAAATTTGGAGGATTCTTGAGGAAAAATATTTGGTGAAAAGCATCCAAAATCGACTCCATTTGAAGATGAAGTTTTACCGCTTCACGCTGAGACAATGGATTTTTATGTTAGAGCATTTGAATGATTTCACCAAGTTATTAGCCGACTTAGCGAACCTAGAGGAAATTGTTGACGATGAAGACAACACACTTTTGTTCTTGAACTCGTTTCTCGAAGAGTACGAATATTTTATTACGACGATAACGTACAGGAAGAGTTCTTTGCAATACTCCAATGTAACTATGGCAGTGGTGAACAATGATTACTAGAGGAAGGAAAAATGTGAGTTTAATGAGTTGGCGTCCGAGGTATTGATGATTAGAGGAAGGTCTTCGAACAAAGGGAAGTCTAGTGGTAACAACTTTTGTGTCTTGAGCAACATTTACACCACGAATTTAAGGTCGTGGTGTAAATAACAACAATTTGTAAAGAGACGAGTCATTGGAAAAATGAATGTCCCGCGCTTGTTAAAAAAAAGAAATGTGGGAAATCGGGCTCTTCGATAATTGTTACTCAAGACATGGCAAACGAAGGTAATAATTCTGACTTTTCTTTAACTATATCATCAAGTACACGTGTTGTTAATTCAAAAGAATGGATCTTAAATTTGGGTGCTACTTATCATATTTGTCCCGAAAGGGGTTGTTTTTCTAGTTTGAAATGGTTAGAAGGTAGAGTTGTGTTGATGGGAATTGATGATTCCTATCGCGTAATGGAGATAGGTATCATTCGTCTAAAGTTGCACAATGGGTTGGTTAAATAAAGAGATTAAGGAGGTTCTGTATATTCCGACGATGAAGAAGAACATTATCTCAACAGATATACTTGAAGTGAAAGGATACAAGGTTGTGTCTGAGAATGATGTGAAGAAGGTTCTTAAGGGAGGCATGGTTGTGTTGAAGGGTCAAAGAAGAACTAACAATTTGTACTATTTGGATGGTGAGGTTGCTACTGCGGGAAGTGAGGAGGCCACTTCGTGAGATACCACTAAACTATAGCATATGTGTTTAGTGCATGTGGGGAAAAAGTCTTTGAGAGTTCTTGTGAACCAGAGGCTATTGAAGGGTGCCAAGGCATGCAAGTTAGACTTCTATGAACATTGTGTTACGTGCAAGAAGACAAGGGTAAAGTTTGGCACAACTATCCACCGTACTCGTTGAATCCTTGATTATGTTCATACAGATGTTTGGGGACCCTCCAGGAATGCATCACTTGGGGGCAAACATTACTTTGTGTCTTTTGTGGATAATTTTTCTAGGCGGGTATGGGTATATATCATGAGGAGGAAAGATGAAGTCCTAGAAATTTTCATGACGTGGAAGAAGTTGCTAGAAACTCAAATTGGCGAAAAGTTCAAGTTGCTCCGTTCGAATAATGGTGTGGAGTATACAAGTGATCCGTTCTTGTAAGTATGTCAGGATAAGGGGATCGTTCGACATTTCACAGTTAGAGAGACACCGTAACAAATTGGGGTAGCAGAACGCATAAATCGTATTTTGTTAGAGAATGTACGATGTATGTTGTCCAATTCTGGGTTGGGCTAGGCGTCTGGGTTGAGGCTTTGACATATGCATACTACCTTGTTAATAGGTTGCCTTCGGCTACAATTGAGGGTAAGACACCAATGGAAGCTTGGTCGGGAGAACCTACTTCAGATTATGATTTTCTTCGTATATTTGGGTGTCCGGCATACTATCATGTCAAAGATGGTAAGTTAGATCCTCGAGTAAGGAAGACCATTTTTTTGGGTAAGAAGAAGGGTGTAAAAGACTATAAGTTATGAGATACAAGAGACCATTCTGAGCATAGATGTCACTTTTGATGAGGCTTCTCTGATAAAGTCACATGTCTCTAAGCACGAAAAGAAGGCGATAAGCGAGGTTTTGCAGCGGGTGGAGATTGATGCGTCTTCGCATGGTCTAGATAGTTCTATACTAAAAAGGGTGTCATCTAATAATAACGGGTGATGAGCCATTGGTTTATGTTCCAGATGATGATGACATAGACAAGAGTAGAGCATTTGGTAGTACGAATGATGAGACTCCAGTTATGGAGTCAATAACAACTAGTAAACCAAAGAGAAATGTGACTAAGCCGAAATGGCTTATAAAGGACATGGTATTTCCAAAGGCGAAGGCCATGGTAGTTGTAGTAGCTTATTCCGCATCTCGAACTTATGCTTCATCTTCGAACTACATACGAACTTTTGACTTCAATAACAGAGCACGTGGCACAATCAGAAATAAGATAACAACGTCAGGAAACACATACAACAAGAGTTTTTTTAACCAATACCACTCATCCCTGATGCTACTCGTGCTATTGCTTGAGAGCCATCTTGTAATAGCTTATTTTATATCTTAGACTCAAAGCCTCATCCTCGACCTCATCAACATATAGGAAACACTACTAAAATGATATTCAATATTCCTCAGTTCGAGTCATCGCTTTCGACCTCCACATCAGCAGTTCAATTTATGCAAGTGTACAGTCATCAATAGAGCCGTTGTACAGCAACAGAGGTCAAGACATTACATCATCTGGTCAAAGAATATATTACATCTACTTTGTAACGTCCACCATTAAGAATCTAAATGGTCATCAAACGGTTATATTATAAGACCTATACATATGACCAAAAAACTACAGATTAAAGACATGCAATTCTATACAGAAGAATCCCCACTCCAAAACTCCATATACTCACAGAGTGCTCATTGTAATAAGTTAGCAACTTCAATAAAATCATCTTCTCTTTCTCAAAATCCTCAAGAGAGTTCATGGTTTTTAACCTATCCAAAGGTTTTCTACGCTAAATTATCTTGTTGATTATTATTTACTGTTCTTGAGCGTTCTAGAGACATTTGGTGTAAAGGTTAAGTTTGAATCCCATAATTAGGCCATTACATTTGGCACTGTCTGTGGGAATCGAAGCTCTCAAATCCATTGTCTCAAAAACCACTAATCATCTCCTTTCAGAATGTCATTTCTAGGTCAGAGCATGCCAATAGTTCAAGCATAAGAAAATGCCACACTAGCAGATCTGCGGGCCACCTTAAATTCTGAAATAGAAAGACGTGCTTCTTTGAAGTAATGGCTGGTGAGTGTACATGACGCACTGAAGGTTCTACAGGGTCAGCAAGTCGCCGCCCAGAAGAACAAAGCCGTGAAACCTGAAGGCTCGCGAATTTATGTTCATGACAGAATAAGACCTCCCCCGAAAGGCAATCACGTAAGAGGTGCGCTTCGATCTAACCATCATCAACAGGAAATAAAACCCATCCCGGTTCAGGAGGCTCACTAGGAAGTAGATGGCGGCCCAGTAGGAGTCAAACAGATTAAAAATCTACCTTCGATCTAACCATCATCAACAGGAAATGGAACCCATTCCAGTTTAGGAGACCCATACTAGGAAGTAGATTGTGGCCCAGCAGGAGTCAAACAGATTGAAAATCTACCTCGAAGAGTTTGAGTCTCAACAAAAGAACGTCTAAGTAAAGAAAGTGGTGACCATAATCCTGGAGAAGGATGTGTCACCCACCCGACTACCGCAGGTCGACAATACATGACTCAGGAACATGCCGAGAGATGAATCAAAGAAATGCTCGAAGCTCAGACCCCGACTTAAGGAATCCACAACAGATCACAGAAAAGCCCGATCGCACAGGAGCTATTGGATGGCGAAGTCCCCACCAGATTCCAGACTCCAATGATCCGCAAATACAAAGGAACAGATCGAGTGAAGCACGTCCAAGAATTATAGGACGCCTTAGGCCTACATTCTACGTCCAACCACATTCTTTGCCGGCTTTTCCCTACCAGGTTGTCCGGAGAACCTCTACGATGGTTCCACACACTACCTGAAGGATCTATTACAACTTTCGAACAACTGTGATAACTCTTCGTCAAGAACTAATCGCAGAACAAAGACAAAGAAGATAATCTATACTCCCTTATCAGCCTTAAGCAGATGCCAGGTGAGAAGCTCGAGACGTTCACTAAGAAGTTCTTGGAGTTAGCTCGAAAAGTAGATCGGCTCGACCAGAAGATTATCATTTCGGCTTTCACCAATACGTTACTTGTTGATGGAAGGGCAAAGGAATACCTCGTCCTCAACAAACCAACAACTCTGGAAGACATGATCGAAAAGGTCAACGGTTATATTGACCTGGAAAGAATGGTGTATGACAGATAAAAACCCTAGAAGTCAATATTAATAGCTCGAGATTAGTCAGCCAGCCAAGACTTTAATCGTACTGTCGATCTAGGAGGAGAGAAGAAATAGACAAAATCTAACGACGAACGACCCCGAAAGGGGAATAACTTGCCCAAACCTTACCTTCCCAAGATGAATGTGACCATAGCCAGCATTTATCCTATACTTCAAAAGGATCAGCTTTTCTGTAATACAAAATATCTCCAACCCATTAAGAACAAACCATATTGCATTTACCACAAGGTCAGACATCATGAAATAGAACACTGCTTTGCCTTACAGTGGTTGTTAGAGTATATCTTCGCTGATGAACGAATGCATGAGTACATTGTAAACATCGAAAACTACAAGAACGGGAGTTATAAACTTACTACAGATGTCGTACAAACCGAAGAGCCGGCAGGAGAGAAACACTTATACCATATGCCACTCTACCACTTTGTTGAGACTCAGATCGTCAACCAATCGAACAGAACTAGGAGACGACGGGTCAACCAATGTTACGACCTGTCCATGAAAGACAAAGGGGCTCGTTTACTTTCCATTTCCATATCTCAACGAATAGGAATTTCTTTCGACGACTATGATATTCGTCATATTAACTATCTTCACCATGATGCTTTGGTGATCATGCTAAAAATACAAAATATGGTGCTTCACACGATGATAATTGATATTGGGAGTACTATTGAATTACTTTTTCAAAACATGATTGATCAAATGGGACTGGTCGACAAAGTATAACCCAATGACATTGATTTATGTGGATTCAACGGATCTAAAGAAGAACGTGTATGGAAGATTATACTTCCTATCACGGCAGGACCTGTGACACTCGACGTTATCTTTTATGTTATCAATACAAAATCCTATTATTTGAGGATAATGGGGCGCTGCTGGTTGCACAATATGCGAGCTATTCCATCCACCTATTATTTGGCACTGCAATTTAAGTGGAATGACGATGCATATGAGATCAAGGAAGTCAGAAGCTCGTTCGAGCATGTGAAAATTCTATCATCATCGTTCCAGAAGCCTCAGAGCCACAACTCGCATAGTAATTACAGAAAGCAACAGGAAGCGTTATAGAAAACTATATAATAAACTCTACAGAAAACCATCTGCCAAGCACATAAATAATAGAGTACATCGAAATCAGTGGCGAAAAGCTAGGAACATACATTGACACTCTTTTTCCAACAGTAGAATGAGATGTCTTCATTCAGTTCCTTAAATGCAACAGTGATGTATTTGCTTAGACATTTCACGAAATGCCAGGTATTGCTCACAATCTAGCTTGCCACAAACTCAATTTAAAAGATAAAGCCAAAGCTATCAAACAGAAGCAGAGAATCTTAGCACCGAGACTCCGAGAAGAAGTAAATAAAAAGATTGACAAACTCATCGAAGTTGGCTTTATCAGAAATGCCAATTACCCATAATGGATCTCGAACATTATGGCAGTCCCAAAGAAGAACGACAAGGTCAGAGTGTGCGTAGATTTCACGAACCTCAACAAACATACTCCGAAGGACAATTTTCCACTTCCTATCATAAACCATCTGCTCGATTCTACTGCGAGACACAAACTCCTGTCCGTGATGGATACCGCATCAAGATATAATTAGATACCTATGCTACCTAATGACCAAGAGACGACAACTTTCATTACATAACATGGCTTATACTGTTATAAGGTCATGCCTTTCGGTCTTAAGAATGCTGGAGCCACTTATCAATGGTTGATGACATAAATGTTCAAAGATCACCTCAAAAAAATAATGGAAGTCTACATTGATGATATGTTGTGTAAAAACCTTAAAAAGGAGAACCATATTACAAACTTGCACTCTACTTTTGACATTCTCCAGTTCTACAAGATGAGGCTCAACCCTGAAAAGTACCAGTTTGGGGTCCAGTCATGAAATTTTTTGGGACATTTAATCAGTAAGAGAGGTATAGAAGCTGATCCAGAACATATTTGTACTTAACTGACTATGCCTTCGTCAAAAATAAAGAAAGACGTACAAAAGTTAGCAGGCAAGATCGCCACAATAAATCGTTTGGTTTCGAAGTCTTTAGATAGATGTCGATGGTTGTTCTAGCTTTTACGTGAAGGGACAACAAAATAGAAGTCTAAAAAGGATCCTGAGATCGAGTGGACAACAGAGTGTGAAGTAGCATTTCAGGAACCCAAACTTTACTTGGGATCACCTCCAGTGATGAGTACACATAATGAAGGGGAAGAACTCACAATATATCTTGCGGTTACTGAAGAATCTTTAAGTTTTGTCCTCATTCGACTTGATGGTAAGACATAAAAACCTGTCTATTTCATCAATAAGACTCTCACTCCTGCAGAGTCCCGGTAGACCAATATCGAGAAATTGCTTTTAGCTCTTATGTACACATTGCAAAAGTTGAGACAATATTTTTAAGTATACTCGGCTCGAGTGGTGACAAGTTACCCTTTACAAGAGATCTTATCCAAACGGGATAAGTCCAGATGAATACAAACATGGTCAGTCACTCTTGGCAAACACGACATCCGTTTTGAACCACGACACTCTAAAAAAGGTCAAGCAGTAGCAGATTTCCTCGCAGATTTCCCAATAAAAGATCCTGACTGGGAAGAAGACAGTACGGATAACAATGAGGGATACTTCAAAGAAAAGTCATACTGGATAACTCAAAAGGGATAACGTCTTTTAACTGATGGATCTTTCGGACCTGCAGGATCAATTATCAAAATCATACTTATTACACCTTCCAATGATAGGATCGAGAAAGTAGTCAGGCTTAATTTCGAAGCAAATGAGGCCGAGTATGAAGCAATGATTCACGGTCTAGATATAACTCTAAAGATTGGAGTCTCTGAGTTATCTGTCTACACGGACTCATTACTCATTGTGAACCATTACACATAAAAGTTCTAGAAGAACAGAAAGATGGTTGACTACGCAGCAACAGTTGCCAACAGAATGAACATATTCAAAAGAATTACTATCAAACATTTACAGCGCGGAGAAAATCGATATTCAGACTCTTTCACGTACCTGGCAGGAATACTTGGTACGGAAGCTCATTATCTAAAGACTGAAGTATCATCCACCCCTAACATTAGCATCATAAGCTCAAATTTATTCAATACTGGGGGCGCTGAAGAGGAGGACAACGATTGGAGATGACCTTACCTCAAGTATATTGGGACTAAAAGCACATTTGACGGCAAACTCTCTACAGATCCCACAGAGAAGAGACGTGTCTTGATAATGTTAAGCGATACATCATGGACAGCTGTCTCCTTTATAAAATTTTGGTCACAAGACCGTACCTCGAATGTTTGTCGAACAAAAAAGCTTAAAAGTTTCTACACGAATTCTATGAGGGGACTTGTGGTTCCCATACAACGGGACAATCTCTCGCAAATCGAGCTCTTAGTCAAGGAGTCTTTTGGCCCAAGATAAAAGCTTAAGCCATTGAACTTGCAAGAAAGTGCGATCCCTGCCAAAGACATGGCCCTCAAATTCGAGCTCCAGCCTTGGAACTCCATTCCAGCAATGTTGTTTGGCCATTTAGAAGATGGGCCCTCGAGCTTGTAGAAGAATTCCCCATGACACTAGGCAAAAGGAAACACTTCCTTGTAGTGACAGATTACTTCACAAAATGGGTAGAAGCAGTCCCTCTATGCCGCACACACGAAGGCGAAGTCATCAAATTCATCTAGGAAACTATCATCATCCGATTTGGTTGCCCCCATCTCATCAGAATCGATAATGGACCTCAATTCGTTGGTTCCAGAGTCATTGAGTTCCTCAATCAACACAATATCATCCGCTCCCCTTCAAATCCATATTACCCTCAAGGAAATGGCTAGGCAAAAATTACTAATCAAACTATAGTGGATGGGATCAAAAAGTGCTTGACAGAGAATAAAGGTAATTGGGTCCAATAACTACCACATATCATGTGGGCATATCGTACAACACCTTGGGTATCAACTGGTTGCACACTGCTCTTACTAGCGTATGGTACAAAAGCAATCAACCCCATTCTATATCATCACTCAATACGCGACCATACCATGACGGATGAAGAGAATGAGTACCAGTTGGCATTTAATATGAATTGGATTGAGGAGACTAGACAGACCAATCATAAATTTAGGAAGATACCACCAAGCTCTAGCCCAATCTTACAACAAGCGTGTTCGTCACAGAGAGTTCAAAATCAAAGATCTCGTGCTACGAGAAATTCCCAAACACAGAAAAGAAGTAAGCGCTGGGAAACTCTCCAAAAATTGGGAAGGCCTTTTTGTTATTGTCGGAAAAAGTGGCCTTGGTTCTTACGATCTCGCCACTGAATATGGAGATCGAATCCCTAATCCTTGGAACACGAGGAGATTAAAATTTTATTGCCGATAAAAATCTATCACAGTGTACTTTTCTATAAATCAATATATCATCTTATATGACGATCTTACATCAATGAACGATTTATGTTCGATCCCTATACATCTGAGTACTTTCTACTATTTCATACAGTACTCTATCTAACACATTCATCGTACGTCAATCTTACACTAATTTAATACTTGTGTTCGATTGCCTTGCACTATAGTATTTTTCTAATATATCCAACAAGTAATTCTATATACATGTTAAAGATCATTAGTTGCTTTGGCCAAACTGATCATCTATTACATTACAGATCATTTGTTGCTTTGGCCAAACTGGTCATCTATTACATTACAGATCATTTATTGCTTTGGCCAAACTGATCATCTATTACATTATAGATTGTTTATTGTTTTGGCCAAACTGATCATATATTACATTATAAATCGTTTGTTGCTTTGGCCAAACTGATCATCTATTACATTCCAAATCTTTTGTTGCTTTGGCAAAACTGATCATCTATTACATTACAGATCGTTGTTGCTATGGCCAAACTCATCATTTATTTACATTAAAGATCATTCGTTGCTCCGGCCAAACCAATCACTTCTTACGTTATGAATCATTTATGGCTTCAGCCAAACCGATCTGCCATCTATGTTCCTCTACGTTCGATATCTTCTGGGACCATCCTATACAACAAATGTTCGACTAATATGGTATCATTGATTTAACGAAAGGTTAGTATAAATCATTATTCTAGACATTCCTATTTTCATACATTATATGCATTAGTATACATAGCGCATCCTCACAATCGTTACTCCCCTCACTAGAGCTATTACTCGGGCCATCACCTATATTAGAAGGTCTCACAATGTCAGGTGCATAACCCGTGTATAGTTGTTGGCGCATAAACTCTGGTATTTTTTCCATAACGATTTCCTTTCCATCTCTAACCGTACTCTGTCTCAGAACTCCAATTTTGACTACTATGGGACCTAGATACTCACACCGTATCGCCTCCATGTCACACTGCACACTTTTTCCAACTACAACATCATACACCAGTTTGTTTTCTTCTTCTAATCTCTGGAACTCTGATGCAAAGAATGAAATCACTGCTGTCACATCTATCTTATACATGTCACCTGCTTCATTCTTCACCTGTTTAGACAGAATAAGCTCGTTAAGTTTAGTTTGAGCTTCCTTCAGCGAAGTTTTCAAATGATTGCAATGCTTCTCTACTCGTCGTTTCTCATCCATATGATAAATAAGAAATATTGACCCATCAAGTTCCGCTTCACGATTCTCCCATTCTACCCTTCTTTCATCAAGTTGTATCTCCGCCTGCAATAGGTCAGCATCTAACTTCGTATTTGCATAACGCAATTTCATATTCTTATCCAGGTGCTCTAAGGTATTTAACTCCAACCAATGCATGGTATGCTCTAGAGTGACTACTTTGTTCCAAGCCACATTTATATTTTCATTATGTCTATTATGGGCCTCTCCCATCTTCTTTATCAGAACGTCAGCAACTAGCCATAACACTTCATACTTAGAAGCGCGCGCTCGCATATTAACTACATCCGCTTCAAGTACATTTACTTGGAATTGTAAGTCTTTCACATTCTTACCTTCCTCCTCTAATTCTGCCAATAGTTCTGTAATTCGAACTCGAGCTGATGTCAACTCCGCTCCCTGCTGGCTCGCTTGCCTCGAGTTACCTGTAAATCCAACCTCTTTCTTTCTTATAATTTTTCTTAACTCCTCTATCTTTCTTAGTTTGTTAGCTAGATCTACCTTTTTTTCTTCTATAAACCCTCAGACAATCGGGCTCCAACGTCTCGCTCTTTTACTATCTCTACCTTTGTTCTTTCTACTAGCTCAGTAACACTTTTTAGTGTGACCTGACTCGAACTTAGTTCAGCGTTCAGTTGTTCATTTTGGGTGCTTAACACGTCATACTGACTTTGAATAGCTACGAATTCTACCTGTCATCACAGTTTACATTAATAACAATTTGATTATACCAACAGATTACATCTTACAGTTGATAAGTTTAAATCAAGAACATGGTATTTGAGTAATATCAATACAATGTTTAATTCATCATCACAGAGAAAAAATTTCATTTATCATCAATAACAGTATACAAAAATCTAACACATTTGCAGGGCCGGTTAAAGAAAACCGAGAATACCCTATTTTCGATTCTTCAAGGAATGAGAAGACTGCCATTTATCTCTTTAACTTTTTTTGTTCGTTAATTGCATATCTATTAGAGCGGTAAAGGTCACCACCTCTTGTGGACGTTGTTTACGCCGCGATCAGGATATCAGGCTTTCGACCTCCTCCTCACCCTCTTCTAGTGACAGTTTTCTCGACCTCGGAAGGGGTTTGTCACCAACAATTTCTCCATCACCTTTGGTAAACCACATATTCTCAGCCTTGGCGTTCTCTACATCAAAATCCTTCCCACATCCTGTCATAAACTTCCAAAATTTGTTCTCTACCCTAGATAGTTATCCCCTATAAAAATCAATAACACTGTCTATATGACGCTCATGTTCTATTCGAGCAACGACTTTTGCTCGCGACGGATGTCGATGATCCTTCAAAGTTATTTGTGCTTTATGCAGCCGCTGACGCGTGTCTTTCTGTAATACACCTAAATCCTTCAAATCCGCTTCTACCTTCATTCGAATAGCCACTTCTTTTGACAATCGCATTGCTAAAGATATTTTTTGCTTTACATGTTGCAATAACTCATCCTGTAACCTCTCTAATTCACCCTCTAATCACTTTTGAACCTCTATTTTCTCTTTTCTTATCCTGAAAAATACAATTCTCATAGCCCTCTGATCCTACATAAAGCCAAACGCATCAGATAAAGGTTCTACATCACCCCATACAACAGACACACCAGCTCGGGCAGAATACCTTCTCGCCTCTAAACTATGACGATTACGTGTTTCTTAAGCTAAAAAACATAACTCTAGCTGGATCTAGAACTACGCCTCTCTCCTTCAAAAGCTCTACATAAGCTTCTTTTAACCCTCGTTTATTATTTACTTCAACCTCAAAATACAATGTCAGAGCTATTAACATACTTTGACACCTAGCCTTATCACTTGGGTCATTAAAACAGACCAACTCTTTTGGTTTTCAAACTAATAACCCCCTTTCATCTTCCTTCCTTAACACCTCATCCCTTTCTATTTTTATCTTAGCATATCTAAATTGAAGATCATATAGCTCTTTAAAAGTTTTCTCTGAATTCAACTTAAATTTCCTTATCTCATGTTCAGTTTTATTAAGTACCTTTGAATACGAGCCACGAAATCCCTCGCTCTACTCAATGATCTCTCCAGTTTGGAGTTTGTTTTTCTCAGTCGCTCTATCTTCTTCATAGAGTACAAATATTTTGTTATAATACAGACATCCAAAACAAAAATGTTTCAAATCATCACTCCAACTTCAACAAATACAGAGTACTATCACTTTTATATCACACGAACTGCATCAAATCAAAAATAGAATACCACAGAAGGTTTAGAGATTCTTGTTGGTTTTTACCTCAGATGGAGGATCTGATGTTTGCCCAACCAGCTGACTCAGACCAACACATTCAGAAGGAGGATCCAGTATTTTTTCAGCTACTCAGACTAGTTTAGTACTTTCTAATGGAAACTTCGATACCTTCTCAGGAGAAATACCAGCGTCCGCCATCACTGCCTCTAGAACCTCTGAAGGGAACTCAATTTCCTTGTACCTTCTAACCTGGCTTAGCTTCACATCAGCTGGACTCAATCCAAAATCATAATAGGATTGAATAAAGTGATTTAGTTATACTTTAAGAGCCTTCACCGATTTTGGCATCACATCATCATGCTCTACCAAATCTGAATACTTTTCTGCGAGCTTTGCAACCACTTTAGCCTCTTCAGCTCTGTTCTCCTTCTCCATCTTGAGCTCAGCTTCGAGCTCCTTTACACGAGCATATTGATTTTTGAACTCTTTCAAGTGAGCAGATTGAACATTGAACCTCGCTGTAAGATCCCCGAAGTCCTAGTTCCTCTTTTCCAAACACTTTTTTGCCCCCTTCAACAGTATTGAGAGCTGCCAGTACAAACATACAGAGTCAAAGTCAACACAACAGTTTTCAGTCCGAATACAAAAATGATTTAAGAAAAAAAAGTACCGCAAAAGTATGTTCGTAATACTCCGCATCGAGCTGTTCCGGATCCGTCCCAGCCATCGAGCAGTATTTTAACTCCAGCTCTGCCATCTTAGCTGCGGCATGAGGATTAGTTTGAGAACTGCCCTCTTCCTCATGCCTTTTCCTTTTCAACAAGGCCTTCTCGACCTCAGCAGGAGGGACCGCACTCACTTCAAGTTTCTTAGCCACATCGCCCAAAATAGACTTTGCGATCTCTTATACTGTGGCCGTCCCCCGGTGACAGAAGTACTCTGCCGAGCTAGCCTCACGGGCCACCGAGAATTCTGTTTAGTGCTCTGAGATCGAGGAGGTGGAACACTAAGAATATTAGCAACAGTCAAGACAGCTTTTCCCTCAGTCATAGCTCGTTTCTCCTGAGTTCGTTGAACTTTAGGACTGTAGAATCTACCCTTTTATCTCTACGGATACCGAACTCACTGAGTACCTATTTTAGCTCACCCGGATCTCAAGCAACACAGTCGAACAGGCTGGTCTTGTCCAGTGTAGATAAAGGCTTTGGCTCTGCCAAAATAAGGAACACAACATTAAGTAACAGATCGAAGACAAGTTATAGTTTATTTTAAGATTGGTCAATATTACTTACTCAGATTATAATATCTATGGTTCAGTTTGAGTGTTGGTTCATCTGGAACCTGCATACAGTTACCCTCTACCCACACAAGGTGGTCATTCCATGGTCAACCCGCAGATTTGAAATTAAAAAATTTCAGCCTAACTGAATCACTATACAGGTAACCACTACTTCAACCTTCGACATATTTCTATTTATAAAACTTCATCACATCTTCAGCTTCGAACTGTTTTGCAACCCCTTCCTTCTTCCATTTTTCATTTAATACCGCACATACCCTCATCATTTCATAAACATTCCCATTTAACTGGGCAGGGCAACATTATAACACATTCATAACGCATTCATTCCCACCCTCTATGCTTATCTCTGCACTGTTTACAGTTTCTTCCATCACACTACACTCGTCCCCCCTCCCTGATGATGATGTTTCCTCGAGACTGGACGGTACTACAAATTTAATGGTAGGAATACTAGGTTTAGACCGCATATCTAACCTACATACAAAAATATATTTTTTATAATTTTCTCTATATTGCATACAGACAAAATAAACCCACCTTCTACCCAGTTAGCACTTCTATTTTACAAATTCCCAAAACAAAAGCAAAAATCAATCGTTTCAAATTTCCCTTTATTCTCCAAACGTATATTTTCTTCCTCTAACAGTTTATTCGTATACCTAAACTCATATTTCCCATTTTTATTCAAACATCCCAAAACCCCTACATTATTAGATATACATATCAAATAGGTTACTACACATATCAAACATATTACTACAAATATTATCCAGATTACTAAATAAATCAACTGGACAGAGCTTTATATTACCAACCTGTACTTGAAAAATAACAATCCTCTGCTTTACCTAGACGTCTTTTCGAGAATGAACACTCCCGTCGCTTCTTAGACAATTTTCTATCACCTAATGAAGATTTCTTTCTCAAATCACACTCAACGCTCAAACGTTTCCTCTCCTCGGAAATAAGATTAACACAATTTTTTTTTCTCTAAAACTGTAGATAATTTATGAAGGAGAGAGAGAGGCACATTTTTATACTCTCCCTCAGTTTGTAAAATGATGGCTCCTTCTAACATACGTCACCCATCCCTACTGTCTCTGTAGGCACATCTTTTCGGTTAAAGGGATCATCATGACTTTTGTGATAACGTCTACTGTCATCACATCTGTCCCTATTGTCTGCCATTACACAATTTTGCACCTCTTCCTCAAACACAGTATACATGACCAATTACCTTACTTTTATACCCTGTCAAGATCGTACAACTTTCCTAAAACAGATCAATATTCAAAATTCAAAAATATCAATACAGTTGCTAAAATCCTACAGTTGTCTCCTATAATATCCGTACACAAAGAGTAAAATAGAATACTTTATTCTTATTCAATCAGATCAAAATATCGTATTCGTTTATCCTCTTAAGATCCCTCATCTTACATTTATTCAAACCCAACCACAGAACACTCAAAAACATATTACTTATTACGAGCTCCCATGATTCGAGCTTACTAAGCTCTCCAATCACATCTAAAACAGCCTCGGTGATTTGCCTCCCCACACAGAATGATTTCCTTTCTTGCTGCCCTGGTATCCTCTTCAACGATCTTGTCACACGCGAGTTGTCGAACAGTGAATTCCCTACCGCAACACTCAACAGCGACCTCTGAAACATATCAAACCAAAAAAAGTGGCCATACTCTGCATGCTTACCTCCTTCATCTAGTCCAGTAAGATTCAATGGCCATTTCGACAATACGGCATCGTAAGGGAGTCGGCAAAAATACCGCTCATGAAGTTCAGCAAACCTTGATATGAAAGTGACCATCTACTGCCTGATGGGCATGTTGAGCATGAGTCCTCACCATGGATAATCACACCACCTCCACAACAAAATTATCCATGCAAAGATGCAAATCAAAACAGCCAAGATTCATGATTTTATAGCCGCCAGAAAGATCTTTGCAAATATCACCACACTAATTTGGCCAAATGATATATTGTTCAAAGCAAGTTCATGGAATAGCAAAATATCAACATCAAATACATAATATTGTGACAGGTCATTCTTTCCATAGTATGAAATATCTCCTCTGATTTTGTACGAGCAAATATAAAAATGGCAACATACAAGATCACGTAAATCCAGCAGCAACACCTATAGATCAATGTCCACCCTTTCTCACTATTTGGAAAACTCTGTCATCCAGTTTGAGTACACAGATCACAGACAAAAATATCTAACTACTTCCTCGAACTCTTCTCTCTTCAACCCCAGCTATAACTACCATTTACTCTCATACACACAGAACTCCTTCCAGCTCGATTTTCCCTATCCTACCCCATGATATCTAACTCCTATTTTATAAACAACAAACTACATAGACAAGTTTGTGACAAAGAATCATGACCCCAGAACAAAGTTATTTCATTAATTTAATATTTTATATACATGATACTTTATAGATAACAAAATGTCCCCAATAATTACGAAAAATTACATCACAAAGTTACAGTTCGAATTGCTTTTTAGGAATCAGCAGAGAAGATGATGAAAAACTGAAGCAACTTCCAAACTTTGATCCCATGCTGTAAGATCCGGGAAACAGTCAGAACTAGAATTCACAGATGAAAGATCTTCTTCATGGCCAAAATCTATGATCCATGGAAGAAAATGATCCTCTGCATCCTCCCACCTCTTCTACCATAACCCCCACCTCCTCACATGCTAGAGACAGACGGAAGGCCTCCATTAGCAACCGAAGGCTATTTTGACGCTCCGCCTCAGATGCCAGTAAATAGTAGAAATGTACCATTTGATAATAATCATCCCCCGCCTCCATCATTTCTTCATATGACATATGATGGCAGGTGGGAGATACATGAATTTACATTGGCAGATGTAACAATTGGTATCCAAAATACCTAATGCATAATTCTTTCATCTTCCTACGAATCATCGGCTCCCGATCCTGAGTCCTTATCGTCACCATGTTCTCTAACATAAAGAATTAAAAAGACTTAATTCATCATATACAAATCATAACCCTCTTTCTACTACGGTCAACATTAAAAGCGACACCCCAAATTCCCAGCATCAGTAAGATTCCTCATTAAATTATATTAACTAGAACCATTGGTTTTAGGAAACCCAAAGGACACCAACTAATATTCATGAATTTACATTGGAAATGATTTCCAGATACTAACTGTAGCATTAATGACACTTCTCAACCAACACCACTCGCCCACCATATTTCTCGTTCTGTTGGCTGAGAGGAGGCAGTTGCAGTGGCTTATTCCGCATCTCAAACTTATGCTTCATCTTCGAACTATATACAAACTTTCGACCTCAACAACAGAACACATGGCACAATCAGAATTAAGAAAATAGCGTCAAGAAGCACATACAACCCGAGTTTCTCAACCAACACCACTCATCCCTGATACTACTCGTGCTATTGCTTGAGAGCCGTCTTGTAATAACTTATTTCATATCTCGAACTCAAAGCCTCATCCTCGACCTTATCAGTATACATGAAACACTATTAAAATCATATTCAATGTTCCTCAATTCGAGTCATTGCTTTCGATTTTTACATCAACAGATCGATTTATGCAAGTGTACAGTCATTAATAAAGTCGTTGTACAGTAACAGAGGTTATGACGTTACATCATCTGGTCAAAAAATATCTTACATTAAATTTGTAACATCCACCATTAAGAATCTTAATGGTCATCAAACAGTCATATTATAACACCTATAAATAGGGCCAGAGAATTACAGATTAAAGACAGACAATTCTATACAGAAGAATCCCTACTCTGAAACTCCATATACTCAGAGTGCTCAGTGTAATATGTTAGTAACTTCAATAAGATCATCTTCATTTTCTCAAAATCCTCAAGAGAGATCGTGGTTTTTAACCTATTCAAAGGTTTTCTACGCTAAATTATCTTGTTGATTATTATTTACTGTTCTTGAGCGTTTTAGACACATTTAGTGTAAAGGCTAAGTCCGAATCCTAGAATTAGGCCATTACAGTAGTCTATATGCACTACCAGCTGTTGAAGAAGATATTTCTTCTACGGCTAAACATTGAGAGGAAGAGATGTATTCTCTTCGTAAGAATGAAACTTGGAAGCTTTCAAAGTTGCCTAAGGAAAAGATGGCGATTGGTGGTAAATAGGTCTGCAAAAGAAAACAAGGATCTTAAGATGATGTTATGCTTTAAGGCCAGGCCAATGGTGAAATACTTCTCCATTCGTATCCTATTAGCCTTGGGAGTGAATTTGAATTGGAGTTGCAACAACTCGATGTTAAGACGGTGTTCTTACATGGGAAGTTGAAGGAAGAGATCTATATGACTCAGTCGAGTGGTTTAAAGTAGTTAGAAATGAAGATTATGTGTGTCAATTGATGAAGAGATCGTTGTACGGTTTAAATAAGTCTCCAAGACAACGGTACAAACAGACTTTTGGTAGGGAGATTTATAGACATAGAGAAAAGTGTGTTTATTTCCTATATATTGATTTGGCCCCCCACGTGGATAATGGGAACTATGGGCGACTTAATCTACAGTATGTAGGCAACCATTGATTTGGTGTAGTCGATTGGGTCATTTCAGACACTTGTTTAATTTAGTCATTTGGGATGTTTGGTTCGTTTGGGTCTTTTGGGATATTTATTCGATTTGGTTCTTAAGGACGTTTGGTTGGTTTGTGTGCTTTGGGACGTTTGTTTAGATTTGGTCATTTGGGACGCTTGGTTTAATTTGGTCCTTTGGGACGTTTGATTGATTTTTGTTCTTAGAGGCATTGGTTTGTTTAGGTTTCTTGGGACGTTGGTTTGTTTGGGTCCTTTGGGATATTTAGTGAGAGAGGTTTTTAGTTTGGGTTTGATTTTGTGGGTTGGCGAAGTTCAGCTCAGATTTGGAGAAATCTTCACTGAGGTGGAGAATTGTCGAGTAAAGGAGGATTGGAGGAATCTGGATGGAAGTCTGGGTGATAGGATAAAAGTTGGATGATAGGCTTATAATCTGGATTTTCATCCTAAACAAACCAGTAAGATCCGGATGCAATCCGGATTGCCTTGTGATCCGAATTTGCATCCGAATGCAAATACTTAGAGGTCATTTCGACTTTTGGTTTTGCCTCCTGATCCGTGTTGATGTAATAAGTCTCCCAAGTTTATAAGGATGACTTAGGGTATTTATTTGCAGCCTTTGGTTAGATCTTTTTGGTAGAGGTACTCTTGAGAGAATAACCTCCTTTGTTTGTAAGATTATAACCTTGAATCTTGGAATAAACTCTCTCTCTTTGTGTGTGGGGTAAGACAATTGCCTAACCACCCAAAATCCTTGTTATTGGTTTTGGTTGTGTATTCCCTTTAGATTGTTTGTAGCTAATCGAATCGAATCGGAGTTCGGCTTCTGCGGCGTGGTTCAACATATTGGTGCATCCCAAATCTTGTATCGTATCACCAAAAGCATTTCTGCAAATGTTCTATATACTAAAGTGTTATTCTGGTAGGTAACCCTTTAAAAGAGTTGAGATTTTTAGTTTACACATAACGTAGAAGGCTACATACATTACCGGAAATAGTGACAACGACATTAGTCTTTATTGCATACAATTTTTTTTTCTTATGATTGACATGAGTTAGGAATATGGAACTACACTACACGCTATTGATCTTCCTTTAGTTCTCCTTCAAGGGGCTGACAATCATGTTAAAAGAAGTGCAAAGGCTAAATAAAGTTCATTGGTATCATCGGATACTACAATGTATCCCATCTTCACCATCAACAACACTGTGTACCCCTTCTAGTAATTAAGGTACTTGGCAGAAACCTGAAAAAAAAGTAGAGGTTTTTAGTTTATACCCCCTACTTGGTCCCTAATAATAGTGTTTACCCCCCATATTTGTTATTTATGAGCGTTTACCCCCCATTTTGCAATTGACTGTTAGTCAACGATCTTTGACTAACGCTGACTCGGTTAACATTTTTGTTAAAACTATTTTACCCTCACGTGACAAGCGCGTGACCTTCAACTCGTTCGACTTTCAATTCGTTCGAATGACAATAATAGTCGTTCGAACGACAAGAGTTTCATGAAAAAAATTCTAAGGGATATGATGCTTCGTTCGAACGACATGAAAACTCGTTCAAACGAAAAATAAATATAAAAGCTCTCTCTTTATCAGTGAGTTCTACTTACCTTCTGTCTAGTGATCTTCATTTGTCAGTGTCTTCAGCTGAGATAACCACGAAACTCTACAAACACGAAATGAGACAAATAAAACCTTTTAAACTCCCCTTTTGGTTCATTTCATAACAAATAAAAACTAAGATGAACACACTACTCTGTAGTACTTCCCAACTACAGAGTGAGTCTTGACCTTAGAAAGACACCACCCCTTTCTTGAATAGGTTCAATCTTTGGACCTCATTTAGGAATAATATCTTCTTAGAACCCTGTTCTCATCAGATAGTGTGTGACTGAATATCTACATACTCAGCAAACTCGTTTATGAAACATGTAGAACGAAAAACTTAAAATACAGTCACACAAACGAAAAAAAAAGAACATATAAATCCTATCTCACAAACAAAAAACTTAGAATACAGTCACACAAACGGAAGAAACAATCAAACAACTACAATAAACTATCTAAAAGAAAATAAATTAGATACATCAGATAAACAAATAAGCAAAAGGTAGTACTAGATAAACTGATAAAGTTAGTACAAAGACTCCTATCACACATGCTCTCAAAACAAAAAAATCTCAAAGAGAAACCAGACAAAAGAACCAAAATTGAGAACAGATGCGAGGACAAAAATCTAGCTAAGGCACTCTGTGCAGTCAGGCATCTCCAAAATCATACTCAAACTTCTGTGGCTCATGGACCGGACGAAGTCCCCTAACATCTGTCTCAATAATCTCCAGTCGATCCTCAATAGTCCCCAAACGTCCCTCAATAACACCCAACCTGGTCGACACCGCCTGAAGTATGCTCCTAATACTCTGAAGGGAAAACACCTCCTGAGGTTGTACAGCTGAGCTAGAAGAACCTATGTGCTCTACTGGAGGAACAGGCTCAGAAGGTAGCACAGTAGGAAGATGAGATGCACTCTTGTGACAGTTACTCGCTCCAATTTTTTAGTTTTGGTATCCTCATGTTCATTTGGAAATACCTTGTAGCCAGTAGCAGTAAGAATTGCCATAACAAGTTGAGCAAACGGTAATGAACTCCGAGTCGCCATTTTGGTGCTCGCATCAATCATCTTCTCAATGATGATATTAGGTAGATCTAGCTCAATATCATTCTTGAATGCATAAAGAAAAACCTTCATCCGCTAAGATAGTTCATTCTTTTGAGATCGTAGAATAATGTTCGTAATAGCTATGCTATGTACGAGGTGAGACTCATCATCTATCATCTTTTGGGAAATAATACCCAATCCAATATATAGACGATGCTGAGTTGTGATGTTAATAACCATATCAGGAAGCGCAGGAAGAATAGGAACCTCATCCTCCTCAAACTCCCCCTTAGAAGTAGCAGCAGGTCAGGGATAATATGATACTAGCCAAATACATCTCTGAACCTCAACGTACTGAGAAGGACGAAAACTCAAAATAGCGTAGATATTGTCCCTAGTGTCTGTGAACGTGGTGCCATCAATAGTGACGGAGAAAGTTCGACTATATAGTGTGTGGACATGCTCAAGTTGTAGAGTGGCATAGAATAATCGAACAATCCTCGGGTAGACCTTACCAGAAGGAGTAAGAATCTTGGTCCAATTTCTTCCTCTAAATTTTGTAAACACCCGTGCATATCTTCCATTAACCTCAGAAGCACTCTTGATGTCGACAATCTTTTCTTTCACAATTGGCCGATCTCGAAAGCCTTTGTCAGTAGCCCAGTATACAGGGTTATCACCAACCCTTTGACCATCAAGAATTCTGGTATCATCGGAGCGTGGCCTCTTTGTCCCTCCCCGTACCTTTAGAGCCATAGTGAATACTCAAAGAAATTTGTCTGCAACACCAACAATACCAAACCAAAGAAACCAATACCCCAAGTAACAACTACTTTTACCAACAGTACACCAATAATCAAACCCAAAACCTACAATAAACAATCCACCACCTCCCCAAACTTAACCAAAACGGTTAAGCAGGGAAACCCAAACAAGCACAATCTCAACCCAAAACCTGCAGCAATCAATCCCAACTCCAAGCCCCAATTATTTTCCAATTATGTTCAACAATGCACCCAACCAATCAAGCAATTCTTCAAACACACAAAAATAAATTACCTTGACAAAACAGTAAAAATGTAATTCCAAATTCCAATAATGCACACAATTCTTACAATCACAGAGATGCAATAATCAACTAAGGGAATTCCTCATACAGTTCTAACCCAATTTGTCCAAAGAATCATCATAGAGAAAAACTAGGGCACAAACAACACGGAGAACAAAACTTACCAAATTAAAATCCACTCAGCGAATTGAAGTTAAAGGAGGAGAGAAGATAACAATTTCAACGACTTCCCTTCCAATCAAGACCCAATCAATAGGCTTAGAGCAACAATGGTGAAGTTCAGTTGAGAGAGAGAGAGACACAAAAAAATCAAACCAAATTAGTTTTATAAAACAACCAAACCTGAGACTTGTTCAAACGACAAGAGAAGTCGTTCGAACGAAACAGAATATTTTCCAAAAAAATACACAGTAGCTTGGAAATGGATAAAACAAAGGAAGTAATGGATGAAAATGAAGAAATGGATGAAAGAAAAGAAAAACTATATATTCTACAAGAACACAAACTGATCCACAAAAAGCTCTATATTCACAAAAAAATTATATATACATCCACAAAAAAATTTGTATATACATACACAAAGCACCACTAAATGCATTCAAAAGTTAAATATGTCATCAACCCTAGCTCCACCACTAAATTCATTTTCTTCTAGGTTGAACAAATTCTTTCTTGTAGGGATTTGAACTTGAAGCTTGAGCTTGAGACTGTTGGTTTTGTGACTGCCTTGGAGCTCTTACTTGTGATTGAGAAACTTATGTATCATCTTGTGAATGCCTTGGAGCTTGAGAAGTAGATACTTGACTAACACCTTCTGACTGCCTTGGAGCTTGAAAAGTTTGCCTTGTTCTACCCCTAGCTCCACCTCCCCTTGTACCAGTTCTGCCTCCAACATTCTCTCATCCAGTTCTTCCTCCCACTGTATTTCTTCCAGTCCTCCCTCCACTTCTAGTTTTTCCTCTATCTCCACCTCCCCTTGCACCAGTCCTTCCTCTCACTATATTTCTTCCAGTGCTCCCTCTACCTCTAGTTTTTCCTCTATCTCCACCTCCCCTTGCACTAGTCCTTCCTCCCACTGTATTTCTTCCAGTCCTCCCTTCACTTTCAGTTCTACCTGTATATCTCTCACCTCCTGCATCCACTTGTAAGCCAATATTTATCATGAAATTAGTCCTACTAGTATTTGTGTCTTGCCTTTGTCTAGTTCTAACCACTCTTGGTATTGGTACTACAGGTGGACCCTTACATGTTGTTTTGTTATGACCAAAGCATCCACATGTACCACATCTTTTATGAGGCATTTTTTCATCTGGATCATGTATCCTTTCTTTTCTTGGCCTTCCAGGTCCTCTCACTAATGGTGGTAGTACAAAGTAAGGAGGTTGAGGCTGTATGGACATAAACAAACAAACAAAACTTTATGAAAACATATGGTATTGGGACATATAAGAGTTAATTATGATAAAGTTATACCTGTCCCCACTCTGAAGGATTAACCACAGGATATATAACATCTTTGTATGTCTTCACATATGAAGACACTATGTGATATTCAGAGACAAAACTGCCAGTTAACCAAACATTATTACATATGGACATATTAGGCATTGAAATAACATTAAAAGTACTTTAACATAGAAATAATACTAAATAATACTTACTTGGCCCATGAATATCTATAAGGGACTATAACAAACACAACATGAACACATAAAAGTCCAGTAACCTGCCACTCATGACAATCACATTCATGTGTTCCTAAATTGACTCTCCATCTCTGCCCACTCACTACAATTGCAACATATCGGCCAGTTATACTGATGGACACATAAAATAACCACTATTACCCTATGACTTGATGTTTATTATTCTTAATTTTATTATTAAACATGACTTATAAAACCAATTTTTATATTTCAGGTCACATGGAGCTCATTTACCAAATATGTGAAAATTCCGGGATGTATAACTTAAAGGATGAACTGCTGGAGAAGGATGTAGAGTTGTCAAACACAAGGGTCCCACATGGGGAGGTTACAATTTTGGAGGATAACTCTTGGAGGTTACAAATTTATGTACATTCATGGCATAGGTTATAAATCTCATATTAAATGTAAGAACCCTCTCCTTCATCTATAAAATGAGAGGTGGTGAACTCATAAGATCATCCAATTTTGAGAGCTTGAGAGAATTATTGTAATAAAGTAAGAGAAGAGAGCAATTGTTGGAGAACTTGAAACAAAGTTTTGAGCATTTGAAGAATTTTGTAAGTCTTATATCATCTAATAAAGTTCTTATTTTTCTTCCTTGTTTATCATGAATTCTTCTTTACTTCGTTGTTTTACTTTATTCTTTATGGCTAGCTAAGTCTTTCCTCTACGGGGAGATGAAGCCAAAAATATGCTAAATATGTAGACTTGCATGTGTTAACCCAAATAAGCTTTTATTGTAAAAGTTCATCTCTATATTGTTATATTATATTATTGGTCTATGTCCATGAGATATAAACCAAGTTTTGTGATTAAAAATATAGTTATCCTAAAAGTTCTATTTTATTCACACTAAATGCCTGACCTTCAAGAGATTCACGGTTTGTAGTTAGCATTTGTATGCTTTCACATTTCGTATTTTCATACTTGAAAGTCATGTATTTTATGTAGTTTAAAATGAAACATCATGATAAAAGATGAACCAACTTGATTTGAGATCATAAACTATTATCTTTACTATGGGTAACTATTGTTAGTTTATATATTTGGTATAATTGAGGTGGATTATTTCCCTAGGTTTTTTAATTATTGTCTAAAACCCAATATTTGACTTCATTAACATAAGTATTTTACATCTTTGAATCACAAGACAACCATTTTCTAGTCCCGTTCGGAAGTGAACGACACTTGATTTTTACCCATACTAAATACCGGATTTTGACCGTTATCATATACCTTGGCCAGTATTGCCATCCCCCTTCTTAGTCCCTTCAATCCTATATTGACCATACTGTCTTTTTAGCTTATCAATATGTGTTTGCGCTCTAGGCACTAATACTAAACCTTCATTTAGAGAAGCACAACAATTATATATATATATATAAGCATAACAATTATATATTACCAAATTGTAAATTAATTAAGTTAATCTTACATTTTTCTTCCCAGTCCTTTGCTTTTTGTCTCCTATCAAACATTAATTTCATCAACATTAAGTTCAATTTCTCTAGTGCTTTATGAAGTGGTTTATCCCTGATCTTAAGAATCCAGTTATTGAGTGACTCAAAAAAATTATTTGTGATATATTCACACTTAGCAGTGAAGTCAAAGTGGGATCTATCCCAATGCTCAAATGGCCCTTTCATCAACCAGTCATGTGCTGATGGGTTGTCCAGCTTCAGTTCATCTAACAAATTCTTCTTCTCTACCTTTTTATATGCTCTTACTGGTTTCCAAACCAAACTCTCTAAATGTGTACCCCTGTAGACCTTTTTCATATTCTTATACATGTGTCTAAAACAAAACCTGCCATAACACACTAATAATAGCTCAAGTACTTGTGGTTTGAAAAAATAGAAAAAAAGAAAAGAAGAAGTTATACCTGTGGTTTGCAAATGGAAATATGTCTGCAACTGTATCAATAAGTCCTTTCTGCCTATCTGAGATAAAAGTCAACTTTGTATTATGCAGAACAAAATAGGGATGCATTATCTGCATAAATAAGTGCCATGTGTCTTTACATTCAGACCTACAAAAGTATATTTCTAATGGGAAGAGCCCATTGTTACCATCCAATCCAATAGCTGATAGGCACACACCCTCATATTTACCCTTAAGAAAACATCAATCTAAGCCAACAACAGGTCTAGAACCATTAAGAAATCCATCAATACTTGCCTTAAACATCACACATGTCCCAGTCCACTGGCTAGTATCATGGTCTTTGCTAACAACAGCTATGCTCCCAGGATTTAAATACAATATTTGCAGACACAACTCTGGTTGCATGATGTATCCCTCATCATATGAACCAACTATCTTCTCCTTGTAGATTGACCAGGCATTCCAGGCTGTATAATATGAAATGTCTACACCAAATTGTGTTGATATCAAGTCTTGGATACCAACAGGTATAGTAGTCCTCACAGACCTCATCATTGACTCAACTTGTTTGGCCACCCAAGAAGCATTTGCCAATCTGTTCTTAGCTCTACTACTGCAAGTATGCTTAAGGTTACTATTTTTTCTTAAAGTGAATGTGTGACCATCAATAGTCCTCCTGGCATAAAACATCCATTCACAGTTTTCATCAATGCAAAACAATCTAATCCTGTAATTTTTATTTTTTTCTTGATAATACTCAAACTTATTCATTATTGACCATTGTCTAATGTATGCCCTGCATTCATACACAGTTGCCCACTCCATCCCAACTCTTAACTCACCATAAGTAGGTTGAGGAGGTACACTATGAACTGCATCCTCTTCTTCAGCAAAGATGTTATCATACTCCTTAGCTAGATCTCTAAACTCAAGATCACATTAGTCTATGTTTTCCTGAGTGGGACCGTCATCACCATCTTGAGATGTATGTGTAGAGTAGTAGCCTTCTTCTGCATTTAGATTGTCTGGATCTAATTCTGTCCAATTATCAGTGTTTACACCCATATCCCCAACTCCTCCACGATGCTCTCCATCAACAGTGTTTCCACCCATATCCTCAACTCCTTCGCCAACAGTGTTTCCACCCACATCAGTATTTTCTACAATAACCTCATCATCACTAAAATATAATGGCGGAAGCTCATCTAATGCCTCTTCAAGTAGCTCAGATGGTCTTGTTTTTTTAGTTTTTGGTTCACTCCTTGTTGTACTTTTCTTTTTTCTCTTCCCTTTATAAACTTGTTCTTGATCTTGGACTCGTTCTGGAACTTGAACTTGAACTTGAACTTTTTCTACATCTTCTTCATCAACCAATTTTAAAAGAGTTTTTTTCTTCTTTAACCTTGGCTTTGTGACTAGCTTTTTTAGTCTTTGAGCTTGAATATGAGAAACAATAGGCTCCACAATAGGTTCAACCTGAGTTGCAATCTCTTCAATAGAAGAATCATCATCACTATCAATTAAAAGGACTTTAGGAATTGTATCTAGATCAATGGGGTCAACAATTCCTAAAGGTACCTCATCCCTTTGTTCTATATAAAAGTGAACATCCCACAATCTTCCTACATCACTCATCTTCCACATTTTGAGTAAATCTGTATCATTTCTCAATAAAAATTTATTACCAAGATACAATGTCATAACATCTAACACAACACCAGGCTGGAATGCTGCATACATTTAAGACATTGTAGAAAAAACAAAGTCTAATAGTCCATGGAAATAGAATTGGTTCCCATCAACATTATTTATAATGTCCTTATGACCATCAACACAGAGGTCATGGGTATATCCTATATCTCTTCTAGGGTCCTCCCACCTTCCCCCCAATGTAACACCACATGTTTAATAAAATCCCTATTGGTATATGATAACAATTGTTAATACACAACAACATCAAACAATACAACAATGTAAACTAAAGAGAGAGAGAGAGCGTTAAGTGGAGAGACTTACATCTCAAAGTAGTGAGAAATCAGTTGTTATAAACCCAGGGCAACTCTCTACACTATGAAAATCTTGATCACAAAGTGGGCAGCCTTCAACCTCCAAGAAACACATATATACAAAATCAACATTCAACCCCATTATACAACTTCTACCAAGGTTTCATATCAAACATTAAGCAAAACTCACATCAAACAATCAACCCAATATGTAACAGCAGTTCCACAAACCCAACAATGCAATCACTCACACACCCAACAATCAACAACCATACCAGTTCCACAAACCCAACAATGCAAGCACCCAACAAACCCAACAAGGAGAGAGATAGATTAAAACAAAGCTTACCAAATTGGAAAACCACACTTCGAATTGGAGGTGGTGAAATAGTGAAACCAACGAGAGGTAGAGGAGAATCGCAGTGGAGGTGAAGGAACTCGAGGTTGAACAACAATGGTGAGAGAGAGAGAGAGAGCTTGAACAAACATGAACAATAATGGTGAAGAGATGAACTTTTATATTTATTTTTCATTCGAACGAGTTTTCATGTCGTTCAAACAAAGTATCATGTCCCCTGGAATTTTTGTCATAAAACTCTTGTCGTTCGAACGACTATTATTGTCATTTGAACGAATTGAAAGTCGAACGAGTTGAAGGTCACGTGCTTGTCACGTGAGGGTAAAATAGTCTTAACAAAATTTTAACTGAGTCAGCGTTAGTAAAAGATCGTTGACTAACAGTCAATTGCAAAATAGGGGGTAAACCCTCATAAATAACAAATATAGGAGGTAAACACTATTATCAGGAACCAAGCGGGGGGTATAAACTAAAAAACTAAAAAAAGTATCTTATCAACCTTTTAAACTCAATTTCATAGGGTTAAATTACAATAATATGGTGTGTATAAGACAATACGAACAAATGTAATGCAGAAAGAAAGAAATAAAGAAAAAAGGCTAAACAAAATTGAGCTGAGATATTCTCACAACCATTCAACATGTGATAGTTGTGTTGTTCTATTCTCCGAAGAATGGTAGTTGGAAACCAATAATTGGAGAGGACCACCACTTCTGCCTTCGAAATGTACCTCGACAGACTTATCTCCACATAAATGAATCAGAAAAAGTGATAGATCTCTCAATATTATCAGCTAGTAGTAGTAGTAGTAGTAGTATCTCTCTATCTGTATCCTCCCCTCGAGATGTCTCGCTCTTCTTCCTATGCATATCGATATCTTCCTAGAATTTATCCTATGCACACAGACATTACTAATTCTAAGAATGAGATCCTGGTTAGAAAGATAACTTCCAAAGGTACATGGACAGTAGAAGAAGATCGAAAACTTTCAGAATATATTGAAGTCCATGGTGCAAAGAAGTGGAGAACTGTTGCTAGCAAAGCAGGTACATATCTCTCGTTTATATATATTTTTGAACAGTGTATGTATTTTACATGTATCCCTTGAGTCCATTCCTAGCTAGTACTCAATTTCCGTATTTTATCTTAGTCTTTGATGTTGGGGGTGGTGGACTCCATGCTCGTGGTGCAGGCTTAGAACGATCTTCGAAGAGTTGTAGACTACGATGGTTGAACTATCTTAGACCCGATATCAAGAGAGGCAATATCACAGACCAAGAGGAGGATCTGATACTTAGGCTTCACAAACTCCTTGGAAATAGGTTAGTGCATGTTTGATTATTCCTTACTCGTATAGATACTTATAAGTTACAAATTTGCAATATCACTTATTTTTTATAGGGTTGAATTTTTTAAATTTAATCAATTTAATAACCTTCAGGTGGTCTTTGATAGCGGGAAGATTACCGGGTCGAACAGACAACGAGATTAAGAATTATTGGAATTCTCATTTGAGCAAAAAAGTCATGAATCAAAAGAAAACATTTCGAGAACCACTGCCAAAGCATTTCAGATCCCACGAAGATGAGTGTATAGAGGTACCGGAGGTGAATGTAAACTGCAAAGATGATGTCTTCAAAAGAAGTGGAGATACAGAGAATAGCTTTGATATCAACGAATTCTTAGATTTTTCAACTGAGGAGGTTTCAAATATAAATTGGGTGAGCGAATTCCTTGAGCTCGACGAGGATTTATTTAGGTCTTGATTAAATAATATTTGGCTAAAGCAGTGTGCCCGAAAAGAAAAAAAGAAAAATATGGCTGTTTACTAAAAACCACATGTTTTCAGGCTTTCATATGTATGGCGCCTATGTACAATTATGCTAGTTTGAACAGGTTTGAGTTCATCATTTTAACAATATTTGATCCATTATATACTTGTATCCATAATTTCTGCAAAGGAAAAACGAATATTTTAAAAGGATGTGATCAGCAAATGAACTAAGTTCATGAGCTTTGATTATGTGAGAATTTAGTACGAACTAATCTAGTTTGCTAAATAAATCTCAGCGGAGCATTAAAAAAAATGAGACTTGTGCTTCTTGTCATCCTTATGATAGTCCAACGTGCGATAATGCAGTAACATCAAACCATGTTTTCTGGTGATTTATTGTTGTTGAAGCATTGTATTAGATGTCTACAAGTTCTTATCCTTTCATGATAAAATACAGGTTTCTAGTAATTCCAAGTTTAAGGAGGAATTGAACGCGTCTTTAAGATTTAATAAGATTAGTTTTTAGTTTTACCGCACATTCAGACCAAACTTAGTACAGAACACTTTAAAAGAAAACCATAGACATGGAACACCTCATTTTGCTTATAAAAAAGATTTACACATTTCATGCTGTGATAGCAGTTATGGCCCTCCAATGCTCGATAATAACCTATGAGTCTATGACCATGACCTGAGATACAGAAAAACAGAAAATTTCACCGCCACCAATTTTCTTCTTCTTCTTTTCATATGGGTGAAATTTCTGACTGTCATTCTGTTGAATAGTGAAACTGTTGAAGCTGCCTGATGGCTCCAAAAATCTGATACAAGGGGTTCTTAGCCGTCAGTCATTGTGAAAAATGTAGTTGGTCCATGTTATCCAGGGCACAGTGTGACAACTCTGAAAGAGAAATCCTTGTTGTTTTAGGGTGCTGAGAGACCAGACCCCTTTCTATCTGGGTTCCAGCAACTGTGTCTGTGTGGTTGCCTCAGTATTAAATTTTTTCAGAATCCAGATAATAACGCATCTTTCTAGCTGTAGACTGTAGTGCTGCTGCTATAATATTCCAATATGACTTACATGTAGCACAACATATGATTCCAAAAATAAGTAAATGTGTAAGGTCCCCCACTTCCAAAAATACCCCAAAACGCCCTACCATTTCACCATCTGGGCTGTGTACTTCTTTGACCCATTGTTAGTAATCTCCAACTGACTTCTTAATCTTACCATGCGTAACTGTGAATTTTTCAAACAAAAGAACTAACTTCAAATCTTTGAAAATCGCGATTGTTCAGAGGGTCCTCTGTGCATGTTTTCAGCTCAAACACTTCTAAGCAGATTGTGCAAAAAAAACACACAATATGAGGTTTCAGCATTTACCTACGTAAAATACATTCCTTCCTAGGCCACCCAGGAACTTGAACATGAACATCTTTATCTTTTTTTCAACTATACGTGGTCGTTCAGTGGTATACATTTCCTGTTAATCCTGAGGCCTTAGGATCCAACAGACAAGCTAAATTTTGAGAAACCCTTTCATCCGCTATATTTTGAACTACTTTCTCTTTGTATAAAAACCTAATGTCATCTCCCTCTTTCTCTGCTTTCCAAACCAATTTCTATAGTTGACTGACATTCGTAAATGGAACATGGAACGCTAAACTACGCAATAACATTGTTCTTCTCTCAAATAAAATATGAAAGTTCATCAGAGTTTATCCGTACCGCTTATCACATGTGCCCCATCTTCACCGCCAACAAATTAAATTGTTTACCACGTTCTACCGCACTTGGCAGAAAACCGAGAAAAGTATCATAAATGACTTGTTAATATCAATTTCAGCTGTCAGTGTAAGATCCCTCTTATGGTAGAAATGTCGGGTATAAAGGAGGAATCTGGATGGAAGTCGGCTGATAAACAAATCCCTAATTGGTGTGGATAAGAGGCCAGTAAGATCCAGATGCAATCCGGATGGCCTTATGATCCGGATGTAAATACTTGGAGGTGCATGGTTGGTTTTGCCTCGTGATACGGGTATCTGATTTTAGAAACTCTTCCCCTATATCTATTGTAAGGTTTTTCATGAGTTTTTGGAATGTAAGAGGAAAAACTTTGAGAGACCTCAATTTGTTTGGTGAGTGATTATAACCTCGAATCATCGAATTAGCTTTGTTTTCTATTTGATTAGTGTATGAAATTTGAGAGAAAAATGGTAGAAGATGAACCAAGTTCCTAAACGGAATAACTCAATAGTTATGTTTAACAATGCCAAAATTGAAGTTGAGAAATTCAATGATACAAATAACTATAGCATGTGGCGATGCAAAGTTATTGATGCGTTTAGTCAACCAGATTTGGGCGAGGTATTGGAAGACAAATCCGATGAGATTTAAGAGAGTGTTTGGAAGAAGATGAATAAATGGGCATGTAGTCAAATTAGGCTATGCTTAGCTCAAGACATAAAGTACCTTGTGATGAATGAAACCTCGGCGAAAGAGATTTAAAAGATTCTTGAGGAGAAGTATTTGGTGAAGAGTATCCAAAATCGACTCCATTTGTAGATGAAGCTTTACCGCTTTAATATGAGACAAATAATTTCTATGTTGGAGCATTTGAATGATTTTACCAAGTTACTTGCGGACTTGGCGAATCTAGAATAGGTTGTTTGGTGATGAGGACAAAACTCTATTATTCTTTAAGTCGCTTCCCGAAAAGTACAAATACTTCATAACGACGATTACCTCTGGGAAAAGTTCTTTAAAATATTCAAATGTGACGACGGCGGTAGTGAATAATGAGTACAGAAAGAAGGACAACCGTGAGTCTATTTAGTCAATGTCTAAGGTGTTGATGGCAAGAGGGAGATCTATGGATAAGAAAAAGTCTAGTGGTAATAACTCTCGATCGAAGCCGAAAGGTCTCAGTGTTAATCGAAATAATTTGGGTAAAGATGAATGTGCTTTCTGTCATGAAACGGGATATTGGAAGAATGAGTGTCTTACACTTCTAAAGAGGAAGAAAGGTAGGAAAGTTGGTTCTTCAATGAATGTTGCTCAAGACCGTGAGGTAGTCGATGGTAATGATTCTAATTTTTCTTTAACTATATCATCGTGTGCATGTATTGTTGATTCCAAAGAATGGAATATGGATTCAGGTGCTACCCATCATATTTATCCTAAAATGGGTTGTTTTTATAGTTTCAAAAAGCTAGAAGGTGGAGTTGTGTTGATGAAAAATGATTATTCCTGTCGCATAATGAGGATATGTACTATTCATATGAAGTTGCATAATGGTTTGGTTTAAGAAATTGAAGAGGTTCTGTACTTTCTGACTATAAAAAAATATATTATTTCAACTGGTTTACTTGAAGCGAAAGGCTACAAGGTAGTATCTAAAAAATGGGGTTCAGAAGGACGTTCTTAAGGGATCAATAATAGTTTTGAAGGGTAAAAGAAGAAGCAACAACTTATATTATTTAGATGGTAAGGCTATTTTTGGGGATGTTGCTACTGTGGGAAGTATGTAGACTACTTCCAGAGATACTACTAGACTATGGCATATGCGTTTAACGCATACGGGTGAGAAGTCCTTGAAAGTTCTTGTAAATCAAGGGCTATTGAAAAGTGCTAAGGTGTGTAAGTTGGAATTTTATAAACATTGTGTTCTGGGCAAACAGACAAGGGTGAAGTTTGATACGGCTATCCATCGTATTCATAGAATCCTTGACTGTGTTCATTCAGATGTATGTGAACCCTCTAGGAATGCATTACTTGGAGGTAAATATTATTTTATATCGTTTGTTGATGATTTCTCTAGGCGTGTGTGGGTATATACCATGAGAAGAAAGGATGAAGTCTTAAAAATATTTATGAGGTGGAAGAAGCTGATAAAAACTCAAACTGGTAGAAAGATAAAATTACTCCATTCAGATAATGGTGGAGAGTATACAAGTGTTATGTTCTTGCAAGTATGTTAGGATAAAAGAATTGTGAGACATTTCACCGTTAGAGAGACACTATAACAAAATGGAGTGGCGGAGCGCATGAATCGTACTTTGTTGTAGAATGAATGATATATGTTGTCTAATTCTGGGTTGGGCAAAACATTTTGGGCTGAGGCTTTGACATATGCATGGTACCTCGCTATTAGGTTCACTTCGGCTGTAATTAAAGGTAAAATGCTAAAGGAAGCTTGGTCGAGAGAACTTGCTACAAATTATGATACTATTCTTATTTTTGGGTGTCTAGCATACTATCATGTCAAAGATGGTAAGTTGGAACCTCGAGTAAGGAAAACCATTTTTTGGGTAAGAAGAAAGGGGTTATAGGTTACAAGTTATGGGATACGAAAGACCAAAATATTATTCTTAGCAGGGATGCTACTTTTGATTAAACTTCTATGATGAAGTCGTATGTCTATGAGCTTAAAGAGAAGAGGAAACATGAGATTTTGTAGCGGGTGGAGATTAATGCATCTTCACATGATCTAGATAGTTCTGTACCAAAGGGGGTGCTATCTACCGGTGTGACAACGGTTGATAAGCCATTAGTTCATGTTCCAGATGATGAAAACATAAACAAAAGTGAAGCATTTGGTAGTACAGATGAGGAGACTCTGGTTGTAGAGTTAATTGTAACTAGTAAGCCATAAAGGAATACAAGTAAGCCAGGATGACTTACAATGGAAATGGTACTCCCAAAGCTAATGGTTATGTTAGCCTACGCACTACCGGTCGTTGAAGAAGATGTTCTTTCCACTTATAAATGAGCTATTTACAGTTCTGAAGCTAGCAAATGGGATGGAGCGATGAAGGAAGAGATGCATTCTCTTCTTAAGAACGAAATATGAGAACTTTCGAAGTTGCATAGGGGAAAGAATGCGATTGGTTGTAAGTGGGTCTACGCAAAAAAATATGGATCTCAAAATAATGATATACGCTTCAAAGCAAGACTCGTAGCCAAAGGTTATACTTAACGGGAGGGGATTGATTATAATAAAGTTGTTTTTCCAATGGTGAAACACTATTCAATTCGTATCCATTTGGCATTGGTAACACAATTTGATTTGGAGTTACAATAACTCGATATAAAAAAGCCGTTCTTACATGAGAATTTGAAAGAAGAGATCTATATAACTCACTCGAGTGGGTTTAAAGTCGCTGGAAAGGAAGATTATGTGTATAAACTGAAAAGATCATTGTACGGCTTGAAGCAGTCTCCGAGACAATGGTACAAATGGTTTGATCAGTTTATGATTTGGCAGAAGTATAAACGGAGCCATTATGACCATTGTGTCTACTTATGCAAGCTACGTGATAAGTTTTTTATTTACTTGTTTTTATATGTGGATGATATGCTTATTACGTGTAAGCATAAAAGTGAGATTGACAAGTTAAAGAAACAAATGGGTGAAGAATTTGAAATAAAAGCTCTGGGTGACTCGAAAAGATTCTTGGCATGGAGATTCATAGAGATAGAGAGAAAAGAACGGTGCATCTTTCTCAAACGATGTACATGAGGAAGGTACTTCAGAGATTTGGTATTGATGGGAACACAAAACTTGCAAGTATGGCATTGCCCCTTAATTTAAGCTTAAAGCTATTATGGCTCCAAAAATCGTTGAGGAATGTGATTATATGAGTTAAGTTCCTTATGTTAGCGTAGTTGGTAGCTTGATGTATACAATGGTATGTACACGGCGAGATATTTCACAAGCAGTTGGTATGGTTAGCATATATATGCATGATCCGGGAAGAGATCATTGGTGAGTTGTGAAATAGATTCTACAGTATATCAAATGTACTGTGAATATTAGTTTTGAATTTCGTAAGCAAGATTCGATTGATCTATTTTATGTGGGTTATGCGGATTTTGACTATATGGGCGATATTTGGATAAACGATGGTCTACTACAGAGTATATTTTTACATTAGGTGTAGGACCGGTTAGTTGAAGATCTACGCTACAGTCTATGGTGGTCTATATCTACTACAGAATCTAAGTATATGGCAGTTACTGAAGTGATTAAAGAGTCTATTAGGATGAAGGGTCTTTTGCATGATTTGGGCATCAAGATGGAACATCTTGATGTATTTTGTGATGATCATAATGCTATTTTATTTTTTTGGTAAAAATCAAGTTTATCATCAATGCACGAAACACATTGATGTGCGTTACCATTTTGTCAAAGAGATACTTGAAGAATGTGAGATTCGATTGAAGAAGATTCACACGAATGATAACCCGACTGATATGTTTACGAAAGTTGTGTCTAAGATTAAGTTCAATCATTGTTTGGACTTGGTCCAAATCCTTCATACAAATTGATTTGGCCTCTAACAGACATATTGGGAACTACAGACGACTTGATCCATGGTACGTAGGCAACTATTGTTTCGGTGCAGTCAATTTGGTCCTTTGGGATGTTTATTTTTAGGTTTTTAGGGACATTTGTGAAAGAGGGTTCAATTTTTTTATGATAGGATTCATGGTCCTATCAACCACGACCTATCATGGGTGTCTCTTACTTTGCGTACTCATTGTGAGTCTGACTTTTAGTTTCCTAGTATGCATAGTTCCTAGTTAGATATGTTTCCTATTTCGAGGGAAGTAGTGTTTGAGAAGGAGAGGGATTCTTCTCTATAAAGGGGAGTCTTGGGATAGAGGTAAGGTCGAGTTATGTTTTGAGAAAAGCCTAGGTTAAGGCTTGAGGGGGAGAAATCTATTTTTTTTCTTGGTAGTAATTAATAAAAGAGTTCATAAGATTTAAGTTAATTGTGCTTCCGCACTTTGAATCTATAAACTTGGCATCAGAGTGAGTGAAAGATTCAGGATTTTCCCCCTTTTTGATACGAGATGGGAAAGAATGCGAAGAAGCTAATATAGGGAGAACGAAACACAAGTTTAAAGAGCAAGTTGGATGCCATGATGGCTTTATTAGTGAATCTCAACAACAAAAACCCTAGCATTGACGAAGAGCATAGTGATGCCAAAGCGGAAGACTTGGGTAATACAATAATAGGGTGTGGTAGGGGATTCCCATTGAGAGGATTTATGCGGAATGCATGGAAGATCGGTGCTGATCCCTTGAATCCAACTCTACTTTGAGTTGTAGGGCGTGGTGCAAACAAGTGTTTCTTCGGTGTGAAAGAGACGAACTACGACACAGATGATGAAACAGAGGTATAGGATTCATCAACTCCTTCGCTAAATTTAGTATTGACGATAAGTTTGCCAATTCACAAGATGAAGAGGGGCTTGAGCAACGGGGAGTGCTAAATCAAAGTTTGACAACAATTCATCGAGGTATCAACATTAGAGAGATCGTTGATAGGTCTGCAATAGCTGATCAATTTAACAATGTCATCTCTGTTCTATTTGACGAGAGGAATCGACCCAATCATCGACAACACGAGAAAGAGAAATCACAGGGCGGATGCAAAATCCTACAAATGGAGTGGTCGAAAACAATATGGGAATCGTCAGTGAGTTAGGTAGGGTCAGACGAGGGTCTACGATGTTGGGAAACGGAGAGAAAGAGAGAGCTCAGTTTGCCACTGATTCAATAAGAACTCGTCGAATAAGAAGGTCTTGTGCAAGCCACATGTAATGGCAACCCACGAACAACACACGTGGGCGAGGTAGTAAGCTGACATGGTTTGGTAACAGGTGAGTCCCGTACAAGTTACGTGAGCGACTTAAATCTTTTACCCACTTTAGCTGCACGTGATCCATCACCCACAACTTTAACAACAGCAGCAAGCTTCATCTTGGGACCGACCCAGAGTCTCAACCCAACAGGCGAGACTCGGATCTAGCCAACCCAACTTCATTGTCTACTTTCTATTATAGTTGTGATTTCAACCTTGACGACCATGATCGAGAACCCAACTACCAGGTCTCCTTCCATCACCCAAGCAATGGGAACAAACCCAACAATGATCAACACCGTATTACTACTGACACACACCTCGACACAAACAAGTCAACCATTGCTACTAACGGTAATGGAAGGTTTCCAACCTCGTCGGCAATATATGGGTGGTATGAATTTGGGTTTCCACCAACAACAACAATGTTCTTATGGGTTTTCACATGGAAACTATGGTGACTATAATTCGTATGGGGTTCCACCATCGATTGGTCAACCGGTCCAAGATGGAAATTATTAAGGTAAAATCAGAGAGCAATGAGGGTACAACAGAGGGTACGCTGACAGGTACGTACCGTATTTCAAGAGGCAAGGGAAAGGTCATGGCGTACAACCTAATAATTTTGTTCCACGATCCCGCAACGATGAATTTCAAAGTGATTCAGAGATTAGGGGTCGTCGTTTTCAAACACAAAACCAGGGCAATCAAATTGCCAATGCGTTGGTTTTCTCACTTCGGACTGTAGGACAAGAGCTGAAACTAAACATTCCAGAGTTTGATGGTAAGACCGACGCTGACGCTTTTATGGATTGGCTTAACCGGGTTGACAAGATTTTAGCGTATAAACGTTATGGGGATCCCAAAACATTAGTTTTGATTGAGACCAAATTGATTGATTATGCGTTAAATTGGGGGGATAATTTACAGAAGATGCGAGCGGATACAGGGTATCCGTATATTATTGATTGGGCATTTATGGGGCGATAATTGGTACATAGATTTATCCCAATTTCTTATGAAGAGGATAGCTTTACGAAACTCCAAGATTTGAGACAGAAGCTGAAGACGGTAGATGAATATACCAATGAATTTTACCTTCTCTCCTTAAGGGTCGTTACATTTGAGACAGAGGCACAAAAAGTTAGCCGCTTTAAAACCGGTCTATCTAAAAAGATTCAAGATGGGTTGACTTTGGTCAACGTGTATTCCATTGCGGAAGTAATTGAGAAGGCCAAGCGGGCGGAAACAAAACTCAAACTAGCATTGTATTCTTATTTTACTTCTCCAGCAATGACAACCACGACATTAACCATTGTGACTCTGAAAACTACACGGACAAAAAATTTAGCGATATGTTACAACTGTGGTAAGACAGGAGGACATCTGAAAAGAGAATGCCCAAATCATAAGAAACATATAATGCTTCTTACTTAGCATCTTCATGATTATATTGACGAGGTACTTCAACACGTGGGGAAACGGCATCAAAGAAGAGACGGTGGTCGCAGTAACCTTTCCTTCCCCCTGAATTTGTGGATGCATTCTTCTTGGGGGGGGGGGGGGGGGGGGGGGGGAGTTGATAGGAATCGGCGTCTCCTATTTTGCGTACTCATCGTGAGTCTAACTTTTAGCTTTCTAGTATCCATAGATTCTAGTTAGATATGCTTCCTATTTTGGAGGAAGTAAGGTTTTAGAAGGAGATGGCTTCTTCTCTATAAAAGGGAGTCTTGGGATAGAGGTAAGGTAGAGTTATGTTTTGAGAAAAGCCTAGGTTAAGGCTAGAGGGGGAGAGATCTATTATTTTTTATTGGTAGTAATTAATAAAAGAGTTCATTAGATTTATGTTAATCGTGCTTCCGCACTTTGAATCTATAAGTTTGGTTTGCGAAGTTCGGCTCAGATTTGAAGAAAGTTGTCGGGTATAAAAGAGGAATCCGGATGGAAGTCGGGTGATAAGCAAATCCGGATTTCCATCCTAATTGGCGTGGATAAGAGGGCAGTAAGATCCAGATGCAATTTGGATGGCCTTATGATCTGGATTTACATCCGGATGCAAATACTTGGATGTACATGGTTGATTTTGCCTCGTGATACGGGTATTCGATTTAGGAACTCTTCTCATATATCTATTGTAAGGTTTTTCATGAGTTTTGGGGTGCAAGAGAAAAAACTTTGAGAAACCTCAATTTGTTTGGTGAGTGATTGTAACCTCGAATCATCAAATAAAACTCTCTCTATTTGGTGTGGATGTAGGCAATTTGTCGAACCACAATAAATTGTGTGTTCTCGTTTGATTGTGTTTATATTTTTAGTTTGTTTATCGCTAATAAAATTAAATTGATATTTGATTTTCGCTGTGTGGTTCAACAAGAAGATCGTTCAACCGTACATGGAGGAAGTTAATCGGTAGAGGAGTAAAAACTTTTCTCTCCATCACTGTGAAAAGGATCTCATTCCTTCTTTCCTAGGGTAAAATTTCTATGTATCAGAGATTCCAGACTGAGACAATATGTCCTGTAAGACGACACATGCAGGTAGAAAGAAAATAGCAGAAAACGAACGAACTTGTGAGACCAACCCACTGAACATATGATAGTTGCGTTCTTTTACTCCCGAAGAATGGTAGCTAAAAATCAATAATAGGAGAGGTCCACCCACCACTTCACCCCTCGCTATATCGCATTTAAATATCTAGCAACTTAAAAGATTGACGAGATTGAGAGATCTTTCAATATTTCAAACTAGTATCTCTCAGCCTGTCTCTTCCCCTCTAGGTATGTCTCTCCCTCCCTCAGGAGATCTCTACCTCCCTAAAACTAATCCTATGCACACACCCATTAACGGGAACTCCATGAAAGAGTACACTGCTAAAGGTACATGGACAGTAGAAGAAGATCGAATACTGTCCGAATTCATTGAAGTCCATGGTCCAAAGAAATGGAGAACAGTTGCACTCAAAGCAGGTTTCTCTTATCTTATTTCATGAACATTGTAATACCTATATATATGTGATGCTAGTAGCTAGCCTAGTACTCAACGTTGAGGGTAAACGAATATGTTCGTGCAGGTTTAAACCGATCTTCAAAGAGCTGTAGATTCCGATGGTTGAATTATCTAAGGCCCGATATCAAAAGAGGCCATATTACAGAGCAAGAGGAGGATTTGATACTTAGACTTCATAAGCTCTTAGGAAACAGGTTAGTGCATATTTCACTATTTGCTACTCGTATGTTTATATCTACAATGATTTTTATGCATCAGGTTTCGTTGAACATGTATCATTTAATTTTTGTTAGGTGGTCTTTGATAGCGGGAAGATTACCAGGTCGAACAGACAACGAAATTAAGAATCATTGGAACTCTCATTTGAGCAAAAAAGTGAGGCATAAAATAGTTCAAGTGAGCCAGAAGAACACAGTTACGACACCACCATCAATACAAGATTCCAGATCCCCAAGACAAAACCTTGTAGAGGATCCGAAGGACTGCAGGGATTATGACTCCAAAGGAAATCAAAACACGGAAAACGGCTTTAACATCGACGAACTCTTTGATTTTTCAAATGAGGGTTTTATGAATTTGGATTGGGGTGGCGAATTCTTTAAGCTCAACGAGGATTCATTTAAGTTTTGATTACATGCATGTTTATTACATTACTTCTAGCAGGTTTAAAGCACAACACAATTTTTATTTTTGGGAGTTTCATGTAGATATGCACTGAATGCGGTAAATATGTTAGCGTTTGAAATTTAAGTGTGAGTTCATGAAAACCACTGGGTGCTTTTCTTATGCTATTAACAAGATTTAGCTCTACAGTTGTAAATTCCACGTGAATGATAAGTAAAATACCTGACGAGCCCTAAACAAAAGAAAATTAATAGATTGTAAGAACTTCCAACTACATGCATGAGTGCTATGAGTATCAGGTGAAATTTTATAGTCTCTATATCTGATATGTAAGAACTTCCACAACTTCCACCCTTCTGCACAGCAGATCAGGGCCGGCCCTGACTATAGGCGTAAGAGGCGGCCGTCTAGGAGCTTGTAAGAGCCTAATTTCGTATTCCGAATTTAGTATCTCATACCAATGATAATCAGAATGTTAGTAAGCAATAGGTAAATGCTAACACAAAGTTTAGCGTGAAAAACCTTTGAATAGGTTAAAAACCACGACCTCTCTTGAGGATTTAAAAAGAAAGGGGTATTATTGATGATTGCTAGCTATTACAAAGAATGCTCTGAGTAGTTTTGTGTAGAGTTTTTGGGTAGAATCTTCTGTGTAGAATTTCATGTAGAAGATTTCATGTCATTTATCTGTAGTTTTGTGGTCCTATTTATTGGTCTTATAATATGACCGTTTGACGACCATTATTATTCACTTTAATGATGTACGTTACAATAATAGTTTTGATGAGTCATTGAACTGATTGTGTAACGGTCTGATCCTCCTGTTTTGTAACGGCTTCATTAATGACGGAGTGCTTGTTAAGTCATACTGTTGATGTAGAGGTCGAGAATGATGAGTAAACTTCTTTGTAGTTGTTCCATAATGTGCCATGTAATCGTATGTTGATGAGGTCCAGTAAATGTATGATGGTAAAAAATGGGGCTTGAGTTCAATATTCGGAATAAGCCACTACAACCGCCCCCTTTCAGCCAAGAGCACGAGAAGCATCATGGGCGAGTGGTGTTGGTTGAGAAGCCTCATTAATACTGGATTGAATACTCGGGGATCATTTCCAATATTTCTTTATGAATATTAGTTGTGGCTATTGTGGTCCCTAGAACCAATGTCTTTGGTCAAAATTATTGCATGGGAATTCCTTCTGGCGTTGGAAATTTGAAACGTCGTCTTCAATGGTAATTGCAATATAAATAATATTGTGGTTGGTTGTTGCAGTTGTTATTCACCAAGTACTGCTTGCATTCCATATTCTCTACCATTTCTCTTCTTTGTAACTGTTATGTTGAGAGGACGGTGACCACCAGATGGCAGTCTCACGAGGCCTAGGGTGTTGGCTAAAGTGCAAGAGCTGCAGTTCCGATACTTTAGGACCCAATCTCTAGACCTTTCGATGCCAATTCTGGTGCATCCTACTTACCAAGGTATGACGTATGAAAAGGTGGAGGAGGCGGATGACGATTATTATCAAATGGTCCAATTTTATTATATGGTGACATCGGAGGAAGGGCGCAGGAATGGTCTGCGTCTGCTGGCGGAGGAGGCAGTTATAACTAAAGACGAAGCGTCTGACATTCATCCGAGGAAGTCTCGTCGGTATCCTGCCGGTAAGTGGATTCTATAAAATATAGAATTCTTCTTCTTTCTCTACCACGCGGGGGTGGTGGGGGGTTATAGAGGAAGAGACTGTAGTGGTGGAGATTTTTCTTCCGTACAATCATCGCTTCTTGTCGTGAAGAAGGTCCTTCTTCTAAAGGGTAGTTCAAGTACTAATACCTTAGCTTCTTCAGTTTCTTGTAGAAGTAAATGGTGTGAAGGATTGCCTGGGCCATTCTTGCAGAAGAACAATATTGAAAACTAAAAAGTAATGTAACTTGTAGTTCAATCTGTAGAAATGTCTGGAAGACTTGTTATCTGTAAAGCATTCTGCAAGTAATATTCGAGCTAATAAAAATTTCTTGTTTTATCTGTTGTGTTGCAATTCGAACTAGAAAATATATGTTTAGTATACTTGATGTAATGCCTTTTGTATGAAAGCAATCTAAAAAATGAGAATGGTAACTTGAACTGTTGATGGATGTGAAAGAAAAGTGAAAATAACAGAAAAAGAATTTTGGAGGTTAAAAATTTGCTGAAATGTGAGTTAGGTGTACCGAACTGAAAAAGGTTGATTGGTGTGAGCTCAGACATCAAACTATAGTAGAATTAAATTGAACTGTGGGGAACTTGTTATGTATGTATACCAGTAAAGATATTGGAAAGTAAGTTGGAAAAGGGGAGTTAAAAAATGTAATGAGGTTGTTTGGTGAAGTCACAAATAATTGGCTAGTATGATCGTACTAATTGAGATGAGATTGTTATGCGTACGTATTGTTGATCTTGTAAATATGAAAATGCTTTTGGCCGAACTGTTTGTAGGATTTGCGATCTGTTATCTTGGAGTTGTGCAATGGTATATAGCACAGTTGTCGCTGTCAATATGCGTACTTTCGTAGACCAGGTCGGTAGAGTTCCAACGAACTGTATCCTTGTTGTAGGAGTTAAAGTATGCTGTTGACATGCTATAAGTATCCTTTGCTGGTGATAAGAGGATGTTGATTCCGTATTGCCACATCTTGGTAATTTAACGGTCCTTTGGAGAAGTTGTTTCGAAATGTTGTGAAAATGCTTTGATATAGTTGGGTAAAAGGTATCTGTCTGTAGGTGCTTGGTTGGAACTGCTGCTGGACGTGCTTGAACATACTGTACGATCTCTATCTTGGTGCATGTGTTATTTGCGCGAAACACGTGATGAATAAGATCGTCTTAGGAGATATCTCTTGGAATGGAAACAATAGTTGTCAAAATATTCCCAAAATTCTGCTGATATCTTTATTTCTAAAAAGTTGTTCATGTTGAATATATCTTCCTTCAAAATCTGATTGAGAAACGATTTTGGTGATGTACAAAAAGATTTCCATGTTGGCTATATAAGATCTTGATCCTTTTGGTGTTATGCATTGTTTTCTTCTACAGAAAAAGCTTGTTGTTGGTTGATTAGAAGTTATCATGGCGAGGACACGTTCTCAGTGCTCTCGTCATGCGGTGGAATGTAGGCTAAACATCAAGGTGGCCAAACTTTGTGAATGATATTTTTGCTTGTTGGCTTATAATGCTGTGTTAATAAGTGGCCATTGCAATTGGGCGGCTTGGATGGCAAAGGTGGGCGTACAGAGTATGATCGTTATTTATGGTGTGATGTGTTCTGTGAGTTACTACTGGATGCAACCCTGCTAGAAGAAGTTATTTGAGAGATCGCGCGAGATAAATTGGCTGAAGAGGATGAGAGGGCAGCAGGAGGGGAGTTAATTCCATGTGGTGAAGCGAATCACCCGGGCTGCTTTAAATGTAACTATATGTGAATATAAACTCGAACTTTGATAGATTAAAATAAATAAGTAATCTATTTGTAGTGTTCTATTTTTATTTTCTGTTGAATGTAGAATAATGCAAATTAAACATGCAAACTGAAAAGTAGGATCAATTGTGTTTGTTTAACTGTTTATGTGGCAGATACTATGGAGTACAAATGTTTTATTCTAACAGCTGTGCAGATAATTTTGAATTTTGAATAATTTTCTATTTCTAGGAATGATGTATGGTATGGTACGATCTTGGTTAAGTATAAAAGGAAGGTGATAGATCGTGTAGATTGTCTTGGGAAAGAGGGACGAAATTTTTTAATGGTTGAAAGTAAAGACAGACATGATAACAACAAATATCATCACAGAAGTCATGATGATGCTGTGAGGCAAAAATACATGCTTGTAGGAACAATAGGGGTGACCGACACGTGTCTGAAACAACCGTTATTTAAAAAATAGAGGGAAAGTATAAAAACTCATATCTGTTTTCCTCATAAATTATTTATAGTTATATATAGAGAGAAAAGTGGTGTAACTAGTATTTCTAGAGAGAGAAAACACTTGAGTTCTGAGTGTAATTTCATAGAGAAAACTTTATCTGGTGAAAGAACTTTATTGGAGAAACAACAGAATCAACTAATCTCTGTAAAAGTTATGGGCAAAGTAGAAGATTATGGGTCTTATAGTACAGGTTAGTAAATTTTGTTCCTCTATTTTGTTTATAGTGAATGGTACTCTGTGTATGTGTTTGATTGTTCATCGCCTTTGTATATATGAATGATTTGGGATGTGAAATTTGGGGGTTGAAAAATAATTGTTTGCCTGTATTAATAGATATTTTCAAAAGCTTTGGGTACGTAAACAAACGTCTAAAGAGAGAAAACTATTTTTAGAGAAGAAGAGGGAAAGTTGAAATTGATTTTCTATTTTTTGGAAAGTTTTGAAAATAAATACCTTGACTAAGTAAAAAATATAAGTGGGATTTGTCTCTACTGTGTGTGTGGCATATCATGTAATTGTGTGTGTGCTGAATTGTAGAGATAGAGAAAGTAATATAAGATTGTTTGTACCTGTAGGTCCAGTATGCATACTAAAAGCCTAAAGCCTAGTAGTAGATTTGTAGTGTCATCCAGTTCAGAGGAAACATCATCGCCGAGTAGAGAGGACGATTGTGATGGTATGGAGGAGACTGTAGATAGGAGGGAAGTCACAGTGGGTGCAGTGGCTGACATGCCCAGTGAAGTAAGTAATGCTCTAGAGGAAGATGATACATGGGCAAAAGATGAGTCATTTTACATATATACAGAGGGAGTAGATGTAGGGAAAGAATATATGAAATTTAAAAAGAAGTTGAAAGGGAATTGGGGAAATGTAGCTCGACCTCATTATTGAAGGAAGAAAACAATGCATAACACCAAAGGATCAAGATCTTATATAGCCAACATGGAGATTTTTTTTACATCACCAAAACCGCTTCTCAATTAGATTTTGAAGGAAGATATATTCAATAGGAACAACTTTTTGGAAACAAAGATATTAGCAGAATTTCGAGAATATTTTGATAGCGATTGCTTTCTGTTCTAAGAGATATCTCCTAAGACGATCGTATTCATCATGTACTTCCCACAGATAACACATCCACCAAGATACAGCTTGTACAACATGTTCAAGTACGTCCAGCAGCAGTCCCAACCAAGCACCTACAGACAGATACCCTTTACCCAACTACATCAAGACATTTTCACAATAGTTTGAAACAATTTCTTCAAAGGACCGTCAAATCACCTGGATGTGGCAATACGGAGTCAATATCCTCTTATCACTAGCAAAGGATACTTATAGCATTCCAACAACATACTTTGACTCCTATAACAAGGATATAGTTTGTTGGAACTCTACCGACCTGGTCTACGGAAGTACGCATATTGACAATGACAATTTCCCTATATACAATTACATAACTCCAAGATGACAGATCGTAAATCCTACAAACAGTTTGACCAAATGCATTATCATATTTACAAGATCAAAAACACGTACGCATAACAATCTCATCTCAATCAGTACGATCATACTAGCAAATTATTTGAGACCACCAAAAAACCTCATTACATTTTTGAACTCCCCTTTTCCAACTTACATCCCAATATCTTCACTGGTATACATACATAGCAAGTTCCCCACAATTCGATTTAATTATACTATAGTTTGATGTTTGAGCTCAGACCAATCAACCTTTTCAGTTCGGCACACCTAACTCACATTTTAGCAAATTTTCAACCTCCAGAATTCTTTTTATGATTATTTCCACTTTCTATCACAAGTTTCGATCCATTGACAGTCCGAGTCTCATTTCCATTTTTTAAGTTTCGAGATCTGACCATAAAAGTCCTTGTGCCCCTCTTACTAGGCAGGATCAACCTCGGGTAAAGCAACCGCCATCATTTGTAGTGTTATGTGTTCCACGACCTCCATGTCCTCCTCCTTCCCCAAATCGACTTAAATCATACTTGGGTGCGAGCTCAACCTCAACTTCAGACTCAATTATTAAGCTTTTTATCAACTTTCAATTCAAGCTTGATCGTATCCAATAAACTATTTGAGGTTGAGGTACTTGAGGCTATTACAACTTATTATGAAGCTCATATCCAATAATATTCAAGGTTGGGGTATTCAAGCTCATACTTAGGGGAGAGCTCGACATCACCTTCATACACAATACTCGACCTCATTATTAAACCGACTTAAATCATACTTGGGGGCGAGCTCGACCTCTGCTTCAGACATGATGCTCGACCTCAGCTTCAGACACAATGCTCGACCTCATTATTGATCTAATCAACTTAAATCATACTTGGGGGCGAGCTTGACCTCAGCTTCAGACACAATTCTTGACCTTAGCTTCAGATACAATGCTTGACCTCATTATTAATCTAATTGACTTGAATCATACTTGGGGGGAGCTTGACCAAGACATTACAGGTCAATAATTAGTTTGTCCAATTTTGACCAAACAGATTACACATTACAGGTCGATAAGTGGTTTGTTCAATTCGACCAAACAGATTACATATTACAGGTCGATAATTAGTTCATCCAATTCGACCAAACATATTACATATTACAGGTTACATATCACATTTATATTCTACTATCTCTATCATTTTTGTACGTCGTTCTTATACTAATGAAATACTTGTGTATGACCGACCTACATCAGAGTACTCTTTAACTATCTCATACAATACTCTTCTACTATCTCTTACATGTGTGTATGTCGCTCTTATACTAATAAAATACTTGTGTTTGACCGACCTATATTACAGTACTTTTTTACTATCTCATACAAGTACTCTTCTATTATATACAGAGCATATCTACGATATCACAAAGAACCAATGGGTTCACCTCATTCTAGTATTACCGATCAGTTATTGATCTGCTAATACATTGCAAATAGATTATTGCATCATACAATTTGATCTTCTAATACATTCGATAATTGGTTCATCCCAATTCGACCAACCCATCTACTATATTACAGGCCAACTATTGGTTTGTCCAATTCGACCAACAGATCTAATACATTACATTTCGATAATTGGTTCGTCCAATTCAACCAAAAAGATTACATATTACAGGTCCACAATTGGTTTATTCAATGCGACCAACACATCTACTATATTACAGTACATTTCATGTCAACAACAGGTTCATCCAAATTGGCCAACATATTACAAGTTAAGACAGAAATGTCAAGTAACAGATATAGGATGAACTTCTCAACCAACACCACTTGCTCATGATACTTCTCGTGCTTTTGGCTGAGAGGGGGCGGTTGTAAGGGCCTATTCCTACTCTCGATCTCAAGCCATAGCTTCGACCAACATACAACTAATCGACCTCTGCAAAAATAGCCCGATCTCGTTGACACATGACGTCATTTAATGAAGCTGTTACAAGACAGAAGAGTTACTCAAGCCGTTACACAACCATTATGAAGACTCATCAAAACTATGATTATAACGTTCATCATTAAAGTAAATAACGGTCACAAAATAGTTATATTATATGACTTATAAATAGAACCAAAGAACTACAGATTAGGGACAAAGAAAATACGAGATAGACTTTTCCTATCAAGAAAATCTATACAAAATTATCCAAAGCGTTCTTTGTAATAGCTAGCCAATCAATAATATCTCTCTTTCTAAATCCTCAAGAGAGGTCATGGTTTTTGACCTATTCAAAGGTTTTCCACCCTTATTCTTGTGTTACTGATTAATTATTTCTTGCTAAAACGTTCTGATTATCTTTGGTGTAAGATTTTAAACTTGGAATATAAAATTAGGCTCTTACAGGCCCTAATTTTTATGTAAATTTGGGGCCTCTAAATGGTTTAGTAGTATATAAAAAAAGGCTTCTAAATAATATAAAATAAAGCAGCCTTGTTGGTTTATGTCGTTTCACCTCATATCAATCAAAGACTCAAAGGTTCAAGTTCTCACCATGTTTAATTTTATTTATTTATCATTTTTGTACAAGAAAATATGTGCTACCAATTTTTTTCCCCAGTTGGGAGCCTCATTTTTGGACCTCGCCTAGGGCACCCTAAACTTTAAGGCCAGCCCTGCAGCAGATGACAAGAAAACTAAAGCTAGTTTGCCATACAACATCCATAAACAGTGCGCCTCATATTTGTTATCTCTCCTTCGATAACCCAATAACGATAACACGTTTAATTGTCGTCCAAGCAATTGTAGGGAATATAAAGTTCACATACTTCTCTTCTTCATGTGGGTCTAACTAGGCTCAGTTCTAACCCTACAGCTACAAAATACAAGATATTCTATTAGTTTATGCCAATGGCTTTTTTAAATCTAGATCTAGGTATTAATCTCCCATTTTGAAATATGATTAATCGGCAAAGATTGGAGATTATTGTTTATTTTTTAGTTATTTTTGCTTGAATTAAACGTGAGATTAATCGCATTTAGTTGAGTTTAATCGTATTTAATCGCAATTAATTATAAATTAATTATTTTTTTGTTAGGGGTTCAAACTCATGACCTCTCATAGGGTGGAGGGTCACACAACCACTGAGCCAAGAGCTCAATTAATTATAGGTTAATGATAAATAATAAATAGCTAATACGTGGATCATCTTTAAAAAAGGAAAAATAATAAAATTAGGAAACTGGTATTTTCACGTGACTTTTCAATAGGGACTCGAATTTTTGCCCTCATATGACAAGTATACCTCTGTCCCAAGTTTTTGTTTTTATCCTGATGTGGTTTTAAGTTCTTATAGTTTATTACTTAACTAGCCCTCTCCCAAAATCCATTGACACATTAATGCATACAACCATTTGACTTTTATCGAGAACTGGTTATCTCCCTTTAGACTCTTTGATTGCTTCTATCTCACAATACTATTACTAAGGATAATTTTTAAACATACAAGATTATTGAATCTCCAACTGAAATAATTTTTTTTTTTCAACCACTAATATTCGAAAAGGGAAAACTACAAAAAATCATATTTAGAGAAATTCCTACTAAAAAAACATTGGATTGATCCACTAAAAAAAAAAAAGGTGACAAACTTTCACTAATGCTTTATTTCTTGGAATTGGTAGATGACTTCATAAGAACCTTGTAGCTTCATCATATTGTAAAATAAAATAAATAGAATGCAAAACAAATGTGATTAGAAGCACAATAAAATGGGATTTCTTTCTACAATACAACTAATAAAGAAGTAGAATCACTTGATATACATTCTCCCATGAAAAATCTTCTATTTCTCTTGGCAATATATTCAAATCAAGCAAATCCGTTCCATTCCCTTTACCATCTATGCCCAAATGAGGATTTAAGGTAGAAGCAACCCCACTATATCGACATGTACGACTATTGTGACCTACCCTTTTGCATGTACGACACTTTCTTCCTTTTTTCACTATCTCAAATGCTGAAGTATCTCTTCATACGTTGTTCGCAACCTTCTTATTCTTCGACCCCGATGGTCGCCACTTATGAGATTGTATCATTGGCTCAAGATTTATAGGACTCGGGGTACCCACAAGTTAAGACAACTGGTTCCTTACGACTTCTTTTTAAACTAAAGGCAAGTGTTGATAATGACTTTCCAGATCCTTAAATAAATCTTTAAGATCAAAGTTTTGGTCACCTATTCCATTATTAACATCGTCGAATGACCTTTATATAAATTCTTCATTGTGAGTATATCTCATCAAGACATATTAGACCTCTCTTATTCTTTATCATATGTGCACAAGGAAGACCCATAACTTTCATAAATTAGCTTTTCCAAGCTTGTAAAATAGTTCCAGTTGTAACCAACTTATATTGTTTAGAAAGTTCTTTTAGCGCGTACTTTGATACACTAGTGGGAAGCTCTTTGAATAAAGGAACACAAATGTTATAAGGAATCCAGATCTTTTCACTAGAAAGCTGAATCTTGATTTCATTAAAAGAATTTCCAATGGGCAAGGCATATCCTTTGCTTCACCACATGGAGATTGCCAGTCGATACTTGAAGATATTTCTTAAACGTTGCATGCATACCTTCTGCTCTAGAGGTAACATGATTCCCAAAATGCAAAAACTTACCGGTCCAAGCACTTACAAATCGTTTTATAAGAGGTTGCCATATACTTTTGATGTAGTTGACAAGAAGCGGATTTTTCTTATATTTAGCTTCAAATATATTCTACACTTCGTTATAGGCCAATTCGGTTATGCAGTTTATCACTGTAGTCCAATCTACTTAAAAATCCTCCCAACCATCTCCTTCCTTAAAGTGCGGCTTACAGTTAGAAACGATATTCTTTTCAATGTGCCATATACTCAAAAGATTTGTAGTTAAAGGAAATACCACTTGTATAGCATTCATGATGGTAAACTCCCTGTCTGAGATAATTACTGCGGGTTCAAAACCATCACCTAACATTTCCTTGAACAATTTAAATACCCATATGTAATCCCATGTTTCTTCTTTTTGCAAGAAAACGAAGCATGAGTAAAATGAAGAGTTAAAACTTGTTACCCCAATAATGTCTAGCAATGGCATTTTGAATCTATTCGTCTTGTAGGTGCAATTCATAACAAAAATATTTGAATAACTCTTGCTCAATTTAATTGAAGTAGGATGTGTAAAAAATATGTGTTAGTCAGCCGTCTCCACCATATTGGATGTTGTATATAAAACCACCTTCACCAAGTTTTTCCATTAACGCTTGAATTGGGGTGCGACCCGCTAGTTCTTCTCACCGAATCTTAGCTTTTGCATTATAAACAGTTATTGTTATTCCCTGAGTATTTGGGTTACCTTGTTGAAGCATAATATATAAGTATTTGTCGAGGAGGTATGCCTACCATAGACATCCTTTTAACCTCTAGTAGTTCTCCTTCCGTGAGCCGACGAAAAGAAGGATTACTTGACATGTCATCAGATGCTTCATGATTTTGTATGTCATTTTTTATCCTCATAACCCATAATCCTTTCATCAATTTTGCACCCATAATTTGAAATAGACAACCAATAAGTCTTGAACCTGTTTTCTTTTGATGACTCTTCATTAGAATATTATGTTTATCGCGATAGGTACCTCCTCTATCACAACCAATAGTAACAAACTGCTATTTTTTTGAGTCTCTAATTGATATTGCATAGCCGTGTGATGAAGCAAACATTTGCCCATTATCGATAATCTTTTTACCTTCAGTAACCATTTGTGGTAGAGTAGTTTCGGCTAAGTCGATCTCTATAGAATTTATTCAGAGTTTGTACATAAAACCAGGGGCAGAACTACTAGAAGACTTATCCGGGCTATAGCCCGGGGTAAAATTTTGTAAAAAAATAGTTTCGTTTGAACTTCTTTCTTCTCTGCCTTTTCTCCTCAATCCTCTCACACACAACAGCCTACCTCTCTTCCTCTACAAATAAACCCTGATGTCTAATGATTTGATGAATTTCTTGCCTTGTATCATGCCTGGGAATTCCAGTTATTTACAATGATAAATACTATGTTGATGCCCAAGCTTCTTCTAATTTTGCCAAACTAGGTATACCTTCCTATATCTCTAATTTTGTGTGATTATGTTTGGGTTTTACTTGTTTTTAATTTCTAGAGTTTTTAATTAGGTTTTTATGCACCCCCAACATTAAATTTTTTAAAATAGGTATACATACCATAATGGGGTTAACTAATCTCATTCCTGCAAAATGAAATAGAAGATGAGTGATGCAAAATTCTTCACCGAAACCACCAAACCCTAAGTGATCAATCGTAATGGAGATGGATATTGCAACTCTCAAGCTCCTTCAAGACATCATCACCCGAGGAATTCATTCGATAGGAGGATAAGAATTGTTGGATACTAATCACCATACAACCAATCCCACCGAAACCCTAAAACTGTAATCAACATTCACGATATACACTGATGTAACAACAAACAACAATCCAGCTCTGACTATACCTTCAACAACAGATATCCATAGAGATGATGATCAGGTTCTGCATGGGACTCAGGCCCTACGAAGTAAAATCCCTGACACCATTTTGGCACATACGACTCAAAAACGAGTTATCTGCCCCTGGGGATTCATGGGTAAGGCTGCGGGGAAAGTAAACACCACGTAGGCAATCCAACCGGAACAAGAACTTATGGGAAACTAGGATATGATGAGGGTTTCTACTTCCCATGGTAACATCTCTGACCCAAATGGAGGAACACCACACTAAACATTTACTGACAAGGTTTGAGGCACAGTAACGGAAAGCAAGGAACAAACTGGGTTTATTGCAGCTGGAAGAAGAGGAGACATACCAATTATCTCAATCCCTATGGCTAAATTGTCTAAAGGTATCTCAACATATTAATACAGTCTCATCGGCCGGTTGGACCTACAGAAGATTAAGCTCGTAACGGTACAAGCATGCGCAAGAACAAATTGGAAGATTAATGGCACACGCAAATTGATTCCGATAGGCAAAGGGTTTGTTATTATCAAACAGGTGTCCAAGGAGGACAAGATTTACATATGGAGTAGAGGGCTCTGGATGGTCGAACAAATGCCTATGAGACTTATGCTTTAGAACCCATTCTTTTCGGTTGATAGACATTATAATTTAAATGCTTTGATTTGGTGTAAATTCCCTGGGTTACGTATAGAAATTTTGAGCAAAAAAATTATCATGTAACATGGGAAGACGCTTCGAACTCCTATTTAGCTCGATTACTCGACACAAAATCAAGACTATGGATACCATGCGAATGTGCTAGTTAATTTCGACCTGTCGAAACCAATCCCTGACTGCATTATGCTTGAGGTGGAGGGCAACATCATCAAATAGGAAGTACTACTACATTGAGTCCCAAGATACCGTAATCACTCCAACAACATTGGGCACATTATTGTCGAATACAAAATAGTACAAAAAGCATTTTGGCTGAATAACTCAGATTTAAACAAGAACAAGCCAATGATAGTACAAGGAGGTGCTAAGGGTAGCGGAGGCAACCAAGACATCATAATCCTTGAGAAGCAACCCCAAACCAAGGACATGGGAAGAAAAAATACTGAGATTGCAAGCATACATACTTACTTACAGGAGACACTAGAAGAGAGTAGTACAACTTCATCACCAATTTACCCCCTAGGCATGCCAAGGCCAACAAATCATTTGCACCAACATGAAAAAATTCCTGCGAACTCTGAATGGTCATGAACATAGAGTGGCAACAAACAACCCACATCACCCAAAGATAATAACGATGATAACACAGTTAACAAGTTTGCAACACTAAGGGACGTGGAGGCAGATATAGAACAGTCCAACTCGGCACCATCAGGAGAGAAGGATAACAACCCGAGTCCTCCACGGGAGAGATGCACAGAAGATGCAGAGATCCTGATATCACCACTATCTGAGTATGTAGATAATACAATATCGGCAGATAGTAAAAAGAAACCACCAACCGCTAAAATTTATGATGAGGAAGAGACTTATTTACAGGCGATACATGAGGTCTGACACAACCTAAACGTCACAAGTTGGGGGGATGAAATGGAATAGGAAGAACAAATGCAACTAGGCCCTAACCAAGTTTTTAAAGGAGGCAAGGTGTATACCATAGCTCCGGGAATTACACGGTCTACCCGCAAAGATTAATGAATGTTCTCTTATGGAATGCCCAAGGGCTAGGGACCAGAAAAACAACTCGATATCTTAGAAAAACAACTGCAAGAATACTACCAGACATAGTAGGCATTGCTGAACCAAAAATATTTTGTAAGGACTATGTTCTTCCGGGGTATGAAACCAAAATCATTACCAATGAATTTGTTGGGGAGAAAGGCAACACATGGATTCTATGGAGAAAAAGAAACATATGGAGAAAGGCAACATATGAACCTGACATTATTGAGCTTTCGAAACAACATATTATGGTGCAATACTTGGAGTATTGCTTTTCGTTTGTTCATGTAGACTGCAACAAAATTAACAAGTTAAAGCTTTGGGCTAACCTCTCTAGTTTTGCTGCAACCAATACAAAACCATAGATATGCATTGGAGACTTTAATGTGGTGTTGTAAACCTCAGAGAAAAGGGGGAGAATACCACCCCAACTTAACGCAGTAATGGACTTTAATAATTTTCTAGATACTGCTTGTCTATCAAAGAGCCCCTCTTTAGGACTTCAGTTTACCTGGAGCAATGTTCAAAGCGGAATTAACCGAGCTCTGGTGGTCCTGGATAGATGCTTACAGAACGTAGAATGGCAGACTAAATTCACGGGATTGAGAATGAAGGTGCTGCCTAGAACCCATTCCGACTATTTACTAATTATTGGCGAATGCTGCCAAGTTCCTAGGCCGCATAACATCCCGTTCTGGAACCTTCATTCCTGGGAAGAGGAACTTGGGTTTGAGGCCCTAATTGCTAATAGCTGGGGACAGCTGCTGCATGCTGCTCTACTATTCTATCTTATGTTGAAGCTAAGATGCCTAAAAATAAACATTAAGCTGTGGAGAGAGAATTCTGTAACCCACCAAAAAAACAAAACGAGACTGGAGAGAGAGGTGCTGCAGCTCCAACTCCAGCTGAAAGAAGATATCACCAATAATCTGATTGAGACGAGATTTCTTGCCCAAACGAAATTACTCAATAGATGGGAGGAAAGAGAAGAGGTATACTGGAGGCAAAAGTCGAGGATTAAATGGCTTCACACAGGGGATAGAAATACCAAATACTTTCACACAACTATAAAGGTTTGGAACGCCAAAGTTCTTATCACAGAAATAAATGATGATATAGGACGAAACATTACTAGCCAAATCAGTATCCAAGAACACATCATCTAATACTGCACCTACAAATTCTCGGCAACAAAAACTCAACATTACCCATCACTATTTGCACATCTCCCCCAGCAAGTATCAGAGGAGGAAAATACATATCTCACCTTAGTCCCAAATAATAATAAGATACAGGAGGCAGTTTTCTCCATGGACAACAACAGTGCACCCGGTCCAGACGAGTTTTTAGGAGATTTTTTTTAAAATACTGGGATATGTTGAGTATGGACATTTACTCAGGGATATCCTCCTTTTACCATGATGGTATGATCCTTCTGACCTTTAACTCTAACATCATTGTCTTGATTCTGAAAATCAGTAACCCATCATCTATTCTGTACTATAGATCGATTTGTCTTAGTAACTTTCTTTTTAAAGTTATTACAAAATACTAGCCACGAGGCTTTCTCCAATTGCAGATAGATGTGTTTCAAGGCACCATAGTGTATTAATCAAAAATTGAAACATACACAACAATATCTGTATGGCATCTAAAATGGTTAATGAGATGAAAATCAAGAAAAAGAAAGTTAATGTGGCTCTCAAGATTGATATCAGTCAAGCATACGATATTCTAAGCTGAACATTCCTCATCACCACCTTAAGAGTTTTAGGGTTCGACCAAAATTTTTGTTGATAGACACGTAATATTTACGTGTACAACTCCTAAATTTATATCTACCTAGCCATTTATTAAATAAATGTGATACTAATAGTGCTTTTGTTTGTATTTACAGAAATTGGTCACATGATAAACAAGTCGTACATTTTCTCAGTTTTGAACGAAGAACAAGGGTGATGCACTCCAACAATAATTCTCATTTGAAGTTGTTAACCAAAGGCCCATGCATGGAAGCCCATTGAAGAGAATTAGATATATATATTATTCTCATGAGTTGTAATATCTACGCATGATTTTAGGCATTATTTAGGGGATTTTATATTAATGGTGATATTTAGTAACTCTTCCTATACTCTATAAATAGGAGGGGAATCCCACCCATGAGGAGAGGATCATGGAGAGTGTAAATCAAAGTTCAATAATCAATAAAGTTCTTGTTTTTCTCTTTTAATTTTATCGTAGTAATAGTAGTATGGTAATGATCAAAGGGACGAGTAGCTAATATTCTTAGCCAAGGCTAGAGAAGCTCTACCTAATGTAGCCTTAGTGTAGATTGTGTAGCTTAGTTAGAGTAATTACTTTCTCTTTATCTCAGAATAGTGCATATTCGTATTCCTTCGTCCTATGCTTGACTAGGAGGAATAATAAATCTATGTAACCATCTTGTTGGACCATAACAAGATAGGTTAGGAACATGGAGAAGATAACATAATCCATACTTATCAACCGGACCATGGTTGAGTAAGTTAGTTTATGGGTAGTTCCCAATTACTAAATCTCTTGTATATTTTGATGTATTGCATATGCTCGGCCAAGGATTTGCGATACGGGAACTCGTAATTTACTTTAATTATTTATGCTATGTAACGGTTAAAAAGGGTAGAGTAGAATCGATGCATTGGTTTCCACTCCAATTTATTTTGTAATTTGTTTTGCTCTTCTTTTAATTTCAAAACCTACACAAACTTATTGTTATTGGATAAAACTAGTAGTTCAAAGTATAATTCGCATCACAAGTCTCTTGGGATCGACCTCGCTTTCCTTTGTACTCAACGGTACACCGTGCGCTTGCGGGTCTTTTAAGACGTTGGTTTAAAATCGATCATCTGCAGCTGGATTCAGACGATTATCAGTAGCAGTATGATCTCTATCCTTGTGAATAGAAGTCTGTCTGGGTTCTTTCAATTGTTTTGGGGCCTCAAGCAGGGGGACCCTCTCTCCCTAATCCTCTTTGCAATTGCAGAAGACATTCTTAGTATTAATCTCCACAGAGCAGGGGAACAAGGCAGAATACAAACTATGGCATCAACAAAGCTGACGCACGACCCTACTCACCTTCTATTTGTAGATGGTATTTTTATATTTATAAACGGGAATGCCAAATGCCTGCGACAGCTTAAGCTCCTCCTTACAAAATATTTGATGGCGTCTGGGCAAGAGATTAGTGTGGCAAAAAGCAAGATTTTCATGAGTAGTATTCCTCTTACCCGAAGAAGAGCTGTCTCAAATATATTTGGCTTCAAAGAGGGAATGTTCCCCGAAACATATCTAGGCATCGTACTTGTACAAGGTAGGGTTACAAAGCAAGCTATTATACCGCTTATTGAAAAGATCCGAAAGAGGGCTAACAGCTAAACTGGAAGCATGATTTATTTTCAGGGGAGAGTTACTCTAGGAAAGTTTATCCTTACCAGTATCCCCATTCATAATATGACAATTTACAAGTGGCCACGGTTGCATATTAAGGAGGGGGACAACATCATTAGGAACTATATCTTGACGGGAGACCCGACAAAGTGGAAAAAAGTGATACTGAAGTGGGAGAAAGCCTGCAAACCGGTAAAGGAATGGGGACTTGAAGTTTGAAGTCTGGGGAAGTAAATAATGTAATGCTCTGCAAACTGCACTGGGTTTTCAAATAAAGTACAAAAGAATGGGCAAAATTTATGAAATCCAAATTCAGTAGTAAGAGCTGAGACCTAATTCATTACCACAAACCCTCTACTATCTGGAAGGGCATTCAAACAGAAGCTGTACTTTCAAAACCTCACATTGGCCAGCTTATCGGAAATAGAACGTAAATTTATTTCTAAAGGGATACTTGGGCGATAAACATTCCTATCATGGAATACATCGACTTGCCTAGGCACTTGTGGAAAAGATGTACATTAAAACTCAGCAACTTCATCAACCCACAATGCTGGAACTTCCCTAATGATATCCGCCTTCTCCTCCTTGCCTTGGGAATAGGCATGCAACAAATCTAGTATAACCTAAATGCGTAGGACGCAATAATCTGGAAGCCTGACCTACACGGTACGTTCACAACCAAGAATGCTTTTGACATTCTCCATAGATGAGAGGATACGACATGGTGGTGGAGATATGTGTGGAGTAAAGCAATCCACCCTAGGCTGGGAGGTTTTACATGGCGCCTGCTAAACCATCTTCTTCCTATGGACAACATCATTATGAAGAAAGGCATAGCCTTAGTCTCGGTCTGTCACCAATGCCACAATTACTCGGAAATGGAAACACATACACTACTACATTGCCCCCCTGCAGCCTCTCTCTGGCAAAGGGCTATAAATTGCTTTTCCTATGATCCCATTACACCTATAGATACTTGGAGAACCATTATGGAAAGGGGAAAATGGTCTATCCCATATATTAAATACTTATGGGTTGCCATAGTCTTCTCTATATGTTGCAACATTTGGTATACAAGAAATAAGTGGCGCTCAGATGGACTCAAGATTACAATCCATAAAATCATGCTGAACATCCTAACGGATATCACGGATGCTGCCTACCTCTCTCAGCATACGATGAACAACACGGTTCATGAGTTGAAGATCATAAAGGTGTTAAATGTCCAATGCAAACCATGAAAACATAGCAACATCGAGAGCTGCAGATGGTTGCTCCCTGAAGCGAACGAGGTTAAAATCTGCTGTGATGGATTGGCTATGGGCAATCCAAGACCAGCGAGGATTGGTATAATGCACAAAAATTACACCGGGGAGGTCTTGGGCACTTTCAGCAAATCAATTGGTCAAGTTGCAAACTATATAGCAAAGATCATTGCAATCATATCAGGCGTTCAACGTGCTATAGCGCACGGCTAGAGACGAGTTTGGGTTGTCTCCGATTCAGCTACATCTATTAAAGCTTTCCTCAAAGAAAATATACCATGGTCTCTCAGAATAGCGTGGACTCTGATTACTCCTCTCCTTCAAATCATTCGATTCAGTTATGTATGGAGAGAATGCAACTTCTTTGTAGATTATCTCGTACAGAGAGGATCAGACCCAAACCAACTGCTAGAAGAATGGACAGATGGCAAACCCGAATACCTAGAGATAATAGAAGATCAGGGTATGGAGTATTATAGAGTGAGGAAATTTGTCCAAATGAGATAGAAGGCCGTTCGAACGAAATGGCAAAATTTTCAAACTTGTCGATTCAAAGGACATTATGAAGACAAGTTTAAGCAGGTTGTTCGAACGGACTTAGAAATCTTTAGAAAGACTTACACGCTAACCTTAAAACTGGGTTTCTTAAATTCTCGAGAAAAATGAAATTTCGAAGGCTTTTCATATTTTTGTTCGAGCGACATTGGAGGTCGTTCGAACAAAATGCACTCCTGGCGTTTGAATGACTCTGGTTTTGTTTGAACGAATAGCTTGATGCATATGAGTTTATGGTTTTTTACTTTTGCATTTATTTATCTTCGTATAGAGCCTCATATATTTTCCCTAGTGCATATACTAGGGTGAGGAATGGATAGCTTTCCCTCATCTTGTAAATTTTTTTTTGATTATTTCTACTAAACTTTTTGCAAAAAAAACTATAATGGGGTTAAGTGTACATTTGTTATCAAATTGAGTTGTAAAAGAGCGAAATATGAAATTTCAGATGAATGATTTAAATGTTTTGGGGGCTGTGGAGTAACCCATCCAGTAACTCGTAGGGACCCATCGAATTAGGCGTTGAATGCTGTTAAAATATAGCAAATGAACTATAAAGAACATATTGAAGAACAAGTACAAGTTTATCTAGGGACTTCCAATAAGGGGGTAAGGAAATTACTCAATATAAAGATGAATTTGGGGGTTTATCTCTTTGTGATTGGAATTATGGTTTATACCTTGACTCTTAGTCATATCAATTGGGGTTTATATCAAACTAATTGAATTGGGATTTGGGTTTTTTTCTTACTGATTTGAATTGGGGGTTTATATCTTAGTGATTGAAATTGGGGTTTATCTCTTGACTTTTACTGATATCAATTGGGGTTTATCTCTAACTGATTGAATTGGGGTTTGGGTTTATCTCTTACTAATTTGAATTAGCGTTTAAAATGTATTTCAACTTCTAATATTGTTTATACATTTAAGGCTTGTATTTTATTGTTGTAGGTTAGAATGCAGAGAATTTTTTTTTATCATTTTTCAAGAGACCAAATGACAATCAATTGAAAGGTAATACATCTTCTGCATTTGACAATTCTGAGCAACATCCCTTTAAATTGCAAAGACTTGAGCCAAAATTCGTTCCTCCTGTCGAACGTGAAGAACATGCTAAACCAGTAGAAGTTATTGTTGCTCCTATAGAATTGGATAAAATTATTTCTCCTATTGAACCAGGTATAAGTTGTTGTTGCTTCTATTGAATTTGAAGAAATTGTTTCTCCTATTAAGCCTGTTGTTGGTGCTCCTCTCGAAGTAGAAGAAATAATTGTTCATGAAGAGGGGGAAGAAATTAAAGTTATTCCAGTGAACTAGAAGAAGTTGTTATTTATCTTAAACGTGATCCTAGACTACGTGTTCCAATTTAACAACATAATGTTAACCAACGTGACAAGGTTTAATGAGCGTACATTGGAAAAGGGTCGTTTATGCCTAAATGCATAGTAAATCTACCAACAAAATCTGGAAGACAAAATTGTCGATTTAAAGCTTCTTGGTTCGTACAATTTTCTTGGTTAGAGTACTCTCCCCACAAAGATTAAACATTTTGTCTTTCGTGTTTTCTTTTTGAAACGGATCCAGCAAAGCATCCGCATTTACTGTTAAGGGATTTAATTGTTGGAATAAGGTAAACGATGGTGTGAAGTGCACATTTTTACAACATATAGGAGGTCATGGTTCTCCACATTAATAAAATGATCAATATACAGTCTAAGGATGAGACTTTGAGGATTCGACTTCGGCTCAAGACTAGAATTAAGTGTGTACGTTGGCTAGCACTTCAATCTTGTGCTTTCAGAGGCCACGATGAATCCATACATTCGAAAAATTGTGGCAACTTTCTTAAATTGCTAAGTTATACAGGAAAATTGGATAAGAATATTGATGATACTATATTGGAAAATGCCCTTGGAAATGCCAAGTACAACTCGCCATTGATTCAAAAACAAATTTTGAATATGCTTGTCGGAAAAGTGAAAGAAAAGATTTGCAAGGAAATTGGAGATGCGAAATATTGCATTCTTGTTGATGAAGCAAAAGATAAATCTGATAAAGAACAAATGGCCCTTATTCTAAGATTTGTTGATAATGTAAATTGTATACAAGAACGGTTTTTTGAAGTTGTAATTGTTAAAGATGCAACCGCGACAACTCATCAAAGAAAGATAACTGATATTCTTACTCAAAATAACCTCCTACTCAAAATAACCTCCTACTAGTAACATGCGTGGTTCATGGAATGGGTTACAGGCATTGTTTCTTAGAGATTGCCCATCAGCATATTATGTGCATTATTTTACACATAGATTGAAATTAGTATTAGTAGAGGCAACTAAAGATTCCCTCTAGATTTAGCAATTCTTTTCAAAATTAAATTTTATTGTCAATATCTTTAAAGCTTCTCCTAAGAGAAATAACACGCTGCAATCTACTCACACAAAAGAAATAACAAGAAAATTTGCTACTGGTGAGCTGACGAGTAAAGGGGCTAATCAAATTGGTTGTTTGCTACAAACGGGGGCTACTCGTTGGGGTTATAATTTTGATTCTATGAGAAACTTGATTGATAAGTTTGGTGCTACAAGTGAGTATCTTAACAACATGATTACGAAAGGGAGGACTAGTAAGATACGTGGCAAAACTTGGGTTGCTTATGACGCGCTTATGCCTACGAGCTTGTCTTTAGCTTACTTTTAATAAATAAAGCCATGGGTATTATTGACATGCTTTCTCAAGCTTTGCAAACGAAATTTATAGACATTGTGAGGGAAATGGGTTTGGTTTCAAGTACAATAAGCCTTCTTCAAAAGTGGAGAGAAGATGGTGAATGTGATATTTTTTTTACAAGTATAAAATCATTTTGCAAAATACATGATGTTGTACCAGATATGAGTACACATCATATGATGGGCAAAGGTCATTCTAACAAACAAAAAGATCACATTACAGTTTAACATTATTACTCTGTGAATATATTATATCCCGCAATAGATTATCTGTTGTTGGAGTTAAATGATAAATTCATGAAGGAGGGGACAAAAATTCTTATTCTAAGTGCTACTCTGAATCTAAAGAATGGTTTTCACTTATTTAACATCGACGATATTTGCACTCTTAGCTAAAAATTCTACTATGAGAATTTTACTGATCACGAGCTACGGATGTTGAGATGTCAGTTGGAACATTATGAGCTTAATATCCTTTCTTACCAAGCCTTTCAGAATATGTCTACCATTTCTGACTTAAGTCAAGAGTTAGTAGTAGCAATATTGTCAGAGGACTTCATTCTGGTTGATCATTTTATTTGTCTTGTGTTAGCATTGCCAGTTCTTACAGCAACCACAGAACATGCATTTTTAGCTATAAATTTAATTAAGACATTATTTCGTAGCAAGATGGAAGATAAATACCTCACAGATTGCATAATTGTCTACATTGAAAGGGAATTTGCTCAAAGTATTTGTTTAGATTCGATAATATAAGTTTTATTTAGCGGGGGACCGTAGGGAATTTTTTTAGTAGTATTTTGTATATTGATACTTTTGTACATATCTATGTCACTCTTGACTAGAGTTTTTATGAAAAGGCAAGGATAATTACTTTTGTGCCTTTTCAAATATTGATCTATATATAAAGTTTTTTGTAAATTTCCAAATACGTAAAGTTTTATACTTTTATTGAATGAATATTAAACTTATGGAAGCCTCTTGTAAGCTTATATAAAAAGATTTGTTGATGAGCTAATGGATTTAGTTTTTAATTTTTAGTTGATATAATTGTTCTTGGAAGCATTTGCTAAATTGGTTATGGATCTCTTAGAGCATGGCCAATAGCTAGGTGAAGGATGATATGGCAAGGTGAAAGCCATCCTTCACCTTGTTTAATAACCAATCCACCCATAGAAACTAGGTGAATCTGCTGAGTTATCCACCCAAAACACACCTTGAGGGTAATCTTACCACCCTTTGGGTGAATTTTTGTTGGATTGATGACCCGCAGTTCTAAACTGTGCGTAGGCTATAAAACAATTACATGATGTTACTTGTCAAGATTTAAGTGGCTCTTATTCCCCATAGTTCTGAATTACGGGGCATATATACGCTTATGATGGAGACACATGGACAGCTATGGTTTAAATGTAGTTTGTAACGGCTAGTTCATGGCGTGCAGTTTCAAACTGTGCGGCTAGGTCTTACATTAAATCTTCTTTATTCCCCTCTCCATACTTGGTTTATTTTGTGATCAAAACAACTATATCTATGAACAAACTTGTTTAACAAGAAACTCAACAGTTAGTTTTTTGGGCAAGCTTGTTAGACAAGAAGCTCAGCGATTCTATTTTTGGACAAACTTGTTTGACAAGCAGCTCAACGGCTAGTTTATTTTATAAACTTGTTCAACAAGAAGCTCAACGGCTAGTTTTTATCATTTATAAAAGCCATTCATCCACTACACTCTATTCTCTTACCCTTCTACACTCTACTTTATTCTCTAGTTATCAATTTAGCCTAATAATGTCTAACCTATCACTCTCATCCTTGTCATCGTCGTCCAAAACTGAAGAGCTCTTCCGACATTTCATTATGATAATATATGAGTATAGTAAAGTTCTCATTTAGGTGGGAAAAATAGAAGAAATTGAACAAGATGCGACACCACCATAGAGGCGGGGGAGGGGGGGGGGGGGCTAGTAAAATGGGAAGGGTTGACAAGCGAAAAGAGCGTGATAATAAATTGTGTAAGTTTAACCTTAATTGGGATTATTTCGGTTCCAACCCAGTCTTCAAAGGCATCCCATTTTGTTGTCGATTCCATATAAGCGAAGGTGTGTATCAACGTATTCATGATCAAGTTATTTCTTCGAACACCTATTTTGTTCAAAAATAAAATGTCTCTAAAACGATGGGATTATTGTCACACCAAAAGATAACGTGCGCACTTCGCATGTTATGCTACGGTACAAGCGTAGACGCCCAAGACGAATACGTTCATATTGGGGAGTATACGGGTAATTTGAGTTTAAAAGAATTTTGCAAAATAGTTATAACACAATTCAAAGCTCAATACCTTAGATTTCTTGATGAAAATGACACATTACGATTGTTAGAAGTAAATGGATCGCAAAGCTTCCCGGGAATGTTAGGTAGTTTAGATTGTATGCATTGGAAATGGAAGAATTATCCTACTGGGTGGGCAGGATAATTTATCGGGTATAAAAAGCATCTAACAGTGATTTTAGAAGCTACTGCATCGCAAGATCTTTGGATATGGCGTGTATTCTTTGGGGTGCCTTGTTCTAACAACGACGTGAACGTCTTGCATCAAGAGTAACTTTTCAACAACTTGTCTAATAGAGTTACGCCACCATGTAATTATAATATAAGCACGGTCCTGTACACTTTGGGGTATTATTTAATGGATGGAGTCTATCCAAAATGGCAAACAATTGTTTAAGCCATAAGAAATCCGTCGAACGATACCAAAAAACATTTTGCAAAGATGCAAGAAGAATGCCAAAAAGACATAGAGCGTTCTTTTAGGCTATTATAAGCTAGGTTCAAAATATTGCCACACGGTGCATAATTTTGGAAGCCTAGTAATCAATGAAATGTTATGTACGCATGTATAATTATGCACAACGTGATTGTCGAAGATGAACGTCATACTTACATCTGGCAAGTGGATATTGATCCCAAGTTTAGAAAATCCATGAATACATGGAATGAGACATTACATCCAACACATGCTCTCAACACTACGACACAGTACATCGAGAAGATTCATGAAATTATAAATGAAGGTGCTCATTTCCAATTATGAAATGAACTTGTCGCGTATTTGTATAATCAAAAAGGGGCGGAGTAATGTAGAGTTTCTCTACATGAAGATTGTTTTTTTATTTTCAAAAGTAATATATTTCATTTGGAAGTTTGTAGTTTTATGTTGAAGTTGAAATCTATTTTCTTTACTTGATTGAAGTATGTTTTGCGGAATAAAATGATTGATAACAATTTTATTCAAATAAACTATAACATAGAACTTAGGAACTACTATTAATAATAAGGATTACATCAATCTTCATCACTAGAAGCGTCATCATCACTTGGACATTGTTCTTTCAACTTCTTAGAATAAAGTTTAATTTGCTTCTTCATCCAACATTTTTGTATCGGTAGTAGGTCAATTGTGTTCGTAGTCATCACCCTAACCAAATTTTGCTATTCGATGGATTTTTTTCTTGCTAGCTCTACTTCACACCTCCTTTGAATACCTGCCTCTCTAACCAACTTTTGTTATTCTCGTGCTCTAGCTTTAACTTCTTTTCCTCCTTCTCATCTCTCTCATTCCATACCGCCATCATATTTGTCATCCTTTCAAACATCTTTTTCTCCTAATAATCTATACTTAACTTTGCCACTTCTTTTGTCTTGTATTTTTTTTGCCGTCCGATCGTACTTCTCCATAAGCATATAGTGGTACATCTATGTCAGTAGAATCTTTCAGAATTATAACATTTGGAGTACCAAAAGTAGGTGTAAAGGGTTCAATATTGGTTGTGTTGCTTGGGCTATCACTAAATTTGACTTCCTAGCGACGTTGTGGCCGGGTTGCCCGATGTCATGAATTTACGACCATTTTGGGCATTGCTCCAAAGCTTTGTAAGTCTCCCAAAATTGGAATAATTTTTTTAATATTTTTTCAAAGGTCTTGCATGCCATACCGACCTAGAAATTAAGTCTCAAATTCTTTTGAGTATGATTAACCTAGCAAAATTAATGAAATGAGAAAAAAATTAAATACTTACTACGTTGCCCGGTCCAATGCCGTTAAAATGCCAGCTTTTAAGGTCTTGAATGATACCTCTAAATATCGAATAATTCTTATTGAGCCACCCCTTATATGCGCAATTGACATCGTTATTATCTCCACATCGATTGGTCATTATAAAATGAGTTGAATTTGTCATGCACCTTAAACCAAAATATAACAGCCTTTTGGTCGTTCAAGGTAGTGAGGTTTTGAGACACTTGGGACCAAACGCGTACGAGATTCACGAAGTCATTGGACGTTTAATTTTTGGAGTTTTTGTATCTTTCTTTGTCGTCATCAACTTTATCCTCAACCTCAACTTCATCCTCAACTATAATAGGTGTCAGTGCCATATTTATTTTAGGATTCGCCTTTCTGCGCGTATTACTTATCGTGTGAACCGGATTGACAACCGAAGATATAACCGGTAATACATTGAGGTTTAAATTATTTAAACCCCATGTACCTTTCATCGGCGTGGTACTCGAACTTCTACCAGCAAAATTAATTTGAGATAAAAAATATAGATTCCCAAGTTGAGAGTACGAGCCCGTATGAGCATCAAATTGAGGATAATATCCTTGGGTTTGGTAATGAGGGTTATAATTAGTTCTTTAAGGATCAAGTTAAGATTGAAAATGAATGTCAGGTGGCAGGAATAGTTGTCAAATATGGTGATCGCGATATTGGGAAAAGTTAGGCATTTGTGACAAATCAAATGCGCCGAATTGAGTAAAAAATAGGTTTCCTTGTTGGTTCGTATTGGAGGATTGAGAGTAGTTTTATGAATTAGATTGGGAGCTTGAGGATGACATGATCATTTTATAAGCTAAGGAGGGAGGGGAGTGTAGAAGATTAAGAACATAGTGTATAATAGATGAATGACTTTTATTGATGAAAAAACTAGACGTTCAGCTACTTGGCCAATAAGTTTACACAAAAAACTAGCCGTTGAGCTACTTGGTCAACCAGTTTGCACAAAAAACTAGCCATTGAGCTACTTGGTCAATGTTTGCACAAAAAAATAGCTGCTGAGGTACTTGGTTAACAAGTATGTACTAAAAACTAGCCGTTGAGCTACTTGGTCAACAAGTTTGCCCTAAAAATATAACGGATTTGATCGCCAAAAAAACCAAGTATAAAGATGGGGTCATAAAACCTCTAAGTGATGATAATTTTTGAGGAGGTCATTAAATAACTAAGTATGGACAGAAGGTCATAAAACAACTAAGTATGGAGAGGTGGTCATAAAATAATTCAGTATGGAGAGGTGTTTGAGGAAATGCCTAAAAGAAAGGGAGACAAGAAAACTAAGTATGAAGAGATGCACACATAATAGAGGGCAAGGAAAGGTGTTTGAGGAAATGTCTAAAAGAAAACCATAAAACGAAACTAAGTATGTAGAGGGGAACTCCAAAGATTTCATGCAGGCTTAACAAGGGGGACACATGGCTTAATCTTGTCTCCCTATTTGCCCCACACTTTAGAACTGCGAGTTAGATAGACAGCTCATATGGAGCCACGTGTTCCCCATGTTTACCCCACAGTTCAGAACTGCGCGGCAATAGCCTGCATGAAATCTTTGGAGTTCCCTTATCCATACTTAGTTTTTTTTGTAGTTTTCTTTTAAGCATTTCCTCAAATACCTTCCCTTTCTCTCTATTGTGAGTGCATCTCTTCATACTTAGTTTTTTTCTCCTTTTCTTTTATTCATTTCCTTAAACACCTTCCCTCTATTACAAAATTATCATCACTTAGTTTTTTTATAAACTTCTATCTACGAGACATTTCTTCAAACACTTGAAAAAACTAAGTATGGACAAATATATTTGAAGTAAACACAAGTATCACAACATATAATTCTTAGACATAATGCATAATCAATTAAACATAGTTTAAACATAGCATATCAAAGTTCTGAGCAAAACATAGCATATCAAACGTAGTTTAAACATAGCATAATCAATTTTATGGCCTAAGTGGGATGACCTTTTTTCATTTAGCGGGCACATCTACTATGTGTGAGACTCTCGTCATAGGTGCATTGCATATCCGGCTCTGTCTGGTAGTTAATTGGACATATCAGCTAGTCTCTCTCCCGTGACTCGGTATCCTGTGACAGACACAGTTATTCCTCTAACTCTATGTACTCAACATATTGCCTCGATTCTTCATATTCCATATTCCATATTCCAACATTTTGATGGCACAACTCATCCACATTATACCTAGGTGGACACGGGTGTGGTACCCAAATCATCGGGATTGGTATCCGTCTAAATTCTCCGATAGTTTTTGCCACTTTAATGAACCATCCCCATATCGTGATCCTCGCTGGTCGCATCAATTCCATAGTTTTCCACCTGAGAAGACGTAGCTAAACTCGAAGTAGGTGGCACCCGTACATCGGGCCTAACTAGATTACTCCCGATCATCCATATATTTTTGGCCCTCTTGACTAAAGTACAACTAATCTTGAGATTTGGATGAGCCAAATACCAATATGTTATGTAATCCACGTCATCAATGAGATAATTATTTCCATCATAGAAGCCCAAATCTTTGAGTTTCTGATAGAACTCTCGATCGTACCACAAAAATTTCATAATCTCTTAGGGGGTCATAGGGAATACTAACATGCCCGGTTTTCTGACGCATACAGCGGTCTCCTAAATACCAAAGCGTACCGTTCCTGTATGTGACTGAAACCAATAGAACCCTCTTCGATCTAAGTATTTTGGCATGTCTTACCTCTGGACGAATTAATTGTCTAGATCTCACCCATGGTTGCCAATTAATTTTGCTTCTGTCCTTCCATTCTATCATTTATCTAATCACAACAAAAGAATGATGAATTTCAAACCTCAAATTGTCCCTTTCATCTTTCCACACACCCATACGAGGATAAACATGGTTAAAATTCAAAACCTTTACTAGATACATTCCAACCCGATAATACTCAAAGAACCATAAATCCAACATCGCATAGAAGCCTTTGACTGATCTCTTCCCCTTCCCATTCTTCAGAATTGAGACTTTATTTAGTCCCCTAAACAAAGCTACCATAATCGGAGTACCCCAGTCGAATTTCGACACACCTATAATATGGTGGTATGTCAAAGCTGCAAGATAACCCGCCGGAAGAGATGTGCTGGCATTTAAGATGAAGATATTACCCATCATATATCCAATAAATACCATCGCATACACTATATCCATATCTTGGTTGCAATTGTTGAGTTTAGGATTTAAAACCTTTTACCACGTTTTCAAATACGCGAGAGTGATGTTACCATATCTGATGTCAATGTTTGTGGTTCCTGTGAACATCATTTCTGCTTTATCGAACCTCGAGTACTTATCGTCATGCGGGAGTTCAAGACCCATCCCATAAAATAAGCCTATTAGCATGACGATGTTTAATGGTGTAAAGCCAAGTTCCCCTCAAGGGAAGTAAAATGTATGGGTGGAAGGCTACCACGATTCTATGAGAGTATGAATCAAGCGATTATCAGAGTTTCCTGCCTTAATTGATAAAAAAAATTTTGAAGCCTATATCGTCGACCAGCCTCTTCATCGTCGGATACTTGGCAATCCATTGGTATTACTTCAATACCTTATTTAGTGATCTCCTACATTGTATTTGATCTCGATTCTGAAAAAAAAACACATTTAACATTTTAAATTTTATTTTTGCATTTTGTTGAACATTTCACAAATTAATAACACTTAAATTTTGCACAAAAAACTTACTGGCATTTCCTCCGATCCAACGATAATATGGACCCAGTTGTTTGAGATAATATCAACTCAGTACAAATCTTCGAGGGCTGGGGCAGGATTATTTTTCGTGAGGTGTAATGGCCACATGTTATTCAATTTTCTTAACTTCAGAGCTTGCGTTATGTCTTGTTTTAGGATATACATAGCCCAATTGCAAACTAGACTCTCCCGACGTTGTTATTCTATTAATGACGTTAAATTTGTTAGGAATATGTAGGGGTTGGGAATATGTTGGTTTTGGGTGATTATGGTTTAGTGGGAAACTTGGGGAACAAAATATAAAGTATGTGAAGGGAGGGAGTGCCTTTTCTTTTGCAGTTGATGTCGCGCAGTACTGCACGCTGTGCGATAATATTTAAATCAAAAATAGCTGCGTGGCATTGTCTGATTGGTTATCACTTCCCACAATTCTGAACTGCGTGTATGGTTTAAATGCTTATGATGGAGACACATGACTAGATCTCATACGTTGGTTGTCCCTCGTAGTTCAGAACTACGGTGAGTAATATTCACCTTATTTTAGACATGAACTGTTGTAGGGTGGATTGGATTTGGGGTGGGTTTGGGTGAATTCACCCACCCTACTGCTGGCCATGCTCTTAGGAATCCCTAGATTTACCAGGTACTTGTTATATATATATATATATATATTCTTTAGAATAAATTATTTCTATCATGAAAGGTTATGTTTGAGATATGTCAATAACTTTTTTAGTATATGTAAGGAAATCTTAGTAAATATCCCTCTAAAATTATTAATATACCCTAAAAAATAGGGACAAGCCCCCGAACCCCTATAATATCATATGTCTGGTGGGGTCTTTGATATAAAACAAGTTTTTACATTTGTTCTAATCGCCGAGATGGGTTGAGTTAGTCAAACCAAGTGAATCTTGATTAACTGTAGAATGTTGCAGATATATTGAAAGAGATGAAGGCGAGTATTACCTTTGCCTTATCTTATGCCTGTTAGAGTATTTGATATGAAATAAGTTTCTATATTTTTTTAATCGTAAAGATTTAGTAGAGTCAGTCAAACTAAGTGTTATCCTCGACTTAACTCTGGTAATGTTGCAGACATATTGAAAGAGATGAAGGCTAGTATTACCTTTGCCTTATCTTATGCTTGCTAGAGTCTTTGATATAAAATAAGTTTCTACATTTGTTTCAATCGCAAAGATTTAGCAGACCCAGCCAAACCAAGTGCTATCCTCGATTTAGCTGGTATAAGATCGATTAAAAGCTAGTAGAGAGATGTTGTACCAGCTAATCTACAAAATGTGGTTGAATCTACGTAAGTGGAGAAATGTTGTGAAAAACTTGGAAGTTTCATTGATTAGTTCAGAATTTACATTGGATGGAGATGAAAAATCTCACTTTTGGAATTGTGAAAGCAAAAAATTAAAAGTGAGAAATGGAAATAGAGTAGTAAGACGCTTAACGATAGTACCGTTTCAGTCTCCTAGTATTCTAAGGATTTAAAATGGGGATTCCTTCTTTTGTCATGAGATAATATGATCCCAGGCCTGAGAGACCTGTGATAATGAATGGACCCTCCCGATTGTTGGCTAATTTTCCAGCATGAGGCTCTTTGCGATGTTGAGGAATCTCTCTGAGGACGAGATCATCGATTTAGAAGGTACGGTTTCTGACTCAGTTATTGTATGATATGGCTAGCATATGATGATATCGACCTAGGTTAGTGATGGTGCGTTTCCTAGTTTCATCGATCATATTAAGGTTGCAAGGCAATTCAAACTCATTTTATTTGTCAGCTCGTGATCTCCAACTGAATGATGGTATTCAGAAGGAATGACGGCCTCAGTTCCATAGGCAAGGAGGAATGGGGTGCATCTTGTTGACTATCTTAGAGTGGTACGATATGCCCATAGGACATGAGGCACCTCTCGAACCCAATTCTTCTTTTTTTTGTGAGTGAAGCTATTTTTTGAGTCCATCTACGATGGTTTTTTTTGGTGATTTCGGCTTAGCCATTGCCTTGAGGATAATAAGGATTAGATGGTGAGTGGATAATATTGTATTGGTTGAGGAAGGTTACAATTTTTTCTCCTACAAATTTGGGCCCGTTATCGATACAAATTAGGTGGGGGCACCCATACCAAATGATGATTTGTTCCCAGATAAAAGAGATGACCTCTTCTTCTTTGGTTTGACATAGTAGAACTGCTTCTACCCATTTTATATAATAATTGGTAGCTTAGAGTAGATGACGGCGGTTACGTGGAAAGTTAGGAAATTCGCCGACGTGATCAAGTGCTCATCTTTTGAATGGCCAGAACACCTTGCTTGCATAGATTTCAAGCGTAGGGGAGTGTATTATATATCTATGCCTTTGGCAGGTGTCACATCTGCGTGAGTACTCCTCCGTTTTCTTATGCATGCCAGGCCAGAATACTCCATATATAATAGCTATGTTTGCTAGTGATCGACCTGCGGCATGGGAGCCACAAGTCTCTTTATGTAAGGCCCCGTGACGGAAAGGCGGTATAGCACACCATTTTGATTAGTGTAGCATTTTAAATTGTTGATCAGCTATCGACGCTCTTTTGGTTCTGCTGGGAGTAGTCCCTTTAACTATTGTCAACACCGAGGTAGGCTAAGAAAGGCTTTTGCCAATCGTTGTCCCCCGCTTTATTGCCCCCAGTGTTGATCGTGCATATAGAAATACAATCAATGCTGGGTGTTAAAATGATTTCGATCTAGAGATATCGAGATTCTGTACCCATGACCCTGGCTTGATATGCCAAAAAATCGGCGTATCTATTTTAACCTCGAGGAAGATACTCGAGAGTTGCTTTCGCGAACTTGCTCGTCCTATCTGCAACGAGGGCTGCATATTCGATCATCTTTCCATTCTTCATGTTTTTCTCAGAGTAATGGTGGGTGATGAGTTGTGAATTTGAATAAACTAAGAATTTGGGGATATCAAGCTCAAGAGCGAGGTTGAGTTAATGAATGAGAACTTTGTACTCAGTAACATTATTAGAGGCCTTAAAATCTAAGCGGATTGATTTCTCAATTTTGTCATTGGAAGGGGTAATCAAAACGATTCTGATCCCTAACCCTACAGATTCTACTGATCTACCTGTGAGAAGTCTCCACCCCTTTGCTGTAATCCATTCAGGTCGCTCATTAAATGGTTTGGGGGGTGGATTTTCAGAAGTTTCTTCTATAAGGTCAGAGTCGTGCTCCTCTAACTCGGGGACCTCTATTGGAAAATCTGTGAGAATATTTGCAACAGCCTGACCCTTTTCGGAATGATGTTATTCAAACTTGATATCTTGTTATCCCAAACTGACTAACTACTACTGCAGCCTTCTTGATTTTTCTTTCTTGGATAGAACTTCCCGAAGTGGGTAGTTTGTCATGACTTTGACTGAATGAGCTTGAAAGTAGTGCTTGAGTTTTTGTGAAGTATAAACAAGAGTGAGAAGAATTTTCTTAATTTTTGAGTACCTTATTTCCGCTGGAGTAAGAATTTTGCTGATGAAGTAGACTGGTTTCTCAATTTTCCCTTTAAGGCGAATGAGAACCGAGCTGAGGGAATTATCTGTGACTACTAGGTAGATAATCAGGTCATCATCATCTACTGGGGTGCTCTTTATGGGAGACCTCCCCAAATAGGTTTTAAGATTTTGAAAAGCTGCTTCACATTATGGTGTATATGTGACCTCTGTATTTGGTTGAACTTTTCCTCATTTGGTGCAACCGAAAGGTAATAGGAATAGCCAACGACAGCGATCTGAAGATTTAGAAACAAAATGGTTGATTGCGACAATCTTGCCAGTAATTTTCTGAACATTTTTTGTTGTTTTTGGAGAGGGTTTGTTGAGGAGAGCCCAAATTTGATCTAGATCGGCCTCAATGGACCCTAAATTGACAAATAATGGACCCCGAATTGACACTTATCAGGGTTGAGATGCATCTGTAAGATCGAAGGATGTTGAATATAGTGTTGAGATCTGAGATGTGATTGGCTGAATGTCCACACTTGTATAAGAGTACGTCGATGTAGACTTCATCGACTTTCCCTGGATGTGTTTTGAACATAGTAGTCATCAACCCTTGATATGTGGCACCCGCATTTTTGAGTCCAAAGGGCATAACTTTGTAGCAATAAAGACCTCTTTCATTGATGAAAGTTATCTTTTCTTGATCTTCTTCCAAAAGTAGTATTTGGTTGTACCCTAAAGCAGCGTCCATCATAGATAAGAAGTCATGGCCTACTGTAGAATCGAGGATCTGATGTATGTTGGGAAGAGGGAAACTGTCCTTTAGAGTATGTTTATTCAGATCGGTAAAATATATGCAAACTCAGACTTTTCTATTCTTCTTTGGGACAGCGACAATATTGGATATCTAGTCTAGATATTTGGTTTCTCGAATGAATCCTACTTTGATCAATTTTTCAATCTCGGTGTTAACTTCATCTCAAAGATGAGGTGATAGTCATCGATGTTTATGTTTGACCACCGTGGCATTGATGTTGATAACTATTTTGTGACATGCCTTGGTCGGATCGACCCTAGGCATTTCTTGGAAAAACTACGCAAAAACATCTCGATTTAGTTGCAAGAGCTGAATGAAAGTATCTTTTTTATGCTGAACCAGCTTAGTACCAATAAAAGTACCTCTGCTAGGTCCATCAATGTTGATATATTCTGTGGGCTCCTATGGGAAAGGTTGATTGCTGAAGTGATCAGCTTCCTGTAATTACTATGTAGTAAATCTGTAAGAAGTATATGGGATAGTAGATATGGTATTTATACAAGCTCAAGAGAGCTTCTGACTACCTCTGATCTCATAAATATCATTGTCATGTTTGAACTGGAGTACTTGATGATTGATGGAAGCAATCCATGTTGTGAATCCAGCAGTGGCCCATAATCCCGAGATTATGAGATTTGGAGTTGATGACATAGAAAATGACGTCGATGGCGGCTGGTCCTGCGGTAATAGGTAAGATGATCTTACCTATTCGTTCTTCTCTGGACCCATTGAACCCACTAATATTTGTAATGGCCAAATTCCGTGAGCTCGAAATAGCTTAGAATTTGCTTTCACACCAATGAACCTGTAATAATATTCTAATGGAAAGTTAGAACTGAAACAGGTTGTTTTAGCGTGGAAAACCTCTGAATAGGTAAAAACCACGACCTCGTATGGAGGATTTTTGTAAAAGTCTCTTTATTACTTGAGGCAGATTTCTTTATTATAAATGATCTCTAAATATAGAAATGCTTTGAATCTCGTAAATAAGAAGTTTGTGTAATATTTTGGGTCTCTGTCTCTTCTGGAACCTTGTCTTTATATAGGCTTTCCCCACAGTTCATCATCATGCTAGAGCACGTTTTCCAAATAATGTGGTTAGTAGCGGTTGACTGAATAACTAACAAGTTCATGGGAGACAGGTGTCTTTGAATGGATAATGTTTTCCAGGTTTAGCTCGGTCCACGTTCTTGAGCAATTCGTGGGGCTGGTTGGAATGTTGACTGTTGTGTTAAAAATGTGTAAGCCTGAGATAGAGATAATTCGAACTGGGTGAGCTCGACTTTGAATGAGATCGAGGGATAAGTCCCTATAATAGCCTCCTCCCAATCGAAGTCACGAGTGACTTGGGTTGAGAAAAAATGTGTTAAAACTTAAAAATTTGAAATGGAGTAATGATGGCGTTTGACTTGATGGAAGTTACCCGATATTGGGAAGTGATGGGTATTAAATGATGATGTAGATGCAGATGTATGTGACGGTTGCGATTACATAGTTACATTTGTAATAAATGATGACGCTTGGGAAAACGTACCTGTACAATAAATGTAGGGTTATATAAATAGTACCTGTAGCAAATCTTTTAAATAATGCCTGCTTACGTAACTTGTTCTGAAACGTGAACGTTTTTGTTTATTTGAAATAGTGAAGACTCGGAGGATGGTTCTTGAAGAGAGAATTGCGTCGGAAATCCAGAGGTTGAAGTTGAAATACTTAGGTGACCATTCCTTGGAGATGTCCATACCTGCTCCTATTCCTCTGACGTATCAAGGCTTGTCGAAAGAGAAAGTGATTAAAGATGAGGAGGAATTCTACTATAAGTGGAGGTTTCATGTCGTCATCTTGACAAGCGAGGACCGGTGGGTCTGTCTCCGTACTCTTGCGGAAGACAGGGTTAGGGATTCATATGTAGGGATAGGTGTATCTGCGGGGCAGATATGTTGATTTCTTGTGTTACCATGAATTCTAAGGTCGGGCCCTCTTCATCTTTACCAACTCTTCGGGGGTAGCAGTTTCAGAGAAGGGGGTGATGGTAGTGGGGGAGGGAGATAACCAGTGGGAGTCTGCTTCTATATTTCCATCAGGTTTTTGCACTCAGAAGACTCTTAATTCGAGAATTTAGTTCTAGCACCGAGTTTACTGCTTGTATAGTTTCTATTTGAAGTTAGACCAGACTTCAACCTAACTCATGCGAGGGAAGCTCTTTGTTAGTTTCAATGCCTATTTTGCATCTGGGTGAAAGATCACTGAAGCAAGAAGAACTGGAGAAGTTGATGCCTCGGCGTACCTGAATGACCTGTGACTTTTAAATAACTAGGAAAAATTTATTATCTCTAAAGTACCTAGAGTTTGGTGCTGGAAGGATAGCATTTTGTTATATTCCTGAAATCGATGTACTTTAAATCTTGTTATCTGTAAATTCTATGCAATGCTTTTTGATATAAATAAAAGTTGTCATTCAATAATCTTAATCTGTATGTAGGTCGAGCGTGAGATGCATTTGTGTAGGGTCGAAAACGTGCCTGTAGAAATTGTTGTTGAGATGGGTAGTCCGTCTATTAACGAGGTATCGATCTCTGGTCAGACGAATGAGTCTGATAGTGAGGGGGAAGTACGATTGGAACAATTCCTGGGTTATCCTGGCCAATTCAAATCTTATCCTCATGGTTCCGATGCCTTTAGAGAGTTTTGTAAAGCTAAGGCTGCTGTAGGAGGGAAGTGGGGCAATTATGTAGATTATGCCGGTAGGCAGTTTAGGGGTTGTACGGTAGCGGAGGGGGAAGAGTACTTTTATCTGTTAGCAGATTTGGAAGTGGAAAAACGAGATGAGGGTATAGATGAATCGATCTCATTCGAATGCTTTGACGGGGATGTTCGTAGTGACCTCTCGGAGGGTTTTTTGTGTTACCTATCTCAATTAGAGTATGGGTTGAGTCTTCCCCTTACCAATTTGGCGAAGGGGATTATGAATACAATTGGGGCATCTCCGGTTTAATTGAACGGGAGTATGTGGGAGGTACTAACCATGTGCGATCACCTGAATGAAAAGTGGGAAAATGAGGAAAAATGAGGAGGATAACCCCTGAGGACATTTTGTAGTTTTATGGGGTAAAGAATTATAAGGCCGGTGGAGGGTCATATTTTTGTGCGAGCGCAACTCGATGTCGCTTCTTTGATCTGAACTCAACAGGTCGAACCTGGAATGACAATATCATATAGGTAAAGAGAATTATTTTCAAAGAGATGGCGAAGAACCTTTGGACCTTCGGTTTAGATCTATAAAACAAAGTAAGTATAGCCATGCATAGATAGAATTATTGCTATATTTTACTGATAACTGTAATTGATAATAAAAATGTTGTGCATTGTAGGTGTGAAGTCTAAAGTGGAGTGGAAATAGTCGCTATTGGACGAAGTTTCGGAGGAGGAGACTGAGCTTGAATTTGTGTTGGAGGGACTCAGCCTGAGTAGAAAGGAGAGGGTTGATAGCAGGTCAAAAAAGGTTCGAAAATCTCTGTCGACCAGGTCGATGGCGGGTGCTGACAAAGGAAAGAGGCAAGTGAGCGGTAGGGAGGTTCAAACCCACTTGTCCAAGACTCCTAGAATAGGCACTTCAGTTTCGCCGAATCCCATTACGTCGAGCAAAATAGCTCAAAAATATATGAAAAAATGGATGCTAAAGGCTTTACTGGCCTCTGGGACCACTGGAAGTGGTGAGGTCGCAAATGAGAAAAGGAGGAGAGTCGAACCCTCGGGGGAGTCAGGGGAGAAGGTCGCTGAGGGGTGATCAACTATGGTAGATGACTTTAAAGAGGTCGAGGAAAGGGCCAGGTTGGCTGTTCTCCATGAAGAGGAAGACACGAGCATGATGGTAAGTTTATATTATTGGAAAGAGTTGTTTAATGTATTTTGAGCTAATCACTGAGATCAATTTAATTTTTGTAGGTTGCTCGTCTTGTTAAGGGGATTTGGCTCGGCATTAAGGAAGAAAAATCCAAGCTAAAGATGGCGAATATCAAGCTGGAAAAGGAATTAGCTCAATCCAGGACTGATGCTCTGAAGGAAGTTAGGCAGCTGAAGGCTTCTCATGTCGTGGCGATTGGTCAACTACAGGTAGAGATGAGGGCCAATCTAGACAAGATGGTTGAGGAGCGTAATAGATTGGGGTATCACTTGATGCTGAAGGGCTATTCTGAGGAGGAGGTGGATGCCATTAAGGCAGACACCTATGTTGAGGAGGAAGCGGAAGTGGTGCAGATCGTGGACGGTCTGGATGGTGTCTTCCGTCAGACGGTGCTCGATAACCAAGGGGATGGCACCAAACTCCCAGAGGGTGATAGTGAGAAGGTAGAGTAGAAACATGCGTTTGTATAAATATTAGTAAGTTGTTGAATTGTGTGTGGGGAAGAAACTTCTATAGGTTGACTTTGTTTTATAAACCTCTTGTAGGCACTTATAGAAATGAGTCTCTGAGTAAAAGATCTAGAGTCCGGACTTGCCAGGGAAATAGAGACCTCTACAGTCTTGCTGCCTGCGCAAGCAAGACGGCAGCTTAGATTGGAATAGGTCTTTCGACTTGTATGTTATACCAACGTTAAGTTATCAAGTAAATAGGATATAGATGCAAATAACACTTGTAGGGTGCATGGTAAAAATCTAACGCTATTTATGTAAAGTAGCATATCGAAAGTATGTACCTTATACTCCACAAGAAACCTCATGAAGCGTTTATCTGATAATGCACTCCAAATTTTTAGTCTAAAAGTATTTGGACACCGCAGATGTTTAAATATTATATAGAATCTTTAAAAATAAAGTATTTATATATTCAAATGTTTTCCTTAATCGTACTGTACTAAAAATTGTTATATTCCCCAGGTCAAATTTGATTCATCTCGCTCTCGTGAGGACGACATACTCAAGTGTAATCGGGAATTTGCAGTGCAGTTCGATAGGATGAAGGAGGCGAATGAGAATAGAGAAGATCAATATTTAAAGGTGCATTTTAAACTTGTGGAGGTGACCCTGGCTGTTTCTGACCTTACTTTTCCGGTCGAAGAGAAAGATGCTGAAATAGGTAAGGGGTTAAGAGAGCTAGCGGAGGTAATACAACGCGTCAGGAGGCCTCAAAGTCAGGTTGACGCGTTGATGGTTAAGGGCAAGCAGGCTGACATGGCTCAATACCGTATTCAGGCGTTAGAAAGATCGGAGGGACGATCTCGATTTGATCTTCAGAATTGTAGGAGCAAGCTGGAGAGAATGAGTCACAAAATTGTTGAAAAAGACAATGAGCTGAGGGTAGCTCAAGAAAATCAATCAGCTTCAGAAGCTATAGCTGAACACTTACAAATAACCTTACCCGCCAAGGATATGGAGTTCTGGGAAATGCAACAAAGGTGTAACGATTTAAATGAGAGGCTTGCACGACTTAAGACCGAGCTAGCACAGGCTATCGTACGTGCCAAGAAAGTCGAGGCTAAAGAACGTTCCGGGGGAAGTAGAACTGATGTTAAGGCTCCTCTAGCTCGAGATGATGTAGTTAGTTTTTTAGCTCGAATTAAAGAGCTAGAGTGTAATGTATCTCGTATTCAGGGGCATGTTCAGAGATGAAATGTGAACTTGAGGGAATGCCAGTAGAAGTTGGATGCTGCTCTTATCAGGGAGAAAGTTTTGGAAGGAGAAATTAAAGTAAAGGAATCGCTGATGAAGAGGAAAGAAGAATTATTGAATGATATTTCAGCTAGGGAAGAGTTGAACACATAAATCAAGAAACTTCATGCCCGTGTAGTAGACTTAGAAGCCATGAACCTGGATGAATCAAATAAATATATAAAAAATTGGAAGAGAATGTAATTTACTATGCTCAGGTCAACGTGGAAATGATTGAACAGAAGAATTCGTATGCTAAGTTAGAGTCACGCCTCGAGAAGGTGAGAGCAAAATTTGTAATAATGGTCATACCTGATGTATCACGCTCATATCTACTAAAGTTGATTGTTGCATATTTTGTAGAGGAAGTAAAAAGACTCGAGTCAGAACGAGATACCTTGTTCCAAAGACTGTCAGATAAGGGATGTATTTACGGCGTTAACATAGATCGAGGGAACTTTCTGGGCGTCATGGAAACCCATTTGGGTCCTCGAACTGCTGAGCTGATAGAGATGAGTAGAGCTGCTGTAATTTATGAACTGAAAGTTTGACCTCTTGATGAAGGGGGAAACACTGCTGACAGTCCATTAGTAGAAAAAATCCCTTGTAATATGAATTTGACCTAAAAAATAAATTGTATCTGCCGTAGATACATTAAAATAGATGAAAGCTAGTATGACCTTTGCCTTATCTTGTGTCTGGTAGGATCTTTGATATAAAACAAATTTTTACATTTATTTCAATCGTAGAAATGGGCTGAGTTAAACCAAGTTGAATCTTGATTTGAACTATAGAAATGTTGCAGACATATTGAAAGAGATGAAGGCTAGTATTACCTTTGCCTTATCTTATGCCTGGTAGAGTCTTTGATGTGAAACAAGTTTCTACACTTGATACAATTGCAGAGATTTAGTAGAGTTAGCTAAACCAAGTGATATCCTTGATCCAACCGTTATAAATGGCCTAAAAAAGTTGAAGTAGATGAATGTTAGTATCCACTTCAGCCTATCTTTTGTTTGGTAGAGTCCTTGATATGAAACAAGTTGCTACATTTGCTGTAATTGCAGGGATTTAGTTGTGTCAGCCAAACCAAGTGATATCCTTGATCCAACCATTATAAATAACCCAAACAAGTTAAAGTAGATGAAGGTTAGTATCACCTTCAACCTATCTTTTGTTTGGTAGAGTCTTTGATATGAAACAAGTTACTACACTTGCTACAATCGCAGAGATTTATTAGAGGAAGCCAAATCAAGTTATATCCTTGATCTAACTTGGATAAGATCGATTGTAAGCTAGTATTATCTATGCTTTAATCTATAGAATGTGGTTAAATTTTTGTAAGGAGAATGATATTATAAAAAAAAATTATTGATAAGTTCAAAATTTACATTAGATGGAGATGAGAATCTCACTTTTGGAATTGAAAAACAAAAGCGAGAAATAAAAATGGAGTAGTAAGACGCTTAACGATAGTACCGTTTCAGTCGCCTAGTATTCCAAGGATTTGAAATGAGGATTCCCTCTTCTGTCATGAGATAGTATGATCCCAGGCCTGAGAGACCTGTGATAATGAATGGACCCTCCCAATTGTCAGCTAATTTTCCAACGTGAGGTTTTTTATGATGTTGAGGAATTTTTTTGAGGATGAGATGTTTGATTTGGAAAGTACGACTCCTGACTCGGTTATTATACGATCTGGCAAGCATATGATGATATCAACCTAAGCTAGCGATGATGCGTTCCCTGGTATCATCTATCATATTGAGGTTGTAAGTCAATTCGAACTCATTTTCTTCGTCAGTCAGCTCGTAATCCCGAACAGGATGATGATATTCAGTGCCATAAGCAAGGAAGAACGGGGTACACCCAGTAGATTTTCGGGGAGTGGTTCAATATGTCACAGGACGTGAGACAGATCACGAACCCAATTCCCCTTTTTCTGTGATTGAAGCCGTTTTTTGAGTCCATCAACGATGGTTTTGCTGGTGATTTCGGCTTGGCCATTGCCTTGAGGGTAATATGGATTTGATGGTAAGTGAATGATATTATGGTGGTTTAGGAAGGTTACGACTTTATTTCCTACAAATTAGGGCCCGTTATTGATACGAATTAGGTGGGCCCCCCCAAACCGAGTGATAATGTGGTTCCAGATAAAAGAGATGACCTCTTCTTCTCTGGTTCGACATAGTGGAATTGCTTCTACCCATTTTGTAAAGTAATCGGTAGCTACGAGTAGATGGCGGCGATTACCTGTAGAGTTAGGGAATTTGCCGACAAAATCTAGTGCCCATCTTTTAAATGGCCATAAAACCATGCTTGTATGGAGTTCGAGCGCAGGGGCGCGTATCATATGTCCATGTCCCTGGCAGGTATCACATCTGTGGGAGTACTCTTCTGCTTGCTTGCACATGCTGGGCCAGAATACTCCTTGAGTAATAGCTCTGCTTGTTAATGATCTACCTGCGGCATGGGAGCCATAAGTTCCTTTATGTAATTCGTGGAGTAGTTCGTCTGCTTTTGATTTGGAGAGGCACTTAAGGTAAGGCCCTATGGCTGATAGGCGGTATAGCATACCGTTTTGAGTAATGTAACGCTTCTAGTTGTTGATCAGCTGTCGACGTTCTTTTAGATCTGCTGGGAGTAGTCTGTTGTGATTTTTGTCGACCCCGAGGTAGGCTAAGAAAGGCTTTTGCCAATCGCCGTTTCCCCCATTATCGCCCCCAGTGTTGATTGTGCATGCAGAAATACGATTAATGCTAGGGGTTAAAATTATTTTGATCTGGAGATATCGAGCTTCTATACCCAAAACCCCAGCTAGATATGCTAAGGAATCGGCGTGTATATTTTTACCTCGAGGAAGATAATCGAGAGTCGCTTTCGCGAACTTACTCATCCTATTTACAATAAGGGCTGCGTATTCGATCAACTTTCCGTTCTTCTTGTATTGCTCTGAGTACTAGTGAACAATGAGTAGTGAATCTATGTAAACTGAGAGTTCGGGGACATCGAGCTCAAGTTTGAGGTCAATTCCGTGAATGAGAGCTTCATACTCATTGACATTATTTGAGGCCTCAAAATCTAAGAAAATTAATTTCTCAATTTTGTCATTAGGAGGGGTAATCAAAACGATCCTGATTCCTGACCCTGCAGGTCCTGCTGATCCATCTGTGAGAAGCCTCCACCCTGATGTAGTGATCCATTTAACTCGTTCATCGAATGGCTTGGGGGGTGGATTCACTAGTGTGTCTTCGGTAAGGTCTGGGTCGTGCTCCTCCCTCTCTGGATCCTCCAGTGGAAAATCCGCGAGAAAATTGGCAACGGCTTGACCTTTTTCAGAATGACATTGTTCGAACTTGATATCATGTTCTCCCAAACTGACTGACCACTATTGCACTCTTCTTGATTTCTCTTTCTTAGATAAAATTTTCCGTAGTGGGTAGTTCTTCATAACTTTGACAGAATGTGCTTGGAAGTATTGCTTAAGTTTCTGCTAAGTGTAAACAAGGGTAAGAAGAAGCTTCTCAATTTTAGAGTACCTTGTTTTTGCAGGTGTGGAGGTTTTGTTGATGAAGAAGACAGGTTTCTTTATTTTCCCTTCCAGGCAAATAAGAATCGAGCTGAGGGAAGTTTTTATAACTGCTAGGTAGATTATCAGTTCCTCATTACCTACTGGGGTGCTCATTATGGAAGACCTCCCCAAATAGATTTTAAGATCCTGAAAAGCTATTTCGCATTCTGGTGTCCATGTGACTTTTGTAGTTGGCTGAACCTTTCCTTGTTTGGTACATCCGGGGAGTAATAGGAATAACCAATGACAACGGTCTGAAGATTTAGAGACAAAACGGTTGATAGCGACAATTTTGTGGGGTAAGTTTCTGAACGTCTTTTGTTGTTTTTGGAGAAGGCATGTTAAGGAGAGCCTGAAATCCGGATCGGCCTCAATTCCTTTCTTGCTGATGAGGTGGCCTAGAAAGCGGCCAGAATATACCCTGAATTGACATTTATCAGGGTTGAGACGCATTCTATAAGATCGAGGGATGTTGAATATAGTGTTAAGATCTGATATGTGATTGTCTGACTGTAAGCTTTTGCACAAGAGATCATCGATATAAACTTCAACGATTTTCCCTAAGTATGCTTTGAACATAGTAGTCATCAACCGTTGATATGTGGCACCTGCGTTCTTGAGCTCGAAGAGCATGACTTTATAACAATAAAGACCTCTTTTGATGATAAAAGTTGTCTTTTCTTGATCCTCTTCCAAAAGTAGAATTTGATTATACCCTAAAACAATATCCATCATAGATAGGAGATCATGGTCTGCTGTGGAATCGAGGATCTGATGAATGTTGGGAAGAGGGAAACTGTCCTTTGGAGTATGTTTTTTCAAATCTATGAAATCTACACTAACTGGAACCTTTCCATTCTTCTTTGGGACAATGACAATGTTGGATATCTAGTCCGGATACTTGGCTTCCCCAATAAATCCCACTTTGATTAATTTCTCGATCTCGGTGTTAACTTCATCATGAAGACAAAGTGAAAGTTATCATTGTCTCTGCTTGACCGCTGTGGCGTTAATATTGATGGCTAACTTGTGACGAGCCATTGTCGGATCGACCCCAGGCATTTCTTCGAAAGACCATGCAAAAACATCTAGATTGGGTTGTAAGAACTGAATGAGAGCGTCTTTTTTATACTGAACTAGCTTCGTTCTGATGAAAGTACATCTGCTAGGTCCATCAATATTAATATATTCTCTGGGCTCCTCTGTAGGTGGTTGATCGTTGAGGTGATCAACTTTTTTAAATTGTTATGTTGCCAATCTGCCTAAAGTATTTAGGATGGTGAAGATTGTATTTTCACAAGCTCGAGAGAATTTTTGACAACCTCTGATCTCGTAAATACCATTGTCATGTCTGAATCGGAGTGCTTGATGATAGGTAGAAGCGATTGCTTCCATATTGTGTAACCAACAGTGGCCGATAATCCTGAGATAATGTGATTTTGCATTAATAACATAGAAAACTACGTCGATGATGGTTGGTCCTGCGGTAATAGGTGAGATGATCTTGTCTACTCGTTTCTCCCTCAAGCCATTGAATCCACTAATGTCGGTGTCACTTTGAGTAACTTGGTCGGCCAAACCCATCTGGTCAATCGTACTTTGAAAAAGAATTTTAATACCGCTGCCAGTATCGATCATCATTGTGTGCATGACAAATTTTTTTATCTTGAGCATTATGACTAATGCATCATGATGTGGAAACTTGACATGGCTAGTATCGCAATCTTTAAAGGAAATTCCAAGTCGGCGATTGTTCGACTCGGGAAGAAGCTTGGCTTCTTTGTCTTGAGGTGTAAGATCACAACATTCTGATAGCCTCTTGTATTTTGATATGTTGAAATTGCTTATCTGATTGATTTTAATCATGCTGCTGAGGTACATATAGTAGAGATGCTTCCCTTCAACTCTATTATTGACCTGAACAACTTTGAGCTCCTTCTTATAATTGCCATCTTTGTATGACTTCAGATCGACAATGTATTTGAGCATCTGTCCCTCCTTAAAAATGTATTCGAGCAACTACTATAGAGCATAACAATTGTTAGTAGTATGATGATTTACCTTATGATGTAGGTAGAATGGTCGATTATCGATGGGCTTCAGTGGTTGAGAGACGCAGTAGAGTGGATCCTTCAATAACAGTAGAAAAATTACGAAGATTCGGACGTTCAGTTTTGGGGGGATGGGTTTGTTCTGTGGACCGCTTTTCTGAGGGTATCCAGTGTTCCCCTTGGTGCGTTTCTGATTTCCTTGTTTCTCCTTGGGTTCGCTGGTTTAATCTGTAGATGGGATTTTGGAAGAGAGGACAGATTTAGTAGACTTTGGTCGCTCAGACATCATCCTTTCCAAGTCAACGTAACTGTTAACTTTGGTTATCATCTCCTCTAATTTTGCAGGTTTGTTAAGGAAGAAGTATTCTTTGGCCTTGCAGTGGAGCTGGAGAGCATTAGTAAAAGTGGTAACAGCTGTTTTTTGGCCGAGGTTATCCACTTTTCTTGGGAGCTCTAAGAATATCTTCGAGAAGTCTTTGAGCTTTTCTCCATGCGATTGCTTAAGACCGATAAGAGAATACAAGTTCTTCTCTTTTATCTCTGTTGTGAGCATATGTCTTGATGAACTACTTCTGTAGTTGATCAAATGTGTATATGGATTCTTCAGGGAGGGAATGGAACCATCGGAGTAGTTCCTCCTGTAGACTTATGGCAAACAGACGGTAAAGGATGTGGTTGAGATTGGAGTACAACTCCAATGAATCACGCTACTGCTGAATATGTTCCTTCGGGACAGTACCTTTGTATTTGTGAATTTTGAGAGTATGAAAACCTTTCGGTATTTCCATATCGAATAGTTCTTTGGCAATTAGACTTCCTTGTATCTTTGTGGTATCGCCAGTAGTACCCAGAACTTATGCCTCGATCAACTCCTTAATCTGTTGGTCCATGTGTTCTTTGGTGACAAAATGTCGTACTGGTTGAATCGCTGGACGTGCTGGTTGGGGATGATGAGTTCTCGTACCTTCACTCAAGCAATCTCATGCTGGAATTTGATGTAGAGGTCACTGGTCATCCTCCTGATGGATGGAAATTTGGTGGCCTCAACTGACTTCTGATTGAACTCCCCCCCAAATGAATGGAGGGCTCTGGTTCATGCTGTAGATTCTGGGAAATGGCTTTACTGGCAACTCCCCGAGGTCTCAATCTTTCCCTTGTTAAAATGCGGGAGGTCTCTAGAAGCTGATCGTGACATTTGGCTAGAGGAGTTTGCTGAGTATTTTGCAGAGCCTCGAGGGTAGTCTGTATTATTATTATCTGGTCTTCGTGTCGTTTGAGCGCTGTCAAACGAGCTTGTCGTTCTGTATCGAGCTCTTTTTCATGGAGCTCTCGATCCTTTGTTAACTAAAGTTTGAGTTTGGCACATTTCTCTGCCTCAGCATGGAGATTCGTCCGAAACTCTGTGAGCTGTCCTGGATCCACAAAAATTTTAAGCTGAGTTCCTGCGGCCGATCGTCTGGAAGAAACCATAATTGAAAGTTACAGTGAAAGACTGCCTTAGGATATTATGAAAATACAATCTTTCCCTCAGACGATACCAAATGTAATTGGCAAATTTTGTGAGCTCGAAACAACTTAGAATTCGCTATCACACCAATGAACCTGTAATAATATGCTAATAGAAAGTAAGAATTGAAATAGGTGGTTTTAGCGTAGAAAACCTCTGAATAGTTAAAAACCACGACCTCGTATGGAAGATTTTTGTAAAAGTCTCTTTATTGCTTGAGGCAGATATCTTTATTATAAATGATCTCTAAATATAGAAATGCTTTGAATCTCGTAAATAAGAAGTTTGTGTAATTTTTCGGGTCTCTGTCTCTTCTGGAACTTTTTCTTTATATAGGCCTTCCCCAACGCTCTATATCGTGCTAGAGCACATTTTCCAAATAATATTGTTAGTAGCGGTTGATTGAATAACTGACGAGTTCGTGGGAGACATGTGTCTTTGACTGAATAATATTTTCTAGGTTTAGCTCAGTCCACGTTTTTGAGCAGTTCGTAGGGCTGGTTAAAATGTTGCCTGGAGTATTAAAAATGTGTGAGCCTGAGATGGAGATAATTCGAATTGGGTGAGCTCGACTTTGAATGAGATCAAGGGATAAGTCCCTATAATATCGGTGTCGCTCTGAATAACTTGGTCTGCCAAACCCATTTGGTCGATAGTGCTCTAAAAAAGAATCTCAATACCACTTCCAGTGTCGATCATCATCGTGTGCATGATAAACTTCTTCATTTTAAGCATTATTACTAACGCATTATGATGTTGAAATTTGACATGGCTAGTGTCGCAATCTTTGATGGAAATCCTTAGCAAGCGATTGCTCGACCTAGGAAGAAGCTTTGCTTCTTTGTTTTGAGGTGTGAGATCGCAACATTATGATAATTTCCTGTGCTTGGATCGGATAGAATTGGTGATCTGATTGATTTTGATCGTGTTGTTGTGGTGTATATGGTAATGATGCTTCTCCTCCGCTTGATCATTGACCTGAATAACTTTGAGTTGCTTCTTATAGCTGCCATCTTTGTATGATTTCAGGTCGACAATATATTCAAGCATCCGTCCCTCTTTAAAAATGTATTCGAGCAACCTCTGCAAAGCATATCAATTGTCAGTGGAATGATGGTTTACCTTATGATTTAGGCAATATGGTCGACTATCGATTGGTTCCAGTGGCTGAGAGGCGCGGTAGAGTGTATCCTTCCAAAGCAGTGGAAAAATTATTGAGATTTGGACGTTCATCTTTGGGAGGATGGGCTTTCTTGGCGGACCGCCTTTCTGAGGGTAGCCAGTATTTCCCTTGGTCTGCTTTTGATCTTCCTGTTCCTCTTGCTTATTGGTTCGATCCATAGATGGGCCTTTGGTAGAGAACACAAATTTAGTAGATTTTTGTCGCTCAGACATCATCCTCTCCAGGTCGACATAACTGTTGACCTTGGTGATCATCTCCTCCAAGTTCACAGGTTTGTTGAGGAAGAGGTGTTCTTTGGCCTTGCAGTCAAGCCAGAGCACATTGGTGAAAGCAGTAACAGCTATTTTCTGATCGAGGTTATCCTTTTTTCGTGCGAGCTCTAAAAATTTCTTTGAAAAATCCTCGAGCTCCACTCCATACAACTGTCTAAGACCGATAAGAGAATATAAATTCTCCTCTTTTTCCCTGTTGTGAGCATATGTCTTGATGAACTGTTTCTGCAACTGATCGAATGTATATATGGAGTCCTCAGGGAGATAGTAGAACCATTGGAGTGGTTCCTTTTGTAGTCTAGTGGTAAACAGATGGCAAAGGATGTAGTTGAGATTTGAGTATAACCCCAATGAATCACGGTACAGCTGAATGTTCTCTTTCATGCCAGTACCTTTGCATTTACAAATTTTTGGAGTATGGAAACCTTTTGGTATCTCCATATCGAATATCTCCATATCATTGTAACTTTGTGACATCGCCGGTAGTACCCAGAACTTGTGCTTCGATCAACTCCTTAATTCGTTGGTCCATATGTTCTTTCGCAACGTAATGACGTGCTGGTTAAATCTCTGGGCGAGCAGGTTGTGGATGATGAGTGCCTGTACCTTCACTCAGGCTATCTCTTTCTGGAACTTGGTATTGAGGTCCCTATTCTTCCTCTTGACGGACATAAATTCGGTGACCTCAATTGACTTCGGACTGAACTTCACCCCCCAAATGTATGGAGGGCTGTGGTTCTTGTTGTAGATTCCTGGAAATAGCTTTACTAGCAACTCCTGAAGGTCCCAATCTCTCCCTTGTAGAAACACGGGAGGTTTTTGGCAACTGATCCTGACCAATAGCTGGAGAAGCATGCTAAGTGTTTTACAGAGCCTCTAGGGCAGTCTACATTGTTGTCATCCGGTCTTCATGTCCTTTGTGCACTGTCAAACAAACTTGTCGTTCTGTGTCGAGCTCTTTCTCACGAAGCTTCTGATCCTTTGTTATCTGAAGTTCGAGCTCGACGCGTTTCTCTATTTTAGCGTTGAGATTCGCCCGTAACTGTGTAAGTTACCCCAGCTCTATTGAAATATAGAGCTGGTTCCTGTAGCCGGTCATCTGGAAGTAACCATGATTGAAAGTTGTAGTAAAATAATGCCTTAGGATATCGTGGAAATGCAATCTTTCCCACAGACGGCGTCAAATGTAATGACCAAATTTCGTAAGCTCAAAATGGCTTGAAATTTGCTATCACAATAATGAACTTGCAATAATATTCTAGTAGAAAGTAAGAAATGACACAAGTGATTTTAGTATGGAAATCTCTGAATAGGTAAAAAACCACGACCTCGAGTGGAGGATTTTTTTAAAATAGTGATCTTTAAGTATAGAAAAGCTTGAACCTTGTAACTAAGAAGTTTGAATGTTGTTGAGAATCTAGAATAAGTAGTTTCTTGATGATCTCTTGTGTAATTGTTTTGGTCTCTGTCTCTTCTAGAACTTTTCCTTTATATAGGCATTCTCCGCAGCACTTCATCGTACTGGAGCACATTTTCCAAACAATGTGGTTAGTGGCTGTTGACTGAGTAACTGACAAGTTCGTGAGAGACATGTGCCTTTGACTGGTTAAGGCTATTCGGTTTAAGTTCGGCCCATGTTCTCAACCAGTTCATGGGGTAGGTTGGAATGTTGACTGGGGAAGATATGTTAAAAATACGTGAGTCTGAGATGGAAGTGATTCGAACTGGCGACAGCTCAACTTTAGGTGAGATCGAGGGATATGTCTCTACAACTTGATGGCCTTTACTGTTGTGCAGGTAACCAACACAATCTTAAGGGCATACTTGTCATAGGAGGGCAAAAATTCGAATCCCTATTAAAAAATTACGTGGAAATATCAGCCTCCTAAAATTAATAGACTTAAAATATCTATATTGCAATTAAATTACACAAGATGAAAAGTTAATAATAATTCGAGAGTGTTGTTCTTGAATATTTGACCTCTCTTAATCTTCAATATGAGCAACATACTGAGCCACGTCAAGTTTGTACCCACGTATATATGCCTGTATTGACATATATATTCCTCGTACACTACCTACGGAACGTACTGAAGAATCTCGAGTGGTGAACAACCTAATACTAATTTGTTTCCTGGCGGCCTCTCAAATGTTATAGGGTCGGAAGCCGGAAGCATCATATGCCTACACGAACGGATACCCATACCCCTGACGGTGTGCATAACCATACCCATGGCCATAGTCAGATGTTTGGGCATATGGGTCTGAACTTTGAAGACCCAAATAAAGACTTGTGTGTCATATTGTTCGTCGTAACTCTGGTAGAAGGGATATGACTCATAACATACAATATTAAAAAATATACTGAAGGCCTTATGAACCAACAATATATTTAATCTAGATTAATCTTATTTTAATCTCAATTTAATCGAGATTAATCTGGATTGAATAGGATTTTTGCAAAATCTAGATGAGATTTGGCTAAAATATTTAGTGTGGATAAATCTTGAGACTAAAACAAGATTAATCGGTTCAGAGATTTTTTTTTGGAAATTTGTGTTTACTTTTAGTAAAAGTTTGGAGGGATTATACTCGAATTAATCAGGTCATAAATATATGTTTTTTTAGAATTATTCGGGATTAATCAAAATTAAAAACAAAAATTAGGAGAATAAATACTACTTTTGCCATCTTTACAAAATCAATACTTTAGCAAGCCGCTTCCAAAATCGATACTAAAATTAACAAATCAATAATGGTCTTACCTACTACTCCATAGCTGCCATCCTATTCTCTAACAATAAATGTTGATGGGCAGTCTAATCTTCTACAGTAATAAATCTACCAACTCACAAAGATTACTGAAAAAATGACAAAGTTATACCAAACAATTACAAATATATCCAAATGAATGCCAAAGTTCTCACAAGATAAATGATAAATAATATAGAAAAAATGAGAAACTATCCCTACTAAAGTTGTCGTGTAGTCTAATCTGCTACAGTAATAAGAACAATAATAAAAGGTAAGATTCCCCCTAAAATACACTACCAACCTTAAAAAAAATCAAAGCTTCATCATCTTTTTCTTCTTCTTATTCTTCAACAACAAAGCTTCTACAAAAATCAAAGTAGATTCTCCTTGATGTATTGTTTATCTCCTTTATGTGCCTACTCTTCCAACTATCATTGTGCATTCGCTAAAGTCCTCACACATAGGTCATTGGGGAGAAAAAGATCGTTGTTATCCTAGGTTATTCTCGTTACTAAAGACTGTTGTTATCCTTCTCTCCGACCGCTGAAGTAACCTTTGCAGTAAATATCATCTTTAACTATGTATCCAGATAATTATTGGATGGCTTTTTCCTTAATAAAAATGCTATACAAGAAGATACACTTTGTACATAATCATTTTTCTTTTACTTTTTTATCATTTGTCTTCTGATACTTTATCATTTGCCATTATTCTTGTGTCATTTTTAGCATTTATTATCTACTACTATATCACTAGAATTGTTCATTGATATCTTTAATTTCGGGATTCCTATTATTTGTTTGAGGGATTGCTGGAGTTGAGTTTTATAACATTTGTCTTCTGCTTCGTTATCATTTTTATTGTCATTTTTCTCATTTGCTTCAGGGATGGATGAAGTTTAGCTTTATACCATTTTTCATTTTAGGGGGGAGGGGAAATCGTACGTCCAAAGATCAGATCAATCATTAGTTATGTTGGAGGAAGTACAAAACTTACCTCACTAAGAGTGCACTCGTCATATGAAGATTTCGTTACACTCCTTGAAGAAATAAGCAAAATCCGCCGTGAGGACTGTAAGCTGTACAACTTTGTCCATGGTTGTGCATGCACAATTTTATCAATCCAGAACTTTACCGTAATGATCAATATGCATAAAAGCAATCCCGACATACCCTTTCACATATGGATTATTAATGAGCTTAGGGTACCTCCCCGAACTCCCATATCTTTATTTATAATTTCTTCGGGTAAAGGGTTGTCCACTACCAAAGATACTGGTTCAGGTAAAGGGTTGTCCACCACCAAAGCTGGGGGACCTTTGCATCATAATTTATTTCCTAATCCTGAACCTGAATACAGGAGTTACCCTAAAATAAACGGTCGAGGGCTTGATCCACATAGGTTTGGACCTTTAGTGGATGATGATGTGCATAATGATGATGTTCCTCAATCAATTGATTCTTTTAAAACTATCTGTATTGATGTTCCTCCCTCAAATGTGCTTAGTATTCCTCAATCAAATATTCATCCCTCAAATGAACCTATGTTAACTAATGTTCCTCAATCAAATGAATCTTTTTCAAACTATACAAACTGATGTTCCTCTTTCAATTAAACCCAAACCTATCATTAGACATACTGAACCTTTAGGTAAGCTCGCGGAATTTATCATTTGTGAGGTGTGCTTTAGCATTTCTTATCAAATTAGTATCATGCTAAGATGCATATTTATCATTGTTCAGCTTAATTTTGGTTTGAGCCACAACCCGAACACTTGAAAGATCCTGTTGATTTTTGGTTTAAATCTGCTGCATACACGGAGGATCTCTATGACTTCAATAAAGAGTTTAGCATTGGTGATCTATATCGAGATAGGATTAAACTCAAGAATCATATAAGAGCTTATGCAGTTGTAAACAAGTTTAATCTCGAACGTGTTCTGAGCAACGAATATAAAATCATGGTACGTTGCAAAGGCCATAAATGCTCTTGGTGGATTTATGTGACAAGGTTGCTCAGTTCTGCCCTATTTAAAGTAAGTACTTATTGCTCTGTGCATACATGCATCCGAGTAGAAACTGATGGTGAGAACGCGTATAAGGTAGCGTCTAGTAGATGGGTTGCTTCTATAATCAAGCGAAAACTACGAAAAGACCCCAACTATAAACCTTCCAGATTTATTGGTGATATACAAATTAATCGCAATATTGATGTAACATACAATCTTGCCTGGCGTGTGAAAGAGAGCCCACGTAAATGTATCATCATCTTATATGTCATTTGTTCCCCCATATCTGTCATTCGTACAACAATGTTTATCATTTTATCTTTTCGCATGTCATTTGTTCGACTAACTATGTCATTTGTAATTCAATGTTTCTCATTTGTACTTAGATATTTATCATTTGATCTACGTAATTATTTCAAATACGAGGCAGCTTTCAGCATGCATACCAACTACTTACGTGCTGCTTTTCGAAAGTGAGGTTGGTTGACCTAGATTTGGTGTTTAACATACAAACTATGAGTTATAAGGATAAGAGATTCATAAGGTATTTTTGGTGTTTTGGTCCTCCCAAAAAAACTTATAAACTATTGAGACCCGTTGTTGTGATTGACAGAACTTTTTTGAAAGGGAGATATTGTGGGACTCTACTAATAGCCATCGCCATTGACCCAAACAATCATATTTTTCCACTTACATTTTCGAAAATAGACTCGAAGACCACCAAAAGTTGGACATACTTCCTGGAGATGTTTGGGTATAATTTCCACGGTTATGATGCTCGATTCATCGTCATCTATAACATGAGCACTGTAGTTATTAATGTCGTACCCAAGGTGTTTCCATTTGCAATCCATACACTTTGTACCTTCCACATACCAAACAACATTAAAACTACCCTCGAAAGCACGAGGATCGCATTTAGGATGGCAGCAAAGGCCCTAACCAGCATTAATTTTGATAAACACATGAATACTATTTGAAATACAAATCTAGTGGGTCTCTAATACATACCAGGTATTCTTAAGGAAATATGGTCTAATCTATACATTCTAATGAGTAGGTATGTTGTTACTTTCTATTGATCAAATTCTCATTTGTTATATCACGAATAGTCATTATTTCTCCATTTGCATACTTATTTGTCATTTTTTACCATTATTTCTCATCAGTTCTTTATTATTCCTTTTGCAGTTGTATGATCCCATTTGTCATCAGGCTATACTTATTTAGTATTTTATTTCAATTGTTTGTCATTTTTTTAAATACCGAGTGGCTTACACTAATCATGTCGAGAGTTGGAATAACATTATTTTAAAAGTGAGAGATCTCCCTATCCATATATTTACTGAGGAATTGTGTAGAATTTGTTCAGAAATATCCTACATGTATAGGGAGGAAGCTGAGAAGAGTCAAGCTCGTTTAACGCCATGGGCTATGGAATATTGTGAGAGCAAAAAGTTTGTGGCGGATTCACTAACCTGTAGGGTTTGTACGTTACGTCACCATTTTTAAATGACAAGTTATGGCAGAACCGATTAAGTGAATATTAAAGATTGCATTTTATCTTGTCGTTGGTGGAAAATGGTAGGAATACCTTGTGAACACGAAGTACGCGCTCTTGGTCTTGCTAATGTTGATCCAACTACACGTGTCTCTGAGTACTTCACAAATGATACATACAAGGCTGTTTAAAAACTGATATGGATTTCAATCAGAGTAATTAAGCAGTAGAAAATTTTAAAAACTGATCCACGTGCTCGTGCTCCTATTCCAACAGTTTGAGCCGATCGTCCTCACACGCAAAGGAAGAGAAGGAAAAAATGCCTGGTCTTATCACCAAATTAAGATTTTACAGTAGGTATCAAAAAATAGACACAATCGTCATTCTTGTAAGTTTTTGTCAATGCCATCCGATGACAATATACGTTCGACAATGGTACCGTCTTTTACGATGAGCACTGAGCCACCTGTCATCCCAGATGAAGATGTTATAATCAGTTTGTACTAATGATTTTTGGTACTTTATGTATTATTTGTTCGTATGATCTTTATCGTTGGTGTTGTTAAAATCATCATTTGTCTAAACATAACTGTCATTTATGTAAAAATAATTTATCATTTGCTTATTTCCATTATATCATTATTTGCTACTGAACTTTCATTTGTGAAAGAAGAATTTATCATTTGTTTGTTTCTATGATATCATTGTTTGCTTCTGAACTGTCATTTGTGAAAAAGAATTTCTCATTTGTTTGTTTCCATGATATCATTGCTTCCCTCTGAACTGTTATTTGTTCTCAAAGAATTTCGCATTTGTTGGTTTCTATTATATCATTGTTTGCTTCTAAACTGTCATTTGTGTGCCAATAATTTCACATTTGTCTGTTGAATTATTATCATCTGTTTTGTTAAGTTTATCATTAAACTTGTCCTCCTTATATCATAATTATTTTCTTACAGAATTGTTATTATTTTATTTGCCACATATCAAATGAAAACTAGTATTTAACAGCAAAAAGCAAACAAAATGACAAAAAAACAAAACAAAATAGATGTTCATAATAAGGGAAAATGCTAGTTACCAAAAAAAACTAATAAAAGACTTAAAACAAACTAAACACCAAAAAACCCAGAACAAATGTTCACAACTCCTAATCACGTTCTGAGCATTCCAGATTGCACTCTAAAGCCTGGATCTTTTGCTTGAGACAACTAATCTTAGAAGTTGACTCCTCACACAGTATCTTGTGCTCATCCCGACCCAACTTTACGGTGCAGAGCTGATCTTATATAAAGCGCATAAGGAACTTGAACTCTTCAAAATACTTATCTCTCTTTGCTGTAACTTGATATATATCTTCCTAGATTATATTGAACGCTTCTAATTTCTCCCTGAAGTCTTCGTAATGCTCTTTCAGCATTTACGCCTTCTCACCAAAGATATTCTTCTCTATTAGGCATAGTCTATTCAATTTGTAGAGACATTATTTACCCTGATCTTCCTACATTCCTACTAACTTAAACCAATCGTATGGAGTATTCTAAGAGACATGGCTAAATCGAGTAGAGTGTGACATTTTTCTTGAAAAGTTAAAAAAGGTTTAGGGTTAGGGTTTGAATAGTTAAAGAGTTGAGAATAGTTGATTTAAGATTAGGGTTTTTATAATGGGGAATTGAATGTATTGGGAAGGGACGCGTGTCAGGGATTACACGATGTTTAGGGTAAAATGTATTATTACTTCGACGCCATCATTTCTTGTTATACACGTAAGTCATAATCAATGAGTATTTAAATTGAGTTGTCTAATCAAGTATCATTACTTTTCACATCGACTTGTCATATGTTCAAGAGAATTTCACATTTGTTTATATGCTATATATCATTTTTTTTCTTTCCTGAACTGTCATTGTTTAACAATAATTTATCATTTGTCAGTTGAAATATTATCACCAGTTTTATTAATTTCAACATGTATCTATCATTGTTCATGGAGTCTTTATCATTTGTAGGGTTCCCTTAAATCATTTTTTTTGGATGAAATTTTTTAGAAGTTTGTTTTCTATAACTTGATGGAGTTCTTCCCAGATTACATCGAACGCTCCTAATTTCTCCTTGAACTCTTTGTAATACCTTTTTTGCAATTGTGCCTTCTCTCCGGAGACATGCTTCTCCATTAGGAAAATTCTATTCAACTTGAAGAGACGTTCGTCACCCTGATCTTCCTCAATCCATATCACCTCAAACTAATCTTGAGGGGTGCTGGAAGAGGCACGATTAAATCGAGTTGAGTGGGAGTGTGACATTTCTTGAGAAGTTAAAAAAGAGTTGAGAGTTTGAATAGTTTAGACTTGAGAAGATATAGCTAAAAAAAGTTTAGGGTTTTATACTTCATACTTGGGAGAATTGTATTGGGACTTTGAATCACGTGTGGCAGGGTTTAGGGCTTAGTGTTTAGAGTGACGAGAACCACATGGATATTTTGGATAGATAGCTTGTTCTAAATGTAATCAAATTTGAATTTAAGCTAAGTTGTCTAATCAAGTAATAAAGATTGACTTGTCAAATTGACTGCATAAGGCAAAAGTTGTCAAAATTAAAGCGGAGTATTTGGCATTTGTTGTGACCAACGATATCATCATATTGAAAGTTTATTATCACCATATCTTCCTCATATAAGTTGTTCTCATTTCTTTATCAATAGCCTGTCATTTTCTAGCTGTGAATTATCACCACCATAGAGTAATAACTACATAACCTATATTCTTGCTTCTAGTTCTTTCCAGTTCTCAAGCATTACATACTTTCCTATAAATAATGTATTCTTTTGTTTGCTGGTGTGGTAAAAATTTTGATCTTCGTCTCTCACGCACAAGCCTCAACCCCAACCGCTGGTTCTGTCAATGCCCTCGCAAATTTGGTAGGTGTGGCTTTTAGGCGTGGGTAGACGAGGTGAAAAAGTATGATTGTGCCTTCATTTACAGAGTCTCTAAACTACCCGATAGGAGATTCTATCATTGCCTACAATACCATTGTTAATTCAAAACTTGGTTTCGAGAATCCTCTACGCCCGATTATTCTAAAAGACCACAATCGTTAACGGCGGAATAAATCACAAATTCTGGTCAAGGGAGCAATCAGATCCTGGATACTTTTATAAATAAAACTTGCACACTACTAAGGATCTCTGAGGTCAGAATGGAGATGCTACAAGATTTGTTGTCTAAGTTAAAATCTTTAGATCTTAACAAGTACTCAAATATGTAGGAGTGAAGTGTAATATTCCATATCTTTAGTGGCGTTAATTTCTTGCTCTAGAATACTATACTCTTTAGGAACAAATGTTTAAATCTGAAATACAAACGATAAACAGTAAAATTCTATTGAACAACAACATTACAGAAGATAAGCAAATTAAGACCGGATAACCTCTTTTCAATTAGATCTAACCTCTCCTCTAGTGATTCAACTATGTCAACAATATACTCAAGATTTGAATCTATAGTTATAAGACTGGCAACCATGCAATTGCTAATATCTTTGACAGCTGATTGATACTTCGTAAAGAAATTAAAAGCCCTCCCTGAAAAGTCATCCTCCGTAGTTTGGTGTTTCTCCCTTACAGGCTGGTGGTTGTGTAGATGGCGTGGTCGGCCTGGATCCATTAGGATTAATTTTAGAGTGGAAGTTCACATATATTATGGAGTTCACTTTATATATAGGCAAAAATAGAATAGTGTGACGTGTTAAACAATCTTTTCGTCTCCGAACGACTTGACAAGACTGGAACAAAAGAGAAAATTCTTTGAAAAGATAGTAGAAATATATAATAATGATAAATATTGAATGAGAAATGATAAAAAATATATAATAAATGATACCATTTTAATAATACAATAACATAAGATGGTAAATGACAAAAATGCAAAAACAAATGACAGATGACTAATTGATGGATGACATATATTTCATAAAATGACAAATACATTCAACTACATAGACACTACATTTAGTACCCGGGGATCATTTCCAATGTCCCTAGAACCAATGGGTTTGGTCAAGATTGATGCGTTTGAATTTATTCTGATATTGGGAATTTGGAACTCAACTTTAATACTGTTGTGGTTTGTAGTGGTATGGAATAAATACTTTCTTTATTTTAACTTCAGTAACTATTTCCTCTGTGACTGTTCTATGAAGAAGATGGTGACCACCAGACGCCAACCGTACGAGGTTAGGGTTCTTGCCAAGGTATAAGAGCTGCGGCTACGATACTTTGAGACCAAGTCCCTTGAACTTCTACTCCCATTCCAATGCATCCTACCTTCCACGACATAACATATGAAGAGATGTAAGAAGTAGCTGATGATTATTATTGAATGACCCGTTTTCACTATATGGTGACATCAGAGTAGGGGCGGAGGGGCGGTCTGCGTCTTCTGGCAGAGGATGCTATTACAGCGGTGGATGAAGTGGCTGGTGTATGTCTGATGAAGTCTTTCCGGTACCCTGAGTAGAATTAGAGGAAGAGTTGGTGGTGGTGGGCATTACGGAGGAAGAAATGGTAGCGGTGGTAGGGGAGACCGAGGTGGTGAAGGAGGTGGTGGGGGTTGCAAAGTGTTTCAGTGCGTAAACTGATATAATGTAAACAGTGATCTGTAACAATATTTGAGCTAATGAAAATTTCTTTTTTTGTGCCTAATAAGTATTGTAATTTCGAACTCAATTTCGAACTAAAAAAATATAATCTTAGCATGCTGAAAATGATGATGATGACAAATCATAAATAATAAATGACAAATAATTAATTACAAATGACAAATCATAGATAACAAATTACAAAGCGTAGTTAGCAAATGAGAAATCATATATAACAAATGACAAATCTTAGATAACAAATGACAAATCATTGTTGTTAACAATTGAGAAATCATATATAACAAATGACAAATCATTGTTGCTAATAAATAAAAAATCATATATAGCAAATGATAAATCCTGTATAACAAATGACAAATCATATATAACAAATGGCAATTCACATATATAGCAGATGACAAATCATATATAACGAATGACAAATCATATATAACAAATGAATAATTGTGTTTTTAAGTACAAATATTGTCTACTTACAAATAAATACAATTTATTATATCAAATAACTAAATAGACCATTGACTTACATCAATTGTCTATCTACAAACCAAATAGATCAAGTTGGTTCATGTTTTACAAATAAAATATAACAAATACCAACTCATAGATGATGAATGACAAATAATATATGACGAATGATAAATGATATATAATGAATGACAAATCATAGATGACGAATGATAAATAATATATAACAAATGACAAGTCATATATATAACAGATGACAAATCATATATAATAAATGACAAATCATATATAACAAATGAAAAACCTTATATAACAAATAAAAAATGATATTTTTGTCACATAAGACAATATAATAATGATAAACTATATAATAATGATAAATGTTGAATGAAAATTGATAAATTATACATAAAAAATGTCAGCATTTTCATAAGACCATGACATAAGATGATAAATGAAAAAAACGTAAAATTAAATGACAGACGAAAAATGGATGGATGGCATAAATATTATAACATGACAAATACATTCAATAAGTTTTGGTCTTCTTGGCTCTTGGAACCTCAGCACCACCTTGGTTGCCATCACCATTAACATCCCCATTACCACCATCACCATCAGAGTCACCACCATTATCAAAGTCAATATCATCATAAGAGTCATTATCTCTATCTTTTTTATCAGAGTCCCAATTACTATTAGAGATACCATCATCATCAGAGTCACTATCATCATCAGAGTCAGCATTCTCATCTCTATCTATTTCAACAGAGTCATCATCGCCATTCTTCTTTTCATCAGAGTCATCATCACCAGCAGAATCATCTAAGGGATAATCATAATCCCTTTCATCTACATCTTCAAAGGTTGTGTAATATTTTGTTACTCTTGGACTATAATTATCCATTGTAGAAAATGATGAAAAGGAGGTTGTGTTATGATATATTTGGGGGTAATAATATAGGCTTTTATAGACTTAGTTTGAGGTTTTGGGATTAAAAAATCTAATTAATACTCTTAAACGCACTTATGTTTCCCATAAACCATAGTCAAAGGAAAAGAAATAAAATACCTGCAAATTTATTTTATACGTTATACATTCTATTTGTATTATTCCCCCATGCGTAACATTCAACCTGTACATACATAATATTTTTAGAACTGGAAAACAACTATTGCATTAATAGGTGACAAAAGATGGCTAAAAATGACAAATGATTTATAAGTGGATGACAAATAATTCATAAAATGACAAATGCATCTAACTAGACAGACTATATTCTGACTCCATTCTGATAAATGAGATATATGTCATATATGAATGACAAAGACGATATAGCAAATGATAAATATCATATAAGTGAATGATATTCGTAACTATTTATTAATTTTTAATTCTACAAAAATTATACTTTACAACATAATGGATGTTAAAATTTACAAATCTTCTTCGGCTTAACTCCCAGCCTCAATATGTCATAATAAATTGTGTGACGGCATTCATCACCATCTATCAGATCTGGAAATTTCATCCCCCTTAGGATATTGTCGATAAAGACAAGCATATAGATCTTGTAGTCACTACTACTCCCCAAAACAAGTTGTCTATCTTGAGTTAACACCATAAGTCCATACCTCTGAACCAATAGGTGGACTACTACGATAAGCAAAATCTGTCCATATCAATATTTTTGGGAGGATCGTTGATAGCTGATCTTCTTTACACTGGTGTCCCAGAGATAACTTCTTCTTCTGTACTTTTATAATTTTCACATCCACCAGTGAATTGTAGATACATATTTTCTTCCCTTAAAGAACACAGTACAAAGGACCCAGTGGTTGTCATTGAGATTTCAGGGAATGAGTATTAATTTTTAATTGATCACACTTTCAAATTTTTACGATGGAAGCAACGCGAAACTGTAGGATCACATTGGATAGAAGTAATTTGTTCTTAAATTGATTTTTTCTTCAATTTCATACCTGCGGGAGAGGACATAATACGAGTCCAGACAATAAAAGTTCTGCCTATAATTTGATTGGAATAGACATCTACCAACACAATCTCTTTTTTAGTTGGGCAGGTATGATGTTGTAAATCAAAATATTGAATTAGGGCTTTAATATAAATATTAATGACCTGAGCAGAAAAAGGCAATGACATATTATAGACCATAAGTGATAAATTTTAGAAATGCAAATGACAACAACGTCAAAGCAAATAATAAAGTTTAAGGAAAGCTTTTGTATAAAGAAATGCCATAGTACAATGAAAAAAGGATAAGACAATTTAAAAACAAATGGTAGAGACTCTTGAAAAAATGATAGTTTAAAAAAAATGATATATATGACAGGAATAACCTAATAAATGATAGAGGAAAATAAATAAATGATATAAATACCTCATTATCCAGCCATTGGTTTGGATATAAGGTGTAGAGAGCGTTAAGGCAAACAGTTTCTTCACCTATTTACCTATAGGTACTCATTTTGTAATCCTTAGCTTCAGGAGATAACTTATCCTTCCTCAGTGAACAAACTTGGCCTACCTAGTTTTTCTCATCCTGGGAGATGGGTCTTTCAATAAATGATTCGTATAATACACCAGGAAACAACTTTTTAAGGTGATCAAGTAATAGGCTCATTTAAATAGCAAATTTCGTGGATTTCTCAGTAATATCTTCGTCAGTAAGTTTACGCCTCTTTTTTAAGGTGACATCCACTTCTGACTCTATTAAATTAAGCTGGAACAGATATGTCATGAAATAAGAAAATAAAATATAAAGTGCATATTACATGGGAGTGAGTAATAAACCAGTTTTTTGGTTTAAAAGTACTTCATACATTGGTCTGGTCAACAGGCATTTCTTTTATTATTTTCATAGGGTCTAGTTTTTTCTGTGAAGTTTCATCATTATCATCCTTGCCTTTAACCACCTCCTATTTACTCTGTTCCTCGACAGATAAACCAGTTATTTGGTCTACACTAGTCTATAAATAAATAAACTTGTAGAAGAATATTTCTCAGATTCAACAAAGAGAATCCAACGGAACTTAGTCGAAGACATTCTATTATTCGAGAAGATGTAGCATCTGTGACCGCAGTTCTTGACCTACTAAAAGTAACCGTTATGTTTGGTCAAATAAAGCTGTTGGGATATCCGCGAAGTTCGCCCACTACCCCCGAAATAGGAAACTATTTTTCTTTTTATAAACTACCTGCATCTACTATAAATACAGGCAAATAATGAGTTATTCAGATCCGCAACTTAACTATTTATTTATTTTTACTTTCTTACTAAACAAGAAACTGTAATAATTAACAACTTAATGGATTTCTCATCAAAACCTTCCTCGAGGTCGTGGTTTTTCTCAGTCTTTACTGAGTTTTTACGTAAAATCCTGTTTGTTTAAGTTTATTATTGCATAATCCTTACTAAAAGTATTGATGAAGATTATCCTCCCAGAAAACATGCCATTGTAATTAGCACCGTCAATGGGAATACTAGACTTTTCTTTACCACCTGTGATCTAAGATAGTCTAATGACAAACATGAATCTCCAAAGTCCCTCTAGTACGCTGAGGAACCACGAGATCAGCCCGATACCAGAAACAGTCGATCTATACAGTATCGTGATCAAACTTTAAAAACAAATGGAGTCTAACCGGGTCCAAAGGCTTAAAGATCAGTGAATCCATGCCCAAGCTCTTCAAGTTGAAAGAGACGAAAGGAGAAAGGCCTTGGACCAATAGAGACAGACACACCAAAAGGAAAGGGAGCATTTGCGACGACATCAAGACCGACCCACTGGCCGCTAAACGTTACCTCCCCAAGCCCAAAGTTAACATCATTCCAGAGCTACTTAAAGAGAAAACCAACTGTGAGTGGAACAAATTTGAACTTCTCGATCCAAATTGAGGAATCAAGATAGGGCTTCTCAACATTTTGGACTCACATCCACAACATCGACAACTCTAGGAAGTTGGCGTACACGACACCAATCTCCTCCAGCATCGATGAGACGACCAGTGAGGGACAGGCTGGGACTCGAAGGACAGGGTAACTATGGTCGTCAAGTCGCCACTACCCCAAATGTTTTGCAATAATTTTTTGCCTTGGATGAATCTAAACAAATCCTAGTTCTCCTCATCTATATGTCATGCCCATTCTAGAAAATTTTCACATGCCAAAATTTATTCAGTATGCAGGCCTCACTGACCCTCTCACCCACATTCGACACTTAAGAACTATAGTTGGATTATACTCCAAACTAGACCACAGACTATGCAGATTATTTAATCTGAGCCTAAAGGAAGAACCTCTCAGGTGGTTCCATACTATCTCTGAAGGTTCTATCAATACATTCAGCTAGTTGCAGCACCTCTTCGGGTCAAATTATGCTCATGCTAAAAAATCAGAAATAACTGTTGATTCATTGTTCTTTTTCGAGCAAGGTGCAAAAGAAACATTGACAAGTTTTTACAAGTAATTTTTGCAAGAAACACGGAAGATTGGGAATTAAGATCCCAAGATTGTCGTTCCAGCATTTACCTCAGTACTACATATCGACTCCAAAGTTCAAGAAGAACTTACCTTGCACAAGCCTAGAATAGTGACAAAATTGATTAATGTTGTTAATAACTACATCGAATTAGAACGATGCAAAAAGGATAAGATGAAGAGCTCCTCAGTCATCCATTCCAATGAAGCATTTTTATCACCATCTCAAAAGCCAGCCAATACTGAAATACCCATGCAACGCGGAAGAAATACTGACAACGCTAAAAGAATAGAGAGAAAGCCAGACATACCCATTCCAGTCTTACCTCCTATGGTAACCACACTATCCACTTTCTTACCCATAATAAAGGGAGACAATTTATATCGAGAAGCGCAGGCAATTTCTGATATACCCAACAAACCCTTATGCCAGTATTACAACGTGCATAGCCACAAGACTGACAACTGTTACTCTCTAATTCAGATTTTCATCACATTCTGTTAGCTGGAACACTTCACAATTATGTACTCGACATTTAGAAGTTCTTCAAAAAATAAAATAAAAGAAAAGACGTTGAACAGGAACAAGGGCAAAGGTAAGCTTTCCATCTTTACATGATTGAGATTGAGAAAGGAAAAAAGAAAAAACAAGATGATAGAATTACATCTTATTGTAAAATGACATCCTCAGACAAGTCAGCAAAACTTCTCCCCAGCTCCAGTAAATCAAAATGGTTGTACTATATTTCATTCAAAGACTGCGATACAAGCAATGTCAAGTACCCACATGATGGCCCTCTGGTCATCATGCCCAAAGTAGGACAGAACTACCTACACACACTTCTCATAGATATAGGGAGCGCAACTGACATTTTGTTCAAAAGAGCAATTAATGTTCTAGGTCTCAAAGATTCAGTTAAAGCTTCGACAACCACCATCACATGTTTCAATCGTTATAAAGAGTTAGTCATAGGAAAAATCACCTTGCCAGTTCAAGCGAGATCAAAAACTATTTTCATCAAATTCATTATCATAGATGTTGAGTCCAAATATTTGGGAATCTTTGGTTGATGTTGGATACATTCGATCAAGGCAGTACCTTCGATATATCATCTGGCCTCGCAATTTCTAACAAATCATAGAGTTTATGAAATTAAAGGGAGTCAAGCAGTTGCATGTATGTACGAGAATACCACTACCAACTCTCACACGGTAAAACATCTGAAAGCATAGCAATTACAGCAAAAAAACATCCCCCACATTCGAACAACATGATACTGAAGTAGTGGACTCCATTGAACTTGATAAACCCGGGCGAAATACCTCTATTGGCTCAAAGATGTCATCTGATAAAAGAGAAACTATGATTCAACTCCTGAAGAAAAATGTCGATATCTTTGCATAGCCTTTTCAAGAAATGCCTGGCATCGATTCCTCGATTGCATGCCACAAACTAAACCTCTTTCCAGACAGTAAAACAGTTGTGAAGAAGTGTCAAAATTTAGCTCCCTGTATTCGTGAAGTTGTAATTGAAGAAATTGATAAACTTCCTCGTGTATGATATATTCGAGAAGCAAAATATCCTAAATGGGTTTTTAATATAGTGGTTGTCCCAAAAAAGAATGGGAAAATTAGAGTATGTATCAACTTTACAGAGCCCAACAAATTTACACGAAGGATAACTTTCCCCTCGCACTGATCCCACAAGTCTTCGACTATATAGCAGGATGCGAACTTCTTTCAATGATGGACACAGCCTCCGGTTACAATCAAGTTCCTCTAGCTAAAAAAGATCAAGAAAAAAAAAATTGTATCACAGAAAGAGGCCTCTACTATTACACAATAATTCCTTTTGGTTTAAAGAACGCATGAGCCACTTACCAACGTCTGGTTACAAAATTGTTTACAGATCATTTAGGCAAAATCATGGAGGTATACATTGATGATATGATCTGTAAAAGCTTAAAGTGAGACAATCATTTTAACAACCTGCAAACTATCTTCAATATCCTTCGTACCTACCAGATAAAACTCAACCAAGAATAATACCAATTTGGTATCGCATCAGGTAAATTTTTGGGACACTTGGTTAGTAAGAGGGGAATCGAAATCATTCCAGCATAAAGTAAAGTACTCATGGTTATGCCATCTCTTCAAACCAAAAAAGATTTTAAAAATTTGCTGGCAAGATTATAGCTCTTCACAGGTTCATCTCCAAGTCATCTGATCAATACAAACTTTTTTACGTCCTTCATGAAAATCCAACTCTACTATCCATTAAATAGCCCAAAGAAATTATTTGGACCCCTAACGGGGAATTAGGTTTCCAAGATCTTAAATGATACTTGGGGCGTCCCCCTATAATGAGTACTCCTGTTGATGGAAAAATACCAACAATGTACTTATCAACCACCGATGATTTCATTAGCTCTATCCTTATTCGAGAAGACGGTGGTACGAAAAAACCAATCTACTTCATCAACAAAACTCTCATTCCTGCCGAGAAAAGATATATAATAACTAAAAAATAGCTACTCTCCTCGGTATACAGCTTTAAGAATCTTTGACTCTATTTCCAGGCTCATCCCATCAAAATCATTACCAAGTTTCTTCTCAAACTTGTACTCTCTAAAAAAGAAAAATCTCAGAGAGTTCAACAATGGTATGTATTCCTCGGTGAATATGACATCTCCTTCAAGCCTCAGATATCTATTAAATGACAAACAGTAGCTAATTTCTTAGCAGATTTTCCAGTCGAAAGACCCTTATTGGGAAAAACTTAAAGAAGTACTGACAGATGATTCAATAGCAGAACCAGATGCATGGTCATGAAGTACAGGATGGAGACATTTTACAGGCAGATCTGCTGGACCACGAGGATCATGAATCGATATCGTCCTCATTACACCATCCAATCATCGTATCGAGAAAGCTATTAAACTCAAGTTCTATCCCGCCAGCAATAAAACAGAATACGAAGCTATCTTCCATAGATTGGATCTTGCTATCAAACTTGGGGCGGAAGAAATAAATGTTTACGTTGACTCCTTACTCGTCGCCAACCATTACAATAAATCGTTCAAAACAATAGGTAAGATGGTTGATTGTGCAGCCCTGGTCGAAGAGAAAATGAACAAGTTCAAAACAACAACAATTTTTTACCTCCCTCAAGCCGAGAACCACCACGTTGACGCCTTAGCATACATTACTGCAATGCCCGAAGACAGTGAAAAAAGAACTTTGAACATCGAGGTCATAGAAAATTCTAGTCTCGATATAAGCTATACAATACAAATTAATATTACTGAAGATGAAGATGCTAAAGATTGGAGATGATTATTTTATGCATACCTTAATTCCAACATCCTCCCAAGTAACAAATAAAAGGCTAGATCACTCTTAGCAAAATGCCCTCGATTCACAGGAGGACCACTTATAAAGTCTTATATCGTAACACAGGAGGAGGACCACTTATTGAATACATCTCTCATAAAGAAGCCTAAGTAGAAATTAAAGAACTTCGTAAAGGAATCTGCGCAGCTCACATTTTAGGACAATCATTGGCCCAACAGGCATTCACTCAAGGGTTATACTGGCTAAAGACGTGACAAGACTGTGAAGACATTATTTATAAGTGCTACAAATGCCAAATCCACGCTCAAGACATAAAAAACCTAACACTAGACTTGCACATTAGCAATGTCCTCTGGCCATTCAAAAGATGGACGATCGATATCATTCAACTTTTCCACCCAGGATCGGGAAACCAAAAGTTCATTCTTGTAGTACCAGACTACTTCACAAAATGGGTCGAAGTAGTACCTCTATATCATACTGACAAAAATAAAGTCATTAAGTTTCTTTGGGAACACATTATAACCAGATTTGGCTGCCCACAAATAATACGATCTGACAATGGCAACAAATTCATCAGCAGTAAAGTTCTCAGTTTCCTCCACAAATATAAGATTCAACTGTCTACTTCGATGCCGTACTACCTTTAAGGAAATGGCCATGCTGAAGCAATTAACAAAAACATCAAGTCCGGGTTACGCAAGCGTCTTGATGAGAAAAAAGTCAGATGGGTAGATGAACTACTTAGTGTCCTATGAGCATATCGGATGACTTCTCGAACATCTACTGGTTATACTCCATTCATGATGGCCTCCGGTACTGAAGCAGTCATACCTTTAGATCTCGATCTACCTAGTATTCGAAGAAAAATCACAGATGAAGATAATGAACTAGGACTCCTCTGTAACCTTAACTAGATAAAAGAAACCTGAGACCAAGCCATTACAAACTTAGGGTGGTACAATGACACTCTCAATAAAGCTTATAATAAGAAGGTTTGAAAGCGAACATTTGGCATTGGTGATCTTGTCCTTCGACAAATCCAGGACAATACTTGACCTAAAAATTATGGCAAGTTATCAAAAAACTAGGAAGGGCCATATATTGTCAGTAACAAGACCGAGAGTAGGACTTAATGTTTAATGATTGAAGACAAAATTTGGCTCGAATATCTGTGGAATACAGCCCAACTGAAAATATTCTAAAAATAACCATTGTAACCGCTTTCGAATGATCCCAATAAAATTATCTTTACTTGCAATTACATCTTTCAAACAATCACTACTTAGTATCGATACATATTTGACAAGTATATATCAAAACTAACATTCATCTCTTCGACTTACACTATCCAATTACAGGATGATCTCATTTGCATTCATTACTTATTGAACAAAACATGTCATGCTTTGTCATTTTCTATCAAAAACCCAGATATCCCATCGAGGTAAAACATTTGGTCACCATTCTATATTCAAATACGCCATTACATGGCCCTCTTTCAATAATCTCAGATACTTGCTCCGAAACAATATTTTGCATATTATCTCCATTACTATCTAATCCTATCAATCTTATCGAATAAAAACACTTAGCATAAATTTTAGGAAAACTATGCATAAATTACTCTTAAAATATTCTTCGACAAAACATTAACATAAAGCATTCAAGAAATAACAAAATATAGTTTCGATCCTGTAATGGCCTAATTTCGTAAGCTCGAAGTGGTTTGGAATTAGCCCTTACACCAATGTACCTGTGAGAAAATCTAATGGAAAACAAGAAATGACACATGTTTAGCGTGGAAAATCTATGAATAGGTAAAAAACCACGACCTCTGGTTGATGATTTTTGTAATAGTGATGTTTATTGCTTGAAGCTAATATATTATTACAAGTGATCTCTAGACTTAGAAATGTTTGATCTTATGAATAAGAAGTTTAAAGTTTTTAGAATCTGGAAAATATAGTTTTCTTGGTGATTTCTCATGTGATTTTCTAGTCCTCATCCCTCCTGGAACTTTTTTATTATATAGGCCTTTTTAGCAGTTCTTCATCGTGCTGAAGCACGTTCTCTGTACAATGCGGTTATTGGCTGTTGACTAAGTAACTGCTGGATTCAGGAGAGACAAGTGGCTTTGACTTGTTCAAGTTTTTATGTTTGAGATCGACCCACATTTTTCATCAGTTCATAGAGTAGGTGGCAACGCTGACTGCAGAAACCATGTGGAGAATGCGTGGGCCTGACATAGAGGTGGTTCGAACTGGCGATAACTCAATTTAGGCAAGATCGAGGGGTAAGCCTCTACAATCACTGCCTCGTAACCGAAGTCACGAGTGACTTGGGTTGAGAATGAATTTTTGGGTATATGGGTTAGAAACTTGAATAAGGAAGGAAGTAATGATGATGTTTGCCTACATAAAAAATACGCGTATCAAGGGGGGGGGATGTACGTGCATTGAATGTTGATGGGAAATTGATGTATGTGACGGTTAGGGTTTACAGAGTTTTGCCTGCATTGAATGATGACGTTTAGGAAAATGTTCTTGCACAATAAATATAGGGTTATATAAATAATACCTGTAACGAGGTTTGTGGCAAAGTACGCTTGTTCTATTGTAAAATATTTTACAATTTTTGAAGATGGTGATGACCCGTAGAATGGCTCTTAAAGAGATAATTGCTTCTAAAATGCAGAGGTTGATGTTGAAGTATTTTGGGGATCAATCTTTAGATAATCCTACCCCTGTTCCTCTTCCTCTGATGTATCAAGGAATGTTAAAAAGTGAAACGGCTGAAGCTAATGGGGAGTTTTACTGTAGATGGAGGTTTTACCACATTTTCTGGACAAACAAGCAACGTTGGATCTGTCTCCATATTCTTGCGAAAGACAAGGTTGGGGAGGCAGATGTAAGGATAGGCATTACTGCAGGGCAGTTGCGCTGAAGTCTTACGCTCGAATGGATTTTAAGGTCGGGTCATCTTCATCTCTACCAACTCTGAGGGGGTGGTGGTTATAAGAGAGGCGGGGTGGTAGTAGAGGAGGAAGACGGAGAATGAAAGTCTACTTCTGCACTTCTATCGCCACTTTGGGCTGAGAAGACCTTCAGTTTGAAGAGTTGGTTCAAGCACTGAGTCTCCTGCTTTCATAGTTTTCATTTAAAGTTTGTCTAGACTTTGACCAAACTCATAGGAGGGGGGATACTCATTGTTTCCAATGTCTGTTTTGCATCAGGGTAAAAGATCACTAAAGTAGAACGAATTGAAGGATTTAACGCTTTGGAGTGCCTGAAAGACTTGTTAGCTCTAAAAGTACTTAAAAATCATGTATCTGTAAAGTACATGATGTTGAGTACTTGAAAGACTTGTTATTTATAAAGTACCTAATGCTGAGTACATGAAAGACTTATTATCTGTAAAAACACTTGTAATTTGTTTCAAGATGAATACAATTTGTTATCCAAACTCTACGGTGATATATAATAGAATAACTCTAGAAATCGAGCTGTATGATCTGAAGACTTTTGAATATGAAATGTATGAGGGCAGATAGTAAAGTATTTGTAATAATCGAGTTATTATAAATTAATCTGTGAAAATATGTGTTAAGTAGGAAATATTATTCAATCTTTGTGCTGGAAATATAGGCGTGAAAGAAATTATAAAATGTTCAGAATAAAGAATCGATCTTGGAGAGGTCGTTATAGAATATTAAACTTGGAAAGAATAAGCTCGATCTGGAAAAGTATGAAATGACTAAGTTCAATAGGAAGAGATATGTTCAAATAATTTCTCTCAAGATACTGGGGTTTCTGTTACGGGATAATAGGATAATATCATGACTTGTGGGAAATTGGTAGAAAAAAATTATAAATAAGGGGGAAAGGAATTCGAAGTCTAGGGAAGGAAATAAGAATGGTGTGGACTCAATTTGAGAGAATCCGGTATGCCGCTAAAGGGCAATTGGCGATAAAAATCGCTGAAGTGCGGGAGTGAATATTTTGGATTATTGGATTATGATGATGAGCTGCCAGTGAGGGAGGTTTAACTGGAAAGTTTAGATGGTTTTAGGAGGGAACGTGAGTATGAATGTCATTTTTATAAAGAGATGTTTCGTAAAATTGTGGTAGATCCAGCAGCTCGAAAAGTTTATGTGAGGGAATATGCTATAGAGGAGATTAAATTGGAAGATGTAAGGATTACTGGAGAATATCAATTGGATGTGGTTGCCCGGTACATCAAGGCTGTTTTAGATGCAATTATATGTGAGGTAATAAAGCGAATATAAATACGGGTGACAGAATGTATGTAACTGTATGTGTTTGAATAATCTGAAAGATACTGTTATTGAATTGTCCTCTATTTTTGTGAATGCTGTGAAAAATGAATTTGAAAATATTTGAAATTTTATTATGAGAGCTTCGGAAATGACGTCATTGTTTCTATAAGTAGAAGAATCAAGTATAGAAAAAGCAGAGAGCTTTTGATTTTGTCCCTTGTTTAAAAGCTATTAAAACCCGATTGCGTGTAAGCATGAGTCATCAAGAGTATGGTGAGGTCAAAGAGAGATTTGGAAAAAAAAGATAAAAATAAATTAAAATATAAGGCAAAGGGAAATGATTGGAAAGCATTTTTACCAAAAAGGTGTAAGACGTCTGACATGGATAGTGGAGGGGATGCCTCAGTTCCAAAATTGAGGACGGCTTGTGCGAGGTTCAATAACTGCCAGCAGTTAAAGAGAGAAAATATAAATACTACTTCATCTTCGTCAATCAAACGTTTCTCAACTTCTGAAAACTTGAAGAGCAGTGAGAGAGGAAGGAAGAAGAAAAATAAAAATAACACAGAAACTTGTAGAGATTTAATTAATAATGATCATCATTCAAAACATGAGAGAGTCGTTGAAATCGAGTCACGAAGGTGGTTGTACAGTAGCGTGGTGAGGGAAGGAGTTGGCGCTGCTTCGGATTCGCATTTGGACATTGAAGGTTAGTAAAAGATTACGTTTTTGTGACGCTATTTTCATCTTCTTTGAAGATTACGTTTTTGTTTCTAGGAAAATCTACAAATTACTATTTATAGTAATCTATGCAAGCCTGCTTGATATATGATATACGAAAGATTTTTATATGTGTTGGACGTATATGTAAAAGATAATGATAGATACCTGGACTTGTTTGTAGGTTGATCGTGAGGAGTGTTTGTATATGAATAAATCCTTTTTTGTAGTTGATATGGTGAGGTCCCCTATAAGTGAAGCATCAACCTCTGATCGATCGGCTGATTCAGAGATTGAAATGTCTAAAAGGGGAGGAAGAATTAGGTGTTGATCAATTTCCAAATTTCCCTAGAAGATTGGAATCTTATCCTCCTCGCTTTGATGTAATTAAAGAGTTCTGTAAAACCAAGGCTTCGGTAGGAGGTAGATGGGGTAACTGTATAGAATACGCTGGTAGGGAATTTAGGGGTTGCACAGTAGCGACGGGGGTAGAATATTTTTATTTGTTGGCCGATTTGGCAAACGAGAAAAGGGTATAGACGAATCGATCTCTCTGGAGTATTTCGATGGGAATGTTCAGAGTGAACATTCAGAGGGCTTTTATGTTACCTATCCCAGTTGAAGTACGGGTTGAGTCACCCCTTAGCAATATGGCGAAAGGGATTATGAACCTCATCGGGACATGTCATGTTCAGATGAACAGGAACATGTGGGAGGTGATAAGTGTATGTGAATCTCTGAATTCTCAGTGGGAAAGAGATTGGAGAAGGAGGAGGATATCCTCTGAGGATGTATTGCAGTTTTATGGGGCAAAAATCTATTATACAAGCGGAGGGGCATATTTCTGTACGAGGTCGATTTGGCCTTGCTTCTTCGATCTGAACTCTGCAGGTTGACAATGGAATGATAATGTGATATGGGTGAAGGGTGATTTCTTTCAGAGAGATGATGAAGAACCCATAGAACTTCTATTTAGAACTATAAAATAAAGTAAGTATAACAATGTATAATGTATGAGATTGATAGTTAAAATTGTATGATACTCTGCTGATGATAATGTTTTGTGCATGATAGCTTCTAAATCTAAGGTGGCGAGGAAAGAGTCGTTGTTGGATATAGTTGCTCAGGAAGAGACAGAGCTCAAGGCTATATTAGAGGAACTTGGCATTAGCATGAAGAAGCGTGTCAATAGCTGAGTAAGAAGAAGAGAACTAATGAGGAAAGGCGAGTCAACTCGTCCAAGCCCCCTGGAGTGGACTGCACAGGATTAACTGTGTATGGGCATACCCCTCGATCTTACCTAAATTGATATGTCTCCAGTTTGAACTACCTCCATGTCAGACTCACGCATTCTCCACACGACTTTACCAGTCAATACTTCACAAACTGACAAGAAACGTGGGTCGAGCTCAAACTAAAAATCCTGAACAAGTCAAAGCCACCTGTCTCTCTCAAACTCAACAGTTACTCAGTCAACTGCCACTAACCATATTGTTCGGAGAACGTGCTCTAGCACGATGAAGAACTGCAAGAAAGGCCTATATAAAGAAAAAGTTCCAGAAGAGGCAAGGACCAGAAGATTATAGGAGAAATCACCATGAAGACTATATTTTCTAGATTCTCTAAAACTTCAAACTTCTTATTCACAAGATCAAGCATTTCTAAGTCTAGAGATCACTTGTAATAAGATATCAGCCTCATAAAATAAACGTCAATATTATAAAAATCCTCAACCCGAGGTCATGATTTTTAGCCTATTTATAGGTTTTCCACGCTAAACACCTATATCATTTCTAGTTTTCAATTAGATTTTGATACAGATACATTGGTGTAAGAGCTAATTCTAGGCCACTTCAAGTTTATGGAATTAGGCCATTACATTTGGCGCCGTGTGTGGGAAAGAAAATCTTTTCCACGATATCCTAAGGTATTCAGTAAATCTACTACAAATTTCAAACATGGTTACTTCCGGATGACCAGCAACTAGAATCTAGCTCGATCCCTCAGTTGAGCCGGAACAACTTACAGAGCTATGGGTAAATCTCAATACTAAAATGGAAAAATGCAACAAGCTCGAATGACAATTAACTTATGATAAAGAGCTCCGTGAGAGGAGCTCAACGGCGAACGACAAGCTTGTTTGATAGTACTTAAACTACATAAAGATCAAATAATAATAATACAGACTGCCCTGCAAGCTCTGTAGAACACTTAGTAGGCTCCTCCAACACGAGACCGCGATCAGGTGCAAGAAGCCTCTCAGGTTTCTGCACGGGAAAGATTGGGACCTCAAGGAGCCTCCAGCAAAGCTATTTCTAGGAATATTTAGAATGAACCCCAACCTTCCATTCATTTGTGGGGGGGGGGTAAGATTCAGTCTGAGATCAGCCAAGGTCATCAATTTTCCCTATGTCAAAAGGAAAAATAAAGACCTATGCCCCGAGTTCTAGTACGAGATCGTTTGAGTGATGGTATCGATACTCATAATCCGTAACCTCCTCATCAAGCCACTCATTCGACCTTTCACTACATCATACAAGAGCATATGGACCAGCGTATTAAGGAGTTTATCAAAGTACAAGATCTTGGTGCTACCGACGACCTTACCAAGTTACAAGGAACTCCAATTGCCAAAGAACTATTCGATATGGATATTTTAAAAGGTTTCCATACTCCAAAAATTTGCAAATACAAGGGTACCGATCCAAAGGAGCACTTTCAACAATATTGTGATTCATTGGGGTTGTACTCCAATCTCAACCACATTCTCTGACGTCTTTTTGCCACAAGTCTGCAGGAGGAACCACTCCGATGGTTATACTCTCCATCGAAAGACTCCATATACACATTCGACCAGCTGCAGAAACAAATCATCAAGACGTATGCTAACAACAGAGACAAAGAAGAAAATTTGTACTCTATTATCAGTCTCAAACAATCCCATGGAGAAAAACTCAAGGCATTTGCAAAAAGTTCTTGGAGCTCGCACGTAAAGTGGATAATCTCTATCATAAAATAGTTGTTACTGCTTTTACCAACGCATTCTAACTCGACTGCAAAGCCAAAAAGTACCTATTTCTCAACAAACCTATGACCTTGGAGGATATAATTACCAAGGTCAATAGTTACGTCGACCTGGAATGGATGATGTCTGAAAGACATAAATTTACTAAATCTGTCCTTTCTACGAAAGATCCATTTACAGATCAAACCACTAAACCAAAGGAGGACCAGGGTGACCAAAAGAGTGTCAAAGGAAACACCGGTGACCCTTGGAAAGGTGGATCACAAGTCAAATTGGTCCTCCGAAAGATGAATGTTCGAATATCTACTATTTTTCCAATCCTCATAAAGGATAAGCTCTACCGTCTCTCCCAACAATTGGAACCAATCGAGAGCCGACCGTACTGCATGCATCATAAGGTAAACCATCATTTTACTGACAATTGCTATACTTTACAGAGGTTGCTCAAGTACATTTTCAAGGAGGGACAAATGTTCAAATATATTGTTGACTTGGAATCATACAAGGATGGTAGCTATAAAAAGTAGCTTCAAGTTGTCCAGGTCAAAGATCAAGCTGAGGAGAAGCATCTCTACCATATGTACCATAACAACATGATCGAGATCAATCAGATCACCAACTCTAATAGATTCAAGTGAAGGAGATTATCAGAATACTGTGATCTCACACCTTAAGATAAAGAAGCCAAACTTTTACCTAAATCGAGTCATCGCCGGCTCGGGATATCATTTGATGATTGTGATACTAGCCAAGTCAAATTCCCATATCATGATGCATTAGTCATAATGCTTAAGATGAAGAAGTTTGTCATGCATACGATGATGATCGATACTGGCAGTGGTATTGAGATTCTCTTTTAGAGCACTATCGACCAAATGGGTTTAACCGATCAAGTCATTCAAAGCGACACCAATATCAGTGGGTTCAATGGTTCTATGCAAGAGCATGTAGGGAAGATCATCTTGCCTATTACTGTAGAACCAGCCATAATTAACGTCATCTTTTATGTGATCAATGCCAAATCTCGTTATCTCGGGATTATGGGCCGTTGTTTGATTCATAACATAAAAGCAATCACTTCCACCTATCATCAAGTACTCTACTTCAAACACAACAATGGTATCTACAAGATCAGAGGTAGACAAAAGCTTTCTCGAGCTTGCAAAAATACCATCTCTGCTATTCTAGATACCTCAGACAATTATGATGTATAGCAATTAATGAAAGCTAATTACCCCAATGATCAGCCTTCAAGGGAGGAGCCCACCGAATATATCAACATTGATGGACCTGGCAGAGGTACTTTCATCGGTACTAAGATAGTTCAACACGAAAAAGAAACTTTAATTCAGTTCTTATGATTAAATCGAGATGTTTTTGCGTGGTCTTTCGAAGAGATGACTGGGGTCGATCCGGCCAAGGAATGTAACAAATTGGCCATCAACATCAACGCCACGACAGTCAAACAGAGACAACAGCGCCTGTCACTGTGACTTTGAGATGAAGTTAACATAGAGATTGAGAAATTGATCAAAGTTGGATTTATTCGAGAAGCCAAATATCTAGATTGGATATCCAACATCGTCGTTGTCCCAAAAAAGAATGGGAAAGTCCGAGTTTGTGTAGATTTCACCGATCTCAACAAACATACTCCAAAGGACTGTTTCTCTCTTCCCAACATTTATCAGATCACGGCAAGTCATGAACTCCTATTCATGATAGACACTGCCTCGGGATACAATTAGATTCTACTATTGGATGAAGATTAAAAAAAGACCACTTTCATCACTGAAAGAGAACTTTACTGCTACAAAGTCATGCACTTTAGACTCAAAATTTCAGGTGCAACTTATCAACGCTTAATGACTACTATGTTCAAAACGCAGCTCAGAAAGTCATGGAAGTCTACATTGACGATCTTTTGTACAAAAGCATACAGTCCATCAACCACATTTCAGATCTCAACACAATATCCAACATTCTTCAATCGTATAAGATACGTTTCAATCCTAATAAGTATCAGTTCAGAGTACATTCAGGTTGATTTCTAGGCTACCTTATCAGCAAGAAGGGGATTGAGGCCGATCCAAATCAAATTCGGGCTCTCCATGACATGCCATCTTCAAAAACAACAAAAGATGTTCAAAAACTTACCGGCAAGATTGCCGCTATCAACCGTTTTATTTCAAAATCTTTAAACTGCTGTCATTGGCTGTTCCTATTACTCTGCGGTTGCACCAAATGAGGAAAAGTACAGCCGAATACAGAGGTTTAATGGACATCAGAATACGAAGCAGTTTTTCAAGACCTCAAAACCTACTTGGGGAAGTCTCCTATTATGAGCACCCCAATAGATAATAAGGAACTGATTATCTACCTAGCAGTTATAGATACTTCACTCAGCTCAGTTCTTATTCGACTTGAAGGGAAAATTGATAAGCCAGTCTACTTCATCAGTAAAACCCTCACTCCAGCAGAAACAAGGTACTCTAAAATCGAGAAACTTCTACTCACTCTTATTTATACCTCGCAGAAGCTCAAACACTACTTCCAAGCTCATTCAGTTAAAGTCATGACAAACTACCCACTTCGGGAGTTTCAGTCCAAAAAAGAAAAATCAAGGAGGGTATAACAATGGTTAGTCAATTTGGGAGAACATGATATCAAGCTCGAACAACATCATTCCAAAAAGGGCCAGGCCATTGCCAATTTCCTCACGGATTTTCCAGTGGAAAATCCTGAGTGGGAGGAGCACGATCCTGACCTTGCAGAGGATATTACAGGAGATCCACCCCATAAAGTATTTGACGAACGAGCTGAATGGATAACAAGGATAGGGTAGAGACTTCTTACAGATGGATCAGCAAGACCCGCAGCGTCAGGAATTAAAATTATATTGATTACCCTACCCAACGATAGAATTGAGAAATCAATCCATTTAGATTTTGAGGCCTCAAACTATGTCACCGAGTACAAAGCACTCATTCACGGACTCGATCTCGAGCTCGGCGTCTCCGATCTCTCAGTTTACATAAATTAACTTCTCATTGTTTACCATTACTCTGAGCAATATAAGAAGAATGATACGATGATCGAATATGAAAATCTCATTACAGATAGGATGAGCAAGTTCGTGCAAGTAACTTTCGATTATCTTCCTCGAGGAGAAAATAGGCACGCCGATTCTTGGCATATCTAGCCGGGGTCTTAGGTACAGAAGCTCGATATCTTCAGATCGAAGTGATTTCAACCACCAGTATTGATTGTATTTTTGTATGCACGATAAACACTGGGGTCTATAAAGGGGGAGACGACGATTGGCGAAAGCCTTTCTAAATTTACCTCGGTGTCAACAATAAATGTGAAAGACCACTTCCTGTAGACCCGAAGGAGCGTCAGCAACTGGTAGACAACTCAAAGCGCTACACCAATCAAAACGGTACCTTATACCGCCGTTTAGTCATGGGGCCTTACCTCAAGTGCATCTCCAAACAAAAAGCAGACAAGATGTTCCGCGATTTACATGAAGGGACTTGTGACTCCCATGCCGTAGGTCAATCACTGCTAAACTGAGCCATTACACAGGGAGTATTCTGGCCCAACATGCGCAAGCAAGCATAAGAGTGCTCACACAAATGTGATGTATGTCAGCGGCATGGAAAGATAATCTGTGCCTCTACGCTCAAACTCCATGCAAGCAGGGTATTTTGGCCATTCAAAAGATGGGCACTAGATCTTGTCGGCGAATTTCTCAATTCTCTAGGTAACCACCGCCACCTACTCGTAGTTACCAATTATTTTACAAATTGAGTAGAAGCAGTTCTACTCTATCAAACCAGAGAAGAAGAGGTCACCTCTTTTATCTGGGAACACATCATCACTCAGTTTGGGTTCCCCCACTTAATTCAAATCGATAACGGGCCCCATTTTATGGAGAAACGTAACTTTCCTCAATAAATACAACATCATTCACTCGCCATCCAATCCCTACTACCCTCAAGGCAATGGCCAAGCTGAAATCACCAACAAAACCATCATGGATGGACTCAAGAAAATGCTACACTCACATAAAAAAGGGAATTGGGTTTGAGAACTTCCTCATATCTTATGGGCATATCGTACCACTCCATGTCAGTCGACAGGCTGCACTCCATTCCTCCTTTCCTATAGTACCAAGGCCATCATTCCCTCTGAATACCATTATCCAGTTAGAGATCACGAGCTAACTGACGAGGGAAATTAGTTTAAATTAGCTTATAATCTTAATTGGATCAATAAAACCAGGGAATGAGCCTTCGCTAACCTAGGTCGATATCACCAAATCAATGATCTCGTCCACAATGAAATACCTCAGCACCGTAAAGAGCCTCACGCTGGGAAACTAGCAGACAATTGGGAGGGTCCATTTCTTATTACAGGTCTCATAGGCCTGAGATCATATTACCTCATGACAGAAGAGGGAGTCTACATTTTAAGTCCTTGGAATACTAGGCGACTGAAACAATATTATCGTTAAAGTCCCTCATGACTCCATTTCAGTTTTACCCCATTTTCATTCCAGAAGTAAGATTTCCATCTCCATCCAATGTAAATTCTTTTTCAGAATTTAATGAAACTTACAAGTTTTTCTCCATACATCTCTCTACTTTATAGACAATATATTGATTAAAGCATAGATAATACTAGCTTTCAATCGACATCATATCAGTTAAATTAAGAATATACTTGGTTTGGCTGATTCTACTAATTCCCCTGCGGTAGAACAAGGTAGCACTTGTTTTCAATCAAAGGACTCTAGCAGACATAAGATAAGGCAAAGGTAAAACTAGCATTCATCTCTTTAAATATGTCTGCGACATCATGACAGTTAAATCAAGAATACACTTGGTTTTACTTACTCTACTAAATCCCCTGCGGTTAGAACAAGGTAGCACTTATTTTTAATCAAAGGACTCTACCAGACATAAGATAAGGTAAAGGTAAAACTAGCTTTCATCTCTTTCAATATATCTGCGACATTCTACCAGTTAAATTTAGGTTACACTTGGTTTGGCTGACTCAACTCAACTCAAAGATTAAAATGAAGGTGATACTAGTTTTCAATCGAAGAGCTTAACCTGACATATGATAAAGTAAAGGTAAAATTAGTTTTCATCTCTCAACATGTCTACAATATATTATTTCTTTTCAAGTTTATACATAACCACTACAATGGATTTTGTATTGTTGTTGGGATGTCAGGTACGCTTTCCCCTACAACAGGAGGTCGACTAGCCATAAAATCTAGAGCTTGTGCAATCACAACAATCTTACCCTACTCTATCAATTCAGCAGATCGGGGGCCTAGATCCGTACCCATGGAACTCATGCAATCTTCTCGATCTATATCAACCTTGCAGATACATCCCTTTGCTGACACACAGTCAAACAAGGTATCTCTCTATAACTCAAGTCTTTTTATCTCTTTTACAAAATAAGTAATCACCGACTTTAGTAATTTTGAATGTCGGGCCAGAGTTACAACTGAGTGAGAGAAAACCATCCTCGACCTTTGAAGACAATCTTTTAACCTCATGTACCATGCTTTTTGACTTCTCCAGTTCTCTTTCTATTAGATCTATAAAAACAATGTTCTTTAGTGATTTTTTGTCAGCTTTAGCTGACTCAACCCAATTAATCACTTCCAAATCAACCACCTGAGCATGAAGTACCTCGATCTTCTTATTCAGTTCTTCCACATCTAGAATTTTCTTTAAAAATTCCTCTTTATCCTTTATCACAATCTCCTTCCCTCTGATAACACGTTCTATCCCTTTTTTCCTGATAAAAGCAGCGTCCAGCTTTATTTGACACTCTCGTAATTGCTCAACTCCTTTACGCACATGCCTTTGGATTCGAGTGACATCCCCCTCCAACTCTCTTATGCGGCTGACAGACTAACGACATCACCTTAAACAAGAGGAACTCTGGCATTATTTTAATTCTTTTTTGAGCGCCCGTCAGCCTCGATGCTTCTGATATACGAATTGGCCTGTGCCAGATCGGTTTTCAATTGAGCCACTATCTCATTCAACTCAATACACTTGCGTTGTACCATCCTAAAGTCCATATCTTTTGCAGAGAAAGCTACAGTTAATTGTTCGGTTGCAACTTCAGATGCAGATAGATCGTCTCGAGCTCTCTTTAGCTCATTATCTTTATCAATTAATTTCTTCTTCAATCACCCCAACTCACTCCTACTATTCACCATATCAGATTGAATTTTCTCTTGGTTATGAGTTTTCCTGGCCATATCATTTCTCAAACCAGCCATCAACCGATTTAAACCTTCACCGATCTTTCTAGAGCATGTATAGGGTAACGAGCCATGTCAGCTTCCCTGCTCCATATCACTAATGCATCGTTCTAGCTTTTGAGTTTTGCTGCATGTTCTTTCAACTCCTTGAGCTCTTTCAACCCTTTCTTAATTTCGGCATCCTTCTCCTCAATATGCCGAGTCTGGTCGATAGGAGTCTGCGTTGCCTCAACAAAATTGAAGTGCACCTTTACATGTTGATCTTCTCTACCTTCATTCGCCTCTCTCATCCTATCGAACTCCTCTGTAAACTCTTGGCTACATTGACGAGCTTCATCTTTGCGTAAGCGAGCTGACTCCAATTTGACCTACACATAGCAGTTATATTATATCAAGTTTTATTTAAAACACTTAATCACTACATATGACTCACATCTAACAATATATATATTTTTTAACATTTACTGTGTAAAACTACTTCTGGACTTAAGGTCGAAGTACAATCTCGGATGAATGCTTCATAACATATACTTCCAAGTCTAAGGTACACATTCTCTATATTTGTGCTTGCATAAGACTAACATATTTTATAGGCACCATTCCAATGCCGTTTGCACCTAAACAGGTAATGAGTTTTTTGTCCGTCTCTACACTATGTCAATTACATTGTACCTCTATATTAATGAAGCGTACAAATCAAATATTTCTTACTCTATTCTAACCTGTAGCTCCACTTGCAAAGACAACAGGGACGTTGAGGTATCTCTCTCCATAGCAAGCTCAACCTATAAATCTTTTATTCTGAGGCGTATGTCCTTAAGTTCCTACAGCAAGGTTTACGAAAGCAACTTAGCTTACAAAATTCTATCCAAAATATATCCATATTTTACAAACATTCTCAAATATTCATACAGTCACAGTTCTATCACACTATCCTACCTTCTCATTCTCCAATTCTGGGCATTCATTGTCATCCCCTTTGTTGTCTCTTACCGTCTGGGGAAATACACCATCCACCTTCCACAACGCCAACGACAACATCTTCAGTCTCTTCATCCTCATCCTCCTCATCCTCCTCTACATAGGTGTCGGCCCTAATAGTGTCTACCTCATCTTTAGAATACCCTTTGGACATAAGGTGACGCCCGAGCCTGTCACGCTCAGCTACCGCCTCCTCCAAATCTACTCTCACCTCCGCCTGAAGCTTATTGATCTCTACTACTTGGGAAGCCTTCAAGGCCTCCAGTCGTTTTCCCTCCATACTCAATTCAGATTTCAATCGATCTACATTTCTTTCGAGCTCGACCTTCTTCCTCTTCAGCTCGCCCCTCTCCTCCCCAACCCCAAGGCATATTCCCTTCATCAGTCGGGCAGCCTGTAAAAAAAAAATGAATCGACCACAAAACATATTTAAGCTTATGAACATACCATTCTGCTCACCTCTTCCTCCCCGTGCGAGCTGCCAACCTGGCTTTTTTCTCCACCTCTTTCCAATCATCTTCCACTACAGGTCGATCTTCTATGACCTTCGCCCCTGATATTTTAGGTTCAACCCTTCTCCTTTTTTCCCTGGACTCGCCACTTCCAGTGGTCCCCAAAGATGACGGATGCTTCAGCATTTGCCTTTTGGGGAATGTTCAAGCTAATCTACTCGACGTAACGGACTCAAGTAATCATGCGCATTCTGCTTCAGGGCCTTAGGCAAGTTCGCTTGCCTTTCCCCATCATTCCCCTTCTTCTTGCTGTTGTCAGTACTCGTCATTAGCCTTGTCGACTAAGATTTCAGAACTTTGTCAACTTGACTGTTAACACACTTTTTTCTACTAATGCCATGATCTTCCAGTACAACCTCAAGATCTGTCTCCTCTTGAGCAACTGTATCCAACAATTATTCTTTCCTCTTCACCTGCGATTTAGGACCTACAACATACAAAACATTAACATCAGCGAGAATTTCGTTGTCATACAAATTCAACTATCAATCTCATATATTTTTCATGGTCATACTTACTTTGTTTTACAGCTCTAAAGAGAAGTTCCATGGGTTCTTCGTCATCTCTTTGAAGGCAATCACCCTTCACCCATATCACATAATCATTCCATGGTCGACCTGTTGAGTTCAGATCGAAGAAGCGAGGTTGAGTTGAACTCGCAGAGAAATATGCCCCTACACTTGAAGAATCGTTTTTTATACCATAAAATTGCAATACAACCTCAAAGGTTATCCTCTTCTTTCTCTCAACTCCTTCCCACTGAATGTTCAAAGTTTCACAGACACATATTGCCTCTCACAAGTTCTCGTTCACTAGATTGTTAAGGGGAAGACTCAACCTGCACTCCAGCTGAGATAGATAACATAAAAAACCCTCTGACAGTTCCCGTTGCTACAGTATAAACCCTAAATTGCGTACCAGCATAATCTATGCAATTACCCTATCTACCTCCTATAGAAACCTTGGCTTTACAAAACTCTTTGAATATATCAGAATGAGGAGGATATGGTACCAATCTTCTATGGAAATCTAGAAATTGATCGACCCTTTTTTCTTTCTCACTTCTAGACGTTCTACTCTCAGACTCAACCGATCGACCAAAGGTTGATGCCTCACTTACAGGGGAACTTCTCATAATCAACTGCAGCAAGTGATTTTGTCCTACACAACACTCCTCACGTTTGACCTACACAGGTCCAGGTATCTATCATTATCTTTTAAAATACGTCAACATTCAAATATCTTTCATATATCATATAAAACATATTTTCATAGATTACTATAAATAGTAATTGATCACTTTTCTTAGCAATACTAAATGATCTTTGAAAAAATGCATATACATATCACAAATCCTCTACTAACCTTTTATGTCAGAGTATGAATTCAAGGCAGCGTCGTATCCTTTCCTTACCACGCTGCTATACAACCACCATCGCGACTCAGTTTCAGCGACTCTCGCACGCTCTGACTGATGATCCCTTTTGTTAAAATCTCTACGAGTTTCTGTACTATTTGTGCCTCTCTTTTTTCTTCCTCTCTTACTGTTCTTCATGTTTTTAGAAGTTAAAAAATATTTGATTGACGAAGATGAAGCAGTATTTATATTTTCTCTCTCTAACTGTTAGTAGTTATTGAGCCTCATATGAGTTGTCCTCAGTTTTAGAACTGAGGCATCCCTTCCACTATCATGTCAGACGTCTTGCACCTTTTCGGTAATAATACCTTCTTATCATTGCCTTTTCCCTCATATTTTATTCTATTTTTATCTCTCTTTTCCAAATTACCTTCTAACCTCACCACACTCATGATGACTCACAGTTATGCGCAATCGGGTTTTCATAACTTTTGCACATGAGACAAAATTAAAAACTCCCTACTTTTTTTGTACGTTCTTCTTCTTCTACTCTTATAGCAGCAATGACGTCATTTCTAAAGCTCACACAACAGAGTTTCAAATATTTTCAAATTCATATTTCACAACAATCACAAATAGCCATAAAAATATTAGAGGATCTATTCCACAACAATTTATTTTGAATTATTCAAACATAAGCAATTACATTATATCACCCCTATTTTTACATCAACTCTATTTTACTCACATATAATTTCATCTAAAATAGCCTTCATGACCTAGGAAGCCACATCCAATCAATAAACCTACAGGGATCCTCACATCCTTAAAATCGATCTTTTCTTCGGCAATTAGTTCTACCACATCTTCCCAATCTGCAGGATCCGTCACCAATTCACGAAAAAACCCTTCATAAAAAAAACGTACATGCTCAAGGTCCTTGCCCATCGAATCTAAACCTTCGAAATGACATTCCCATACTGGCAACTCAACATCATAATCTAGCAGTTCAAAAATTATCTCATGCACTTCAGCAATCTTTATTGTCAATCGTCCTTCAGCGGCATAACGGATTCTCTGGGCTCGAGTCTACATCATTCTTATCTTTTTCCCCAAATTTAGAAATCGTTGTACCCTTATTTAACCATTTTACTATCAATTTCACGCAAATCATGTTATTTTCCTTTTATCTCGTAACAGACGCCCCTTATCTTAAGAGAAATTATTTGAACGTATCTCTTCCTGTCGAACTCAGTAATCCCAGACTGTTATCGATCAAACTTATTATTTTCATATCTAATTTTCTAAAATCGACCTCTCAAGATCGATTCTTCACTCTAAAACTCCTACAAATTTTTTTCTCTCCCACATTCCCAGTTCACAGATCGAATACTATTCACCTCTTAACATATATATTCAAACATAAATGTATACCAGTTTAATTATTACAAGTATTTTACTTTTTTCCCTCATACATTCCATTTCATACAATATTCTTAACTATTCATACAACTCGATTTCTAGAGTTATTCTATTTCTATTTCATCACAAATTTGGATAACAAATTTTATTCATCTCAAAACATATTACAAGTGCTTTTACAGATAACAAGTCTTTCAAGTACTCGGCAGCAAGTACTTTATAGATGAATAGTTCTCCAATAGTCAGCTTCAGGTACTTTACAGATAATAAGTTTTTCAGTGCTATTACAGCTAATAAGTCTTTCAGGCACTCCGAAGCTTCAAATCCTTCAGTTCGTCCTACTTCAGTAATTTTTCATCCGGATGTAAAGCAGACATTGGAAACAACGAAGATCCTCCCTCCCATGAGTTTGGTCAAAGTCTAGACGAACTTCAAATGGAAACTATGGGAACAGAAGAATCCGTGCTTGAACCAACCCTACAAACTAAAGGTCTTCTCAGCGCAAAGTAGTGATGGAAATACAGAAGCAGACTTCTATTCTCCGTCTACCTCCTCTACTACCATCACCACCTCCACTATAACCACCAACCCCTCAGAGTTGGTAGAGATGAAAAGGGCCCGACCTTAGAATTTGTTGCGACATAAAACATTAGTGCAACTGCACCGCAGTTATGCCAATCTCTATATCTGTCTCCCCAACCTTGTCTTCCGCAAGGATACGGAAACAAACCCAACGTTGCTCGCCTATCAAGACAATGTGGTGAAACCTCCATCTACAGTTAATATCCTCCTCAGCTTCAGCCATTTTATTTTTCGACATTCCTTGATACGTCAGAGGAACAGGAGCAGGAATCAGATTCTCTAAAGACTGATCTCCAAAAAACTTCAGCTTCAACCTTTATATTTTAAAAGCGATTATCTTTTCATGAACCATTCTATGAGTCTTCACCAACTTCAACATTTGTAGAAGATTTTGTATCAGAACAAACGTACTTGACCACCAACCTCAGCACATGTACTATTTATATAACCTTATATTTGTTATACAGGTATATTTTCCCAAGTGTCATCATTCAATATGATGAGACTCTTCAAACCCTAACCATCATATACATCAATACTCCCATTAACTATAAATGCACGTACTTCCCCTTGACACGCGCATTCTTTATGCAGTCAAACACCGTCATTACTTCCTTCCTCATTCAAATTTTTAACCCATATCCTAAAAATTCTTTCTCAACCCAAGCCACTCGTGACTTCGGTTGTGAGGGTGCGATTATAGGGGACGACCTCTAGATCTTACCTAAATTGACCTGTCTCCAGTTCGGACTACCTCTATGTCAGACTCACGCATTCTCCACACAACTTTACCAGTCAATAATATATGAACTGACAAGAAACATGGGTCGAGCTCAAACCGAAAAACCAGAACAAGTCAAAGCCACCTATCTCTCTCAAACTCAACAGTTACTCAGTTAATCGCCATTAACCACATTGTTTGGAGAACGTGCTCCAGCACGATGAAAAACTGCGAGAAAGGCCTATATAAAGAAAAAGTTTTAGAAGAGAAAAACTAGAAGATTACAGGATAAATTACCATGAAGACAATATTTTCTCGATTTTCCAAAACTTAAAACTTCTTATTCATAAGGTCAAGCATTTCTAAGTCTAGAGATCACTTGTAATAAGATATCAGCCTCAAGCAATAAACGTCACTATTGTAAAAATCCTCAACCTGAGGTTGTGTTTTTTAACCTATTCATAGGTTTTCCACTCTAAACACCTATATCATTTCTAGTTTTCAATTAGATTTTGTTGCAGGTATATTGGTGTAAGAGCTAATTCCAGGCCACTTCGAGTTTACATATTTAGGCCATTATAACCTGAGTCCACTACGACGAGCAAATTAACTCGAACATTTCCCAAGAAGTAAATGTTGAAATATCCTTCAACCTCTGAAACCACGGGAAGTGGTGAGGCCATAAAAAAGAGAAGAGTAGAACCTTCTGAGAGGTCGGGGATGAAAGTCATAGAGGATCGACCTGTTGTGAGGGACAATTTGAAAGATGTGAAGGAAAAATCTTGGCTGGCTGCTCTCCACGGGGAGGAAGAGATGAGCAAAATGGTAGGTTCATATGCTCGAACGTGTATTGTGATGAATTTTGTATTACAATTCAAGCTAATCAATAAGATCGAATTTGTTTGAATTTGTGCAGGCTGCTCTTCTGACAAAGGGGGTATGCCTCGAGGCCGAGGAGGAGAGAGCTGAGCTGAAGAGGAAGAAGGTTGAGATCGAAAGGAGCATAGCTCAATTAAAAACTGATCTGCTCAAGGAAGGAATATGGGTGGAGGCTCTGAAGGCTTCGTAAGTGCTGGAGATCAACAATCTTTATGCGAAAGAAATAACAAATTTACAAGAGGTGGAAGCTGAGCATGACAGATTCGGGCACCACCTTATTTCAAAAGGATATTTTGAGGATGAGGTGGATGCCATTAGGGCAGACACCTATTTGGAGGAGGAGGAAGATGAAGAGAATGAAGATGTTGATGTTGGCGTTGTTGACGGGGTTAGATGGTGTTGTAGTAGCATATTTCCCCGATTCAACAAGAGTAAGCCAACAAAGCATAGTTGAAGATAACCATACATGATTGAAGATGCCTCAAGTCCTTGAGAAGCTACCTCAAGTCCTCGGCCAGCCAAAAGTAGCCATTGTGCGTAGTCAAGAAAAGAGCTGTTAGAGATCCACGAAGTTCGCCCATTCCCCCCGGAATAGGAGACTATTTTTTTCTGTTTGTAAACTGTCTGTGTCTACTATAAATATAGGTAGAGAATAGATGAGAAAGGACTAACAATCCACACACCTTAACATTTTATTACTTTAAACCTATTATCATTTTAAATTCTGTAATAACTAGCAATATACTGGATTTTACATCAAAATCCTCCTCAAGGTCGTGATTTTTCTCTGCTTTTACTGAGTTTTCCACGTAAAATCTTGTTTATCTAGTCTTATTCCATTCAATTTACGAATAAGTATTGGCGAAGATTCTCCATCTGAAAAACACGCTACTACAATTGGCGTTATCTGTGGGAATTGCTGCACTTTTTTTTACCATCACTGATCTAAACACCATCCGATGACAAACATCAACATGAGAAGCCATTCCAGTACTGTAAAAGATCAGGAAATACCAGGAGCTGTTGATCTAAACGGTGTAGCTCTCGAGCTTCAGAAATAAATGGCTGCAGAAAAAGCCTAAAGACTGGAAGATTAGCGCGTCTACTCTCAGGCTCTTCAAACGGAGAGAGATGAACGGTGGAAAGACTTAGATCAACAAATTTAAACATATCAAAAAAAAAGGGAACAACTGAGGAGAACACAAGATCAACTTACCGGTCGAAAGACGTCCCCTCCACTTGCCCGAAACGAGCATAGATCAAGAGTAATTCAACACGATGATCCACCAAGGGAAGACAAGCTACAAATTTCTCGATCCAGATCTGGGAACCCAAAAAGAGCCTCTTGACATTTTGGTATAACATCCTCAGCATCGACAACTCAAGGAAGTCGACGCAAGCGTCATCAACCCCCCCCCTGCCTGAAAGAAAAGCAATCAGGGATCGATTGGGGCCAGTAGGACAGGAAGATTTTGTTCCTCAGGTTGCAGCTTTACCATTTCCCCCACAATAGTTCGTCACCTTGAATGACATCAACAACAGGATCCTGGCCATAAACTCTGACATTCCAGGCCAAAGATCCGCACTTTATAGAATTGAGACGAACCCCATCTCCCCTCATTTCAAAATTATGCCAATCCCAAAAAATTTCCATATGCCCAAATTTATTCAGTATGCAGGCCTGACTGACCCGCTTACACATGTTCAACATTTCAAAGCCGCAGTTGGGTAATATTCCAAACTCAACCACATGCTATGCAGGCTATTCAACATGAGCCTGAAGGAAGAAACGCTCTATTGGTTTTATACTATTCAAGAGGCCTCCATCACCACGTTTAGCCAGTTACAACATCCTTTCGAATCCAATTATGCTCATGCTAGAGAGTGAGAAATCACTGTCGATTCCTTATTTTACTTTGAGCAAGGAACGAAAGAGTCCCTGGGAAGCTTTTACAAACGCTTCCTACTGGAAACAAGGAAAATTGGGAACTAATACCCTAAAATTGCAGTTCCAACATTTACCTCCGCCGTACACATTGACTTAAAAGTTCGAGAAGAGCTTACACTGCACAAGCCATGAACAGTCACAAAAATGATTAATATAGTTAATAACTACATCAAACTGGAGCGATCAAAGAAAGATAAGATGAAGGGATCATCTATCGTCCATTCTCAAGATACATCTTCGACCCCATCCTAACGAACAATCACTACTGAAGCGCCCAAACAGTATGACAGAAACACTGACAACAATAGAAGAAGGGATGGAAAACCTAACAGACCTGTCCCAGTTCTGCCACCAATGACAACAACTCTCTCCGCTATCTTGTCGATAATAAAGGGAGATGAATGTTAACGCACACCACAAACAGTTCATGATCTTCCCAACAGACCACGATGCCAGTATCACAATGTGTGTAGCCACGAGACTGACACCTGCTACTCCCTCATACAAATATTTTATCGTATCCTATTAGCTGGAAGACTTCACAATTATGCCATCGAAAGAATCAGCTACATGAGAAATCACTCAACCAGTTCAGGCGGGTTCACGGAATACATTTGTAAAAAAATTATCATCAATGCAGAGTCCAAATATTTAGAAATTTTGGGATGCAGTTGGTTACATTCAATCAAAGCAGTACCTTCTACTTATCATCTAGCACTGCATTTTCCAACAGATCACGGAATATATGATATCAAAGGCAGCCAAGCAGTTGCACGAATGTGCAAAAATGCCACAATCAACCCTCATACAATCAAACTTCTCAAAGCATATCAACTACAACAAGATGAATCACCCACATTCGAACAACATGACACCAAGATGGTTGAATCTGTTAAACTCAATTTCCCAGGACGCGCAACCTTCATTGGATCCAAATTATCAATCGACGAAAAAGAGGTCATGATACAGCTACTTAAGAAGAATATCGACATCTTTTCCTGGACATTCCATGAAATGCCTGGCATCGATCCTTCAATCGCTTGCCACCGGCTCAACCTCCTTCCAGACAGTAAAGCTATCATTCAAAAATAATATAATCTAGCTCCACGACTCTGCGACGCAGTAAACGAAGAAATTGACAAACTCCTTCGGGTAGGAATTATTAAGGAAGCTAGATATCCGTAGTGGGTTTCTAATATCGTATCGGTACCAAAGAAAAATGGTAAAATTAGGGTTTGTGTTGACTTTACAAAACCTAACAAGTTCACACCCAAAGACAGTTTTCCGCTACCGCTAATTCCATAACTTCTCGACTCAGTCGCAGGGCATGAACTTCTTTCTATAAGTTATGCAGCCTCTGGTTATAACCAGGTTCCACTTACTGAAGATGATCAAGAAAAACAACCTTCATCACCGACAGAGGTCTCTACTATTATATGGTAATGCCTTTCAGTTTAAAGAATGCAGGCGCTACTTACCAGAGACTTGTAACTACAATGTTCAAAGATCATCTCGGCATAATCATGGAAGTCTACATCGATGATATGATCTGCAAAAGCTTAAAATGAGAAGACCACTCCAGTAACCTCAAGACCATTTTTGATATCCTTTGCAAGTACAAGATAAAACTTAACCCAGAGAAATGTTAATTCGGAGTCGTATCTGGTAAATTCCAAGGACATCTGGTCAGCGAAAGAGGGATAAAAATTGAACTAGCACAAATCAAAGCACTTATCGCGATGCCATCTCCTCAAACAAAAAAAGATATTTAAAAATTTGCAGGCAAGATAGCCCCTCTTCACAGATTCATCTCAAAGTCATCCAATCGATGCAAACTCATTTACCTCCTTCGTGGCACCCCTACTCCTGTTTCAAACAAACAACAAAAGGAAGTCATTTGGACTCCTAACTGTGAGATGGCTTTCCAAGATCTTAAACGATAGTTGGGGCATCCTCCTATAATGAGTACTTTAATTGATGGCGAATCACTTACAATGTACTTATCCACAACTAAAGATTTAATCAGTTCCATCCTTATTCGAGAAAATGGCGGAGTAGAAAAACCAATCTACTTTATTAGCAAAACACTTATGCCTGCTGAAAAAAGGTACAAAAAAAAAATAGCTACACGCCCTGGTCTACAGTTCTTAAAAACTTCATCCCTACTTTCAAGCCCATCCCATCTAAGTCATCACCAAGTACCCCCTCAAACTAGCACTCTCCAAAAAAGAAAAATCTCGAAGAATCCAGCAATGGTCTATTTTTCTTGAAGAATACAATATTTTCTTCGAACCCCAAATCTCAATCAAGGGACAAGCAGTTGCCAACTTTTTGGCAGACTTTCCCGTCAAGGACCCCGATTGAGAAGAACTTAAAGAAATCTTCACAGATAACTCAATAGCAAAACCAGATGCATGGTCAAAAAGCTCAGGTTTGCGACTTTTTACAGATGGGACAGCAGGACCACAAGGATCTGGAATTGGCATCGTCCTCATTACGCCTTCCAATCACCGAATTGAGAAAGCTATCAAACTAAACTTCATTGCTACCAATAATGAGACTGAATGTGAAGGAATCTTACACGATCTTGATCTCGCACTTACTCTCAGAGCAAAAGAATTAACAGTCTGCGTCGACTCTTTACTCGTGGTAAATCATTATAATAAAACTTCCTAAACAATGAGAAAAATGGTTAATTACGCAGCTCTGGTCAAAGAAAAGATGCAAAAATTCAAACATGCAATAATTTCTTACTTATCTCGACAAGAAAATCAACATGCTGATGTGTTAGCTTACATCGCTGCCATGCTGGGGGATAGTAAAAAAAGGTCTTTAGAAATCAAAATCATCGAGAATTCTAGCCTCGATATACTGTCAATACTCTAGATCACCGTTGCTAAAAATAAAGACCCTAAAAACTAGAGAAGACCATTCTATGCGTACCTCAACTCCAACATCCTCCCCAGTAACAAATAAGAAAATTAATCACTTTTGGCCAAGTGCCCCAGATTCACCTTCCAAGATCATATCTTATATCGAATCACTGGAGGGGGACCACTTATAGAATGCATCTCTCAGAAAAAAAAATCTCAGATCAAAATTATATAACTTCATGAAGGTATCTGTGGCGTATATGTTTCAGGAAGATCATTAGCCCAACGCACTTTCACGCAAGGATTGTACTGGCCCAAGATGAGACAAGACGGCGAAGACTTCGTTCAAAAATGCTACAAATGCAAAATCCATGCCCAAGATATCAAAAGTCCAGCCTTAGACTTGCATATCAGCAATGTCCTCTGGCCATTTGAACGATGGGGAATCGGCATTATTGGACCATTCCATCCAGCATCGTGAAACTGAAGGTTCATCCTAGTCGCCACTGATTACTTTACAAGATGGGTTGAAGTTAACAGTTCCTCCCTGCCTTACTGATGAAAATAAAATCATCAAGTTTCTTTGAGAGCACATCATCACCAGGTTTGGTTGTCCGCATATGATACGCTCCGATAATGGCAAACAATTCATCAGTGCCAAAGTACTTACTTTCCTCCATAAATACAAAATCTAGCTCACAACATCCACACCATATTATCTTCAAGGCAATGGACAAGACGAAGCCATAAACAAAGGCATCAAATCTGGATTACGCATGCATCTCGACGACAAGAAGGGGTGATGGGTGGATGAATTTCTCAGTGTTCTCTGGGCTTACCAAACTACTCCTCGAGTCTCAACAGACTGCACTCCATTCATGATGTCTTTAGTATCAAAGCAGTCACACCTTCGGACCTCGATCTACCAAGTACACGACGGAAAATTCCAGATAAAGACAATGAACTTGGTCTCTTTTCAACCGCAATTGGATAAAGGAAACCAGAGACAAGGCCATTACAAATTTGGGACGATACCATGATATATTGAAAAAAGAATACAACAAGAAAGTTTGAAAATAGAAATTTGGTATTGGAGACCTTGTCTTACGACTGATCCAAGATAGTACTCGGCCTAAAAATTCTAGAAAATTATTAGAAAATTGGGAAGGGCCATACATTGTCAGTAACCAAATAGATAGTGGAACTTAATGGCTGATGACTGAAAACAAAATACAGCTTGAATATCCATGGAACACTGCTTAACTGAAATTGTTTTACAGATAAGACACTGTAAGCATTTTCATCGATTCAAATAAGCAAATTTTGTTATCAGTTTACTCCTTACTATTTCTATTTTGATCTCGGTCCATACTTGTCAAGTAGGCATCAAACAAGCAATATTCTTACTATTTTGATTTGATCTCAATCTATACTTATCAAATATACATCAGACAAACAATAGCCTTACTATTTCGATTTTATCACGATCTATACTGGTCAAGTATACATCAGACAATCAATATCCTTACTATTTCAATTTGATCTTGATCTATACTTATCAAGTGTACATCAGACAAACAATATCCTTACTATTTGATTTGATCTCAATTTATACCTGTTAAGTATTCATTAGACAAACAATATCCTTATTATTTTGATTTGATCTCAACCCATACTTGATAAGTAGGCATGAGACAAACAAAATCCTTACTATCTTGATTTGTTCTTGGTCACTACTTAATAAGTACGACTAAAGACTATTATTCAATTTACACGAACAACATCCAACTACAGGATATTCTACTTCGCGCTCTTTACTTATCGAACAACCTCTAACAGAGCTCTTGTTCTTCTCAAATCTAAATCCATATACCCATCTAAGGATATACATCTGGTACTCATTCTCATTACTTTCCATTTCATGGCCATCTTTTACATATCACGCAAATAAGCGTTCATCACCTATCTGCTTGAATTTATAGTCATATTCGATAAAATTACTTTATCAAATCTGCTACTTATAATTATTTACAAACAAATGCACAAAATTATTTCACAAATAAAAATTTTCTGCAACACAAATATTTACCAGAAACTACAAATTAAATTGTTTTGGTCCCACTGACCATTTTTACTTCCTTTATCAACATAGCACTGTTTACACAATGTTTAACATTTCAGAAGGAGATTTTTCTTCATTCACATTTAGGGCACCATCGGCTACCTGCACATCAGCTACCTCCCCAGGATGAGAACTATTAGCCTCAATCATCACATCATCATCGATAACTTTGGTTGCACCGTGTACATCGGGAGTCTGGGGTACATCGTCTTCTGAGCAATCATCCAAAACAGTACCACCAGATTTTGCAAGCCCCTTGTAGAACTTTTTTCCTTTCTTACAGTTCCTTATACTGTCCAAAAAAATGTGCCCTCACTTCCTGACATTTTTCCTATTTCTCAGCATTCATTTGAGCCCTCACCTCATCGAGAAGTTTGCCCTGCTCAAGCTACGCTTTCCGAACATTGGCAGCCTGCTCCCTTACATCTTTTTCAAAGTTGGTCTTCTGCATTGCCAAAGCCTCATTTTTCTCTTTCTCTGCCACTTTCATCGCTTCACCAAGCGAAGCTTCCCTCGCCTTTTTTGCATCAAGCTTATACTTATTCAACGTTACATTCAATTCAGCCTTCTCCGAGATCAAATCCTTCTTTATATTTTTATAGGCAACAATCTGATTTGCCAGCTCACTACTGCCCACAACGCGACCTATGGCTTCAGTTGCCAGCTTCTTAATCTGTATCAAAGTCATATAATGAGTATTCGAGTGACCTACCAAATTTTTCATTCGTAGTAAAGCATTAAAATTTCTTACCTTCGACATGATCCTCTGACCTTCGCTAAAAAATGTATTCAAGCTCTCAATCCCCACCAAACAATCCTCCAGATCCTTCTTAAGCTCATCCGTCCCAGACGTATAAGCATCCATGATCGTATGAATTTTTGTCTCAAACTCTTCGATAAATTTCATCTTCGGCATCTCACCACCACTGGTCTTCTTCGAGATCATACTGCCAGAACCACGTGGAGGACACCCTTCCACTACAACTGGCAATTTAGCGGTGTTAGCCACCTCCTTCATTATCGATTATCGAGTAAGCCTCTTATGAGAAAGCAATGGAGGAACATCAAAACTCGCCGCCCTTTTCTCTTTATTCCTTCCCAGAGACTATCCTAGCATGGCATTAATCTCTATATCAGTATTGTACCCAGCCAAGGAATGATTTTCTAGTGGCAAGCTAGCATCTGCGGTTCTCTTGTTCCTCGCCGACATTTTTCTGTCGATAACAGGCACTTAAAAACCTTTTACCCTCGACCTCTTTAGACCGGCCTCTTGAAATAGCGTGCTCACAAGATCATATCCGATGACCAGGTTATCGATCCTACCAAAGAAATATTTCGTCACCTTATACAACTCTTCTTTTACTTGTGACTTCTTGTCATCCTCTTTCAGCACTGCAAACAACATAAAATAGTTAGAAACACTTCGTATCCCATTCAAACACTTCGAACATCAACAATTACAATTACCTAACCACAAACCTAAGTGAAAAAAATTTCTCTTTAGGGGTTCCCCAGGATCTTCCATGTCGAACTCATAATTCCTAGAGACAAGTAAGCGTTCATCGGTGTATCGTCGCCCCCCCCCCCCCCCCCCCCCCCCCCCTCCCTCCCCCCATTAACACCATATCATAAAACAAGGGTCTTTTCAGAAACCTTGCCAAGTACCGATAGCCTAACTTCTGCAGGTTCATCTTGAGCGTGTAGTACACACATAGATCATCAACTCCTCCCCCCTGGACCTAATTCAACCATTTATTGCCCCACATATCCTAAATAGGTTGTTTACATTCGGATTGAACTGACCAAGGGATACATCAAAAAAGTTTATTAAATTTTTCTGGTCCGCTCTGAGGTGAAGCTTCAACCCCTTCTTTATTTGTTTTCGATGTACCATAATACCATTTAAGGGTATTTCCTGTTCTACCATTTCATATTGGTACTCCTCTAACCTTATATCCCTAAGAATACCGTACTTCTTCTTGAAGTTTAATATCTCTTTGGTCTCTGGACCCTCTCCATAACATAACTCCTCGCCCTCCCCCACATCTTCTTCCCTATCCCCACTACCTTCTTGATCACTAGCTTGGGGCTCGTGATCTGCATCCATCTCTGTGTCCTCCTCATCAGCCAGTTCAACAACACTATGTGCCACCCTAAACTGTTCCACGCTACCTAGATCTGTACTACTCGATCCCACCCTATATCTCCCTCTTAATTGTTGTACACAAGTCCTCACATCAATCATCAGGGGCACTATATCTTCGATATTCGCATAAATATTTTTCACATCATTTTGAATTAGTTCCACCATTTTAAAATGAACCTGTACATCAGATTCTGTATTATTTTCACAGTTAGAATCTATCATATGTGATACATATATATGTTCATAAGTTCATATATTCATAATCATATCATTGTCGAGATTACACTCCAAGACGTCATCCACTTTACTATCTGCTACAATTATTTTATATTTATATTTAATCCTACAGTTCTCGATACAATTAATATGATTTAATTCATATTCTTATCTTCAACTTGTAATAAATATGCTCAGTTCTCAATGCCTTTTTATTTTAATAATAAACATCGAAAACTTGTTAATCTGGTTTACTTTTGGTTGAATTTAGGGAAACTCAACAGCTTCTCGAAGACACTTCACATGTTTCCTACCAAAACATCATCATTCAAAATTGAGAATACCCCTTCTCTGGCAAAAAATCTGGCCAAATTCCAACAACAAAAAAAGTCCCCAACAATCACGCCGTCCCAAAACAACTTCTCTACAATCGTGCCATAACCACAGCACCACCAGCCGATCACTCTCTCCACTCATCTCCACCCATTTATCATGCCACTCACACCATAACCCATCTATAACCCTCTACGACTTCATTTCTTCTGCCATCACACCGATAACAGCCAAACCCTAACACTGTTCTATTGTTTCCAACTTACAAACCATTAACTTTAAACCAAATTCATTCTACAACATCATTATATATATAAATCTTGTTTGTTTAACAATTCTTAATCAATAAAAAGCAAAACTATAATCACTAACCTTGTTTACATGCTGCTTTCGTATCCCTTTCCTTTGCTCGTTTGGCTCTTGCAATTAAAACGTTAATCTCCTCCTTCACAATTGAAGATAACAAATCCAATGACGAGCAAAAGTTATTTGCACTAGAGAAATTTTTTTATGAGTTGGAAAAGTGTGAACAGTCACCCACATTAGAACTATTTATAGACCCCACGTGACTGTTCATCGTACCACTTCGCGACCGTTTAGCTCCTCAAACAAAATGCCTTCTCCTTCTCTTCCCAGTCTCTTCGATACTTGGCCTTCTCAACGCCAACAAATCTTTATACTCCCACTCTAATCCTTCCATATCTTGAAGAATTTCTTTAGCTACATTCATGCACAACAAAATATAACCTACTTTTTCATAAATACGATGTACATCATTTTCCATATATTTCATACTCTCACCTAAAGGAGCACATCTTGCCATTATCATTATTCTTATTAGTACCCCCACTTCTTCTTTACCTACAAATTCTTATATTTTTGGGTACTTATTCGACAACATACACAATATCATTATATTCGACATTCCACAAAAAAAAATTGCTAAAACTATTTTCCATTCCCAAATTTCAACAAGTACATATTCAATTTGACAAATAAACAACACATTACTTCAATTGACAAAACATCCTAATCACTATTTTCATTACATTTCATTAACCATAAAAGCTCCTTACAGAGGACCTACTCCTATACACATTACATCTTCATATACCCCTAACTGCAACTTCATCTTCCCTCTTCACCAATAACTTTGCTCCAGTCCACATACTACCACAGCATTCAGGTGGACGCCAAAACTATAATTTGACATAAAACTCAAAGTCCTCCTCAGCTTCCTTCGCTTCTGCCTCATTCATCCTTTCGTAATCAGGCTCCTCAGGATCTTCCATATGAATATCACAATTCCGAGATCCAAAGTATGGAGTGTACAGTACCCAATATATCGCCTGAATACGTCTGAATACCCCATTTTGGGCCTGAGATCTTGTCTTCACCATCTTGTATGAATGCATCACATCTGTAGAAACAAGAACTATTTATACCCCCTCCAGTCATGGTTTATCTTACCTGTATTTACTCTACCTTGGAACTCTATAATTTCAAAGTCAAATCAATCAACCTTGAAATCTATTCCTAGACCCACTCAGTCAAATACATTTGAGATATTATGACAACCCATCATCATTTTATGTGCATTCACATTCGACATTTAACCTTCGATTATTTACAAACTACGATTTATAATCAACAAAATACAAGAATAGAATATCGAAGATATTAACTTTATTTATTATGAATAAGTTACATTTAATATTCAACAACTTCATCCTTCGATTACATTACATCAAATTACAATCCATCTTTACATTCGACTTGCATGACTAATTATTTGTATTTTCTTTTCATCAAAATCGGACGTTAAAGCCTCTTTCCAGTGCTAAGAAACTCAATGAATCTCAAGTCACTGAACTTTTAAGGGTTGCTTCCACAGATAAGGGCAGCAAAAAATTGCAAGAAGCCTCCCACGTTCGACAAGATCCCTAGACGCCCATCCAAGCTTCAAATCTTCATTATCCACACAAACAGTTATACCTTCTCCCCCAAACTGATGCACTCCATTACCTTCACCACCGCATGATGACACAATTATTTTTAACAGATACCACCATCCTCTGACAATTCCTTCCCCCACCCACCATACCATGACATAATTCACGAAACAATCACCAAAGCCTACACTAGGAAAATACTTTACCACCAATTCCTCACCATTTTCATCCTCCAGTAGCATATTCTATCACACTTGGGGTGGCATCCTTCTAAATTCACTATCATTACACCCTCCTTAACCTTCCAATTTATACCTAACTTCACTCTGCCAGACTTAATGTACCACATTAAATGTGCCTCGGGAATAATTTGACCAGATACAGTTTACTTTGACCTACAAAATTATGACTCGTCTTCTAATTTGGCAACCTCTTCAGTTTCTAACTTCTTCTCGACACAACCACAAGTGCTTATGTCGAGAATGGGGCGATTGTAGTAGCATATTCCCCAGTTCGACAAGAGTAAGCCAGCAAAGCGTAGTCGAAGATAGCCATACATGATCAAAGATACCTCAAGTCCTCGAGAAGCTACCTTAAGTCCTCGACCTGCCAAAAGTAGTCATTGTGCCTAGTTAAGAAAAGAGTTGTTAGAGATCCATGAAGTTCGCCCACTCCCCCCGAAATAGGAGACTATTTCTTTCTGTTTGTAAACTTCATGTGTCTACTATAAATACAGGCAGTGAATAGATGAGAAAGGACCAACAATCTGCAAACCTTACCGTTTTGTTACTTTAAACCTACTATCATTTCAAATTCTATAATTACTAGCAATATACTGGATTTTACATCAAAATCCTCCTCGAGGTTATAGTTTTTCTTTGCTTTTATTGAATTTTCCATGTAAATTCTTGTTTATCTAGTCTTATTGCATTCACTTTACGAATAAGTATTGGCGAAGATTCTCCTTCCGTAAAACACACTACTGAAGGTATATATCCTCAGACGGTGAGAGATAACCAAAGAGATGACAACAAGCGTCCAAAAGGGGAAAATGAAAAGGTAAAGTAGTGTGATGGTTTTGTGATTGTATGAATATTTGAGAATGTTTGTAAACTGATTTGATATTTTTTGTTGGATAGAAGTTTGCAGGCTAAGTTTTTTTTTTTGTAAACCTTGTTGTAGGAACTTAAAGGCATACGTCTCATAATACAAGATTTAGAGGTAGAGCATGCTAAGGAGAGAGATGCCTCAGCGTCCCTATTGTCTTCGCAAGCGGAGCTACAGGTTAGAGCAGAGCAAAAAATATTTGATTTGTATGCTTCATTAGTATAGAGCTACAAAGTAATAAATTGAGTATAGAGAGGGATCAAAAACCTGTTATCAGCTTAGTGGCAATGGCACTGAAATGGAGCACATGAAATACCAAAGTATTAACAACTTTAAAAAATAAAGAATGCCTACCTTAGACGTGGGAGTATATATTATGGAGCATCCATCTGAGATTGTACTTTGACCTTAAGTTTAGAAGTAGTCTTATACGGTAGATGTCAAAAATAGATATCTTGTTAGAAATGAGTCATATGTGGTGACTGAGTGTTCTTAATCGAACATGATATAATGTATTTGTAATTTATAGGTTGAATTCTAGTCAGCTCGCTTGCGCGAAGATGATGTTCGTTAATATAACCAAGAATTTGTAGAGGAGTTTGATAGGATGAGGGAAGCGAATAAAGACAGAAAGATCAACATGTAAAAGTATACTTCAAGTTTGCTGAGGCAACACAGAATGTTGTCGAACTAGCTCGGCAGATCGAGGAGAAGGATGCTAAATTGAGAAAGGGCAAAAAGAGCTTGCTGAGTTAAAAAAAACATGCAGCAAAACGTAAAAGCCAAAATGATATGCTGATGGTAAAGAGTAGGGAGCCTGACATGGCCCGTTATCGTATACAGGCACTTGAAAGATCGGAGGAAGGTTTAAATTAGTTAGTGGCCGGTTTAAAAAATGACTTGATCAAGATAAAAAAAATCAGGAGCAAACTCGGGCTGATCTAGCGAATAGCAGAAGCGAGCTGAAGCGAGCTGAAGCGATTGAAGAAGAAATTGGTTGATAAAGATAACGAACTGAAGGAAGTTTGAGACGATTTATTTACGTCTGAAGTTGTAGTAGATCAACTGACTACAGCTTTACCTGCCAAAGATTTTGAATTTTGGATGGTACAGCGTAAGTGTGATGAGTTGAACGAAAGAGTGGTGCAATTAAAGACAGAATTGGTACAGGCTAATTCATGTGTTAGACATACCAAAGCCGGAGAGCGCTCGAGGAAGAATAAAAATAATGCAACGGTCTCCCTTGTACAAGGAGATGTTGTCAGCCTATCAGGTCGAATAAAAGGGCTAGAGGGAGATGTGGCTCGAATTCAAGGTCATGTGCAAAAAGGAAATAAGAAGTTAAGGGAGTGTAAATGGAAGTTGGATGCCGCTCTTTCCAGGAAATAAGGGTTAGAGCAGACTATCATAGGCAAGGATATTTTGATTCAATAGAGAGACAAAATGTTACAGAAGATTCCAGATGTGGAAAAATTGAATAGGGAGATTAAGGCACTACGTGCTCAGGTGGCCGATTTGGAAGCGATTAATCAAGCTGAATCAGCAAAAACCGACAAAAAATTAAAAGAAAATGTTGCTTTCACATATTGGGTAGATAGAGAAATGATATGGCTAAAAGCACGGTATATGAGGTCAGAAGAATGCATTCAGAAGGCTAGAGTGAATTTCTCTTGGTCGGTTATAACCGAGGCATCACACTCATAATTGTTGAGGGTAGTTATTGCCTATTTTGTAGAGGAGATAAAAAGGATTGAGTTAGAAAGAAATATCTTGTTCAACAGTTTGTCAGACAGGGGATGTATTTACAAAGTTGACGTTGATCGAGAAAATTGTATGCAGTCTATGGAAACAGATCTAGGCCCTCGACCTACTGAATTAATAAAGCATAGCAGGATTACTGTGACTACTCGAGCTTGATAATTTATGGTTGATCGACCTCCTATTGCAGGGGGAGCTCAAAAATTTATAGCTGACTGACTTCTTATTTCTAGGGAAAGCGTAGCTGACATCCCAAAAGCAAAAAAATGATCTATTGTAGAGGTTGTATATGTGACCTGAAATAAAAAGTAGTTGTTGCAGACAATTTGAGAGATGAAAGCTAGTATTACATTTTCTTTATTTTATGTTTGTTAGAGTCTTTGATGTAAAATAAATGTTACCTTAGTTTTAATCGTAGAGATTTAGTAGAGTTAGCCAAACCAAGTATTATCCTTGATTTTACTGGTATGATATCGCAGCCATATTGAGGTATATGAAAGATAGTTTTACCTTTACTTTATCTTATGTCTAGTAGAGTCTTTGGTGTAAAACAAGTATTATCATAGTTTTAATCACAGAGATTTAGTAGAGTCAGCCAAACCATGTATTATCCTTGATTTAACTGGTATGATGTCTCAGCCATATTGAGGTAGATGAAAATTAGTTTTACCTTTATTTTATCTTATGTCTGGTAGATTCTTTGATGTAAAATAAGTATAACCTTAGTTTTAATCGTAAAGATTTAGTAGAGTCAGCCAAACCAAGTATTAGCCTTGATTTAACTGGTATAGAGGTCGATTGAATGCTAGTATTATCTATGCTTTAATCTAAGTATTATCTACAAAGTAGAGAGATGTATGGGAGAAAATCTTGAAGTTTCATTGAATAGAAACAGATATACATTGGATGGAGATAAAAATCTCACTTTTGGAATGAAAAAAATGAAAAAGTAAAATGGAGAAGTGAGAGACTTAACGATAGTACTGTTTCAATCATCTAGTGTTCCAAGGACTTGAAATGTGGATTCCCTTATCTGTCATAAGGTAATATGATCCCTAACCTGAGAGACCTATGATAAGGAATGTTTCCTCCTAATTATCTGCTAGTTTCCCAGCATGAGGCTCCTTGCGATGTTGAGGTTTTTCTCTGAGGACGAGATCATCGATTTGGAAGGTACAGCTTCTGACTCATTTGTTGTACAAACTGGTCAGCATATGGTGATATCGACCTAGGTTAGCGATGGCATGTTCCCTTATTTCATCAATCCAATTAAGGTTGCAAGCCAATTCAAACTCATTTTCCTCGCCAGTTTACTCAAGATCTTTGATTGGATGATGGTGTTTGGAGGGAATAACAGCCTTGGTGCAATTGGCAGGAAGGAATAGAGTGTAGCCTATCAATTATCGTAGAGTGGTACGATATGCCCATAAGATATAAGGAAGTTCCTGAACCCAATTCCCTTTTTTTCTGAGAGTATAGCCTTTTCTTGAGTCCATCTACGATGGTTTTATTGGTGATTTCAGCTTGGCCATTGCCTTGAGGATAGTAGGGATTGGATTGTGAGTGGATGATGTTGTATTAATTGAGAAAAGATATAACTTTTTCTCCAATAAATTAGGGCCCATTATCGATACGAATTAGGTGGGGGGCACCCAAACTGAGTGATGATGTATTCCCAGATAAAAATGATGACCTCTTCTTCTCCGATTTGACAAAGTAGAACTTCTCCTACCTATTTTGTAAAATAATCGGTACCTATGAGTAGGTGGCAGCGGTTACCTGGAGAATTAGGAAATTTGCTGACAAAATCAAGTGCCCATCATTTGAATGGCCTAAACACCTTGCATGAATGGTGTTAGAGTGCAGGGGAGTGAATCATCTGTCCATGTCGCTGACGTGCGTCACATTTACGTGAGTACTCTTCTGCTTTCTTGCACATGCTGGGCCAGAATACTCCTTGTGTAATGGCTTTGTTTGCCAGTGATCAACCTGCGACATGGGAGCCACAAGTCCCGTCATGTAAATCATCGAGCATCTCATCCGCAATATATTTGGGGAGCCATTTAAGATAAGGCCCTGTAACTGAATGGCGGTATAAAGTACTGTTTTGATTAGTGTAGCGCTTTGAGTTATCTATCAGTTGTCGGCGCTCTTTGTTGTCGATACTGAGATAATCTAAGAAAGGTTTTAGCCAATCATCGTTTCCCCCTTCATCGCCCGCAGTGTTGATCGTGCATACAAAAATGCGATCAATGCTGGGGGATAAAATCACTTCGATCTGGAGATATCGAGCTTCTGTGCCTCAGACCCCAGCTAAATATGCCAAGGAATCGGCGTGTCTATTTCTACCTCGAGGAAGATAATCGAGAGTTACTTGCGTGAACTTTCCCATCCTATCTACAATAAGGACTACGTATTTGATCATCTTGCCATTCTTCTTGTAGTACTCAGAGTAATGATTGACGATGAGTAGCAAATCTGTGTAAATAGAATGTTCTGAGACGTCGAGCTCAAGAGTGAGATTGAGTCTCTGAATAAGAGCTTCGTACTCGGTGATGTTATTTGAGGCCTTAAAATCCAAGCGGATTGATAACATAATTCTATCGTTGGATGGGGTAATCAATACGATTCCAATTCCTGACCCTGTGGGTCCTGTCGATCCATCTGTAAGAAGTCTCCACCCTTTCTTTATAATCAATTCAACTCGCTTGTTAAATGCTTTGGAGGGTGGATCTTCTATAACTTCCTCTATAAGGTCAGGATCGTGCCCCTCCCACTCGGGATCCTCCGCAGGAAAATCTATGAGAAAATCAGCAACGGCATGACCCTTTTCAGAATAACGTTGTTCAAACTTGATATCATATTCTCCAAACTGACTTACCACTGTTTTACTCTCCTTAATTTTTCTTTCTTAGGCAGAACCTCTTGAAGTGGGTAGTTCGTCATGACTTTGACTAAATGTTCTTGGAAGTAGTGTTTGAGAAGTATAAACAGAAGTGAGAAGAACTTTCTCAATTTTAGAGTACCTCGTTTCCGCTGAAGTGAGAGTTTTACTGATGAAGTATATCAGTTTCTCAATTTTACCTTCGAGTCGAATGAGAACGGAGCTGAGTGAAGTATCTGTAACTGCTAGGTAGATAATCAGTTTCTAATTATCTACTGGGGTACTCATGATGGGAGACTTCCCCAAATAGGTTTTGAGATCCTGAAAAGCTGCTTCGCATTCTGATATTCATTGAACCTCAGTATTTGGTTGAACTTTTCCTCATTTGGTACAACCATAGGGTAATAAGAACAGCTAACAACATCAGTCTAAAGATTTCAAAATGAAATGGTTGATAACGGCAATCTGGTCGACAAGTTTCTGAATGTCTTTCATCATTTTTGGTGATAGCATGTTGAGGAGAGCCCAAACCTGATCTGGATCGGCCTAAATCCTCATCTTGCTAATGAGGTAGCCTAGAAATCAACCTGAATATACTCCAAATTGATACTTATCAGGATTGAGACGCATCCTGTAAGATCAAAGGATGTTGAATATTTTGTTAAGATCTGAGATGTGGTTGATAGACTGTATGCCTTTGGACAAAAGATTGTCAATGTAGACTTCAACAACTTTCCCAAGATGTACTTTGAACATAGTAGTCATCAACCGTTGATAAGTTGCACCTGTGTTCTTGAGTCCGATGGGCACGACTTTGTAACATTAAAGTTCTCTTTCAGTGATAAAAGTTGTATTTTCTTGATCTTCGTCCAAGAGTAGAATATGGTTGTATCCAGAAGCAGCGTCCATCATAGATAGGAGCTCGTGACCTACTATGGAATCTAGGATTTAATGAATGTTGGGAAGAGGAAAACTATTCTTGGAAGTATGTTTGTTTAGATCGGTAAAATCTATACAAACTCGAAAGACCACGCAAAAGCGTCTCGATTTAGTCGTAAGAACTTAATAAGAGTATTTTTTTCGTGTTGAACTAGCTTAGTACCGGTGAAAGTACCTCTACTAGGTCTATCAATGTTGATGTATTCGGTGGGTTCCTCCATGGAAGGCTGATCATCGGGGTGATCAGCGTTCAGTAATTGCTATGTAGCATACCTGTTAGAGGTATCTAGAATTCAGAGATGGTTTTTTCACAAGCTCGAGAAAGCTTTTGACTACCCCAAATCTCATAAATACCATCGTTGTGTTTGAAGCAGTGTACTTGATGATAGGTGGAAGCGATTGCTTCCATGTTATGATTCTAGTAACGGCCCATAATCTAGAGATAACGAGATTTGGCATTGATCACATCAAAGATTACGTCATTATGGCTGGTCCTGCGGTAATAGGTAAGATGATCTTCTCTACTCATTCTTCTTTAAAACTATTAAATCCACTAATATCGGTGCCGCTTTGAATGACTTGATCGGCCAAACCCATTTGGTCAATAGTGCTCTGAAAGAGAATCTCAATACCGCTGCCTGTATCGATCATCATTGTGTCCATGACAAATTTTTTTATCTTGAGCATTATGACTAATGTATCATAATGTGGAAACTTGACATGGCTAGTATCGCAATCTTCGAATGATTTCCCGAACCAGCAATTGCTCGACTCAGGCACAAGTTTGGCTTATTTGTCTTGAGGTGTGAGATCGTAGCATTCGGACAGTCTCTTGCGTTTGAATCTGTTGGAGTTGGCAATCTGATTGATCTCTATCATCTTGCTATGACGCATATGGTAGAGATGCTTCTCCTCAGCTTAATCTTCGACCTCGACAACTTCAAGCTGTTTTTTATAGCTGTTATCCTTGTATGATTCCAGGTCGATAATATATTTGAACATCCGTCCCTCCTTGAAAATTTACTTGAGCAACCTCTGTAAAGCATAGCAATTTTTAGTAGAATAATGGTTTACCTTATGATGCTTGCAGTACGGCCGATTCTCGATTGGTTCCAATGGATGGGAAAGGCGGTAGAGTTTATCCTTTGAGGGGATTGGAAAAATTATGGAGATTTAAACATTCATCTTTGGAAGGACTGGCTTGACCTGTGAACCGCCTTTTCGAGGGTTATTGTTGTTTTTCTTGGCGCGCTTTTGGTCACCCTAATCCACCTTCGGTTCAGTAATTTGATCTGTAGGTGGACCTTTCGTGGTAAGGACTGATTTAGTAGATTTTTGCTTTCGGACATTATCATTTCCAGGTCGACGTAACTATTGACCTTGGTGATGATATCTTCCACGGCCGCAAGTTTATTGAGGAAGATGCGCTCTTTGGCTTTGCAGTCGAGCTGGAGTGCATTGGTAAAAGCAGTAACAGTTGTTTTCTGATCAAGATTGTCTACTTTACGTGCGAGCTTCAAAAACTTCTTCACAAAAGCCTCAGGCTTCTCTCTGTGTGACAGTTTGAGACTGATAAGAGAATATAAATTCTCTTCTGCGGCAGGTCCAATGTGTATATGGAGTCTCCAGGAAGAGAGTGGAACCATCGAAGCGGTTCCTCCTGCAGACTTGTGGTAAACAGACGGCAGAGAATGTGGTTGAGATTGTAGTACAACCCCAATGAATCACAGTATTGTTGAATGTGCACCTTTGGATTGGTACCCCTGTATTTGTAAATTTTTGGAGTATGGAAACCTTTTGGTATCTCCATATCGAATAGTTCTTTGGCAATCAAACTTCCTTGTAACTTGGTAAGATCATCGGTAGTACCCATAACTTGTGCTTCAATCAACTCTTTAATACACTGGTCCATATGCTTTTGTGTGATATAATGACGTGTTAGTTGAATGACTTGACTTGGAGGTAGTGGATTGTGAGTACCTGTACCTTCACTCAAGCAATCTCATGCTGGAACTCGAGGTTGAGGTCGTTGTTCTTCCTCTTGGCGTATGGAATATTGGCTGACCTCGGCTGAAACCCAGGAGGCTTCTGGCACATGATCGCAATCTCGTATTGGAGGAGCCTGTTGAGTGTTCTGCAGAGCTTACAAGGCAGTCTGTATTGTTGTTATTTGATCATCATGGCACTTGAGTGTTGTCAAACGAGTTTGTCATTCGATATCGGGTTCCTTCTCGCGGAGCTCTCGATCGAGAGTTAATTATCGTTCGAGCTCAGGCGATTGTAGGGGTCTACCCCTTGATCTTACCTAAATTGAGCTATCTCCAGTTCAAACCATCTCCATTTCAGACCCACGCATTCTCCACATGGCTTTTCTAGTCAGCGTTGTCACCTACTCTGCAAACTAATGAAAAACATGGGATGAGCTCAAATAGAAAACCTGAATAAGTTAAAATACTTGTCTCTCATTAACTCAGCAGTTACTCAGTCAAGCGCCACTAACTATATTGTTCGGAGAACGTGCTTTAGCACGATGAAGAACTGCGGAAAAGGCCTATATAATGAAAAAGTTCCAAAAGAGACGAGGACTAGAAAATCACACGAGAAATCACCAAGGAAACTATATTTTCTAGATTCTCAAAACTTTAAACTTCTTATTCACAAGATCAAGCATTTCAAATTCTAGAGATCACTTGTAATAAGATATTAGCCTCAAGCAATAAACATCACTATTACAAAAATCCTTAACCCGAGGTCGTGGTTTTTTACCTATTCATAGGTTTTCCACACTAAACACCTGTGTCATTTCTTGTTTTTCATTAGATTTTATCACAGGTACATTGGCATAAAAGCTAATTCCAAGCCACTTCGAGCTTACAGAATTAGGCCATTACATGTCACATCTACCATTTTTACATCTTTCATAAAAGCAAACACATTTCCATACATACTTTACTCTGCAGGGGGAGAGATTGCAGCATTAACCTTCATTCGTACACCTGAAGTTAGCTTATCTAATAAATCTTTGGCAATAATACCCTCGGGGATAGTCACCATAGGAGCTTTCGGTGCTTCAGGCGCCTCAGGCACTTCAGGCGCTTTAGGAACTTCCTTTGCATCTGAGTCGAGAAAGAACTGATTCCCAGCAACAACCAAACCTTTGTAAAAGTATTTTCTCTTCTCCAATGCCTCGAACTATCCAACAAAATTGTTCTTCATCTTCTTGAGTAGGTCAAGAATATCTCAAATAGCTTCAGCACTCACCTCCTCCAAGACCTTAGCGTGATCCACCTCCATCGCCCTCTGAGCGGAAATGATTTGTTCCCAAACATCACTCTCAAAATTGGTCTTCTACAGTGACAACGCCTCCTCTCTTTCCTTTACAAGGTCAGCCCTTATCTCCTGGACCCCTTTTCTTCTTCTCCATATCCCAAGTTTTTTTTTGCCTTTCAAAGAGCAACTTCCTTCGCCTTCCTGGCTTCCAGCTTATACTTCCCTAGCTTCACCTCTAATTTCTTTTTCTCTTTAATTAAATTATCTTTCACAGTCACCAACTCCTTCTCGATATTCTTATATGAGAGAACCTGGTTTGCCAGAGTACTAGCACCCAGAATACGAGGCTTGGCCTCGATCAACAACTTCTTGATTTGTAATGCAGTCATAATATGAGTTTTCAAATGAGGCACTAATTTCTTTAATCGAAGCAAAGTAGAAAAATTCCTAACCTTAGTCATGTTTCGGTGGCCCTCGCTGAGGAAAGTAGAACGGCTTTCAGCCCCTACTAGGCAATCATATAATTCCTTCTCCAAAGTTGTTGTCCCAGACACATATGCACCCATAGTCTTTTGGACCTCAGTTTCCAACTCCTTGACGAACTTCTTCTTTGGCAGCAAGCTAGTAGCCGATTTAGGAGGCCGACCATCCAGAACTCCAGATGATGTCGCATTAACTTTTTCCTCTTCCTCAGTAGTTAATCTACAATAAGCCCTCTTCGAGGGAAGGAGGGGAGCAACAACATGGCTAGCGGCCCTCCTTTTCTTTCCTTTCTGGAAGGTTTTCGTCAGCACAACATCTCTTTCTGCAATTACAGATTCTTTAGTGTAACCACTAAGTGACGGATTCTCGAGGGGCAAGCTCGAGTCCGCAGCTCTCTTATTCTCACAGACATCTTTCTGTCGATAACCAAAAAAATTTATCCTTTAGCCTGAGTTCTCATCAGCCCCACTTCTAGAAATAAAGTATCAACTCTCCCTTGGTCAACAACTAGGTTGCCGATCCGACCAAAATAACCTTTCCTGATATTATTCAACTTTTCTGCAGTATCCAAGTTTATATCAATCTCCATCAAAGCTGCCAAAGACAACAAACAACTAATAGTTAGAACACTAGATTCAGACAAACAAATCTAAACATCGACAAACAAATTACCTAACCACAAACCTAAGTATAAAGTTTTCCCTTTAAGAGCCTCCCCAAGGTTTTTCTAATCAAATTCGTAATTTCCTGATACAAGAAGACAATCCTTGAAATACTGCCCCCTGTCAATACCATCTTGTAAAATAGAGGTCTTCTCAAGAACCTCCCCAAGTACCTGTACCTTATCTTTGATGGATTTTGTTTAAGTGTGTAGTACACACATAAATCATCCACGGCGATTAACTCTTCCCCTCCTGCCTTTAATCGACCGTTTATCACTCAACATACCTGAAATAGGTCATACACATTAGGGTTAAATTGACCAGTGGGAACATCAAAGAAATTTTGGAATCTTTCCTGGTCAGATAGAAGTGAAAGCTTCAGCCCCTTTTTTATCTGTTCTCGATGGACAAGTATACCATCCAAAGGAACATCTTGATAAATCATTTCATAATGATATTCCTCTAATTTATTGTCCTTGGGAATACCATATTTAAATTTGAAATGCAAAATCACATTTGTTTATGGACCCTCTCCATAACAGACATTAACATCATCATCCCCGACATCTTCCTCCCCCCCCCCCCCCCCACCGCTACCTTCTCGATCACTAGTATGTGGCTCGTGATTTACTTCTATCTCGGTACCTTCCTCATCTAAAACTTCCACATCCCTGGGTGCCACCTTAAATTGGACGACACTCGTTAGTACTACTCGACCCAATCCTATATCTCCCGACCAACTTTTGGACATAGACCGTCACATCAATTAGAAGGGGCTCTACATCTGTAAGGTTCTTGAAATTTTATTTATCGTCGATTTGGATAGGTTTTGCCATTTTTTAATGAACCTGAAAATCAGATTCCATTTTTTTCAAAATTAGTATATCACATATCTGATATATTAAATACGTTCATATGTTAATAATCATATAGTTGTTGAGTTTAATCTCCAACACGTTATTCCTTCATTACTATCTGAATACACAACTATTACAGTCAGTTCTCGATAGTGGATTTCTTTGATATTTTTACTAAGTCCAAGGATTGATAGCTATTTTTCTGTTACTAACATTTTTAATCAAAGTTCAGGACCCTAAGCATCTCAAATACACTTCGACAGTACCCTGCTTCCCGCCAATACAAGCCGAATTCAAAAATTTGGAATTTTACCCTCTCTAGCATAAAACTTGGCCTATTTCACAGATAATCCATTGCCCCGACTGCTAAACCTTATCCCATTTCACATATCACAAACAGCACAATCACAGTCATGTCGTAATCACAGCGACCCCCAAAAAAACTACTCTCTCCACTCGTCATCACCCCTTTCCATAAACCCTTTCTCCACATCATCCCTTAAACCTTTCGATGCCATAGCTCCATCAGTCGCCCCACCATGCAGACGATATCACAGAAATGATATCACAAACCCTAAATCTCTATTTTTACAATTACTTCCAATGCATCCATCTAAACTGCAATTACTCCCTACACTATCACCACAATATCAACATCTATAAAAGGTTTTATCAAAATCAATAAATAACAAACAAGTGCAAGAAAAACACTAACCTTGGAGTCGTACTGCCTTGGTATCCCTCTACTTCGCAAGTTTTGCCCTTTCAATCAACACACTGATCTCCTCCTTCCCTATGGTTGACAACGTCATAAGGGATGAACACAGGGAATCCGCACTTGAAGATTTTGTTTTTAGAATTAGTGGTGTGTCAACAGTTGCCAACCTCAAGCCTATTTATAGGCCTCACGCGACTGTTCATTACACCCCTTCGTGACCGTTCAAGTACTCAAGCGTAATGCCTTATTCGCCTCTTCTCGAATTCTTTTATCCTTTATTTTCTAAATGCTAATAGGCCCATGCACTCTTGCTCCAACCCTTCTATATCTTATTTTAACTCCTTTAATACATCCATTCATGCCAAAATACCTCTTATGCTATTAAAAAGTAATTGTAAATCCAATTCCTTATACCTTAAAATATCACCTTCAAGAGAACATAAGAGGTGTTATTTTAAGGTATAAGGAATTGGATTTACAACTCTCCTTACATCTTTCCTTATTTACCCAAAACATTTTTTACATCTTTCTTTATTTACAACTCTCCTATATTCTCGTGACAATTTTAACAGAAATTCAAAATTCAAATATTATTCGACGAACCAACTACTTAAAAATCGAGATATCATTTATTCATATACCCATAATCACAATATTATATCATAAAATTTCATTCATTCAAGCATATCAAATCATATTCGAGAACAATTTTCATCACATACATCGACAACAATATCTGACATAAATAAATATATTTATTTCTTACCAACCCCTTACAACTTTCTCCATCTATTTAAACCTACCTTCCAAAAACTACAAAGTCCAATGTCCTACAATAAATTCTTCTCGGGAAACCAAATTGACCAGATTCATTTGACTTTAGCTCAGAAATGACATAACACAGACTTCTACAACCATTTGACAACCATTTCATATTCCAATGTTCTTTTCCACACAACAACAAGTACTTGTATCGAGAATGGGACGATTGTAGTAGCATATTTCCCAGATTTTACAAAGAAAAGCCAACGGAACTTAGTCGAAGACATTTCATCATTCGTGAAAATGACACATCTGCGACCACAGTTCTCGACCTACTAAAAATAGTCGTTGGGAGATCCACAAAGTACACCCACTACCTCTGAAATAGGAAACTATTTTTCTTTCTATAAACTGCCTATATCTATTATAAATATAGGCAGAAAATGAGTTAATCGGATCTACAACTTAACTATTCATTCATATTTACTTTCTTACCAAACAACAAATTATAATAACTAATAACTTATTAGATTTCTCATCAATACCCTCCTCGAGGTCGTAGTTTTTCTCAGTCTTTACTGAGTTTCTACGTAAAATCTTATTTGCTTAAGTTTATTATTGCATAATCCTTACTATAAGTATTCGTGAAGATTCTCCTCCCAGAAAACACACCATTGCAAGATTACAAATGGTAAGAGTGATACAAGATATGGGAAAATAAATATAAGAAAATGAGAAGTTACCAGTAAATAAATTATAAGTTACCTAATTAGCTTTATCAACATCTTCCTCTTGGTGGGAGAATGCAACTTCAGTTTTTGCAACCTTTATAGTCTTTTTGTCGACATATACAACAGTTCTTTGGTCTGCACTAGTCTATAAATAAACAGACTATAAATGATAATAGTGATACAAGATATAGTAAAATAAATAGAAGAAAATGAGAATTTACCAGCAAATAAATGATAAGTTACCTGATAAGCTTCACCAACAACTTCTTCCTGGTTGAAGAATACTACATCAATTTTTGCTACCATAGTCTATAAACCAAATGGTAAAGAAGAAACAAATTAAAAATGGTATGGATAGGTGATGTTAATATTATGGATAGGTCAATACAAACAAATATTAGTTAAATACCTCATTAGCTTCTTCCATTACATCTTTTTTCCATCATAATACACCACTAGAGTTTGTTGTTTTGAATCCTCTTCTTCATCAACTTGAGGTTGCTCTTCTTCAACAAATTTATCTTTTTCATCACCATCTTTCTCATCATCATCATCTGTCTTGTAATGGCCTAATCCCGTTGGCTCAAAATGGCTCGGAATTAACTCTTACACCAATGTACCTGTAATAAAAACTAATGTAAAGCAAGAAAACAACACAGGTAATTTAGCATGGAAAACCTTTGAATAGGTAAAAAAGCCACCACCTCGAGTTGAGGATTTTAGTAATAGTAACTTTTATTGCTTGAGGCTGATATTTTATTACAAGTGATCTCTCGAACTATAAATACTTTACCTTGTGAATAAGAAGTGTATAGGATATAGAAAATTTAGTTTTCTTTATAGTTTTTCGTGTCTCTGCCTCTTCTGGAACTTTTTCTTTATATAGGCCTTACTCGCAGCTTATTATTGTGCTGAAGCACATTCTCCAAGCAATAAGGTAAGTGGTGGCTGACTGAGTAACTGTTAAGTTTATAGGAGGTAGGTGTCTTTGACTTATTCATATTCTTCTGTTGTGCTTGACTCACGTTCTTCATCAGTTTGTGGGATATGTATCAATGCTGACTATTTAAATTACGTGTGAAATGCGTGAGCCTGACATGGAGGTAGCTCAAATTGGGTTAGCTCAAGGGATAGGTCCATACAATCGCCCCCTCACAACTGAAGGCACGAGTGGCTTTGGTTGAAAAAGAACTTTATATTTGCGGTGCTAGAAGTTGAAAAGAAATGACGTATTTAAATTTGATTTAACTGGTATGGAAATGGGATTTATTTTGTATGGAGGGATGTATTTATATTGAATGATGATGGAATGTATTGATGTAATAGACGCTTGGGGTTTTGAGATTGGTTATGTTTTGAATGATGACTGCTTTGGAAATGTACCTACGCATTAAATACGAGGGTTATGTATAGTACCTAGACTGTGGATTCTGGCAAAGTACATCATTTTAAAAAATCCTCTAGAATTCTTGAGTGATATTGGTGAAGACCCAAAGAATATTTTATGAAGAGAGAGTTTTTACTGAGATGGAAAGATTCAACTTGAGATACTTCAAGGATCAATTTTTGGAGATGCCAACCCTAATTCCCATTCCACCGACGTATCACGGTATGTCAGAAGGAAAAGCGGCTAAAGCTGAGGAAGACTACTACTGTATATGGAAATTTCATTATGTAGTTTTGATAGGCAAGGTACGTTGGAGGTTTTTATGCATCTTTGCAAAGGACAAGGTTGAGGAGACAGATGTGGTGGTCGGCGTAACTACAAGGCAGTACCGCTAGTATCATGCGAAGGACTTGATTCCAAGGTAGGACTCAGTTTCATCTCAATCAACTCTTTGTTGATAGAGGTTACAGAAAAGGAGGCAATGGTGGCGGAGTGGGGGGCGAAGATTGGAAGTTTGCCCCTGCAAAATCATTATTTCTTAGCGTAAAGAAGGCCTTATGTTTGAAGAGTTGGATCAAGTACAGACGTCCTTACTTCTACAGTTTCTATTTGAAGCTTTGCTTCATATCTAGACTTCGATCAAACTTGAATAAAGGAGGATATTATGTGATTTCCAGGTCCAACTTTGCTTCAAAAGATTCTTGGAGTAAAATATTACTAAAAACTGATATGATTTTGAGAATGAACTTAAGGATTTGTTATCTCTGGAGTACATGAAAGACTTATTATCTGTAAAGTACCTAAAATACTTGTTATCTGTAAAGTACCTGTAATTGATATTTGAGCTTAATAAAAATATTTATTCAAACTCTGTGTTTATGGATAAAATTAGCTCATGTGATTGAAATCGAGCTTTAAGAAATACATATATGTATTATTAGAGGATGAATTGAAATATTTGAGATCGAATTTGAAAGTATCTTCGGCAATCGAGCAGTAAAAAAAAGTATCTGTGAAATAGAAGATGTGTAAAATTCTATTTCAAATTGAATAACTTAAAATTTTGGGGGGAGAATATTGAAGAAATATAGAATTTGCAGAAATTGGAAATTTAAACTTAGGGAGATCTCTCTTGAAATGTTATATTGGGGGGCAAATAAGTTTAAAATGAAATAGGACAAATCCAAAGAGGTCGATATGGATAGATAAGTTCAAATAACTTTCTTATCAGGATCTTAGGGTTTCCTGTAATGGAAAATCATAATACATATAAGGAAAATGAGGGATTTGAAGTGATCTAAAAAATTACATAAAAATGGATAAATGTGATTGAAAGAGTAGGAAGAAAGAGAATGTGGCGAGGACTCGATCTGTAAGAGTGCGTCAAGCTACTAAAGGACGGTTGGTAATAAAGATAGCTGAAGTTCGAGAGATGATTTTGGGGCTGTTAGAATATGTTTATGACCTGCCAGAGTCCGAATATCAGTTTAAAGGTTTAGATTTGAGGGCTAAGGAACTTGAGTTAGGACGTTGCTTCTATGAGGAGCTATTCTGGGAAGTAATTCAGGATCCTTCAGCTCGAAAAGAGGTGTGAGGCAAATTACTGAGGAAGAGATCGAGTAGGAAGCTGTGAGGATTACTGGAGGTGAACTAATTAGGTGTGGCTCTCCAGGATATTTGGGACGTTTTATATGTAATTATATGTGAGGGAGTGGATTGTATGTGATCGAATAACGATAATAGAAATATAGTTAGAATAATGTTTTGAATCTGTCCTCTTTTGTTATAAATGTTGTTTGTGACTGTTACGAATAAAAATTTTGAATTTGAAATGGCAGAGCTTTGTAAATGACGTCAGTAGTTCTATAAGTAGTAGAAGCAAAAATATAAAAAGTAGGTAGCTTTGTTTTTTGTCTCTAGTGTTAGTACAGGAAAAGCTTGATTGCGTGTATGTGTTAAATCATCATAATTTGGGGAGGTCAGAGGGATATTTGGGTAGAAGAGATGAGATTATATTCAAATATAGGACATGGGGCAATAATGGGAAGGTATTTTCACCGAAAAGGTATAAAACGTCTGATATTAATTGTGGAAGGAACGTCTCAGATCCAAAGCCGATGGCAGCTCGTGCGAGGCCTAATAACTGCCAGCAGTTAGAGAGAGAAACTATAAATAATACTTCATCTTCCTCATTCAAATGTTTATCAACTTCTGAAAAATTGAAGAATAGTGAGATAAGAAAGAGAAAAAATAATAGATATTCGCATAAGAGATTAGACGATAGTGATCAATAATCAAGGCTAGATAAAGTTGTAGAGACTGAGTCACAATGGTGGTTGTATAGCAGCGTTGTGAAGAAGGATTTGGCGCTGCTTCATATTTGTGTTCAGACGTGGAAAGTTAGTAGATGATTTGTGATATTGTTAATGTGCGTTTGAAAGATTTTTGCGGTTTTTAAATTTCAAAAAATTACTATTTATAATAACCTATAAAAATTTGTTTGGTATATGTGAAAAAGAGATATACTATGATATATGTATATATATGATGGATGTGTAAAAGATAATGATAGAATACCTGGACTTGTATGTAGGTTGAACATAAGGAATATGGGTATAAAATCAAACCTCATTCTTAGACTTGTACGTAGTTGAGATAGAGACTTCACCTTTATGGGGGCGTCAACTTCTGGTCATTCGGATGAGTCTGAGAATGTAGTATCTAATAGGGAGGACGAAGTAGGAGTTGTTCAATTTCCAGATTTCCCTGGGCAATTGGTATTATACCCTCCGAACTTTGATGTGTTTAGAGAGTTTTGTAAGTCCAAGGCCCTTATAGGGGGAATATGGGGAAATATTGTAAAATACACTGGTAGGCAGTTTAGAATTAGTATTGTAGAATCTGAGGAGGAACATTTCTTTCTGTTGTCTTATTTAGAGAAGGAAAAATCAGATAGGGGGTAAACAAATCGATCTCCTTAGATTATTTTGATGGAAATGTTTAGGGCGACCTGAAAGAGGGATCTCTGTGTTACCAATCTCAGTTGGAGTATGGGTTGAGCTTGCCCCTTAACAATCTTGTGAAAGGGATAATGAATACCATAGGGGCATTCCCTGCCCAGTTGAATGGGAACATGTAAGAGTTGATCAACGTCTGTGGAGTTTGAATAGGTTGAGGAAGGAGAATGAGGTGGAAAATAGAATATCTCCTGAAGATGTTTTGCAGTTTTATGGTATAAAAAATTATTCTGCAAGTGGAAGAGAATATTTCTTTGCGAGCTCGTCTCGACCACTTTTCTTCGATCTGAATTCAACAGGTCGAATGTGGAATGATAATGTAATTTGGGTGAAAGGTGATTGCCTTCAAAGAGAAGATGATGAACGCATGAAACTTCTATATAAAACTGTGAAGAAAAGTGTAAAAGTATATAATGTCGATCTGTTGTAGTTAAATGTTATTTCATTGTTGATAATGTATTGTGTTTGGTTTACAGGTCCTCAGTCAAAAGTGAGGAATAAGGAAGTCATTGTTGGATACTGCATCTCGCGAAGGGGTTGAGCTTTAGGCGGTGCTGAAAGACCTCAGTATTAATAAAAATAAACGAGTTGATAATGTATTGTGTTTGATTTACAGGTCCTCAGTCGAAGGTGAAGAAGAAGGAGTCCATATTGGATATTGCTACTCGCGAAGGGGTTGAACTTGAAGCGGTGCTAAAAGAACTCGGTATTAATTGAAATAAACGAGCTAGCAGCAGTTCTGAGAAAGTTCAAAAGTCTCAAGCGACGAGACTAATAACGGGGGTTAGAGCCGGTAAGAAAAGAGGGGCTGGCGGAGATAAGCAAGTGGCTTTGCCAAAGGCCACTGCGTTAGATTTTGTAGATGTTCTGGAATTTACTACTTTGAGTAAGTTAGCTCAGAAGTTTTTGAAGAAGAGGATTATGAAGCGTGGCTCGGCCTCTGGAGCTACGGGGAGTGGTAAGGTCGAGGTAAAAAAGAGGAGGTTAGATCCTTCTATTGGAGTAACTGGGGTGAAGGTCGTAGAAAATTGACCTGTGGAAGAAGATAAGTTGGGAGTTGTAGAGGATAGGGCGAGGCTTGTAACTCGCAAGGGTATTGAGGTGATGCGCAAAGTGGCATGTTTTGATGATTTGTATGTTTCTAAATTTGTATTGTGATTCGAGCAAAATATATGTTCAATTTTATTTTGTAGGTTGCTCATTTGTTGAAGGGGATCTGCCACGGGATCGAGGATGAAAAAGCTGAGCTCGAGAATGGGAAGGTAGTGCTCAAGAAGAAGGTGGCTCGATTGAAGTCTAACCTAGTTTGAGAGGGGGGAAGCGACTAGATTATATGAAGGCTGCGCAGGAGGTACAGATTAGCGAGCTGACAGAAGAAGTGCAGAAGAACCCATATAAGGTGGTAGTCTAGCGCGATAGACTTGGGTGCCAACTCCTCAAAGTGGAGTACTTTAAAGCTGAGGTTACGACTATTATGGAGGATACCTACGTCAAAGAGGACGAGGTGGAAGATGATGTTGCTGAAGTGGTAGGAGGGGTGGATGGTGTCTCTCCCCAAACTGAGCTAGAAAACCAAGGGGATGACAATGAAAATCCAAAGAATGATAATGAGAAGGAAGAGTATAATTGTTGACTTTATGGCTGTGTGATTTGTAGGGTTTGAGAATTGTAAATGTATGGGATATTGTTTTGTTGGATAACTTATGTGAGCTAAGACAAGTTTGTAAAAAAAATATAGGAACTTAAGGATATGCGCCTCAAAATTGAGGAGTTAGAGAATGAGTTTGCTAAGGAGAAAGATGCCTCAACATCCCTATTGTCATCGCAAGAGGAGCTAAAGGTTAGAGAAGAGCAAGAAATATTTGACTTGTATGCTACATTACTTTATAGCAACAAAGTAAGAAATTAGAGTCTAAAGATATACCAAAAATGTGTTAACAGTTTAGGGGCAATGGTAATCAAATGTGTCCAGATAATACCAAAATGTTGAGATAGTTAGAACATAGAAAGTGTATACCTTAAAATTGGATGTACATGTTATTGTCATCGAACTGGGATCATACTTTGATCTTAAGTTTAGAAGCAGTTTCACAACAATAGATGTCAAAAAATAGAAATTTGTCTGAAATAAGATTCTTATATCATGATTGAATGTATTGGTTGAGTATTCTCGAATCGAACTTGATGTATTGCATCTGTGATGTAGGTCGAACTGGAGTCAGCTCGCTTGAGTGAGTAGGAGACACTCTAATATAACCAAGAGTTTGCGGTGGAGTTTGATAGGATGAGAAAGGCAAATGAAGATAGGGAGGACCGACACGTCAAAGTTTATTTTTATGTTTTCGAGGCAAGACAAACTTTTGAAGACCTGACTCGGAAGATCGAGGAAAAAGATGCTAAAATTAATAAGGGGCAAAAAGATCTTGAGGAGGCGAAGGAGGAGACTGAGAAGAACAAAAGTCAAAATGATTCGTTGATGGTGAAGAGTAAGGAGGCGGACATGGCTCGATATCATATTTAGTCGTTATAAATAACAGAGAAAGAGTTACACAGTTTGTGGCCAGTCTGAAGGGCCAAATGGTTAGCAAGACGAATGAGCAAGAGCAGACTCAAGCTGATCTAGTGAGTTCCAAAAGCGAACTAGAGCGATTGAAGAGTAAAATAATTGAGAAAGATAGTGAGCTGAAGAGAGCTCGAGATGACCTATCCAAATCTAAAATTGTAGTTGAGCAGTTGAGTGAAGTTTTACCCACTAAAGATATAGAGTTTCGAATGGTTCAAAGGCGATGTAATGAATTAAATGAGAGGGTGGCACAATTGATGGCAGATTTGGCTATGGCCAATTCGTTCATCAAGAAGGCTGAGGCTGGAAAGCGGTCGAGGAAGAATAAAGTTGATATCGGGGTCTCCATTGTGAAAGGGGATGCGGTTAGCCAATCAGCTCGAATTAGAGAGCTGGAGGGTGATGTGGCTCCCATTCAAGCTCACGTACAAAGAGGAAATGAGTACATAAGGGAGTGCCAAGGCAAGTTGGATGCTGCTCATAGCAAAGAGCATGAGTTAGAGCGGGCAATCAGGGGTAAGGATTAATTGATAAGGGAAAAGAATGAATTGTTAAAGAAGTCTCCTGTTAGGGGAAGTGTAGGTAAAGACAGGGAGCTTAAAGAACTTTATGCTCAGGTGGTAGAATTGAGGACGATGAACTAGGCTGAGTCAGATAAAGTAGCCGAGAAGGTGAAGGAGCATATCAATCTTATGTCCCACGCAGATAGTCGCATGGAATAGAAGGGCGTACGGTATAAATGTTGCAAGAGCGTCATCAAAAAGTAAGAAAGAATTTTCCAAGGCAGTTATGCCCGAGGTAACGCGCTCACAGATGTTAATGGCTGTTATTGCCTATTTTGTGGAGTAAGTTAGAAGGCTTGAGTTCAAGAGGGATATCTTGCACGACTGTTTATCGGTAAGAGGGTGTATTTGTAGAGCCGATATAGATCGAGGAAACTGTATGAACACCATGGAAATTGAGTTAGGTTCTCGACCTGCTAAATTGGTAGAGCAAGGCAGGATTACTTTAGATACTCGAGCTCGAGATTCTATGGCTGATTGTCCTCCTATTATAGGGGAAAGCGTAAATAACCACTCATCAATAGAGAAGAATCCTTAGAAGTGGCTTGTAGATGTAACCTGTAGAAGTATATGTTGTAGACATATTAAGAGATGAAAGCTAGTTTTACCTTTCCTTTATCTTATGTCTAGTAGAGTTTTTTTATTGAAAACTAGTATTACATTTGTTTTAATCGTAGATTTTGTATAGATAGATGATTGAAAGCTAGTATTACATTTGTTTTAATCTGTATAGAGTTCGATTGAAAGCTAGTTTTACCTTTTCTTTAACCAGTATAGAGTTCGATTGAAAATTAGTTTTTTCTTTGCTTTAATCGGTATAGAGTTCGATTGAAAGCTAGTTTTGCCTTTGCTTTAACCGGTATAGAGTTTGATTGAAAGCTAGTTTTTCTTATGCTTTAATCGGTATAGAGCACGATTGAAAACTAGTTTTACCTTTGCTTTAACCGGTATAGAGTTTGATTGAAAACTACTTTTACCTTTGCTTTAATCGGTATAGAGTTCGATTGAAAACTAGTTTTACTATTGCTTTAACCGGTAAAAAGTTTGATTGAAAGCTAGTTTTACCTTTGTTTTAATCGGTATAGAGGTCGATTGAAAGCAAGTATTATATTTTCTTTAATCTATGTAATATAGTAGAGTCTACGTAAGTAGAGAGAAATGTAGGAAAAAACTTAGAAGTTTTCATTGAATAGAATCGAATGTATACTGTATGGTGATGAATTCTTACTTTTAGAATGGAAAGAACAAGAATTTTGAAGTGAAGAAGCGAGGGACTTAACGATAGTACCATTTCAATCGCCTACTGCTCCATGGATTTGGGATTCGAACTCCTTGCTCCGTCATGAGATAATATGATCCCATACTGTAGGGGCCTATCCCTAGATCTAACCCAATTTAGGCTATTTCCAGTTCAAACTACTTTATATCATACTCACGCATTCCACATGTGGCATAAACAGTCAGCATTGACACCTACACCACGAGTTGATGAAGAACGTGGGTCGAGCTCAATAGAAAAACTTGAACAAGTCAAAGATACTTGTCTCTCACAAACTCAACAATTTCTCAGTCAACAGTCACTTACCATATTGTTCGGAGAACGTGCTTCAGCATGATAAAGAACTATGGAGAGGGCCTATATAAAGAAAAAGTTCTAGAAGTGATAAGGACCAAAAAAATATATGAGAAATCACCAAGAAAACTATATTTTCTAGATTCTCAAAACATTAAACTTTTTATTTACGAGATCCAGTATTTCTAGTTTGAGAGATCACTTGTAATAAGATATCAGCCTCAAGCAATAAAAGTTACTATTACAAAAACCCTCAACTCGAGGTTGTGGTTGTTTTACCTATTCAGAGGTTTTCCACGCTAAATCACCTGTATCATTTCTTATTTCACATTAGTTTTTGTCACAGGGGCATTAGTGTAAGAGCTAATTCCAAGCCATTTCGAGCTTACAGAATTAGGCCATTACATTTAGCACCGTCCGTGGGAAATAAGACATTTCCCTGATATCCTAAAGTATACATTCACATTACTACAAATTTTAATCATGGCCACTTCCAAACAGCCAACAACCAAAATCCAGCTCGATCTTTCAGTTGAGCCAGAACAACTTACAGAGCTACAGCGAATCTCCACGCCAAAATGGAGAAGCGCAATGAGTTTGAACGTCAGTTAACTCTTGACTGATAGCTCCGTAAGAAGGGGCTCGAGGCCGAATGACAAGCTCATTTGACAACGTTCAAACGACATGAAGACCAAATGATAACCATGCAAACTGCATTACAAAATCTGCAAGATATTCAACAGACTCCTTCAACAAGGGATCGCGATCAATGGCCAGAAACCTCCCAGGTTTTTGCGTGGGAAAGGTTAGGACCTCGTGGAGCTACCAGCAAAGCTATTTTTAGATATATTCAGCACGAACCTCAGTCTTCTATTCATTTGGGTGGTGAAGTTCAGTCCAAAATCAGCCGAGGTCACCAATTTTCTAAACGTCAGAAGGAAGAACAACGACCTCAACCTCAAATTCTAGTACATGATCGTTTGAGTGAGGGTACCGGTACTCATAATAAACAGCCTCCTCGTCAAGCCACTCAACCGACACGTCAATATGTTACACAGAAGCATATGGATCAACGTATCAAGAAGTTGATCAAAGCACAAGTTCTGGGCACTACAGACAACCTCACCAAGTTACAAGGGTGTCCAATTCCAAAGAACTATTCAATAGGGAAATAACAAAAGGTTTCCATACTCCAAAAATTTGCAAATACAAGGGCACCGATCTAAAGGAGCACATTCAATAATACCATGATTCATTGGGACTATATTCCAATCTTAACCAAATCCTCTGCCGATTGTTCGCAACAAGTCTATAGGAGGAACCGCTCCGGTGGTTTAACTCTTTACCTGAAGATTTCATACTCTCATTCGATCAACTGCAGAAGTAATTCATCAAGACGTATGCTCACAACAGAGACAAAGAGGATAATTTAGTTTCCCTTATTAGTATTAAATAGTCACACGGAGAGAAGCTCGAGGCTTTTGCAAATAATTTTTTGGAGCTTGCACGTAAAGTAGACAATCTCGATCAGAAAACAACTTTACTACTTTCACCAATGCGTTCCAGCTCGACTGCAAGGCCAAAGAGCACCTATTCCTCAACAAACCTATGACCTTGGAGGATATGATCACCAAGGTCAACAGTTATGTCGACCTGGAAATGATGATATCCGAAAGGCATAAATCTACAAAATCCGTCCTAACCACAAAATGTCCATCCACAGATTGAAGCACTGGCCCAAAGGAGGATCATGATGATAAAAAGTGCTTTACGGGAAATACTGGCAACCCTAGGAAAGGCGGTTCACTCCCCAAACAGGTCCTCCCTAGGATGAATGTTTAAATCTCCATAATTTTTTTAATCCTCTCCAAAGATAAGCTATAACGTCCCTCTCAACCATTGGAACCAATCAAGAACCGCCCACACTGCATAAATCACAAGGTAAATTATAATTTTACTGAAAACTGCTATGCTTTATAGAAGTTGTTAGAATTCATTTTTAAGGAGGGACGGATGTTCGAATACATTATTGACCAGGAATCATACAAGGATGGCAACTATAAAAATCAGCTTGAAGTCATCCAAGTCGATGATCAAGCTAAGGAGAAACAACTCTACCATATGTTCCACAACAACATGATCGAAATCCATCAAATCACCAACTCTTGTCAATTCAATCACAAGAGACTATCAGAATGCCTCGATCTCACATCTCAAGACAAAGAAGCCAAGCTTCTTCCTGAGTCGAGCAATCGCTGGCTTGGGATCTCATTCGAAGATTGTGACATTTATCATGTAAAATTTCTACATCATGATGCATTAGTCATAATGCTCAAGATGAAAAAAAAATTCATGCACATAATGATGATCCATACTGGAAGCGGTATCGAGATTCTCTTTCAAAGCACAATCGACCAGATGGGACTGTCCGATCAAGTTATTTCGAGCGACATCGATATCGGTGGATTCAATGATTCTAAAGAAGAGTGAGTAGGCAAGATCATCTTACCTATTACCGTAGGACCAGCCACCATTGACATCGTCATCTACGTCATCAACTTCATATCTCGTTATCTCGGGATTGTGGGCCGCTGCTGGATTCACAACATGGAAGCAATCGCTTCTACCTATCATCAAGCACTCGGCTTCAAACACAACGATGGGTATTTACAAAATAAAGGGTATCTAAAAGATTCTCGAGCTTGTAAAAATACCGTTTTAGCCATTCTAGATACCTCCAACAGATGCGATGCATAACAATTACATAGAGTTGATCACCTTGATAGTCAGCCTTTAATAGAAGAGCCAACAGAATACGTCAAACTCGATGGACCTAGCCGAGGTACTTTTATCGGTACCAAGCTGGTCCAGTACAATAAGGATGCTCCTATTCAGTTCTTATAACTAAATCAAGACATTTTTACGTGGACTTTTGAAGAGATGTCTGGGGTCAATCCGGCCAAGGCATGTCACAAATTGACCATCAACATCAACGTTACAGCGGTCAAAACAAAACATTGATGACTATCACCTCGCCTTCGAGATGAAGTTAGCATAGAGATGGAGAAATTGATCAAAGAGGGATTCATTTGAGAAGTCAAATATCCATATTGGATATCTAACATCGTTGTTGTCCCAAAGAAGAACGGAAAAGTCCGAGATTGTATAGATTTCACAGATCTAATCAAGCACACTCCGAAGAATAGTTTTTATCTTCCCAACATCTATCAAATCCTAGATTCCACAGCAGGTCACGAACTCCTATCTATGACGGAAACTGCTTCTGGGTACAATCAGATTCCACTCATGGAAGAAGATTAAGAAAAAACTACTTTTATTACTGAAAGAGGACTTTATTGCTACAAAGTCATGCCCTTTGGACTCAAAAATATAGGTGTAACTTATTAGTGGTTGATGGCTACTACGTTCAAAGTACATCCTGGGAAAGTTGTGGAAGTCTACACTGACGATCTCTTGTGCAAGAGCATACAGTCAGTTAACCACATTACAGATCTCAGCACAATATTCAACATTCTTTGATCTTACAGGATGCGACTCAATCCTAATAAGTGTCAATTCAGAGTACATTCAGGCCGATTCCTCAGCCAGCTCATCAGCAAGAAAGGGATTGAGGCCGATCCAGATCAAATTTGGGTTCTCCTCAACATGTCATCTCTAAAGACGACGAAAAACGTACAAAAACTTACCGGAAAGATTGCCGCTATTAACCGATTCATTTCAAAATCTTCATATCGCTGTCGTTGGTTGTTCCTACTACTCCGTGGTTGTACCAAACAAGGAAAAGTTTAGCCAAATTCAGAGATCCAATGGACATCAGAATATGAAGTAGCTGTTCAGGATCTCAAAACCTATTTGGGGAAGTTTTCCATAATAAATACCCCAGTTGATAATGAGGAACTGATCATCTACTTGGCAGTTACATTTACTTCAATCGGCTAGGTTCTCATTCGACTTGAAGGAAAAATTGAGAAGTCAGTCTACTTCATCAGCAAAACCCTCACTCCAGCGAAAATGAGGTATTCTAAAATTGAGGGACTTCATCTAACTCTTGTTTACACTTCACAGAAACTTAAGCACTACTTCCAAGCTCACTCAGTCAAAGTCATAAAAAACTGCTCACTCCAGGAATTTTGTCCAAAAAAAAGAAATACATAAGAGTGCAACAATGGTCAGTTAGTTTGGGAGAACATGATATCAAGTTCGAACAACGTCATTCTGAAAAAGGTCAGGCCATTACCGATTTTCTTACATATTTTCCAGTAGAAGATCCCGAGTGGGAGGAGCACGATCCTGACCTTGCAGAAGAAATTGCAGAAGATCTACCCTCCAAAGCATTTGACGAGTGAGCTGAATGGATTATAAGAAAAGGGTAGAGACTTCTTACAAATGGATCAACAGGACCTGCAGGGTCAGAAATTGGAATCGTATTGATTACCCCTTCCAACGACAGAATTGAGAAATCAATCTGCTTAGATTTTAAAGCCTCCAACAATGTCACAAAATACGAAGCTCTTATTTATGGACTCGACCTCGCACTTGAGCTCGGCGTCAAGATGATCAAATATGCAGCCCTTGTTATAGATAGGATGAGCACGTTTCCGCAAGCAACTCTCAATTATCTTCCTCGAGGTAAAAATATACACGTTGATTCCTTGGCTTATTTAGCCCAGGTCTTGGGAATATAAGCTGGATATCTCCAGATCAAAGTAATATTAACCCCCAGCATTTATCATATTTTTGTATGCATGATAAGCACTGTGGGTGATAAAGGGGAAGATGATAATTGGCAAAATACCTTCCTTGCCTACCATGGTACCGACAATGAATGCAAAGGGACCCTTCCAGCAGATCCAAAGGAGCGCCGACAGCTGATCGACAACTCAAAGTGCTACACAAATCAAAATTGTTTTTTAAATCGCCGTTTAGTCATGGGGCCTTACCTCAAGGGCATCTCCAGAAAGAAAGTAGATGAGATGCTCAGATATTTACATAAAGGAACTTGTGGCTCCCATGTCGCAGGACGATCACTCGCACACAGAGCAATTACATAAGAAGGATTAGATCAGGCATGCATAAGAAAGAAGAAGTGTACTTACGCAAATGTGATGCATGTCAACGACATGAACAAATGATAAGCGCCCCTGTGCTCGAACTACATGCAAGCAAGGTGCTCTGGCCATTCAAAAGATGGGTACTCGATCTTGTCGATGAATTTCCTAATTCTCTAGATAATCGCCGATAACTACTCGCAGCTACAAATTATTTTACAAAATGGGTAGAAGCAGTTCCACTCTGTCAAACCCGAGAAGAAGAGGTCATCTCTTTTACCAAGGAACACATCATTACTCGGTTCGGATGCCCCCTCTTAATTTGAATCGATAATGGACCATAATTTGTTAGAGGAAAAGTTGCAGCTTTCCTTAACAAACACAATATCATCTACTCACCATCCAACCCCTACTACCCTCAAGGAAATGGCCAAGCCGAAATCACCAACAAAACCATCATGGATGGACTCAAGAAGAGGCTTCACTCACAGAAATAAGGAAACCGGGTACGAGAGCTCCCTTATATCTTATGGGCATACCGTACCACTCCACATCAATTAACCAGCTGTACCCCACTCCTCCTCGCCTATGGGACCGAAGCTGTCATTCCAACAGAATACCATCATCCAGTCAAGGATTACAAGCTAACTGACGAAGAAAACAAGTTCGAATTGGCCTACAACCTTAATTGGATTGATGAAACTAGTTAATGCATTATCGCCAACCTAGGTCAATATCTCCATATGCTAGCAAGTTCATACAACAGACGAGTCAGAAGTCGTACTTACCAAATTGATGATCTCGTCCTCCGCGAAATCCCTCAACACAGAAAAAAAAACCACATCTTGGGAAACTAGCAGAAAATTTGGAGGGTCCATTCCTTATAACTAGTCTCACTGGCCTGGGATCATATTACCTCATGACCGAAGAGGGAGTTCATATCTCAAATCCTTGGAATACTAGGCGACTGAAATGGTACTATCGTTAAGTCCCTCAATACTCTATTTTAAATTCTCATTTTTCCCATTCCAAAAGTGAGATTTTAATCTCCATATAATGTACATCCTTTTCTATTCAATGAAAACTTCTAAGTTTTTTCCCACTCGACTCTCTACTTACATAGAAAATACATAGATTAAAGCAAAGGAAATACTAGCTTTCAATCGACCTCTATTCTTATTAAAGCAAAGGTAAAACTAGTTTTGATTGACTCTATTATACTTTGTAATTAAAAAAAAGATAATACTAGTTTTCAATCAAGGAGCACTACTAAACATAAGATAAAGCAAAGGTAAAACTAGCTTTCATCTCTCAATATGGCTGTGACATTTATACTCTGCAATTAAAATAAAGGTAATACTAGTTTTCAATTAAGGAACTCTACCAGACATAAGATAAAGCAAAGGTAAAACTAGCTTTCATATCTCAATATGGTTGTGACATTTATACTCTGCAATTAAAACAAAAGTAATACTAGTTTTCAATCAAGAAACTCTACCAGACATAAGATAAAGTAAAAGTAAAACTAGCTTTTATCTCTCAATATGGCTGCGACATTTATACTCCACGATTAAAACAAAGGTAATACTAGTTTTCAATCAAGAAACTCTACCAAACATAAAATAAAGCAAATTTAAAACTAGCTTTCATCTCTCAATATGGCTGCGACATTTATACTCTGTGATTAAAATAAAGATAATATTAGTTTTCAATCAAAGAACTCTACCAGACATAAGATAAGGCAAAGGTAAAACTAGTTTTCATCTCTTAATATGTCTGCGACAGATACTTTTTCAAGTTACATATACAGACACTACAAAGGATCATATTCTGTTGTTGGGAGGTTAGCTACATTTCCCCCTACAATAGAATGATGATCATCCATAAATTCTCAAGCTCAAGCAGTCACAACGATCCTGCCTTGCTCTACCAATTCAGCAGGTTGAGAACCTAACTCCATTTCCATGGAGTTCATACAGTTTCTTTGATCTACTTCAGCTCTACAAATGCATCCTCTACCTGACAAATAGTCGTACAATGTATTCATCTCTAACTCGAGCCTTCTAATCTCTTCAACTAAATAGGCAATCACTGCCATTAATATCTCAGAGTGCGATACCTCAAGCATATCAATTTTAGATAAAATTTATCTGGTCGCTTGAAGGCGCTTTTTCAACCTCTTATACCATGCTTCTTGCCATTTCATGTGGCTATCTGTGTGGAACATAAATTTGATATTCTCCTTTTCCTTCTCATCAGCTTTAGTTGATTCATCCTGGTTTATCACCCTCAATTCTACCACCTGAGCATGAAATTCCTCAACCTCCCTGTCTTTACTTGAACTTATCCCCGCAGGAGAGTTCTTCAATAACTCATCTTTTTTCTTTATCAAAATCTTTTTACCCCTGATAACACGCTCTAACTCTTGTTCCCTAGCAAGAACAGCGTCCAACTTAGTTTGGCACTCCCTTAACCGTTCATTCCCTTTTTGCATGTGACATTGAGTTCGAGCTACTTTTCCTTCCATCTCTCTGATTTGAGCTGATAGGCTAAGTGCATCCCCTTGAACAAGGGAAACCCTAGCATCACCTTTATTCTTCCACGAGCGCTCTCCGACTTTGGTACTTTTGGCGCGCGAATTGGCCTAAGCCAAATTGGTATTCAATTATGTTACCCTCTCATTTAATTCATCACATTTCCTTTGCACCAATTAAAACTTTGTATATATAGCAGGCAAATCGGTTTTCAATTGTGCCACCCTCTCATTCAAGTCAATTGTTCAACCACAACTTCAGAGTTAGATAGGTCATCTCGATCTCTTTTTAGCTCGCTATCTTTCTCAACCATTTTCTGCTTTAATCGATCCAGTTCGCCTCTGGAATTTACAAAACCAGTTCGAGTCAGCTCTTGTTCCTTCACTTTACGGGTAATTTAGTTCTTCAGACTGGCCATAAAATGGCATAATTCTTTCTCTGATGTTTCTAACACCTGTATACGGTATTGAGCCATGTCAGCCTCATTATTCATTACCATCAAGGCGTCATTCGTGCTTTTAAGTTTTGCTATATTTTTATTCGTCTCTGCGAGCTCTTTTTGACCCATACTAATTCTGGCATCCTTTCCCTCGATCTTCCGAGTGAGGTTATCAGCAGTTTAAGTTGCCTCAACGAACTAAAAATATACCTTTACATGTTGATCTTCCCTATATTCGCCTATCTCATTTTATCAAACTCTGCCACAAATTCTTGGTTACATTGGCGTGTCACTTCTTCGCTCAAGCGAGCTGACTCCAATTTGACATTTACATCATAAATACAATATATCAAGTTTGATTCAGAACACTCACTCAATACATACATCTTATTTCTAATAAAATTTATATTTTTCGACATCTACTATGTAAAACTACTTCTAAACTTAAGGTCGAAGTATGGTCACTGTAGGGACCAGATTTTGTAAAGCTCGAAATAGCTTGAATCGATCATTATACCAATAACTACTATGACAAGAATTAAATAAGGGATAACACTTGACACAGGGGATTTAGCGTGGAGACCTATAAATAGGTAAAAAAAAACCACGACCTCGAGTGGAGGATTTTGTTAAAGTAGTATTATTGCTTGAGAGAGAGGGAGAATCTGATTACAAGAGTTAATCTAAGAAAAGATAGCTAGAGATCAGATAATTATATGTATCAAATTTTTTGTTGACCATCCTGTTTCCTTAGGAGTTCTGCCCTTTTATAAACCCTGCTCTCAGCTTGACATCGTGCTTAAACACGCTCTCTTGAAAGTGGAAGTCATGGGCAGTTGAGTGTGTAACTTCTAGCTCGTGGGAGATAGGTGTATGTTGACTTATTCTGTTAACATCTGTTGTGGATGACCCAGGTTCTGCTTGAATTCGTAGTCGATGTGTAAGTGTTGACGTGCATGTAACGTGTTTGTTTAAGCGTGAGTCTGGTACTGGATAAGATCGAGTCTTCCGGAGCACGAGGAATAGATGAGATCGAGTGTCCATAGCTTGAGGGATAAGTCCCTACAATCGCCCCCTCGCAACTGAAGTCACGTTTGGCTTTAGTTGAGAAAAACCCTAAACTTTGACCCTGTGATGACGTAAGCGAGAGTTTGAAAACCGAAATGTCTGCATTGATGAGTGTGTTGTCATTATGACGCGTGAGTGTTATGGGCAGACTTGTGGTTTTCCCGAGCGAATGACTGTCTTGGGAAACAACGTGCGCTAAATGCGCTATCTCTATAAATAGTGGTCAGATCTGATTGCCAAATAACCTGCAACAAATCTTCACTGCAGAGAAAAACAAACATATTCATTTTTTTTTAGGGGTGAGAAAAAAAAATATGAGTTTTTGCATGCGTACGTTTGCAACATCTTGGTTAAGATGACGAATCAAGTGTATCATACCTGGTTTTCTTTCATCATGAAGGAACCCCGGATACGGTATTTTGGCTATCAGAGTAAGGAAACTCCCTTTGTTGTTTTGCTGAAGGAGTGTTGTTTAAAATATTACCGGGTATTATGTAGCGTCTGATTTAGCAGCTGGGGTGTATGCGATGCAAAATCCCTGACCTCTAATGATGCTCTGATTTCTAAGGTAGGAGTCCTCTTCAAGCTCTACTAACTCCGGGCTGGTAGGGATAAGGAGGAAGAGATGGCGGTGGTGGAAGTGGCGTATGAAAGATGGATTTCTTCCTTCGGCACAATCGTCTTTTCTTTTAATTCTTCCTGCAGGGAAATGAAGGGGAAAGAGGTATTTGACTTGTTGCAGTCTTGCATTTTTCGAGCTGTGGCTAAGGTTTCTCTGGAAGATCAGCATTATCCTGGCAACGAGAAAAGAACTAGAGACCTGTTCTCGTGCTTGAGAAAGTATCTATAATATCAAGCTTCTTAAAAGCTTGATTATGTAATTGTAAAGCAACGCTATAGGGGTAGTCCTATAAAGAACTTGTTAGATGAAAATCGAGCGTAATAAAAGAATATTTTGTTTGTTACTTACTAGCAAAAAGCAAAAATAGTCGACACGTCATCGAGCTGTAATAATATGGGAGTAAATAGTTGGTGGGATAACATACCTTATCCTACCTTATAAATGACTCGAGCTTAACAGATGTAAAGATAAAACTCAAAATGTAACCTTCAGATAGCTCGATTTAAGCATGAAAAGATAATAGTAAGTAGTTCGAACCCGGGAAGAGTGGGTTATAGAAATTGAAATACGTTGCGTATAGTCAATTAAAAAACTAGTCCTGTTAACTGAACAGTATAAAAGTATGACTTGTTCTTTAAGAAGGTTATTCATGAAAATGGTGAAGACTCGCTCTCAGAGGGCTGCTGAAGCGCGTATGTTAAACGACTTACGCTTAGCACTCAAAATTGATGAAATAAGGGAAGTTGTTGCCCTAAAGCTGAAGGAAGTTAGGGCCAAAAGTGTAGCTGAAGCGGAGCGATTAGTTTCTGCGTCTGCTACTTCTTGGAACAACCTTGCAGGGAAGCTCTACAACCTGAGGTATACAAAGGCAGAGATTTTGGCATTTAGCAAAGAGAAATATGAGGAGAAGGAAATTGTGGATGAAGAGGAGGTTGAGGAAATGGAGGATGGTCTGAATGTTGCTGAAATGACTGTTGCCGATAATCAGGAAACTATTGATCAGGTAGGATGATCGTGTAATGTAACATCGGTTGCGAAACATGAACTCGAGCTTTGTAATAATACTGTTGTTTGATGCCAACAATATTTTTCTTATGAAACCCTGTATTGTAGGAGATAGAAAGCTTGCGCCTCAGAGTTGTGGACTTAGAGGGCCTGCTTGAAGTGGAGAAAAACTCCTTTGCTGATTTGCAGGTTAGATAATTCAGATAAATTAATAACTAGATAAACATAAATTTAATAGAAGAAGGGATATGTACCTTGTAAGTCTAGTTCAGGATGTTTGTGTATGTACACTCTGCCTTACGACCAAAGCTTGTTTCTTGGCCGGTAGGCCAAGGGGGGACTGGCTCTCTTGAGCTTGCAGGTGTCTATTTTGCAAGTTTGTCAGTATGCTTCTGTCGATCTGTTTCCCAATTAAGTACTGATGTTGTGAATCCCTGCTAACTATTATGCAGAAGGAGCTAGATGTTGCTAGAGAGAGAGAAGAGCAGACTCTTTTGTATAATGCTGAGTATGCAGAAGAATATAAGGTTTTGATCTCTTAGTATGAAGATCGATTGGATGATAATGTAAAGCTTTCTCTAAAGCTCGAAGAAGCTAAGAGCCAAGTCGAGGATAAGACTGCAACACTTTTGAGCAGGGATTTGGCTTTGAACCAACTTATCAGTGAACTTGCTGAGTTAAAGGAAAGAGCGGCGTCAAGTTCTCGGCACGATGCTGAGTTAGCCGAATACCGTATTAGAGCACTGAATGACGAGATATCTGATATGAAATGTAACATTCGTGCTCTTAACGAGAAGTTGTTAAAAAGAGAGATCGACCTGGATACTGCGCGAACTAACTTGGCTGTGTCTGAGGCCGATTTTGAAAATTTGAGCAGTAGTATTGTGGGAAAATATTTAGAATTGCGTAACTCTGCACAAATACGTGATAGTTTGATTGCCAGGTTAGATCGTTTGAAGGCTGATTTACGTCATTTAAAAGAGAGAGAGGCTAAGAGCAGGGCTGATTTAGCAAAGGTTCAAGACAAAAACAAAAGTTTGGTGAACGATTTCGCCTACGTCCACAGAAATGTGAGGAGGGTGGTGCAACGTGATAAGGAGATGAATGAAAGAATTAATCAACTCTGCACTCGAATTACCAAATTGGAGCGGGAATTATGTGCACGGGAAATGAAGTATGAGAAGGATCTCAAATTGGAATTGGATAAAAGGAATGGCAAAATTAATTCTGGCGAGGAGAGTCGAGAGATGAAGGAATTCCTTCGTCAAAAAGAAGAGTTAGTGGAGAATATGTGTATTGACCTCGCAAATTCTCGAGAGAAGTCGATAGACCTTATGAGGCAGATGAGTGAACGTATTGATCAATTAACAGCAGAATTGGCTGAATCGAAAGCTCGTCGTTTGAGGGATAACAAACATGCTGTTGTTACTCACTAATCCTTTAAGGAACTAGTAGTTCATGAGCAAGATAAATGTGACGGTGAAGCTTTGCATCAACGGAAATTAAGCGCATTAGTTGCATTTTTTATCGAGGAAATAAAATTTCTGCAGGTTGAGAGGGATTTGATGCAAGGTTGCTTCATTGGGAGGACTTGTGTATGTAAACTCGATATCTCGAGCATAGATCCGATTGGGGTTATGGATCGTGGTATTGGGACCACGACTGCTGAAAAGATAGCTCGAGGGAGAGAAATTGTTGTTGAATGATCTCCAGAATACATGGCATCCAGGACTGAAATAGGGGGAAGCTCGAGTGCAGTCCCACCTACTCCTGCTGTGGGTGGAAGGTCAACTGCTCTCCCATCAAGAAAATCTAGCAGAATTAAAAAGAAGTAGACTTGAATACTAATAACGAGTACCTTTTGTAATTAGATGTTGATGCTTCAGTAACAGATTGAATTGATCAGTGTTCGATGTAGGCCCTTGAGAGGAGCGTTGTAATTTGAAATGTTGATATTGGAAACTAACATATTCTTCGCCTGCAGTAGATGTTATTCTCTGGTTTGACCCATCGAATTAGAAGAAGTCTGTGGGTGTAGAAGTAAGTATTATCTGTGCTTCAACCCTTAGACTTTAGTGAGGCTTAGCAGCATCGGGCAAGTTTTTTCCCTACTCGTACTTTAGGCGTATTATCTTCAGACTAAGAGGTTCATTATGGCCCCCGCCTTCGGATGTATGAGTATCCTCAGGAGTTAGGCTAGTATTATCTATGCCATTAGCAATATTGGATGTTGGAGCTCATCGACAGCGAGCAAGTTTTTTCCTCACTCGTGCTTTAGGCTTGTTATCTTCAGGCTAAGAGGTTCGTTATGCTCCCCGCTTTCGGATGTATGAGTATCCTCAGGAGTTAGGCTAGTATTATCTATGACATTACCAATATTGGATGTTGGAGCTTATCAGCAGCGAGCAAGTTTTTACCTCACTCATGTTTTAGGCTTGTTTTCTTCAGGTTAAGAGGTTCGTTATGGCCTCCACCTTCGGGTGTATGAGTATCCTCAGGAGTTAGGCTAGTATTATCTATGACATTACCAATATTAGATGTTGGAGCTTATCGGCAGCGAGCAAGTTTTTTCCTCACTCGTGTTTTAGGCTTGTTATCTTCAGGCTAAGAGGTTTGTTATGGCCCCCGCCTTCGAATGTATAAGTATCCTCAGGAGTTAGGCTAGTATTATCTATGCCATTACCAATATTGGATGTTGTAGCTTATCGGTAGCGAGCAAGTTTTTTCCTCACTCGTGCTTTAGGCTTGTTATCTTCAGGCTAAGAGGATCGTTATGGCCTCTGCCTTCGGGTGTATGAGTATCCTCAGGAGTTAGGCTAGTATTATCTATGCCATTACCAATATTGGATGTTGGAGCTTATCGGCAGTGAGCAAGTTTTTTCCTCACTCGTGCTTTTGGCTTGTTATCTTCAGGCTAAGAGGTTGGTTATGGCCGCCGCCTTCGGATGTATGAGTATCCTCAGGAGTTAGGCTAGTATTATCTATGCCATTACCAATATTGGATGTTGGAGCTTATCGGCAGCGAGAAAGTTTTTTCCTCACTCGTGCTTTAGGCTTGTTATCTTCAGGCTAAGAGGTTCGTTATGGCCCTCGCCTTTCGATGTAAGAGTATCCTCAGGAGTTAGGCTAGTATTATCTATGCCATTACCAATATTGGATGTTGGAGCTTATCGGCAGCGAGTAAGTTTTTTTTTCTCACTCGTGCTTTAGGTTTGTTATCTTCAGGCTAAGAAGATCATTATGGCCCCCTCCTTCAAATGTATGAGTATCCTCATGAGTTAGGCTAGTATTATCTATGTCATTACCAATATTGAACGTTGGTTTTAGCTTTAGGTATCGACCTAGTATAAACTGTGCTTTAACCCTTGGGTGGAGATGGATGGAGATGAAGTGGAACTGTATAGCAGCGATTCTTGTGAAAAAAAGATATTTTATTGATTGAAAAGAGTTTGTACATACATTGGAAGTGAAACCTCGAGGTGGGTTGGGCGTTGTTGAGCGACGGAGGAGCTGTTCAGCGTCGATATAACTTTAATCTTCTTGTATTCCATGGATTTGGAATTTTGTCACCGGCTTCCATCATGAGATAGTATGAACCCAGACTAGTTTGACCTATGACCATGAAAGGACCTTCCCAGTTTTCTACTAGTTTCCCAGCATGTGGACCTTTTCTGTTATCTGGGATTTCTCAAAAGACCCAGTCATTGATAGCGAACTCCCGAGTGCGAACTCATTTGTTATATGAATTTTCCAGTGTTTGATGATATCGACCAAGATTTGCGATAGCTCGATCTCGTGTCTCATCAATCCAATTGAGGTTGTACGCCAATTCGAACTCATTTTCTTCGCCTGTGAGCTCGTGGTCTCTTACAGGATGGTAGTACTTTGTTGGGATCACTGCTTTAGTTCCATAAGCAAGTAGAAAAAAAGAGCACTATGTTGACTTCTGGGGCGTAATTCAAAATGCCCATAAGATGTGAAGTAACTCACGTATCCAGTTGCCCTTCTTCTGTGACATAAGGCACTTTTTGAGACCATCCACGATGATTTTGTTTACGATCTCCGCCTGTTCGTTTCCCTGGGGGTAGTACAGGTTTGATGGAGAATTGATTATGTTGTATTTGTTGAGAAATGTTATGACCTTGGCCCCAGCGAACTGAAGACCGTTATCGATATGGATCAAATGGGGACAACCGAATCTTGTGATGATATGTTGCCAAATAAAAGAAATGACCTCTTCTTCTCGAGTTCTGCATAGAGGAACTACTTCGACCCATTTAGTGAAGTAATCCGTGGGAACAAGGAGAAATTTCCTGTTACCAGGAGTATTGGGGAATTCACCAACTAGATCAAGTACCCATCGCTTGAACGGCCAGTAAGCCTTACTGGCATGGAGTTCGAGGACAGGGGCTCGAATTTGATTCCCATGACGCTGACATGCGTCGCATTTCCGTGGGTATTCTTCAGCTTGCTTCCGTATTCTTGGCCAAAACACTCCTTGGGTAATAGCTCTGTTAGCAAGAGCTCGTCCTGCGGTATGGGATTCGCAGTAACCTTCATGTAGATCTCGAAGAATCTTGTCGGCAAGTTCCTTAGAGAGACACTTGAGGTATGGACCAGTGACTGAACGTTTGTAGAGATTGTCGTTTGGTTAGACTGTGTAGCGCTTTGAATTCTCGATGATGTGTCTGCGCTGCTGTGGATCATCTAGTAGTGGCCCGTTGCATGAGTTATACGGACTGAGATAAATAACGAATGGCTTCCTCCAATCATCTTCAGCCATCTTATCGCCCCAAGTGTTAATCGCATATATTGTAGTACGATTAATACTAGGGCTAGAAATAACTTTAATTTGAAGGTGTCATGATTCTGTACCCAATACTTCGGCTAAGTAAGCCAAGGAGTCGGCGTGGCAATTCTCTCCTCGAGGGAGGTATTTGAGCGTAACTTTGTGAAATTTGTTTAGCTTTTCTGCAACCATAGCTGCATAATCGACCATGATGTCGTTCTACTTGTAATGTTCTAAGTAGTGATGAACGATTAGAAGAGAGTCTCTGTAGGCCGAAATTTCAGTAATTCTGAGTTCGAGAGCCATATCCAGACAATGAATGAGTGTCTCGTACTCTATAACATTGTTCGAGGTTTTGAATTCGAGACGGATGGATTTCTCGATTCTGTCGTTGGAAGGTATAATGAGAACGATGCCAATTCCTGACCCTGTGGGTCCTGCTAAACCATCAGTGAGGAGCCTCCACCCTTTTTGAGATATCTATGATGCTCGATCATCAAAAGATTTGGAGGGTGGAAACTCATCTGCTGCATCTTCGGCGAGATCTGGATCATGTTCTTCCCAGCCAGGATCTAAAACTGGAAAGTCTGCTATGAAATCAGCAACTGCTTGACCCTTTTCTGAAATTCGTTGCTCGAATTTAATTTCGTGCTCCCCCAAACTGACGGACCACTGCTGGAACTGTTGGAACCGCTTAACGTATGAGTTTGGGAACATGGTTACCTGTTTCCTCGCTCATATGTTCAGGAAGCGGAGCTCGGTAAGGAGGTCGCTGGACTTCCTCGGGTTGCTTGAAAGGCATGCGATCTCTGCTGATATCTGTCTGCGCCTCCTGTCCCAAATGAATTGAGACTATCGGTGCTTATGGATCTTCACAATAAATCCTGGAAATGTTTGTACTACGTACCTCATGTGGCCCTAACCTCTCGTGAACAGAAACCTTTGAGGTCGTTGGTACTGTCTCGCGTTCTCCCAGGGCTGGTGGTGGTTAGCTACTCTGTAATGCTTTCAGAGCTATTTAAAAAACTAACATCTAAGCTTCTTGTTTCTTTGTCTCCAGGACTCGAGCTTGATGCTCTCGTTCTGACTCCTTCTCGCAGAGCTCTTGATCTGCCAATAGCAGATGCTCGAGCTGACTCCGCTTCTTGGCTTTGGCAATTAAGCTCGCCTGAAGTTCGGTAACCCGATCAGGCCCCCTTGAACTTTCAGGCTGAGCACCTGAAGATTGACATATTTGAACCATAATTGAATACTACTTGACTGATGAGTATTTATCGTGGCTCTTAAGTACGTGGAAAAACTGTGCGTTCCTACAGACGGCGCCAAATATAGGGACCAGATTTCACAAAGCTCGAAATAGCTTGAAATCGATCCTTATACCAAGAACTACTATGACAAGAATTAAATAAGGGATAACACTTGACATAGGGGATTTAGCATGGAAAACCTATAAATAGGTAAAAACCCACGACCTCGAGTGGAGGATTTTGTTAAAGTAGTATTATTGCTTGAGAGAGAGGGAGAATCTGATTACAAGAGTTAATCTAAGAAAAGATAGCTAGAGATCAGATAATTGTATGCATCAAATTCTCTGTTGACTGTTCTGTTTCCTTAAGAGTTCTGCCCTTTTATAGACCCTGCTTTTAGCTTGACATCGTGCATGAACATGTTCTCTTAAAAGTGGAAGTCATGGGCAGTTGAGTGTGTAACTGTTAGCTCGTGGGAGACTGGTGTATCTTGACTTGTTCTGTATACATCTGTTGTGGACGACCCACAATATGCTTGAGTTTGTGGTCGATGTGTAACTGTTGACGTGTATGTAATGTGTTTGTTTATGCGTGAGTCTGGTACTGGATAAGATTGAGTCTTCCGGAGCTCGAGGTATAGATGAGATTGAGTATCCATAGCTCGAGGGATAAGTCCCCACAGTCACAATTTGATGAACAATAAACATATACTTCCCATTCCAAGGTACACATTCTCTATATTCTAACTTTTTCAATACTTTGGTTTTATCTATACATAATTAAGTGTCATTTGCTCATTAACTGTTAGCAAGTTTTTGGTCTGTCTCTGCGCTTTAAATTTTTACTTTGTAGCTCTAGAGCAATAAAGCATACAAATCAAATATTTCTTGCTCTTTTTTAACTTGTAGCTCCGCTTGCGAAGACAATAGGGATGCTAAGGTGTATTTCTCCTTAGTGAGCTCATTCTCTAAGTTTTTTATTTTGAGGCGCATTTCCTTAAGTTCTTAGAACAACGTTTACAAGAACACCTTAGCCTACAAAAGTATATCCGACAAATAATATTCCATCAGATTATAACATTTTAAACCATTCATACAATCATAGAGTCAGCATTCTACTCTACCATCTTGTCCTTTTCCTCTAGACGCTTATTGTCATCCCCTTGGTTGTCTCACACTATTTAGGGAAAGATGCCATCTAAACCGTCTACAACTCCAACAGCAACATCTTCCACCTCACCATCTTCCTCCTCCTCAACGTAGATGTCCGCCATAATGTCGTTCACCTTATTTTTGAAGTAACCTATTTCTAGGAGGTGGCGCTCAAGTCTATTACACTGGATTACCACCTCCTTCACATTCCTTCCCAGTTCTGCTGGCAACTCATTGATCTCCACCTCTTGAGAAACCTTCAGGGCCTTCAGTCGCTTCCCCTCCTTAGCCAAGTCAGCTTTTAGTCGAGCTACCTTCTTCTCGAGATCGGCCTTCCCCTTCTCAAGCTCGGCTTTCTTCTCCTCCACTCCGAGGCAGATCCCCCTCATCAGACGAGCAGCCTACAAAAACATAATAATTATAGAACATTGTTAGCTCGAATCATCATACAAAATTTAACATATATTCAAGTCATCAAACTTACCATTTTGCTCGTCACCATTGCGGATTGCACGCCACACCTTTTCCTCCACCATTTTCAATTCATCTTCCTCACCAGGTTGATTCTCCACGACCTTCGCCCCTATCAGTTCAGAAGGCTCAACCCTCCTCTTTTTCACCCCTTCTTTGATCTCACCACTTCCTATAGTTCCAGAGGCTGAACCTACATGCTTCAGCATCCTCTTCTTTAGAAACACCCAAGCTAACTTACTCGACGTAGTAGACTTTGGCACATCCGCGAAGTCCACTCCAGGGGCCTTGGGCAAGACCACTCGTCTCTCTCCATCAGCCTCCCTCTTTTTGTTGCCACTAACGCCAGTCATTAGCCTTGTTGCTTGACACTTTGGAATGTTCTCAGACTTTCTGTTAACTCACTTCATTCTGTTAATGCCGAGTTCTTTCAGCACAGCCTTGAGCTCGGTCCCTTCCTGAGCAACAATGTCTAACAGAGACTTCTTCCTCTTCACCTTCGATGAAGGACCTGTCAATAAATAACACATTATCATAAACATCACAACATTCAATTTCAACATTTTAAATATTATTTTTCATACATTGTTATACTTACTTTGTTTCAAAGTTCTACACAAAAGTTCCATGGGTTCTTCATTATTTCTTTGAAGGCAATCACCCTTCACCCATATCACATTATCATTCTACATTTAACCTACTAAATTTAGATCGAAGAAAAGAGGTCGAGTCAAACTTGCAAAAAAATATGCCCCTCCAGTTGCAAAAAAGTTGTTTACCCCATAAAACTATAAGACATCTTCATGAGATATCCTCTTCTCAACCTCATCCTCCTCCTACAATTTATTCAGAAATTCACAGACGTTTATTACCTCCCACATGTTCCCATTCAACTAAACAGGACATGCCCCAATAATATTCATAATCCCTTTTGCAAGATTGCTAAGAGGCAGACTCAACCTGTACTCCAATTGAGACAGGTAACACAAAAAACTTTCTTCCAGGTCGACCTGGACATTTCCATCATAATACTCCAAGGAGATTAATTCATCTAAACCCCTATCTAGTTTATCCTTCTCCAAATCAGCCAACAAAAAGAAATGTTTCTCCCCAAATCCTACAATACAACTTCTAAACTGCCTACTGGCATGTTCTACAAAATTACCCCATCTTCCCCCTACAAGAGATTTGGCTTTACAGAACTCTCTAAACGCATTAGAATCCAGAGGTTAGGATACTAATTTTCTAGGGAAATCTGGAAATTAAATAACTACTACTTTATCCTCCCTATCAGATACTACATTCTCAGACTCAACCAATCGACTATAGGTCGACGCCTCATTGACAGGTGAAGTCTCCATATCGAGTACAACTCTAAATGGATTTAATTATACACAAAAATCCTCAAGGTTAACCTACATACAGGTCCAGATATTATATCATTATCTTCTATATATACATCACTCGCATACATATATCTTTCATATCTCATTTTACAAATATATCAAACAGATTTTATAAATTGCTGTAAATAATAATTTTTAGATTTGCATACCCCAAAAAAGGAATTTTGAAAGAAACACATTCACAGTATCACAAATCATCTACTAACCTTCTATGTCATAATATAAATTTAACGCAACGCCAAATCCTTCTCTCACAATACTGCTGTATAACCACCTTCATGACTCAGTCTTTGTAACTCTCTCTCTCTCGCTTTGATTGTTGATCACTCTTGATTAATTTTACACAAAATTCTCTACCATTTTTTTTCTTTCCTCTCTCACTGCTCTTTAAGTTTTTAGAAGTTGATAAGCATTTGAATGAGGATGATAAAGCATTATTTATATATATTTTTTCTCAGTAACTGTTGGCAGTTATTGGGCCTCGCATGAGCCGCCCTCGATTGTGGAACCGAGGCATCCCTTCCACAATTAATGTCAGACGTCTTGTACCTTTTCAGTGAAAATACATTCCCACCATTACCCCCTGCCCTATATTTTAATATATTTTCATCTTTATTTACTAAAGCACCCTCTAACCTCCCTACAACCATGATGACTCAATACTTACACGCAATCGAACTTTCCTTGCTTTCTCACCAGATACAAAATCAAAAGTTGTCTACATTTTCTATTTTCTACTCCTTTTACTTATAGAAGTGTTGACGTCATTTTTAAAGCTCTCAACATTTTATAAATATTCAAATTCATTTTTTACAAACAGTCACAAACAACATTCGCAACAATAGAGGATAGATTCAAACTTCATTCTCATTATATTTCTTTGACAATTATTCAAACTCATACAATTTACTCCCTATTATACCTAAAATATCCCTAATGTCCTGGGGAGCCACACTCGATCATTTCGCCTCCAACAATCCTCACATCTTCCAATTCGATTTCTTCTTCAACAATCAGTCTCACAGCATCTTTTCTAGCTAAAGGCTCTACCATCACTTCCCATAATAACTCCTCATAGAAGAAACGTCCATACTCAAGTTCCCTACCTATCCAATCTAATCCTTCAAACTGACACTCCCTAACTGGCAGGTCAGCATCATAGTGCAGTGAGCAAAAAAATTAGCTCACGCACTTCAGCTATCTTTATCGCTAACCACCCCTCAACAGCATAACCAATTCTCTCAAATTGAGTCCACGCCATTTTAATTTTCTTCCACTTGCTTAAAAGCTCATTGCCCCCCTATTTATACAATTGACTAGATTGCAGCAAACCCCCAACAGTTTGTAATTATATTCTGTTCTTTCAAAACAAAAACCCTACTATCTTGAGAACAATTATTTGAGCTTATCTCTCCATATTGACCTCAATGAATTCGGCCTCGTCCATCTCAACCTTACTTTTATTTCTCCACATCGACCTTTAATAAATCTAAGCGATCTCCAATAGCTTGAATTCCCAATTCTTATATATCCTAACAGTTTTACAGTTTTCTCTCCCCCCAAAAAAATTCTAAATCATTCCATTCAAAAACAAATTAGGATACATCTTTTGAACACCAACACATTTCTATAGCTCGATTACTATAATATATGTTTCAGTTCCAATCTCATACATTACATCTCCTATTCGTAACTCTTTGAATTATTCATAGCTCGATTTTAAGAGTTATTCTATATATCAACACAGAGTTTGATTAAATTTTATTAAGCCCGAATATAAATTACATGTACTTTACATATAACAAGTTTTTCAAGTACTCCAAAAATAGGTACTTTACAGATAACAAGTTTTTCAAGTACTTTACAGATAACAAGTCTTTCAGGTACTCTGAAACAACAAATCTTTCAGTTCATATGACTTTAGTGATGTTTCACTCAAAGAATCTTCTGAAGCAAAGCAGATATAGAAGTTACCAGATATCCTTCCCCTTTCACACCATCTTACTCTGACCAAAAACTGGTTTGGAGGAAGTCTGGAGATGAAAGCAGAAGGCTCAGTGCTTGAACCAACTCTTCAAACAAAGAAGTCTTCTTAGAGCCAAGAAATGATGATCATGTAGAAGCAGACTTCCATTCTCCGTCTCCCTTCACCACTACCACCACCGCAGAGTTGGTAGAGATGAAGAGGGCATGACCTTAGAATCCAATCCAACGTAGGACATCGGCGCAATTGACCTGTAGTTATACCAACCCCAGTATCTGTCTCCTCAACCTTGTCTTCTGCAAGGAATTGGAGACAACTCCAACGTTGCTCGCATGTTAAGAAAACATTATGAAATCTCCATCTACAGTAAAAATCTTCGTCATCTTCAACCGCTTCTTCTTCCGACATACCCTGATACGTCAGTGGAATGGAAACGGGGTTGACATCTCCAAGGACTGATTGCCAAAATATCTCAACTTCAACTTCCGCATCTCAATAGAAACTCTTTCTTCGTAAACCATTCTCCAGGTCTTCACCGTCGTCAATAAGACTTCGTGAGAATATTGAAACAAACAACGTACTTTTCCATTATCCTCAGTGCAGGTACTATTTATATAACCCTCATATTTAATGTACAGGTACGTTTCCCAAGCGTCATTATTCAAAATAGATGAAACTCTCAAAACCCCAGCCGTCACGCACATTAATATTTCTGTCATTATTCAATGCAAAAGCATCCCCCTATAAAAATATGCATTTTCCATACAGTCAAATCCACATTACTCTTTCCTTCATTTTCAAAATCCCAAAACCCGTATACCCGCAAATTATTTCTCAACAAAAGCCACTCGTGACTTCGGCTGTGAGGGGGCAATTGTAGGAGCCTATCCCTCGATATAACCTAATTTGAGTTATTTCTAGTTTAAACTACCTCTATATCAGACTCATGCATTCCACATATGATATAAACAGTCAGTATTAACACCTACGCCACGAGCTGATGAAAAATGTGGGTCAAGCTCAATAGAAAAACATAAACAAGTCAAAGACACCAGTCTCTCACAAACTCAGCAGTTGCTCAGTCAACTGCCACTTACCATATTGTTCAGAGAACGTGTATCAGCACGATAAAGAACTGTGGAGATGGCCTATATAAAGAAAAAGTTCTATAAGAGACAAGGACCAGAAAAAAATATATGAAAAATCACCAAGAAAACTATATTTTCTAGATTCTCAAAATATCAAACTTCTTATGTACAAGATCCAGTATTTCAAGTTTAAGAAATCACTTATAATAAGATATCAGCCTCAAGCAATAAAAGTCACTATTACAAAAACCCTCAACTCGAGGTCGTGGTTTTTTACCTATTCAGAGGTTTTTCATGCTAAATCACCTGTGTCATTTCTTATTTTACATTAGTTTTTGTCACAGGAATATTGGTGTAAGAGCTAATTCCAAGCCATTTCTAGCTTACGGAATTAGACCATTACACATACCAGTTCGACCAATGATGAAGAATAGACCCTTCCAATTTTTTGCCAGTTTCCCGGCATGTGCCTCTTTTCGGTGTTGAAGGATTTCTCTAAGGACGAGATCGTCGATTGGAATGTACGGCTTCAGACTCTTCTGTTGTATGAGCTGGCCAGTATATGGTGATATCGACCTAGGTTGGCAATAGTGCGTTTCCTAGTTTCATCAATTCAATTCATATTGCATCCCAATTCGAACTCATTCTCTTCGTCGGTAAGCTCATAATCTTTGACTGGATGGTAGTATTATGTTGGAATGACGGCTTTTGTGCCACAGGTAAGGAAGAATGGGGTATAGCTGGTTGATGGAGTGGTATGGTATGCCCATAAGACAAGAGGAAGCTCTCATATCTAGTTTCCTTTTTTCTGTGATTGAAGCCTTTTCTTGAGTCCATCTATGATGGTTTTGTTAGTAATTTCGGTTTGGCCATTGCCTTGAGGGTAGTAGGGATTTGATGGTGAGTGGATGATGTTGTATTTATTGAGGAAGACTATAATTTTTTCATCAACGAACTGGGGCTCATTATCAATCCAAATTAGGTGGGGGTATCCAAACCGTGTGATAATGTGTTCCCAGATAAAAGAGATGACCTCTTCTTCTCTAGTTTGACAGAGTGGAACTGCTTCTACCTATTTTGTAAAATAATTTATTGCAACAAGTAGGTATCGTTGGTTACCTGGAGTATTTAGAAATTATCCGACGAGATCGAGCACCCACCGCCTGAATGGCCAGAATACCTTACTTGCATGTAGTTCGAGCGCATGGGCACAAATTATGTATCCATGTCGTTGACATATGTTACATTTGCGTGAGTACTATTCTGCTTACTTGCGTATGCCTAGCCAAAATACTCCTTGTATAATTGCTCTATTAGCAAGTGATCAACCTATGGCATGGGAGCCACAAGTCCCTCCATGTAAATCTCGAAGCATTTTTTCTATTTTCTTCCTGGAGAGACACTTGAGATAAGGCCCCGTGACTGAATGGCGATATAAAAAAACTTTTTAAACTGTGCAACGCTTTAAATTCTCAATCAACTATCGGTACTCCTTTGGATATGTCAGTATGGCCCCTTTGCATTCGTTATCGAGGCCAAGATAGGCAATAAAGGGCTTTCGCCAATCGTCATCCTCATTTTTATCACCCTCAATGTTAATCGTGCAAATAGAATATCAATCAATACTGGGGTTGATATTACTTTGATCTATAGATATCTGGCTTTTGTACCTAAGATCCCGGCTAGATAAGCCAAGGAATCGGCGTGTCTATTTTTACCTCGAGATAGATAGTCGAGAGTTGCTTTCGTAAATATGCTCATCTTGTCGGCAACGAGGGCTGCATACTCGATCATCTTAGCATTCTTCTTGTATTGTTCAGAGTAATGGTAGATGATGAGTAGAGCACCTGTGTAGACTGAGAACTCTGGGATGCCAAGCACGAGAGCGACGTTGAGTTCATGAATTAGAGCTTCGTATTTTGTGATACTGTTGGAGGCTTCAAAATCCAAGAGGATTGATTTCTCGATTCTATTGTTGGAAGGGGTAATCAATACGATTCCAATTCTAGACCCTGCGGGTCCTGCTGAGCCATCTGTAAGAAGTCTCCACCTTTCCATGTTACCCATTTAGCTCGTTCATCAAATACTTTGGTGGGTAGATCTTCTGTAATTTCTTTTGTAAGGTCAGGATCGTGCTCCTCCCAATCAGGATCTTCCACTGGAAAATCCGTGAGAAATTAGACAATGGCCTGACCCTTTTCTGAATGTCTTTGTTCAAACTTGATATCATGTTCTCCCAAACTAACTGACCATTGTTGCACTCTCCTGGATTTTTCTTTTTTGGACAAACTTCTCGGAGTGGGCAGTTTGTCATGACTTTGACTAAATGAGCTTAGAAGTAGTACTTAAGTTTATGTGAAGTGTAAACAAGAGTTAGAAAGAGTTTCTCAATTTTAGAATACCTCGTTTCTACGGAAGTGAGAGTTTTGCTAATGAAATAGACTGGCTTTTTGATCTTCCCCTCAAGTTGAATGAGAACTGAGCTGATAGAAGTGTATGTAACTGCCAGGTAAATGATCAATTTCTCATTATCTACCGAGTGCTCATGATGGGAGACTTCCCCAGATAGGCTTTAAGTTCCTGAAAAGCTGCCTCGTATTCTGATGTCTACTTGATATCTTCGTTGGGTTGAACATTTCCTCTTTGGGTACAACCTCGGAGTAGTAGGAACAACCAACGACAATAATATGAAGATTTAGAAATGAATCGGTTGATAGAGGCAATCTTGCCAGTATGTTTTTGTACGTCCTTCATTGTTTTTAGAGATGGCATGTTAAAGAGAGCTTGAATTTGATCTGGGTTAGCCTTAATCCTCTTCTTGTTGATGAGATGGTCATGGAATCAGCCTGAATATACTCTGAATTTGATCTGGGTTAGCCTTAATCCCCTTTTGGCTGATGAGATGGTCATGGAATCAGGATTGAGTCGCATCTTGTAAGATCGCAAAATGCTGAATATTGTGGTTAGATTTGTGATGTGGTTATTTGACTGTATGCTTTTGCACAAAAGATCATCAATGTAAACTTTAACGATTTTCCCGAGATGTGCTTTAAACATAGTCATCATTAACCGTTGATAAGTTGCACATGTTTTCTTGACTCCGAAAGGCATGACTTTGTAGCAGTAAAGTCCTCTTTTAGTGATAAAAGTGGTTTTTTTCTTTATCTTCTTCCAAGAGAGGAATCTGATTGTATCTAAAAGTAGTGTCCATCATAGATAAGAGTTTGTGACCTTCTGTTGAGTCAAGAATTTGATAGATGATAGGAATAGGGAAACTATCCATTGGAGTATGTTTGTTTAGATCGGTAAAGTCTACACAAACTCGGACTTTCCATTCTTCTTTAAAAAAACGATGATGCTTGATATCCAATCTAGATACTTGGCTTCTCGAATGAATCACACTTTGATCAATTTCTCGATCACAATGTTGACTTCATCTTGAAAATGAAGTAAGAGGCATCAATGTTTTTGTTTGACCGTTATAGCGTTAATGTTGATGGCCAATTTGTGACATGCCTTGGTCGGATTGACCCCAGGCATCTCTTCGTCGAAAGTCCACGCAAAAATATCTCGATTTAGTTCTAAGAACTGAATGAGAGCATCCTTATCATGTTAGACCATCTTGGTACCGATCAAAGTACCTCTGCTAGGTTCATCAATGTCGATGTATTCTGTGGGCTCTTCTATAGAAGGTTGATCATCGATGTGACCAGTTTTTTGTAATTGTTATACAGCGTATCTGTCTGAGATTTCCAGAATAGAGAGATGGTATTCACGCAAGCTCGAGAAAACTTTTGACTGCCTTTGATTTCATAGATTCCATCGTTATGATTGAAGCGAAGGGCTTAATGATAAATAGAAGTGATTGTTACCATGTTATGAATCCAGGAGCAGCTCATAATCCCGAGATGACGAGATTTAGCGTTGATGACGTAGAAGACAATGTCGATTGTAGCTGGTCTAGCGGTAATAGGTAATATTATCTTGCCTACTCGCTTTTCTTTGGAACCATGAAATTCACCGATATCACTGTCGCTCAGATTGACTTGATCGGCCAATCCCATCTGGTCGATTGTGCTTTAAAAGATAATCTCAATTCTGCTTCCTGTATCGATCATCATTGTATACATGACAAACTTCTTCATCTTAAGCATTATGGCTAATACATCATGATGTATAAATTTTACATGACTAATGTCGCAATCTTTGAATGAGATCCCAAGCCAGCCATTGTTCAACTCAGGTAGAAGCTTAACCTCTTTATCTTGAGGTGTGAAGACGCAACATTCTGATAGTCTCCTATGCTTGAATCTACAGGAGTTGTTGATCTCATGAATCTTGATCATGTTGTTATGGTACATATGGTATATTTTTTCTCAGCTTGATCTTCGACCTGGACTACTTCGAGCTACTTCTTATAGTTGCCATCCTTGTAGGATTGTAGGTCAATAATGTATTCGTGCATCCACCCATCTTTGAAAATGAATTCCATCAACCTCTGTAAAGTATAGCAGTTGTCAATAGCATGATAATTTACCTTGTGATGCATGTAGTACGAGTGGCTTTCGATTGGTTCCAATGGTTGAGATGAACGGTATAGCTTATCCTTTGATAGAATTAGAAAAATTATAGAGATTCAGACATTCATCTTTAGGAGTACCAGTTTAGATAATGTACCGCCTTTCTGAGGGTTGCCAGTATTGCCCATGGAACGTTTGTGATCACATTGATCCACCTTCAGTTCAATGTTTCATTCTGTAGGTGGACCTTTGGTGGTTATGACAAATTTAGTAGATTTATGCCTTTTGGACATCATCATTTCCAGGTCAACATACCCATTGACCTTGGTGATCATATCCTCCAAGGTCGCAGGTTTGTTGAGGAAGTGGTGTTCTTTGGCATTGTAGTCGAGCTGGAGCGCGTTGATGAAAGCAGTAACAGCTATTTTTTATCAAGATTATCTACTTTTCATCTGAGCTTCATAAACTTCTTGGCAAATGCCTCGAGCTTCTCTCCTTGTGATTGTTTAAGACTAATAAGAGAATATAAATTCCCCTCCTTGTCTTTGTTGTAAGCATATGTCTTGATGAATTGCTTTTGTAAATAATTGAATGTGATGATGAAATCTTTAGGTAGAGAGTAGAACCACCGAAGTGGTTCTCCCTATGGACTTGTTACGAACAGACAGTAGAGAATGTGGTTGAAATTGGAGTACAATCTCAATGAATCATGGAATTGTTGAATGTGCTCCTTTGGGTCAGTGCCCTTATATTTACATATCTTCGGAGTATGGAAACCTTTCAGTACTTCCATATCGAATAACTCTTTGGTAATCGGACTACCTTGCAACTTGGTGAGGTCATCTTTATGGCCTAGCATCTGAGCTTCAATTAACTCCTCGATACACTGATCTATATGTTCTTGCATGACATATTGACATGTGGCTTGAGTGGCTTGGTGAGGTGGTTGAGGATTATGAGTGTCGGTTCCCTCACTCAAGCGATCACGTACTAGAATTCAAGGTTGAGGTCGTTGTTCTTCCTCTTGATGTTTGGAAGGTCAGAGACCTCTACTGATATCAGACTGAACTTCACCGCCCAAATGAAGGGAAGTTTGATGTTCATGTTGAACATTTCTAGAAATAGCTTTGTTGGTGGTTACTCGAGGTCCTAATCTTTCTTACGTAGAAACCTGGGAGGTCTCTGGCATCTGATCACGATCTCAAGTTTGGGGAGCCTATTGAGTATCATGTAGAGCATGTAACGTAGTTTACATAGTTATTATCTGTTCCTCATGTCGTTTGAACGCTGATAAACGAGCTTGTCGCTCGGCTTCGAGCTCCTTCTCTCGGAGCTCTCGGTTAAGAGTTAACTGACGTTCGAGCTCATTACATTTTTTATTTTGGCGTGGAGATTCGTCTGTAGTTTTGCAAGCTGTTCTGGCTCAACTCAAAGATCGAGCTGGATTCCGGTTACTGGTCATCTGGAAGTGAACATGATTGGAGATTGATAGTAGAATAAATATATGCCTTAGGATATTGTGGAAATGTCTTCTTTCCCACAGACGGCGCCAAATGTAATGGCATAATCCTGTTAGCTTAAAATGGCTCAGAATTAGCTTTTACACCAATGTACCGGTGGCAAAAACTAATGTAAAGCAAGAAAATGACATAGGTGATTTAGCGTGAAAAACCTTTGAATAGGTAAAAAAAACTACGACCTCGAGTTGAGGGTTTTTGTAACAGTAACTTTTATTGGTTGAGGCAGATATCTTATTACAAGTGATCTCTCAAACTATAAATAGTTGATCTTGTGAATAAGAAGTATTTAGGATATATAAAATTTGGTTTTCTTGGTGTTTTTTTGTGTCTCTGTCTCTTCTAGAACTTTTTCTTTAAATAGGCCTTACCCGCAGCTCGTTATCGTGCTGAATCACGTTCTCCAAATAATGACGTAAGTGGTGGTTGACTGAGTAACTGTTGAGTTCGTAGGAGGTATGTGTCTTTGACTTGTTCATGTTCTTTTGTTGTACTCAATCCACTTTCTTCATCAGTTCGAGGATAGGTGTCAATGTTAACTATTTATATCACGTGTGAAATGCGTGAGCCTAACATGGAGGTAGCTCAAATTGAGTTAGCTCGAGATAAGTCCTCACATTTCTCATCTTCATCATCTTTTTTATCACCCTTCTTCCACTTCACATACAACAAATGAAATGAACAAAGACTTCATAAGAAATAAAAGTTTTGGAAAATAGAATGACAAAGACATCTGAACAAATGCCAAAAAATTCTGAACAAATGACAGACTTATGAAAAAATGACAAAGTTCATAAAGTAAATGCCAATTTTTTGAAAAATAAATGTCAAATAAAATCATATAAATGATAAGAAGTCGTAAACGGATGATACCCCTAGAAGATTACCACCATATTCAGACGATATCACTTTCAAATTCACTTCCCTTTCAACTTCAACTTCATCTTGTACCATTAAATCTTTTACCACCTCCAATCCCTCTCCAGGGGTAACTTGTTGAATCAATTTTTTTCCAGTTGATTAAATTTTCTCAAGTTCTGGGAATTCCACCCGTCTCTTCCTTGGTGCTTTATTAGCCTTCTTGAGGATTTGGGATTTCAAAAAGATTAGTGGGACATGATCAAATTGTTCATTAGTTAGAGCTTCTTTCTTCGGGCCTTCAACTTTTTTCTTCAGGGGCGCATCAGCTTCTTCTGCCTTCTTGTTCTTATTGTTGGCATTCATCTTTCTTTTTTTCTGCCTTTCTCCCTTACCTTTTTTCTTCTTTTCGATCTTTTGACTTTTTTGTTGGAGCTCACTTTGCCAGGTTCTCAGCTCCGCCTTCTTCTTTTTCCCATCTTCTTTCCCATTACCTTCTTCTTCTCGTTTGTACTTCGCAGTTTTCTCAGGAGTAAAGAACTGGTACTGCCCAAGGAGTAGAGTACCATCTCTAAGTGATAGAGTACTGTCTTTAACTGTAGACATCAAAATTCGTTCCAACATTTTACCATGGTACTATAACATTTTACCATGGTCCTCTAACTGGGAGCATACCTTAACCACTGTAGCTCCGATCTCAGTAGTAGAAGAACTACTACCAATTGTAGGTATACAGACTGTAGGTGGTTCGATTGTAGGCGCACCACCGATTGAAGATGCTTCGATGTGATTTCTCTGAAATATTCAAACAGATGACAAAGTATAATTTAGAAATAGCCGAAATAAATCTAACAATGACAATAGGCACAAAATAGATGACAAAAAGAGACTTAATAATGACAAAGAAAGAAATCAAACAAATGACAAGAAGATGATACAAAATGCCAAACCTAAGCAAATAAAATGATACGAAACCTAAATTAAATGACAAGGAAGAAATAAATTGAATCATTCATACAAAGAATGGAAGATTACCATGGCCTCTTGTATAAATTTTTGTTGTATGTCAGTTTCAGACGCCTTCATAGCTATTACCAGCAAGTCGGGGTTAGCAAAAAACTTTTTAAACGTCATAATTTGGTGACGCTTAAAGGATGTCATCCTCCATCCCTATAGCTTAGGGAACAAATATTTGGATTCATAAATTCTTGGAAACTTCAGGCTAGGAATAGAGAGAAAAGTTCATATCATCAACACCCAGGTACATATGTGCAGAGATAAAATTTTAACTGATTTTTTATCAGCGGTCAATCGATATTTGGCAAACTCTACTATTTGACGCCACAAGAAATTATAGACTTGCTCACCCCAGGGGAATCTGCTAATCACTGCTATATCATATACTAGATCAACATACTTTACCTCAACGTTTCTCCCCTTGTTCAGGAGGAGAAGAGATAGTATAATTTTTAACTAATTTAATCGAAGAACATCGTCTGCAAAGCAAAATCACACTCGGCTAAGAATAAGAATGGGTAAAAAATGCCAAAGAATACACAATGTAATGAAAAGAACCTTAGAAAATAATAACCCAAAAATGGCAAATACAATACATAAATTTTTGGGGTGACAAATACAATGAAGAATGATGATAAAACAGACCAAACCAATGATAAATTAGAACCTTACCATGATATCTTTCCAATTTTTCCTATTTTAAATCCCCGTCAATTTCCATCAACCCATATGTATTCTTCTTCTTGGGGAATCACTTCATTCTAAAATTCGTTATATACTCAAGATCAACAAATAAGAACTCATCTGCAATAGGAGAGACACGCAGCCCTAAAATTAGGCAAACATGAATGGGTTTCATATGAATTATCATCCCCCCAAATTGGAATTTCATATCACCAAGATGACGATCGAATATTTCTACAACCAACGTCAACATCATCGTTATTGGATCAATCAACAGTAGCGGTGCAAAGTAGGTGGTACAAAGAGCCCCCTTCTTCTCTTCAGGCAGAGGTGCAAACATTTTGTGAAGTCACATACCTGTACATCGAGAGGTATAATTTTTAGCATTAGAGGTATCATTTTTGGCTCCACCCTCCTGTGTTTGGTTCTCCTCATCAAATTGCCCATTCACTTCTTTATCAGACTTCATTGTAAAAAAAATTAACTTTAATCAAACACCTGGTAGGCAGTAGTCACACAGATGATTTACCACATAAATAACGCTGAAATCACACACACACACCCGATGTGTAAAATCATGACGATTGTGAGAAAACGGTTTGTGCGACCGGGACAGTTTTTACGGTTGTCAATTACACACACGATGTGTAGAATCGGGACGGTTTTTACAACATTTATAGTCATCGTGTAAGAAGAAAGTGTTTGAGGAATAGGGATAGTTTTTGGCACCAAAGCTAGACGAACTTACTTAAGCCTAAACAACATTAAACAAATGCCAAATAATATAACTAATGGTGACATAGTCTGCATGATTCAATATAACAGATGGTTGAAAGCGTGACAAATTTTTCCACAACAAATGATAATAAATGCATGAAATGGCGACAGTGTATGTCGTACACATCTCGAAATGGTAATAACGTGTGTATATCAACGAATTAAATTTGGACCCGTGGTGTGATAATATATTTTTAAATGATTAGAACTTTTTTTATTATTATTTTGGAAGTGACATCGTATAGTAGAGCCCACAACCTTACATGTGGCCTTACTTGTGGAGCCCACGACCTACAAACCTACTGTAATAATTAAGCAGTTGATATTTTTTGGAACAAATGTCAAAGTTATATAAAACAAATGACAAAGTAGCCTGAACAAATGGGAAATTCGTTATTGATTATGACAACTAGTTGTTACCAAATGACATAGGTATCTGAAAGAATGCCAGAGTTTAACTGAATAAATGACATAGTTTGGTTGGCAGCAGCCGCGCAGATGACTTGCCATTGTTTATTCCATGAGTTGAGTACAGTAGAGTACCATCTACAGGAGTTACGAGTACCATCATTTCCTCCATGCCCAAGGAGTAGAGTACCAGTCTTTAATCAAACACTTGGTAGGCAACAGTCACACAGACGGTTTGTGACAAATAATCAGAACAATTTTTGTGGTCGAGTAAGAAGAAGAAACTGTTAAATAAATCGGGATCGCTTTTGGCGCCAAAAATCTGATGAACTCATGTGAACTGCACGTGATACCTAACCATAAACAAGATGTGAAATAGTAACAGAATTGGTGAAAGAGTCTGCATTCTTACAAATAACAAATCTGGTAAAAGGTAGGACAAACTGTACTAAAACAAATGACAAGTAATTCATGAGATGGTGACAATGTCTGCCACGTACACGTGGCTTAATATAATAGTTTTAAATGAGTTTTACAATTTTTTATTATATCGGATGTGACATTCGTACTTGTGGAGCCCAAAAACAGATGGTTGTCTGCTGTTATATTGCAACTTTAGTAGGGGCAAAACCTATTTTTCCTCTTGGCAGTATCGATTTTGAAATTTATTGTTCCCTGGGTTTGATTTTGTAAAAATGAGAAGAAAAAAAAAGTATTTATTATCATAATTTCCGAATTAAAAAACCCTTAGTTTATGATGTAGCACATTTTAGGCCATGGCCGACATCGTCATTCCAGATAAAATCATCCCATGTTATGTAAACAGAACAAGACAATATAATCAATGGCAGCGACTACGTGGACGGTGGACGGGGGACGTGCTTCCTTCTAGTAGCTAATTTAAACTGTAGTATAGCAGCATATAATTGTAATAAGAGTAAATGAATCCCCAGATATGGTTCCAATAAACAAGTCAATCTTCAAATAATCCATAATTCGCCCTACCAGTCCATCCTCTTGGGTTTGACCCATTGTTGGTGATCCCTTCTCCGAAAACTTGTTTATCTCACCCGATGTAATTGTAGGAAAAAACTTAGTACACAAAACAAAACATAGTGCATCCTACAAGGCTGAGCGTTCACACGGTCCCCAGTATGAACGGGGCAATGGGAGAAAATATTTTGCTCATAGACCCCAAGGACACAATTGTACAATGTCACACTTACTACCCCCGCATTTCACGCTCAACATCTTTCTCATGCTCCCAGTCGCAACACTTGATTATACTACTACAGACCAAACCCTGGTCGGTCCTACTAGTGATCATAAAAAGAAGACCTTCTCGCGTGTCACACTTTAAAAAAGATAAGGCTAAACTTGTAATTGAGGGAGACAAACCTGTGATACCGTACGAGAAAGAGAGATATCAATAAAGTTTGTTACATTTTCATACCCATAATGCCCTTCAATACTTTCCCGCCATTAATAAACAAACAAAAAGAGGCTTTTAAAAATAATAAAAACTCAAAGGACGACATTGGTCTATTTTCACTGACACGTTGTGGGCTCCATCTCTCTCTACTCTCTACTGTCCTCCATTACCCCGGAAATCAATACCTTTGCGCCCCCCGGACTATTTAATATTTAATATTTAATTTACTCCGACGGACTAAACCTACTCAATCAGTCTTCACTCTATAAAAGCCCACACTCTCTCTCTCTTCCTCTCAACCCCAATCTCTAACATGCGCCACTCCCAACCTGGCCGTTACCCGGCGCATGTTATCACCATCTCTTCTGTTATGGTTCTAGTTCTTGTCCTCTTTGTTGGAGTTTCCGGGTCGAGTTCATGGGCTCACCCGCACATCAACCTTACCACTACTAGTGATTTAAGGTTCGGTGGTTCAAAGAAGTACGAGGGCTCCTCCGAGTTCGTCCACCTGAGATACCACATGGGTCCCATCTTGACGACCTCCATCACACTTCACCCAATCTGGTACGGCAGATGGTGTAAACCCCAGAAACGTATTATTCGTGGTTTCTTAAACTCGATCTCAGCCGTAGATTCAAAACACCCGAGTGTATCCCAATGGTGGAGTACCGTACAGCTGTACACTGATCAAACGGGGGACAACATAAGTAGTAACGTACAGTTGGGAGTAGAGAAGAACGACAGGTTCTACTCTCACGGTAAATCTCTCACGCGTCTCTCGATACAACACGTCATCAAGAGCGCGGTTACCTCATCGACAAAACCTCTTCCAGTGAACCCCAAGAGTGGGTTGTACCTCCTCCTTACGTCAGATGACGTACACGTGGAGGATTTTTGTGGTCAGGTTTGCGGATTTCATTACTTCACGTTTCCTTCTATTGTTGGCTACACTTTGCCTTATGCGTGGGTCGGAAATTCGGGTAAACGGTGCCCCGGTTTGTGCGCATACCCGTTTGCTGTACCCGGGTTTATACCCGGGTTGAAACCTGTAATGGCACCGAATGGGGATGTTGGTGTAGATGGTATGATCAGTGTGATTGCACATGAGATAGCAGAGCTCGCAACGAACCCGTTGGTCAATGCGTGGTATGCCGGGGAGGATCCCAGTTTTCCCACGGAAATTGCTGATTTGTGTGAGGGTATTTATGGAACTGGAGGTGGTGGCTCGTATACGGGGCAGATGATGGAAACTGAGGATGGTGCCACGTTTAATATGCATGGGAGTTTTGGGAGGAAGTTTTTAGTGCAGTGGGTTTGGAATCCTGTGTTGAATTACTGTTATGGCCCTAATGCAATGGATTAGGTTGGTTTGTTGTGTTGTAATAAATGTATTATTTAGATTGTAGAGAGATGGTTTCCCGCCTTTTAAATTTTGAATTTTTACAATTTATGAAATGAAACACCAGTCACTAGTACAGAGATCGTTAGGGTCTTGAATTAATCCAGCTTAGTTTATGCATAATTTAGCAGGATGGAGTTTCGAGCTCAAAACTCTGTATTTCAAAGTAACAATATTATCTTACAAGGAACTCAAAATAAAATCAACTGTCAAGTGCCAAGTAAAAGCTCCATAACTTCATCAAGCTGTACTACTGTTGTTGCATAGAAGCTTGGACGATGGAAGTGAGTGATGGATGTATACGGGCTGTTCTTAGTGAACGAGATTTGCTACTTGCATCTGCGTGTTCTTCACCCAAGGGCCATCGAGGTCGCAAATCAATCTGCAGAAAACAATATAATGAGATTTAAAATCAGACTCCCAGTCAATTCAACATGTTCTTTTATCAACAAATGAGCAGCAATATATACGAAATAAACGGAAAGAAAAAAAATCTACATTAGTTTTGATGTATAGAGCACTGTCATTAGCACAAGCCAAATGTTACAAATGGTTTGATTTTCCAATACACACCGTATAATCATCTGGTTCATCAGCAGATGGCGGTGGATCAAATCTACCCTTGCGAAAATGCTCTATCCCAGTCCACGCAACCATAACACCTTTGACAAGAGAATCCAGAAATCAGCACTTTTAACACATTGGACTCAAAAGTTCAGACATCAAAAAACAAAACAAATATTTACTTATTCAGATATCGCAGAAGAAAAAAGTATCATAAGCAAAATAAAAACTGAAAAAATCGTAGGTTCGCTATTATCGTTCAAGATAAAATAGAATTGATGCTTACTAATGTTGATAACGTCGTGGGGACTATTTCCTGGAGTATTTTGTCAGTTAAGTAGGACTTTTAATAATTAGTTCACGGATTAACTTTGAGTTATGCTCCGACTTTTTGGAATATTAAATTCACTTGCCTACTCTTAAATAGTTATGATTTATGACTCAAATCGCAATGTAAACTCCCATTCGGCTGAATCTTATGACAACATTATATCACAGCTGAACTGTATGAACCTTGCAATCAAAAGGATTTGTCTGATTCAATTTTTTTAAACAGTTGGTGTACCAGATTCTACAAAATCATACTATCAAAAATCACGGGTATCGAATTTATTAAATTGTCTTAGTACAGTGTTGATGAATAATAAATAAATTCTTCTTTTGTGCAATGGTGAAATGCTCTGTGTGAGAGTTTAAAGTGGATAAGTTTGTTTCTGGTGTGTTTTATCTATGGTAATTAACATAGCCAACAACACACTTCAAAACTAAATTGTTTTTAGTAATTAATGAATACCTATACGAAATACTCTGATAACCATTTTTGTTTGAAATGCTTGAATCTTACATGTACTGTCATCTAGTTTTTCAGTTTATTTAATACTATTCCGAACTCCTATGATATTACTATTTGATTTTCTCGTCAACTATGATTCACAAAATAAAAATTCCCAACTCTTTTGGGGATTAGGGTCATCCCTTATGTCTTAGGTCTTCCGTTATGGCCTGATAACTACTCACACATACTGCAGAACATTGATACTTGTCCAGCAAGTTTATTATTTTATTCTTATCGTAAGATGTGAGCTACAACAGACACTTTAGAAGGTAGGTATTCTGATCTCCGATGGAATTTGGTGATATCTCTATTTTTTGAAAAAATTGTGGAAAAAAATAAAAGTAGGGGAAAGTAAAAAATGAGCCAAAATGTTGTAGTAAAACTAAGCAGTGCATCAAGTTCACCTATGGTTAGTTTATAGCCCACTGAAATATCTTGGCAGATAAAGTTACCCTGATGTTACTAAAAGTTGAATCTTAACCATGCGGTGAATAGAACATCAGAGACACATACCATTGTCGGTACAAAGTTTTGGAGGGGGGCATACAAGACGCAAATCATGCTTCTTTACGACGTGATCAAGGCGAGTCCTTATGTAATGATTAGATGCAACTCCTCCCGAGACAACCTACAAGAGGTATACAAGTTAAAGCTTCACACCATAACCAAACCTATATAGGGAGAGATTCCACTTTACCAGACATTTAATGGAGGTCTCAATCTTCAACGCCCATTCAATCGCTCGTTCACATCTCTCCTCTAAATGCAGTACCGCAACTCGCTGCACGCATTTATACCGGATCAAGATTTTGAAATATTTTTTTATTAAATATGTAAGTTCTTCACTGCAGGGGTTCCTAGTACTAATATGTAAAAATGCAAAGCATTAACCTGGAAAGACGCAGCAATATCTGCTCGTAAACTTCTGTCTTGGCAACTTGCGGAAGAAATTGGAGTTTCACTAATACTGCATAAAACCTACGCTCACATCAATAGGTAGAAGGAAAACTCAAGAGAGAAACTTCGTCAAACTAATAAAAGACCACTTACTCATGCTTCCTTAACTATTTCCGAAATTTTTCTTAAGGATACTTTTCGGAGGATATGTGTTACTCAACAAAGAAGTTACATTGATATAGGACAACCTTATCGCCTTAATCTATCAGCATTGCATGCAGCAGTGGCAGAGCTAGGAATTCAGTTTAATGGGAGCAAAGTAATACAGGAAATTGAGAATGGGAATTCATGAACCCCCAAAATGTTTTTAAGGTATTGTAAAGATATACGTGTGATTTTCTCTTCCTAGTCTGAAGACTGACCATGATAGAAAATGAAGATATGAATCTGAAAAAATATTTAATAATATCTCTGAAGTTGTGAATTATCCTGTATAGTATCCACGAAATAGAGAACAAAATGGTAAGAACTACAGAACAGTTCTGGAAAATATACAGCCTAATTTGTGAAAGAGAAAGATATTAAGAGAACAGGCTGGAAAGAATATAGGAAAAAGATATAAAGAGAATTAGGAAGCTTTTAGGGAAATTCTAATCAAATAGAGAAAATGCAGGGAATTTAGAGGCGCCAAACTTCATCACACCTACTTTGGGGCTAAAAATAATACAGTTATTGAAGATTTTTGAAATCTCAGTGGGAGCAACTGCCTCCACTCGTCTTTATGTGGCTCCGCCACTGGCCTTTAGATTATTTTCTCTCATAACCTCATTGTAGTTACAATTTTGCTTCTTAATCTTCTTAAACAAAAACAAAACAATATAGAAGTGTTTTTTAATATTTTCGTATTACACTCTTGAAGCTTACCATGAAAATAGCATAAGGTGCGACATTATTAAGAATGTGGTTTAATAAGTAAATATGGTTCGAAAGCATCAGAGTTATGTTTACCACGGTTTTAGATAGTAACAAGGTCGTATAAGTGAAACCTGATAGACAACTATTTAGTAGTACACTGAACCTATAATAGAAATGCTTATTACCAAAACTAAGTGCTCACTTACATGTTTTTCGATGCAATTTTAAGCCTCACTTGAGTCTTCAAACCAGCATATGAAAAATTGCAATCCTTATGTTGTTTCATTGGGACCTGTGAAGCAAAATAATTAATGTAAGTTTTCATTGCAGTAACTCATGAACATTGTAAATGCTTAAAATATCACAAACTTTGAAAATGGAAAGTAAAATAAAGGGGAAGATGAATGTTGTAGAAGCAGCTATTGTCTAATGGGATCGAAATAATATTAAAAATTACTTACTGAGAATTTGATGGATTTAGCATCTCCTTCCCGAGCTAACTCTTCTAGAGCAGGTCCACCACCTCTACTTATATCAAGGCCAAGCCATCTTGCTGTCTTATCATATGCCTCGCCAATTGCATCATCTATTGTAGTCCCAAGTTGTACATATTGGCCAAGATCACGTGCAAGAACAAGAAGATTATGACCACCTAAGAAACAAAGACGTGTAAATGGCAATATTCACTAGTATTAAGTGCGATTAAACATGAATTGGAGGATGAAAAATAGAATATCCATGATTTACCAGTTTCTACTAACCGTATATCAATAAAATCAAATACAAGCAAAACTCAGGGTTGGTGTCCAAATAACACATCAACATGGTAATCGATAGATAACCCAATAGAGAGGTATAATTGTATCGACAGCAAATGAGCCCCTGCAGTGATGGGTCATTTGGTCCTTTGTCAACATGGTAATCGATAGATAACCCAATAGAGAGGTATAATTGTATCGACAGCAAATGAGCCCCTGCAGTGATGGGTCATTTGGTCCTTTGCTAATCTATTTTCAGATGAAGAAACACCTTGATAATTTGATTTCACAGATTAATACTGAGGATAGTACAATAAGCATTTTTTTTTCTACCTAAAGGTCAAACCATCTTTGCTACGGTCGCATGTACCTGCTTACTTTTCAAAAAAGTGTTCTTACCGCAAACTTTCATCAAGCTTCATGTGTACATCAATTACTACTAAAACAGTCAAACCATGAAATAGGTTCTTTTACATCTTTCCCTCACTAAGATTAACTCCCTTTTCTGCTAAAATTAAAAATAACACTACATGGGAGAAATTCTGACATTTTAAGAAACCAAAAATAAGTAAATATAAACAAACCTGCTCTGCTCTACCCATTAACCTCCCAAATCTGCATATTCACAAGATCAAATTTCTTGACCTTTTGTTTACTTCGACATGGTCTGATGTGTACATCAATTATCCGTGACCTTATTAGATAGAAGTGAATTCAGAGAGAGCGAAACATAACTAGGGATTGCACACACAAAAACCGGTGCAAAAAAACGAAGTTCCCGAACTATGGAATCGTCGATTTTTTTTTATTGATGACGATTCATCTTTCAAACTCTGTTTCTCTCGGATTCATTGCAATGGACATCAACTACATATTAGGAAAGGTTTTTAATGAAAAGCAAATGATTAACAATGTTGATATGGAGGTTGAAGCTTCAAAACCAATTGTGAGGATTGCTTTGCGAGAGGGTGCTAGGAATCCACCTGCTAAACCAATCTCCTATACTGATAAGGTAAGAGGCAAAGTTTCCTTGGAATGGTACAGATACAGTCTGAATAGAGAATTAGAATGGTACAAATACGGTCTTGTAGGTCAAATTAATCGGCAATAACACACCTATGCGGAGATAAAATTCACAGCACCCAAACTTTGGAAATCTCAACAAAAATCGTAATAATCACATTGGGGAAGGGTACTTCACCATCAAGCTTAAATATAAAAATGACAAGAAATTAGTATGGAGTGGGGAGACCTTGGATGATTGGGGGATTTTTTACTCGACATATGCCTTGGAGACCTGATTTTAACCCAGAAAAACAGAAGAGCATTGACGCCCCTGCGGGTTTGTTTTCCAGGAATAAGCATGGAGTGCTGGGACACAGACTTTCCTTTTGTCATGTCCCCAGGACTAGAACATTGAGCTCTGAAATATCTTGAGACAAGTATTACCTTCAGATTAATCCAGGATAGTTACAAAGGCCATTCAAAAGGTGATTTGAAGTGATATTAAATCTCAGAACTCTAACAAAGAACAGAGAGATCAAATTTCTCCGAATACAGAAATATCTAATAAGGAAGTGGACGAAGAATAGACATGAGCAACAGACTCTCAGCTCTACCTAGTTTCACCGGGCCACCACTGCAGCTGTAATTTTGCTCTCAAGAAAATGCAGGAAGCTCTATCTTTTTAGGCGTCATGGCTCTGTTGATCAGTAAATGAATCATAGGGCAAAAACTGAGACACGACAAGAAGCTATGGTTAATGATTAAGGTTGGCAACAACCTAAGAGGAACCGAGGAAGTATAATACGAACAAAGTAGCACAGATGGCTATTCAGTATGGCCCACCACTTACAACTAGCAAAGACCAATAACTCCAAACCAAAAACAGATCTTAATGCAGATCATCTATTGTAATGCAAAAGGGATAGGGAATAACAAATCCATCTTTTATCTTAATAAGATGGATAGCGAGATGAGTTTAAATGTGGATTGTGTTGCTAAATCTAGGTTCATCCTAGTGTTCAAGCAGTGCAAAAACTGAAGCTTAGAGAGATGAATTTGAATATCAGACACAATAGTACAGAGGAAAGACAAGGTAACTTATGGGTCCTTTGAAAGCTTTATCTCCCTGAACCTGATGTGGTACAATTTTCCTCTCAATCTATTTCGTTTATTTAAGATGATGATCTTATTACTGTAGTACATGCCAAAGCTCTTATTAGCCAAAGACAAGAACTTGTGGATGTGATGAAACTTTGCAGCAATTTCCCTTTTCCATAGCTGGTTGTAGAAGATATTAATGCCAACATAAAGCGGGGAGAAAAGTGGAGGCATAGGCTCTAATATTATAGCCATAAATAATTTTGCTCAAGCTGTTGACAATTGTGAGCATACTATAGAAAGTGAGAAGGAAGGTATGATATATAGCTGGACTAAAGGAGACAAAAGCAAAGCTAGAGTTAATAGTCTATTAGAGAGATAACATTACAGCAGCTGCTATAGAGGGTAAGACCAAACAGTTTCATGACATTGAAGGCCAAGATGAAGTTAGTTAAAAGTCAAATAAATTCTATTCAGAACGATGCGGGATCTCTCTCACGGAACAATAAGTTATAAAGGAGTATGTGTGATATGTTGCATGTTGTCTTCACCCCCGCAGATTTTCCAATTTACGTACTGCTCTCTAGAATATTCTTTATTTTTTTTTTAGAAATCTTTTTATTTTGGCATTTTATTCAAATTAGTTACCGTTCAAAAAAATATTCAAATTAGAATTGCATAGAATAAGGATTTGTTTTTTTTTTAAATCACTATTAAAAAGAGGTCCTTAGTTTAGGGTTTCATAGTTGTTATTGGAGAATTTTAATAAAAAAATTACTTTTTCGAGTAAATATAAATTTTATACTTGATCATCAATTTGTTTGCTTCCGCCGAATTAACATCATCGTGGGACAAGTTTACGAGGCAAAAATCAAGTGGGAATGTTATCATCAAAGAGGAACTACTAGAGCTCATTACTAGAATAGTTTCAACACAGGATAATGACGTACTTACAAAGATACCACATAAGTTAAATAAAGGAACTACTTTTCAGTTTGAATCCAGATTCTCTATCCATGGCTAGATGGGTATGGGGATGTTTCTATTAAACTTACTAGGACATAATTGAGTATGATGTGGTCATAGTGATATCTTCTTTCTTCAGAGATAGTACTATCTCATTGGGTTTCAATTCAAACCTAATTGTTTTGGCACTTCAGGTTAAATTTTGTAATTAATGCTACAAACTATATTCCTATTTGTGTAGTAACTTCTCTTTAAAGATCATCACTATCTAATAGGTTACCTGATTGATGGAAATCATAACAGAAATATTAGTAGTGAGCAAGGTGCTTCTGCAATGGCAAATGAAATGGATTTTAAACAAAGCAATGGGAATTAGGGGTTAAAGACTAACATCTGTAAGGAATTTGACACACTCAGCTGGGAATATTTGCTCGCTGTATTGAAAAGATATGGGTTTTGATAAAGTGTGGTACAAATGGATTCACACAGCTCTAGCTAGTACCAAAAAAATGCAATGATAAAAGAGGGGGGGGGGGGGGGGGGGGGGGGGGGGGGACCGTATTGTTACTTCCAAGCTACCAGAGGACTTAGACAAGGTGCTCCATTGTCCCTACTTCTCTTTGCTTTTACTGAGGATCTTTTGAGCAGAGGATCAATTATCTCAGAGCTACTAATCGGGTGCAACATATGGTTTATTTTAAAAGTAGTTCAGGGCCTTCTCATATGCTTTTAGCAAATGACATTTCTATTTATTTCAATGGTTATATCAAGGGGATCAAGAAATTGTTCTATTTTCTGAAAGATTATCAAGTTGCTTCAGGTCAATATAACAATAAAAAGGATACAAGTTATTTCTTGGCTCCATGGATTTGGCAAAGAAAAGAAGAGTTACATGTATGTTTGGCAATGAGGGATTGTTTCCTAAAACTTAGTAACTTACCCCATTGTTCAGAGAAAACTTAAGTTTACTCATCTTAGACCCATTGTTGATAAAATCAGAAGAAAAAAGGACTTTTAGTTAGATTAGTAAGCTGTTTTCTTACCGAGGAAGGTGGTTTTGGCCAAGTCTATCCTTGACAGTCTGTTCATTTATAAAATGTTCATATACAAATGGCAAGCAGCAATTAATAGAGAATGTGATACCATCGTACAGAACTTCATTTGAAGTGGAGATCCTACAAAGAAAAAAATGGTAACTGTATTTTCAGCATTTATTATTATTATTATCACTTTCTATTTTGCTAATTGGAAAATTATTCAATGAAAAAGTGAGTACAGAGCATGAGCAGGGCTAAGCCATACCACCTGTTTACATTAAATCATTATATACTAACAATACCAGATTTTATCCATTCTCACAACTACCCAAATTTTTTGAGGCAACTCGGCAATATTAAAAATAGTTGGGAGATTGGGAACTCTTCAATTCAGCAAAACCATCAGCGGATCAGTTTCCTTCTCGATACATAGTCCAGCACTTTTTTCAATGAGTTGCAACACATCTAAGAAACTGTCTTGCTTCTCTTAAACCACTCTACCATGACCTTTGAATCAACCTCAACTTGCAAATGTCCACCACCCATATCAGTTGCATTCCCACCCAAGTTGTGGATTGTGCTCAAGTTGAGTGATTTCATCTTTGATAGAAGAAAGATTTTAAAAAGATCCCCAAGTGTCCCCTCATTCCACGTCTTTAGCACATTTCTCATCAACTTAGCTTGTAAACGATGAAAGCGCAGTCCCATAGATCCCTGAAAGCCAATTGCTCTTCACCAAGTCCAGAAAAGAATCATGTTGGCACCACATCCTTCGGAACCGAAATGGTGAGGCCCATTTAGCCACCAAAAGATAATGATTATGGCGCATTATCGGAACATAACTTCTCCAAATTTGAAAATGAGTATTACGAAACCTACTAAGGAATTGATGGGATCCGTGTTGTAGATAGATTTGATGAGACGAACCCATATGTAAGTCAAACCCTTGTGATTAGTACACCACGTATACTTAGAGCCCGAGAAAGCACTATCTACAATACCAGAATCTTGTATCGTACACTGAAAGCCATGCATAAACATAGAGTTAAGCAAACTCTCCCCAAGCTTCTCGATGGGATTTCTAATAACATTAAAGTCACCCGAGATTAACCAAGGACCATGTATTGTACAAGAAAACTGAATCAAATCAGCCCAAAAAGACCATTAGACTACACGTCCACGCCACACTTTGCATATACCAAAGTGAATGCACAAAACCAAGCACCATTCACACTAACAATACAACTAAGGAAGGGACTATCCGAAACAAACACAGAGACGTACTCTTCGATAATAACCAGAATTTACATTCATTATCATTATTTGAACAAGAAAATCCAAAGCCTAATCTCTTCACCACTCTATCCATGTGACTTCATGGAATAGTTCTAAAATGGCTACTACGCATACCTTATTGCACTCAAGCAAATGCTATAAATGAGCAAAAGTAATTGCATTTCCTACCCCTCTTACATTCTCAAAGGTATTGTGGGTCGTCCCCACGGTCGACCACGACTCCTACATTGACTACTTCTAGTAATTTCTATTTCCTTAGGGACTTTTTATTTTAGAAGGTTTTTTATTTAGTAGTTGCTATTTTGGGGGAGTTGTCAGTTGTGGGATTAGTGGGAATCTAAGGTGTTTAGTGGGATTGTGGGTTCTCTCTTTAAAGAGGCCTAGATGGGAGAGTTAGAAGTCATAGTTGGAGTCATTGAAAGTTTAGTAGAGAAAACCGGGAGTAAAGATTAAAGAGAGATTGTTTTTGTTGTCTTTAATTTCCAGCAAATCAAGTTATTCAATTTTTGTTCTAAGTTTAAGGCTTTTGCTTATAGTTTCTATCACTTCCATACTAATAAATTATTCCTCGTTAACATTAAGGGCTTTTCAACGCACTCTTATTCCTGGCTTAGATAGGAGTCCATGAACCTCCTCCAATCTGTTCCTCATTTTCTTCACGAACTTGAATACATCATCCCTAGCATTCTCTTCATATTAACACCCACTTCAAAGTCAGTTAAGAAACCCTTGTCCAATTCAACATGTTCCTCCATATTTCGAACATCTCCCTTCGAGAGACGCCCATAAAGAACCAGTTGATCCTCCCGAATGAGGTCATCTTCGTGAACTGCTTCCTCAACAAATTTGCCGTCTTCAACCTCCTTTGAAGTCTCTCGAAGAACTTCATTAGACAAAGAAGCATCTAGAACAGATTTATCATCAAAATGTTCACTAGTCACCTGTGCATTTGTAAGAAGGTTGGGGAATCACCAGTCACACCACTAATCTTTGGCAAAGAAACCAAAAATTTCACATGGCAGAGGCTTGGATAAATCCCTCTCCGCACACATACCACCGGCACTTGGCCATGTGAAAGCAACTGTAGCCTGATCAATTCGAACAAATCGACCAATATAGGCCTCAATTGGTTCAAGAAAGCCAGCGTTGTCAAAGGAGGGAGGGAAGTCAAGTGACTGAACCCAAATCGAGACAGTAGAGAAATTCTTCTTGGGTCAAAAGACAAAGACCGCCAAAATTCTTAAAAAAAATATCCTTTGACGTGATTAGCTTCCCCGGAGAAAGCCTTAATCACATTATTATAAGTACGCAACAAATCATGATCAAGTGGACCAATTATGGGGGTTTCACTTAAACCTCACATTGATCAAACATGTGATTGAATCTCATCTAAAGGTCTCCCAGATGAAAGTTTATTCACCAAAGTGTTTGTGGAAGCAGCTTCAGCTCTTGCAATGTCCTGGAGAGAGAACAGTAGCAGGCTTGCCATCCTAGTGAGACAACCGAAAATCAGTTGCAAATTTCTCAAGCACAGGCTTGATCGAAGCTGCAGATGCATATGAGGGTTTTATGGCTGGAGCACCACTGAGATGAGAAGCTTCCACTGCAGTAGCAAGGGGTGCAGAGTTGTTGGGAGTAGTGACGGAGGTCGACATTGAGAAATAAATTGAAGGAGAAAAGACAGAATAGCAGTTGAAAGTCGAGGCTGATTTGCAAAAGAAAAAGGAGAGAAAGGAAATGATAAAATAGAAAGAAGATAAACTTCAAAATAAATTGAAAGATTTAAAACTAGCTATGCCATATAGGGTTAGTGTTTCACTGGTTCTCGTCATAGAAGGATTAAAGATAACATAAATATCATTGCGTCCCTCTCTTCTATCCAGTTTCTTTGGTATTTCTTGGAAACCAGTTGAAGAAGGAAGACTTGGATTGAGGATTCTTAAAAAGATAAATACGTCTCTTGTAGTTAAATTAGCCTGAGACATGCACAAGGGTTCTGGCTAGTGGAAAGCGTCCTGGCCCTCGTAGGCTAAACGAGACAGAAGAACGGAATCCACTAGTGCCTTCAGCTAGTGTGCCTGAAGCTAAGATAGCTAGAGCGAGACCAAACTTTTGAGAAAAAAATTCTTAAAAGCGGACGGTGAGCAAATTAAATATTATAGGAAATCATCATTATGGGCTGGAGTAAAAGAAGCATTACAGAAAATAGAAGATTAATTTATATGGATTGCAAGAGATGGCTCTACAGATCTAAATATTTTGAGAGATAGTTGAATCTCTACAGGGCCCCTTAAAGATAATGAGTGTACCACAGCTAACACACAAGCTTCTGGAAAATTATGCTTGGCCCTTGCCTTTGGAAGTGGAATCTGCCTTCAACCTTCAACAACATAAACGTACTGAGTGTGCTCCTTAAGGAAGACTTACGTATTTCAAAGCTTGATACAAAAGGGGTTTCCAGTGTGAAAAGTGCTTGTAACCTGGTGAGGCTCACTAAATCTAGAATGTAGTGGCATTCCCTAGTTTAAGAAAATCCTGTCCAACCCAAAATCTGTAATTTCAGCTTGAAGATTATCTCATGGTGCATTTAACTACAGATGCTATGTTGCAGAAAAGGGGACTCACTCCAGTCACTAGATACTCTATGTTTCGAAGCCAAGAGGAAACCATTATTCACTTGTTCTGGAAATGTAAGCTTGCTATTTGTATTAGAAAGTGGGGATTACAACTCTTTCATCTACTTGAGACCTCACCTATTAATTTACATGAATTTATCAAGGTTGCGGACACTACTAGTCCCTACTCAGGACTTATGGAGGACCTTTATTCTAATTTCTATGTACTCCATTTGGAATACTAGAAACTTTACACATCAATAATGTGCAGGATCGAATCGAAGTGCTAAAGAAGTGAATTAAAGCAAACTTATTGCCTCTCTAAATCTGCCTGCAACAACTCAATTTCTGATATTCAAATACTTTCCATTGGAGTGCAGATAAGATACAGACAAGCTCCTCAAATCAATGCTGTAATTGGATACCTCCACCTCATGATGAGATTCAAATTTGTTGTGATGCAGGGGTGTTTTGATGCTTAATTTACCTTATATTTTTATTATTATGCAATGCTATTGTTGAGGCACTTTTCGAGACAGTTCAAATGGGATTCTCGAGAATATGGCCAGTTTCTGATAGCAAAGCTACAGTGCATGCTTTCAATTCTGACCAAGTACCATGGAGAGTTCTTGTAGAGTGGCTTCAGCTGATGAAATGCTTCTCCATTTTAAGAATTACTCGTGTATGGCGAGAACTGAAAAGTAAACTTTAGTGCAAACTTAGAGGACAAATCTTTCAGAGGACACAATAGAATGGCACAATGAATGACCGGAGTTCTTAAAGAAGATTGAAGCACCTTTTATGCAGTATCATAGATTTTAAGTGTAATGGTAGTTGCTGCATATGTTAAAAGGCTATGGGTGCCAACCAAGTTGAGATATCATAGTTCTTTGATAGTGCCTCTGCAACTTCATTTTGGGTGATGGCGTGCCTAGTCTTACTATTCTCTGTCTATTTCTCTTTTACATATTAAATTATTACTATTAAAAAGCAAGCGAAAAAATACCCCTGAGCCCAGAATGGATAATATTTTAACTTTACACACGATTTTTTTTATAAATTCCAAGCATTACTCAACAATCTTGAGTACCACTGTAGGTTCTTGCAAATTTGAATTTTACCCATTTTACTGAGCCAAAGCTTTACAGCAGACAGTTTAATTTAAAGAGAACCAACATCTTCCTCCTAGGAACGTAATTTACATGTATTTCTTTTTCAACACAACATTTTATCAAGATCAAAAGAGATTATGCATGTATAAATCGATTCAGACTGAGATATTAAAATGGTTATATAAGTAGACCTGTAAATAGGAATTAGTGGAATTCAGATTCTTTACCTGAAATTAGAAGGACCAAGAATGGAAATTGCAAGTCCCTTTCAACTAACCTGGAAACATGTGAATATATCATTATCAGCATGCTGCGTTCAAGTCTTTTACAACAATCAAATGTAATGTAAATAACAAATTTAAACCATCTTCGGTACTCTAGAAGGTTACATCGAAAATTCTATAAATTCCTTAACTGGGAGACTGGTAGTATCATATGGTCAACAACATAGGGAATTCCTCTATCGAGGAAGTGTCCAACAACCACCTAAATTCTCAAACACCCAATTTTTACCCCCAAACAGAATGCACAAATCATGCTCAAAACAATGTGATTAAGACATCCACGGTTGAAGGAAATGAACCAGGGTGGAGAGAACACAGAACACAGAAAAAAAAAAAAGTCTTTATGCGTCTGCAACTGCAACTAATTTTGATTCGTGGATCATGAGATAAAGGCGGAGACAGACTTGCCAGGGGAAGGGGAGAAAGAGATTGGAATGTAGTGATGGTTGTAAAAAAAGATAGGAAAGGATGGAGACCAAGATGATGAGGTACAAGAAGCGGGTAATGATATTCTGAAAACCTTGTCTAAATGACGATCTGACATCATATAACTTCTTAACCTTATGTCCAATCTTCTATCTATAATAATAATAATAATAATAATAAAAAAGACCCAACATATTGGTTGGGTAGTAGCCGTTGATTTCACCGATGCGAACAACGAGGCGTTTAGATGGCTCTGATGAAGTTTAGGTGGGTTCTGTTATATTGAAATGAGCTGGTCCGTTGAAACCCTACTCTAGTTTTCTTCCCTCTCCAACAACTCTAAACACATCAAAAGTTCCTCCCTCTTCAACACTCTAAACACATCAAAAGTATTTTTCTCCTCATAACTTCATATGTTTTGTTCACCAAATTATTTATGATTTTCATACCGTGATAAGAAGTCAACAAGGATTTTACGATTATAATAATGTGAACCCTAATATAGTATATTAATGTTGAAACCCTAATTAATAGGTACATTTTTCTAATGAACTTGATGAAGCAACCTGGGCTCTCCTCAAATATGGTCAGTTCACAGTTAAGTCTTCCTGGAACTTTTGGAGGACACCTGGAACCACATTCGATAATATGACATCGATTTGGCATCCCTCTATTCATTCTAGAATATAGGCTTTTGGTTGAAAGGTTTCGAAACAAGCTCTTACTGTGGACAGTCTTATACAGACATCAATTAACTGTCTCTAATTATAGCTGTAACTACAACCCTAAGATAGAGACTCTAGATCATTTGCTGGTGTAAAGTAAAATTGCTCTGCAAGTGTGGATTTTATTTTTGGAAGGGCATGGCATCAGGGTCATTCCCAATCAGTTTTTCTTGGCAAGGCAGAAAGTATGGTGCAGTGCAGACTCAGGTGGGTTACTACTTACTCCCCACTTTGATAAGATGGGAATTATGGAAAGCACGGTGTAGCAAGATTGCAAGAGGCATGATGAAGCGCCAATCAACATTGATGTCATCATTCAAAAGGTATGCAAATGGTTACAAGATGTAAGTTCTAAACTCAAAATCACCAAATCTTGTGAATTTAGTAAACAACTTTCATTGCAAATTAATACACTAGCCAAAGAAAATGTTAACACTAAGCAGGTTATGGAAATTAAATGGTTAAACCCCAACTCTGGGGTATTTAAGCTAAACACTGATGTGTCTGCAAGAAGCTCTACAGGCCTATGTGGTGCTACTGGGATTATTGGAAACAACCATGGTCATTTGTGTTTGTTTTTTTTTTGCATTGGTCCTGGATCTAACAGGGTAGCTGTACTGTTTGGTCCACTAAATGGATTAAGATACTATAAATTACACAGTTTATACCCTGTGGTGGTTAAAGTTAATTCTTTGGCGACTACCAGCTAGTTCTATACAAAAGGAAGAGTTGCTCAAAGTTTTGCTATTCGGAATGAGATTGTTGAGCATGGGGGAATTTAATGCTAATCTTCCAACTGCATATCTTTAGAAAAGCCAGTAATACTGCAGATGCACTTTGCAAAATGGGGATGCGGGCAGCATACCATGCAATCTTAGATAAGATGGGGTTGTTACTTTAAGAAGATGTTGTATAACATTTCTTGAGGGTAAGGCTTTAGTCCTCCCTTTGTACCTTCGTTAACAATTATTCAATAAAATCACAATTTTTGCTCGGAAAAAAACGGCTGAAATATTAGTAACTCAAAATGTTAAAGCAGTCTAAATACCTGGCCACCAAAGCATGAGCTTCCATGTGATGGATTCCAACAATTGGTAAGTTAAATCTCCCAGCAATTTTCCTAGCTTTGCGTACACCAACTATATGACAATTTCACCAAGAACGTGAGTTTATTGAACTTTCAAATTGACATCCCACCTCAACAATAATGAAATACATAGCAAACTTACCACCTAAACAAAGGCTTAAACCTGGGCCAATTGTGACGGCAACTGCAGAAAGATCAGTCTCGCATAAATTTGCAATTTCAAGTGCCTGTTGAACTACCTACAAGATTTATCACGTTGTTAGCATGTACACGACAATATAAAGAACAGCAATAGAATATTTTTAATGTAATACCTGATCAATTACTTGCGAGTGTGCTTCTTCAGCCATTTTAGGAGCAACACCTCCATATCTTACAAGCAAATCTGCCTTGACATAGTGAAAACATATAGTAGTTAGCTGGTTAACACATTAAATAACACCTCATCAAATACTACCAAAGTCTACCAAATTAAACAACACTTTTCAGTTCCCACTTTTAGAGTTCACATTATTCCCGCAAATACCCATTCAGTATAGGTGCTTATTCTCATCATGCAATACTTCAATTTTACGTTTAAAGTAAGACTGAGAAGTCATCTAATTGGAAAGAAGATCTATCTATTTTATGTTTTCTATTGAGATGAAATGCTCCCATTTCCTCATCTATGCTTATCATTATCTCCCAATCCCAAAACAGGACAGTTTTTTCCCCTCAAATAATGAATTTATCCAATTGTGCATTATGTGCAAACAAAGCGCTTATTCAGAATAGGCAGATTGAATAACAACACCTATGAAAGCTTATTAAAGGTAATGTGTATCAACGAAATTGAAAGCTCTCTACCATAAAATGGAAATTCAAAATACAAGAATTCCGTAAAAACGCTTAAAAGTTAAATTATACCTGAGACGAAACAACTTGGCTTAGAATTTCTCCGTCGCCTCGAACCTGATAAACACCCAATTATCCAATTATCAATCAAAACCCTAAAAAAAATACCCAATTATCAAAATCATATAGTGGAAACTTACAACAGCGGCCGCTGTGTCGTCGCAGCTCGTCTCGATACCGAGAACTACCAAGTTATCTTTCACAGCTGAAATTGAATTTTGGGGTTTTGAAGAATTGGAGATCGAACTCATAGAGAAACAACTCCATTGATGTCGTCGTTGTTGATGTTGTTGTTTCAATTGAGCTCTGAGACTTCTTATTGAGGAGGGAAGTTGAGGTTTGAGAAGGAGATTTAGGCGGGAAAATGTAGAAGAGAACATTGGTATAAAACGGGGCATTTTATTGGCGTTGTTCGTCTCTCTATCATTCTCGCTCAAATCTATTGAGGGGGTCATTCTATCTTTCGCTACCCTCTTTTAGGTATATAACTCAAAATAATCAACCAAATAAAAAATAACCTCTTTAAGAGCATAAGTGTAGCCTACCTAAAGTATATCTATCAAGATGAGTTGGAAATATTTGAAAAAGTAAAAAAAAAAAATCCCCAAAAACTACTCTATGTAAAAAGAAAATATGACGTGTAACAATAAAAAGTTAAAAAAAAAATTTAAAAAGTAGTTTTAACTTTTTCAAACACTTTCTACATATTAATTTTAGTTAAAAAAAAATTTACACGTAATAAAGTTGTCATAGTTGGCTACCCAATTTTTTTTTATTTCTCCTCAACAACGAGGAGAGAGAGTATGGAAACCTAAAATAACTACCCACTTTGGGAAGCTAAAAACATGATATTTAGCATTTTCTCATCTTTATTTTAACTATAGAGAGCCTACACTAGATGCTCTAACAGGTTTCTCTCCATCTTTGACTGATTTTTCTTTCCCTCTCTACGATTTCTTTCCCTCTCCACGATTTTACTCTTTCTTTAATTTTGTCTTCAAACTCCAGCAAAGTACTAGGACCCCGTTTGATATTTTTGTGTTTTCGTCGTCTCTCTTTTATCCTCTTTCTTCATCTCACTTTTTTCTCTTTCTCTCTCTAGTCATATCTCAACTCAAAATTATTATTCTATTTTTCTCTCTTTCTCTCTCTAGACCCTTAGCTTTAGAAGCTCAAGAGTGTTTTTTTTCCACCAACGCTAGGTTCCTAGCGTTTTGTGTTATTGAAATGCAAGGCCAACAACTTTTAATATTATTCATCAACGCTAGGACCCTATCGTTTTGTATGATATAGAAATGCAATGCCAACAATTTCCAATATTACCTATCAACGTTAGGACCCTAGCGTTGGGAAATTTTCTTTTTCTTTTTTTCTTTTTTCAGTTTTTTTGTTATTTTTAATGAACGCTAGGTTTGTAGCGTTAAAAAGTTAACAAATTTGTTTTTAACCAAAAGGCTGACTAAGTAAAGTTTTTGTTGGGGTGCACCTCTTTTAAAGATGGCGACTACAAGCGTAGTGAGATTAGCAAAACAGTTTTGTTGGTGTGCTCCTCTTTTTAAAGCGGAGGACTATTAAGCGTAGTAAGGTATTGCAAAACAGCGTAGTGAAGTTCGAATCACCCGCTATTGAGAGGGAAACCTAAAAGAGCCCAAAATAAATATTGGTCGTTCACCACTAGGCCATACTAGGAGGAAGTATATTCATTTCCAAAAGTACCATAAAGAGGAACCCGATCTTTGTTCAAACTTTAAAAATATATATATACAAAAATAGCGTGTCAATCATCCATTGGTTAAGAGTTGAATAATCCAATGTTCATTTACGATGTGAGTATCCCGAGGACTTTTTGGATTTATTTCAAAATGGTAGTTTTGTCTTTAACAAAAATTGAGTTAGGTTGACCAAATTCAGAGATGGTCGACTGCAGTTGACTGCAGTCAAGCTGCAAATGTGGGGTGTATGTCAAATATTTTCCAAACAATGGGTATAAGTCAAATATATCATAAAACATCAGGGTATACGTCAAATTCACTCGTTTGTTCTCTAATATGGTCTACTTATACTCTTCTGACATACAAAATTTCATAAAAGCACTTTCAAAGAGCTCCGAAGAGGTATTAATAATATTAAGCCATTAATGAATAAAGAAGCTCATGTCTGGTTTTTATTGATTACGATCAATTACGCACGCGCTAGCGCGTGCAAGCGCATTATTTTTTAGATTAAAGTTGAGGTCGAGTGTAATTATTTGATATATTACTTAATTTTGAATGTAAAGATATGTTGTTGGTTTTGTGTTTAAGTATTATCGAGTTTTGTAATGATTGTCTCCATTCTTGTAATATCTTATATTATAAACAAAAAATGGATCTATTTGACAATGGCAGAATAGACCAGTTTATCTCCTAATGGTTGATGCATTTTGATTTTCATGAATTATTTTGGGGGAATGGTATTTGTTATTTTTCACAATGCTTACTCATTTGTTGATACAGAACACAAAAATCTATAACCTTTCTTTTAAAGAACCTGAAGATATATATTTTTTAGTTTGATGTTTCAGTTTGTATAAGAACAAATTAATGGGAAGAAGTTTTGATGGACTTTGCAAGTATTTGTCTTTGTGGACTTTGCTCAAGGATTATATTTTGATTTTCTGTATGTGTTTTGTAATATTCTAATGTATCTCACTGAACTGGTTTAAAAACTCTTGTGTATATAATCTTGTAATCCCTTAGATAGTGTTATTTGCATATATAGAAGGAACTTTATTGTTATTTGTTTTATGGGTACTATATCATCACCATTTTCTTACTAAGTGAAAGGAAAATTAAAATAAAATAAAATTTAATTGATAGAAATCACTACCTCAAAAATAAGTTTTGCTTATAAAGTTACTGGGCATTTGGCACAACATCTTCCAGTTTTTTGGTTGTATCGAAGAAATTCACGGCAGTAGGTTGGCTGCATAAATCATTAAACACTGCAATAACATTATTATTAATTTTGATACATTGAAGAAATAAAATATTTTAAATTGAAAGACATATCAAGGGTCAACCGATATAGAGTTGGTTTATGTATCCGATCCCAATAAGTTTTAAAAGAGTTTTATATGACCTATAGATGCAACAAATCCATAAGAGATCAAAACACAATAGCCGATCACACGGCAAACACACATAGGATAGCCACCTGCATAAGTGTGTGGCAAACAATCCTAACCCAAATGAACAGCGACTCAGTCACACCATTTAAACATAGATGAAATAACAACTTAACCATCACAACATCAAATCACACATGAACAGTGACTAATTAACCAGACACACATCAAAACACATCAGTCTCTAAAAGACTAAAATAGGAATCAAAGACAAAGCCACGAGAATACCACGCAAAAGCACAACTTCCTAAAAGAGAATGAGAACACCACCCAATATGCCTAACAACTAGGAAAAGATGCATTGAAACAACAACTACTAAAGAACACAATATAAACTATAACTATATCACAAACACCTCTCTGTCCAGAGTAACACTCTAAATCAATACTGATTAAATTAGTAAAGGAATTTAGCAAAGAAGGGAAACTCGCCTGATAAAGAACAAACCGCAAGCCAATAATCGATCGGACAATCAACCTCAACACCACAAGTACAACAACCGAACCAACACAATCAAACGCCTACACCACCACATCTTCACAATCTTAAAAATAACCCCAAACACCAAAACCCTAAATCACAAGGGTTTCACCAAATAGAAATTAAATCATAATAAGGAGAAGGATAGGGGAATTACTCACCGAAGGAAGAGCGGCTGAGCTCAGAAAGGAAACGCGACGAATCGGTGAGAAGTGGAAGAAAGGATTAAATTTGGAGAGTGAGTGAGAGAGTGAGTGTTGAATGAGAGAGAGAAAAAAATGAAATGAAATGGGTAATAAAACCTAAAACCAACACCCATTTCGAGGAAGGGAAACAACGACCAAGATCACGAAGAAAAGACCCAATCTGGTCTTCTAAACACGCCTCTGTTCGAGCAAAATACTTTTCTATTTGAACAGAACAAGACAGGTAGAAGTCTATTCGAACAGAATAAAAGTTGTTCGACCAAAATGAAGCAGGTTGAAACAAATTCAAACAGAAAAGGCTTGTTCGAATAAAATAAGGCAGAATGAAACATGTTTGAATAGAGTAAGGTTTGTTCGAATATAAACAAGCAGGAATAAACTTATTCGAACAGGAACAAGTCTGTTCAAATAGAACTGAATAGAAACATCCCAGAACTCCAAAAGCAAAAGATTCTCTCTAATAAAAACTGGAGAAACCTAAAGGAGAAAAAATAACACAGATCCACCCTGGATCGCACACCACACAACAATAAACAACAACAACACCTCCACCAAGCCAACCACAGGCTCCCAAACCACAACACAACCTCCTCCGCCCAACAACCACCAAAACATAAAAAATGAAGAAAGAAGAACTCAAGCCCTGATAAATGCAATAAGATGTAGATGCATGATGAATGGTAATGTATGCATAATCAAGGTGATAGTGATAAAATAAATAATGATGATAATAATAATAATAAATAAATAAATAAAATCTGGGTCATTGCATTCTACCCCCCTAAAAGAAATTCTACCCCGGAATTCTACAAACCTCAACCCGAAAATAGGTGCGGATAACGATCCCTCACATCTGCCTCTAACTCCCAAGAAGCCTCACAAGGATCATGGTGACCCCACTAAACCTTCACGAAAGGAATAACCTTGCTACGCAAAATCTTATCCTCTCGATCCAAAATACATACCGGATGCTCCACATAAGAGGCATCTTTCTGAACCTCTAGGTGCTCCCAATCAATAACATGAGTTGGATCCCGCTCATACTTCCTTAGCATAGAAACATGAAACACATTATGAACTCGATCCATCTGTGGTGGCAATGCCAAATGGTAAGCTAACTCTTTAACTCTGGCAAGAATCTCAAAAGGTCCAATAAATCTCGGAGCCAACCTCCCCTTCTTACTGAAATGCATCACGCCCTTCATAGGAAAAACTATCAGTAAAACGTGATCACCAATCTCAAACTCTAACGGTCTCCTACGAATGTCGGCATAACTCTTCTGTCAATTCAATGTTGTACGTAACCGATCTCTAACAATGGAAATGCTCACCGTGGTCTCACGAACCAAATCTGGCCCCAGTAAACTCTACTCACCAACCTCTGCCCAACTTAGCGGTGATTTGTACCATACAAAGCCTCATAAGGTGCCATTCCAATGCTCGACTGGAAGCTGTTATTATATGCAAACTTTGCCCATGGAAAATGCCCATCCCAATTGGCCTTGAAGTCCAACACACAAGCCCGAAGCATGTCCTCAAGAATTTGGTTAACTCTCTCAGTCTGACCATCAGTCTGTGGGTGAAATGCCGTGCTAAAATCCAGTCTAGCGTCCATTGCTCGTTGAAAACTCCTCCAAAATTTGTCGGTAAACCTAGCATCTCGATCTGACACTATAGACACAGGTACTCCATGCAACCGTACTATCTCATTCACGTACAACCTACTCAACTCCTCAAGAGTCAAAGTCTTACGAACTGGAATAAAATGAACTGACTTGGTCAATCGGTCAACTATTACCTAAATCGAATCATGGTTTCTCTTCGTCCTCGGTAATCCCAAAATGAAATCCATAGTCACATGTTCCCACTTCCACTCCGGAAACTGTAAAGGTTTAAGTTGCCTCACTAGTTTCTAGTGCTCGGCTTTCACCTGCTAACATGTAAGACATTTGGAAAAAAACTCGGCTATCTCTCACTTTATGTTATCCCACCAATAATGCCTCTTCAAGTTCTGGTACATCTTGGTACTGCTTGGATGAATAGTAAACCTAGAGCCGTGAGCCTCATTCAAAATCTCACGCATCAATGTCTCTAAATCTGGCATACATAATCTCCACATGTATCTGATACTACAATCAGAACTAACTGTCCAATCTGGTCTGCTATCATCTGAAACCCAAGACTATAACTTCGCATCCTGCTGTTGAGGTTCCACAATCCGAGAAATCAAAGACGGTTGAACTCTCAAATTAGTAACAAAACCACCAGTGCCTCGTGAAAACAAATTTAGCCCCAAATTTTTTATATCACGAAGTGACAACCATTCACGAATCATAAGATGAGCAAGAAATCCCCTAGGCAAGCGGCTCAAAGCATCAGCCACCACATTTGTCTTCCCTGGGTAATACTGCAAGTCAACATCATAATCTTTCAGAAATTTCATCCATATGTGCTACCTCATATTCAACTCCTTCTGAGAGAAAAGGTATCTCAAACTCTTATGATCTGAATAGAGCTCAAACCTCTCCCCATAAAGATAATGTCGCCAAATCTTTAAAGTAAACACCATAACTACCAACTCAAGATCATGAGTAGGATAGTTCCTCTCGTGTACCTTAAGTTGTCTAGAAGTATAAGCAACAACCTTTCCGACCCTCCTGCATCAATACACAACCAAGTCCGCTGAGTGATGCATCGCAGTAAACCATATATTTCTGCCCGCTGGAAGGAACAATAAGAACTGGAGCAGCAGTCAACCTCTTCTTCAACTCTGCGAATGCCAAATCATACTTGTCATCCCAAACGAATCTAACATCCTTCTGTGTTAATCGAGTCAACAAAGCTACAATCCGAGATAATCCCTTGATGAATCTACGATAATACCCAGCTAAACCCTGAAAACTGCGTATCTCCATAACATTAGACGGCTGAACCCAATCTGTAACGGTCTCAATCTTAGAAGGATCCACTGTGATGCCATCCTTGGATACCACGTGACCTAGAAATTTTCTTCCTTCTGCCAGAAATCATACTTCTCAAACTTAGCAAACAACTCGCTCTCCCTCAAAGTCTGTAAAATAATCTTCAAGTGTCCCTCATTCTCGGCCTCAGTCTTCGAATAAATGAGAATGTCATCCACGAACACAATAACGAACCGGTCTAGATAAGGGCGAAAAACTCTATTCATCAAATCCATAAAAGCTGCAAGAGCATTCGTCAATCCAAAAGGCATAACCTAAAACTCGTAGTGCCCATAACGTGTTCGGAATGTTATCTTAGAAATATCCTCCTTCTTGATCCTCAGCTGATGGTAACCCGATCTGAGATCAATCTTTGAAAAGAACTGCGCTCCCCGAAGCTGATCAAACAAATCCTTGATCCTAGGTAAGGGATACTTATTCTTGATCGTGACTTTGTTCAACTCGCGATAGTCAATACAAAGACGCATAGACCCGTCCTTCTTCTTAGCAAATAATACTTGAGCGCCCCACCGTAAAGTACTCGGCTTGATAAACTTCTGATCCATCAACTCATAAATCAGATCATATAATTCCTTCAGCTCAACTGGTGTCATACGATACGAAGCCTTAGAAATCAGAGTGGTACCAGGTAAAAGATCTATACTAAAATCAATCTCTCTCGCTGGTGGCAAACTGGGTATCTGCTAGAAAACGTCAGAAAAGTCATACACAACTGGAATAGAGCTAACATCGACACCAGAGGACTCTAACTCTAAGAATGCCAACAAGCCGTCCCCTGACCGTGCAGATTTTGAACTAGCAAACATGAATCGCTTCTCCCCAGGAATACTGAAAGTAGTCGACCGTTCAAAATAGTCTAAAGTAACTCGATGCGTCGATAACCAATCCATACCCAGGATAATGCCAAACTCTTGCATCGGTAGTACTAACAAGTCTGCTGAAAGGACGTGACCACAAACAACTATCGGGCAATCCCTACAAATACGTGAGATAAACACTGAGGTATCAAGAGGAGTACCCACAGAAATCTCATCATGCAATAAGAAAGACTAAAAACTAATAAAACAAAGAAATATGTATGATATGAATGAATGCGATGCACCAGAATCAAAAAGAACTCAAGCGTGCGTATAAGAAATATGAATCGTACCTTCCATCATAGGTGGAGCGGCGCGAACACCTCGCCTCCCAACTGTATACACCTTCCCCTGCCCGTGGCCCTGGCCCTGGCCCTGCTGCTGACCTGGATGTTGCTGTCTCTACCCACCCTGAGGGCCTGGAACTATCTGTCTACACCGAGGACCCTGAAACTATCTCTGCTGAAACTGCTGAATCTACTGTGGTTGCGGCTGGTGACTAACGGGACCCTGAAACTGTCACAACGGTTGAGGACCCCGGTCTAGTTTAGGACAAAACTTTTTAGCATGCCCCTTCTCCCCGCAGTTCCAGCAATAACGGGAAGATAGTTGAGGTCCTTCCAAATGTTGTCCTCCCATAACTCTAGCTGGTGCACCATCAGTAACGCCCAACTTCTGCCTCTTCGAGCCTAAGCTCTCATACTGACCCTGAACTACCTTGCCTTATCGGGTCACAGATCCTGTCTCTGCTGGCTCCTCAAGTCCTTGGATTTGCGATCCTCCACATCGTTCTGCTCTATCGCCAAAGCTTTAGACATAACCTCTCTATACGAACTAGCACCTAAAGCAATCAAAAACTTCCTAAAGTACAGATGAAGACCCTTTAAAAAATCTATCTTGCGTTGTTCCTCATCCTGAACAAAAAACGGAACATACCGAGAGAATTTGTTGAATTGCTTATCATACTTAGAAATACTCATATCGCCCTGCTCAAGCGCGTAGAACTCAGAAATGTGGGAGTCTTTGTAACTCTGCAGGAAATACTGCTCGAAGAACTGATCCTGAAAGGATGCCCAAAGTATCGGAGTCTCAACCATAGTCATCTTGGCTATATTCCACCAATGATCTGCCTTAATCTATAAAAGATAAGTCGCAAGTGTCACCCTCTGGTCATCCGGACACTTCATTGTGTTCAAAGTCTTCTCTAAAGACTTGAACCATGTCTCTGCCTCAGATGGAACTAACGTGCCAGAAAACATCGGATGATTATACTTCTGAAGCTGCTCAAGGTAACTGTACTCTCTAGCCACTGGGCTCCTGGCCTACTGGACATAGGCGGTGAAGCACTCCATAAACTGCTTCATCTATGCTGAAAAACTGGGAACAACTGGAATAGGTAAAGTATCAAGCTGCTCTGGAACTACTGGAGTTGGAGGAATACCCTAAGAAATTGAAACAGATCCCAAACTCTCCTGACTGAGCGCTGGTTAATCAGCAAGTGCACCTCTACGAGTTCCCCCAAGGCTACGACCTACCGTGCGACCTCTGCCTCTGCCACCTCTAGCCATATATTCGAACAAAAGATACACCTCGGGAAAGGAGGAAAGACAAGTGAAACTGAAGATATAAATATAATATCTCGAATAATATACAGCGTCAAAAACTAAGATCGTACAAGAAATACTAAAACCAGAATAGAATCTGCAGCAGCAAAACCGGCTCCAAACACAGCTGAAACCCTCAGCAAAACCTATAACTACTCTGCCTCTGAAAAGGGGGAAACAAAGTGAGAGTGAGCAAAACTACGGCTCACTAATAACCCAACAAGCTAAAATATCCTACGAATAAAACTAGTGTAGAGATAAGAGGTAGAGGTGAATGAGATAAGGAATATTAAAGGTATAGTAATATATATAAGAGAAGGATAGAGAAGAGGAAATATGATTTGCAAAGGGGATTATGATATATATGAGATGATATGATGATATGATGAACTATAGTCCTAATGTTGAATGATTTGATGTTTTAAAGTGTGTACACAATTCTATTATAAATTGGTTGATCAACCACTAAGCATGATTACCTTAAAGAGATCCTTAGAGGATACAAGGGTACAATTTTTTGCTCAAGCTCGACCATTCTAAAAGATATTACCACTTGATCAGAGTGTTCCAGGATTCCCAATCCACGGAGCCAACGTCCGAACTTTATTTACATTCCAAGGATTTTTAACCTCATGGAGGATAAGACTGGTACCTGAGGAACTCTCTCATACCATCCCACACTCCCGAATGGGTGAATAGGTATGATAGTACCTGTCGCCAACGACTCACCTACTATTTTAACCCGATATAGGAATATTAACCCAGATGAACAGTGACTCAGTCACACCATCTAAACATAGATGAAATAGCAACTTAACCGTCACAACATCAAACCATGAACACTGACTAATTAACCAGTCACACATCAAAGCACATCAGTCTCTAAAAGACTGAAACTGGAATCAAAGACAAAGCCACGAGACTACCACGCAAAAGTATAACTTCTTAAAAGACAATAAGAACACCACCCAATATGCCTAACAGCTAGGAAAAGATGCACTGAAACAATAACTACTAAAGAATACAATATAGACTATAACTATATCATAAACACCTCTCTGTCTAGAGTAACACTCTAAATCAACACTGATTAAATTAGTAAAGGAATTTAACAAAGAAGGGAAACTTGCCTGATAAAGAACAAACCGTAACCCAACAATCGATCGGACAATCAACCTCAGCACCACATATACAACAACCAAACCAACACAATCAAACACCTGCACCACCACAACTCCACAATCTTAAAAATAACCCCAAATACCAAAACCCTAAACCATAAGGGTTCCACCAAACATAATTCAAATCACAATAAGGGAGGGATAGGGAAATTACTTACCGAAGGAAAAGAGGCTGAGCTTGAAAAGGAAACGCGACGAATCGGCGAGAAGTGGAAAAAAGGATTTAATTTAGAGAATGAGTGAGAGAGTGAGAGTGAGTGTTGAATGAGAGAGAGAAAAATGAAATGAAATGGGTAATAAAACCTAAAACTAGTACCCATCTCGAGGAAAGGAAACAACGGCCAAGATCACGAAGAAAAGACCCAATCTGGTCTTCTAACCACGCCTCTGTTCGAACAAAATATTTTTCTATTCGAACATAACAAGACAGGCAGAAGTCTATTCGAATAGAATAAAAGTAGTTTGAAAAAAATGAAGCAGGTTGAAACATATTCGAACAGAAAAAGGCTTGTTCAAATAAAATGAAGCAGAATGAAACATGTTCAAACAGAGCAAGGTTTGTTCGAATAAAAATGTGCAGGAAGAAACTTATTTGAAGAGGAACAAGTCTATTCGAATAGAACTGAGCAGAAACAGCCCAGAACTCCAAAAACAAAAGATTCTCTCCAACAAAAATTGAGAAACCCAAAGGAGAAAAGCTAACACAGATCCGCCCCAGATCACACACCACACAACAACCAACAATAACAACACCTCCACCAAGCCAACCACAGGCTCCCAAACCACAACATAACCTCCTCCGCCAACAACCACTGAAACCACTGAAACGTAGAAAATGAAGAAAGAAGAACTCAAGCCCCGATAAATGCAATAAGATGCAGATGCATGATGAATGGTAATGTATGCATAATGAAGGTGATAGTGATATAATATATAATGATGATAATAATAAAAAATAAATAATCCGGGTCATTACAATATTAATAATGTCAAGGAAATGATCACTGTAAATGTTGCCACAAATTCTATGAACTGCATATTAACTGCTACATAAGTTTCTTCTTCATGTTTGGCTTACTCTTATTGTTACTAGGTTGAGGGTGAAATTGATAAACTTTTGATAGAAGAAGCTGACTTTTGTCATTGAGCCCGGTGAGATAAAGTTGTGTTGTTATGGATCTTCTATGGGTAATCCTGGACCAGAAGGGTGTGCATCAGTATTTAGAGACCATGATGGTGGGGTTATTGAGGTGTTGTCCATGAATATGGTGATGACTACATCATATAATGTAGAATGTACAACAGTGATAGAATCTTTGATCAAAGATTATCAGCTGAGATACAAAAGAGTTTAAGGAGCATCCCTCTGGAAAATGCTAGGTTCGAATAGGGTTGATTGCGATGTTTCAGTCAGCGTTTAAGGATTCGGAGACTGGAGCTATTAGTAATCGTGGGAGATTGGTTTTTGGGTTTGGTGCTGGTGTTCTTGAGGTGTTGGTTATCGTTACTCCGTTTGAGGCAAGTATGGGATTACAATTGTAGTTTGGATTTTTGATGATTATAATATACCGCATTTTATGTTTTTCTCAGGGTATGATTTTTTTCTTTTGTTAATATGTCATTATAGTTTATTAGGATTTGTTTTTCTGAAATGTGGGATGTTTCAGAAGTTATTCTGATTTATGCACTATGGTATGGCACTGTTAATGAACTTAACTGTGCTAAGAAGTCGTGTGGTTTGGAGAATTGGTAGTTACTGTACAATACCTTGAAATGTATAGAATATGATGACGTTTTTTGTTTGTGAATGGAGTTTAATCAGGTGAAGGTATGAGATGTACAACTATCAAAGTAACTTAATGAACAATGTCCCTGTAAGTCTGTAATGCATTGGAAGGCCTCAATAAATGTAGAAGACAAAATATTTGGTCTTGCAAGAGAAATAGTTTAGGGGAATTAAAGAACAAATCAAGTTAGTCGAGGGTTAAGAGATCCAAGAAATCCACTAAATTCCACGATATTTGTCGGTGTATTAATAATTTTTCATGTTACATACAAAGCTGGTTTTATCATCAAGTTTGCATTAGCTATTTGCATTAGAAAAATGAAAGATTGTAAAAGCCTAACACCATTATACTGAACCCCAGTTACAGTATTCTAAATTGAAACTTCAAGATGAAACAAATAAAGATTACTCCCATGAATTTAAATTTATAAATATTATTACCACTCAAGAACATAAACCAACACCAAAGAGAGTGGGTACAAAAGGTATGCAATGACACACGTCTAGAGAGGGAAATTGGAGCAGAAGCTGGCTAGAGTTCCCACCTCCCATTACAACGCAAATGATAATAGTTACTTCAGCAAAAAAATATCATGTTAATCCGTGCATAAACCAGTGATAAGTGATAAGAGGGCGGTCAGCCCAGGCATGTTGTTCATGAAGACCTCACCATAGATCTGCACCAGAACTTCCATTAAGTAAGCCCATCTCAAAAGGTTTAACAGTTAACAGAAAAAATAAATCATAGATTGGTACGTAAATTTCACAGTTTCATCTAAAGATCCTACATAAATTGCAAATGAAAGGTAGATACAAACCTCAGAAAATGCCAAAGAAGTAATTGGACGCTTCTTATGACCAACGGACTTGATTGTTGATGATGCCTCTCTAAATTTAGTTGCAAGAGGAATTAAAATAAAGGAGATGAAGAAGGGAAGTATTTGCTGCCTTGGAAATTTTTTGAACATAATCTATTAGGGGCTTTACAAGTAAGAATAGAATAGCAGTTCCCATCAGCAATAATGAGATGGACTTAATCCAGGTCCTAAAAGGATTTACGATAGTCTTTTTGCATGAATTTTTTTTATCCCCAACTTATCAGTTTCTTTCCAAGCTTCCTGTATTTTCACTCTAGAAGTTATAACACCAAAATGACAGAGAAGATCTAAAGAAGTCGTAATTGATAAGAGAGGGTATTTACCTGGTAGAAATCATTTAGAGATCTTTTTTATTCAAGCCACTTTGCGAGTCCGTTGACAAATTCATCCTTACTAATCTTTTGGTCACCATCCTATATGCAGTACAAAATGTTTTTTATTTCCAGCATGATATATTCATTTAGTCGCCCTTCCGAATTCTTATTGTCATGGATTGTTATGGATGGCTTGATGTATTAGTTGAAGCTGTCGAAGGCGTGTGAATGCAATAATTGCGTATGACTGATAATGTATTTTTCACATGATAAGAAACTTAGTTCTCAATATAGATAAATAACTATGATTTACATGATGAATAAGATACACTAAAAATTATTAAGAGAAGTTGGTAGTGCCGAATACACATGGACGTATTCACCGTGATTTGGTCATGGGCGACATTTTTGTCGTGGCGAGCCACGGGCATTACTAGTCTAATGATTTCATACAAAGCTGGGGAATAAAGCCTACAATGAGTTATCAAAAAACCTTATCTTATTCAAAGGGTTAAATGGTGGCAAAACTAAAAACAAGAAATGGTGTTGAATGTTGCTCTTTCTGTCATAAGAGAAAAATTAGCTTATATGTACACATTATTAGCTGACTAATGGTTTCCCTGTGGTTGTTTTCAACAACGTAATAGATCATGAAGACAAAAATATAGTGAATTAAGGCCATACTAGTGAGTATATTTTCAAGAAAATCTCCTACAAAAGCTGTAAATCTTGCTTTAAATATTTGTATGATCTGAATAATCACAGCTACATTAAACAGTCAATAAATTTGAAGTGGATCAAATAGAAGAAAAAAAAATAGTGAGTAGCAAGTGCTTTTAAATGTGGATGGATGCTCATCAGAAGAAAGAAAAGCCGTTGGTGGAATTTTTAAGCTTCCCCATGGGTGGCCTTGAATAGAATTTAAGATCAAGATGGTTGGATTGGTGCATTAGAACTCAAAGCAGTATGTAAAGGTCTTAGTATTGCAGAAACAATAGGCTTCAAAAGCTTATTCATAATGTCAGGCTCTACTTATGCAATGGTGATTCTAAACAAGTATAAACCTCCTTGTGTTGGACTTGAAGAGTTTATGGATGCAAAAGAATAATCCATTCAATGGACCTCTATCATCTAGAAGCAGAGGGAAGAGAATAAGCCAGCCAAGCTTACTTCATTACCTCCTCCCTTGAGATCTCAGAAGACAATATGATATTCCCTTGCAATTTTACTTTACCCCTTAGAAATTTGTGTATAGCTGATACAAATAGTGTACTATATTCTAGGATGTAAATTTGGGAGTATGTCAAACCGGCTAACCCCAGCTTCTTCCTCGAAAAAAAGAAAGATATATCGCCCTTACAACATTCAAATAGGTAGCGCAAACTATATAAAAGCAAGAACACAATAATTTACCAAGATAGACAAATCCCAATCTCTCCAAGTTTCTAAAGCTTTAATAAAGTTTCTCAAATTCTAGGTCTCTCTAGAATTAAACTCCCCAAGATAGGCTAACAAAAATAACCTAAGACCCCCTTATAAACATGGGAAGTCATTACATAAAGATGGACTCAAAGTACAGATCACGAGACACACCAACGCCTCCAGAACGAACTTCTAAAACTGACTTAACGAAGTTTGTTCAAACAAACACTCAGTCTATTCAAACAAAGTGGGTTCTGAGGTGTTTTATTCGAACAAACAAGGAGTCTGTTCGAATAAACAAAATCTCGTTCGAACGACTTCTTGTCTCGTTCGAACAACTTTTATTTTATTCTAATAAATAGAAAAGTCTATTCAAACAATCTTGCTCCTGCCTCTTCTGTTCGAACAGACAAATAATCTATTCGAATAGAACTTTGAAAAAACCATTTTTTTTCAAACCGTCTTTGATCCTCGCTCATCCCACGAGCTCCGATGAACTTCCTTGAACAAGATTTAAGTTCATACCATAACAATCTCCCACTTGAAAATGAATCCCGTAATCCATATCCAGATCTTCAAATGAATTGCTCGCACTACCCGAACCTTCAACACCGTGAAGACCCACTTACAAAATTTTACAATCTTCAACAAATCTCCCACTTGAAAGTAACCACATTTGTAATCGTATCAAACTGAACTTTTTACGCTAAAATTTATCGTACCACACAAACTTTCGAAGCCGTACTGTACTTATGCATTTGCAATCAATGATGCAATTAACCATTGTCATCTCGATACTCAAGAGGCTTTAGTATAACACCATAAAACTGTAGTCTTTTCTATGTCACTAATGTACTTCATCATCACAAGTAAACACAACCCTGCAAGCTGAATAAGAAACACTCCATAGTTATGAGCTACAACCGAGTCTTCTTTGAATACATAATATTCATTATCAATGTCTCACAACTCCCACTTCATGAGAAAGCTCTGGTCTCATGTAAATAATGACATACATTGCCAAACAAATAATCAATGAGTTTAGTCATACCTCGATCTACACTCATATCACATTCCATAGCCAAACCAACACGTGTCTCAATCCCGAAGTAACGTCAAATGGTGCGCTACCAAATAATACTCCAACCAGTTTCAATGTGCTATGTCAATAACAACTTCTGTTCCACGTTCTTCCTGTTGTACTATACTATATGCCAAGGATTAGCCAATCTATCAGTCTAGCCCTTTATTGAGATAACCGTTCCCATGACGCTTCAATCTCACCCATGCTAGAACTTGCATACGCAACTTGCATATCATCCATACTCTAAGAGCGAATGATCCATGAGTTCTCAAAAAAAAAAACTCATAACATCAACAACGGTCTCTGTGGTATTTTTAAAAAATCTACCAATGATATAAACATATCCAACATCGAGCCCCATCGTTTCGGTGTATATCTCGAATACGCATATGAAGCTCTCATGTATGAGCCTTCATAATATAACTTCACCCAGTAACTATGTATCCATGTAGTCGACTTACATACCCATCTTCAATAATATCAATCATGAGAGAATTTTTATTCTGTATCAAGAATCACTCAATCCGGAAAAACAAAGCCACCACAAAGCAACTAGCTTCCCAACCGGTGAAAAAAAAGCATATTGACATAAACACCCATTTCTTCTTGAAAGTACTTTACCACAAGTTCAAGCTTGAACCGCTTAAATAAACTTGTTCTCGTTTAACTTGTAAACCAACTTCTGAAGTAAAGAGTTTTACTATCAGTAATAGGATTATATCATATACCCGATATGTCGATTGAGATCCCATCTCATCATCATCCATGACAAGCTCCCATTTGCCTATGACCTCACCTTGTAAAGCCACCTTGTAGTCATCAACAATACCAGCTAGCCACAAACAATATCGGGAGTTATGATAACGGGCCGCAGGTCTCAAAACCTTGGTTTTTCTTTTTATTACAATCGGAGGAGTATACGGTTCTCGTTGGATCTTTTCAACCGATAGTTCCAATACTATCTCTGCAAAGATTTTTACATACTCACATGACCCCGATAAATATACTTTTCCGGTCCACTTATCCATGTCTTCGCAAAAGCTATCATCATTGGATATCACATCAATAAGTTGGATAATTTTCCGATTCTTCGCATCACAAGATAGATCACCAAAATCATCACAAACATATCCAACGAATATGCACAAACTAGACATATAATCTAGTAATGATCTACTATTAGAATAGACAAAAGAAGTATAAATGATTACCTCCTTTTTCATCCAAGTGATCTCTTATAATAGTCCAAGATCCAATGCATACCAAGACTCTATATCAAAGGTCGAAACTACCGAATCCGCCCAAAACTACTTTGATAACTCAATAAAACATTTCATACTTTGCGCCATTTTCGTTATCTCACGAACCATACTTTAAGCCATACCAAACTCTTGTAGTATTATTGGGATCTTCTCAAGCCTTTCAATCCCAATAGATGTTTTATCTATAACAAATTCATCACAACAAAATTGATCACTATCACCGTTAGACCCAAGACGCTTCAATATTGAACCTGCCTTAATCTCAACCTAAGCTTTCCATCTAGCGAAGACGTCAAACCAATCCATTTTATTCTTCAAGAAATATACACCAAGCTCTCGTGTGGAATCACCAATGAAAACAACAAGACCATGAAATCCCCCGTTGGAACTAGCTCTAGTTGGTTCCTATACATCATCGTATAAGTGGTTCGATCCCATATTCCATTTCCTTCTCTTTCTAGGAAACCCAACTTTCTTTTGCTTCACCAAGACAACGTCTTCACAAAAGAACAAATCTTTCGATTTTAACTTGTCAAGTATTCTCTTCGAGAACAATGTTTTCATCCAAATACTCACGTGACCAAGTTTTTCATGCCATGCTCTAGAGTTCACCATCGAAGTAACAACACCAATAATCTTATCATTAGCGTTACACGTCACTAAGAATGCATCTTGTCTTTTGTCCTAAACAAAAATAGTAGTATCCTTCATGAATTTAAAAACATTATCGCCGAAGACCCAAGTCTGATAGTTGGCTCGAAAACATATTTCTATCCATACTAGACACATATCGCATCATTTCTGAATTTAACGAATTATCATTCGTCAATGCAATCCGAACATCTCCATTATTTACTATGTGATAACACTCATCATAGCTAGACATTTCACTTTTACCCGATGTAATTTCTAATGGAGCAACCAAGTCTAACCTTGACTTCTTACAAACACCATAACACAACCACCATGACGTATCCCGAGTACCATGAATCATATTACATGGTTTATCCCGAATATCACAAGTTATTTTACACAAATCATTAGAAATAAGATTGAAGGCACTATCAGAATTTTTACCTTCCCCAGAGAAAGTCACCGAACGTCTCTTTACAGATCTTCTCTTCTTCGTCGATCTATAATTTTCCTTCTTATGACCAACTTTACCGCAATTCCAACAAATATCTTGTTAATTGCAATTCAATGCCTTTATGCGTCTTTTGCTTCCATTCTCCTTATGTGAAACTCTATTTTCTCTGACTTCAACATCCGAGTAATTACTTGATGCTAACAACGAAGCTCTAAGAGGTATTAAGCAAAAATCATCACCAAAGACTTTTACTACGTCGCTGAAAGTAACCCGCTAACGAGAATTTGAAATACACGTAACAAACTTCTAAGAATTTAAATCACTCAAGGTTAATTCAAATACCTTTGACAGCTTGTCCAACATCTCTAACATGGTACTTACTTTAAGCAATTTAGATGAAATAGAACTTTAGAGTGTTGAACGAACTTTACCAAGAACATCTTGATCTAAAACTCCCACTCCAAAAATCCATATCGGTCGGCTTCGTCGAAATCCCTCCTAGAAGAAAATCACAATCCTCTGCATATTGAAAATCTTCTACTAGCATCTTCCAAATCCTAAAGTTCAATCCATTGAATTCATAAAATTTTAATTTCTCCATATCGGCCATCGCTCTAATCACACAAACCCTAACCTTACTCTGACACCAGTATTTAAGAATCAGGGTAGCTAATCCTAATCCCTCGCCCAAGAATGATAAACAGAAATGCCAATAAGAAATTATACGAAAGCAAGAACACAATAATTTACCCAGAGGAAGGAAGTGCTTGCGGATAAAAAACCACTCCCCGAACAATCCACTATGATAAACAAACGGGTTACAATGATCTCTCCAAGCTTCTAAAACTTTAATAGAGTATCTCAAATTCTAGGTCTCTCTAGAATTAAACTCACCAAGATATGCTAACAAAAATAACCTAAGACCCCCTTATAAACATGGGAAGTCATTACATAAAGATGGACTCAAAGTACGAATCACGAGACACGCCAACGCCTCTAGAACAAACTTTTAAAACAGACTTAACGAAGTCTGCTCAAACCGACTCTATTTGAACAAAGTGGGTTTTGAGGTGTTTTGTTCGAACAGACAAGGAGTCTGTTTGAACATAAAAAATCTCGTTCAAGCGAGTTTTTGTCTCGTTCGAACGACTTGCCTTTTATTCGAATAAACAGAAAAGTCTATTCAAAAAATCTTGCTCCTGCCTCTTCTGTTCGAACAGACAAATAGTCTATTCGAACAAAACTTTGAGAAAATCTTTTTTTTGTAAACCGTCTTCGATCCTCACTTGTCCCACGAGCTCCGATGAACTTCCTTGAACAAGATTCGAGTTCATACCATAATAAATTCCAACATTATATCAAACATGAGAGTTGTAAGCCGATGATGAAGAAATCAAATATCAAACTCGAGAAATCAGAAGCAACCAAATGGGAATTGAGTAGGACTGTCAATATGGATTGGATTCTAAACTGCTGAAGTAACATCTGATCCGATTCGAAACATCTATGTTTAAATCTGGATCCCATCCATCCGAATCCAAAATCCGATCCGACCATAATTTTATTTGATGAATTAAAATGTGGATACAAAGGCTTAAGCCCATGAACCTCTACCAATTAACCACAAAGCTGGTTGGGATATTATATATATATATATATTTTTACAAGTACTGAGGCACGCGTTAACGCGCATGCTTGACCATTATGCTCTGTAAATATTTAGGCATTAAATGTGAATAGTATTTGTATTTAATGGAGAAAGGCATTAAGTGACATTTGTGGTTTGGAGAAAATATTTAGGCATTAATTTTAAACCCATTATTTAGGCTGGAATTTATCTTAAATGTAAATAAAAATAATACAGGGCATGTAAGGCAAATCTCAGTTCTTTCTTCACTCTTAATGGTGCATAAAATTATATTTTACGAGAGAGTGATGGAAATAAGAATGGCAGTGCAGTATTGATTTCCAACAAAGCAATATAAGATAAGAAGATAAAAAAAATTATATTATAGACACACACTCAGACTTACAACATGTCTTAGCCTTAACCCAAATTCTAACCAACCCCTTCAATCCTTCCTATCATGAAAATGTTTCAACATCCTCAGTTAAATTATTTATGTCAGGGTAATACAATTTCATGACTACATCTCAAAGCATTGCTATTTTAAAGGGATGGATTTCAGATGCAAATATACTCTCCAAGGGTAATATAGGATGACTTCGGAATGCCCCTTTTATTCAACAAGTTGCTTGGACTCCTCCAACTCTGCCTTATATCAAGCTTAACACGTATGGCACCTCTAAAGGCAACCAAGGCCCTTCTGGTTGTGGGGGTATTTTTAGAGGCACTCTAATGGGGAGTTCTTGGGTGTTGTGGAGTTTCACTCAGTTATCACAATGTTTTCTATGCGGAGCTTATGGCAGTCATTACCTCCCTCGAGCAAGCTAAAGTAGGGTTGTCAATAGACCGGAATGGACTAGGATCTCAGTCGATCCTAGTCTGATCTGTTATGAAAATCCTAAAACCCGGCCCAATCTTAAGTCCATTAGGATCATAGGATTCAAAACTGGATTCAATCTGTTGATGATAACGATGATCCTAACCCGAACCGATCCGGTCCGTTAGTGCTAAAGAGTAGAGTATTTTAGAAACAAAAATAAAGAGTTGACTATTTTAGAGACAAAAATAACATTCTTTGTTATAGATAATTACACTATTATGACCAGTAGTATGTATTTTAACGGATCGGGTTGAGGAATCCTTATCTAATCCGTTACTTTTTAGATCGGACCTTAACAGATTGGGTTTCCTAATGGATCTAAAAAGCCGATCCTAAACCTTTACCAACGGAACGGATCGGACCCACCCACCCCCCCCCCCCCCCCCCCCCCTTTGGCTTGAGTTGGATTCATGGACTGTCACAAGTATGCTCCTCAACAAAAAGACTGAAGTAGCATAAAAATTTAAAAATAGATGGCTTAATTGCTTGCACTACATCGGATCTATCAATTTCAAAGTTTCCCATATCTTCAGGGAAGGCAACACGGTGGCGGATAAGCTTGCCAACATGGCCATTCTTATTGCTCCTACGTTTACTTGGTGGCCTGCAATTGCAATGCCTAGCCTTTTAGATTTTCTTTTTCATGATGTACTCAATTTATCGAGCTTTAGATTTAGATGAGGCACCCCCCTACGAATTGTTAGAGGCGTGCAACAGTATTGATATTATTGCTTCCCTCATTCTTTTAGGTGTGATCCCTATCTTTTTCTCTTTTGTATTTTCTTTTTACTTCAATAAAAATCATTTTACCTTAAATAAAATAAAAATTTGTTAGTATGAGTGATATGCTTTGAGAAACATTTGGCAAGGGGTTTTCAGAAGCTTTGATGTATTAAGTACTCTGTCTCCAGTTAAAAACAAGTTTTACCACCAGAAGGACCGAATATAGTTGAGGATAGAGCTTCGAAGTCCAAGGGAAAGCTAGAAAAAAAAAGGTCAAAAATTAGAAAAACTAAGGCCCAAGACAAAGAAGATCAGTTGGCTAATTAAGGACATGTCAAAAGATTGAGAGATCAAACTCGAAGACCAGCCTTATATGCAACTAAATTTATGTTTTACTAATGCAGGAATGCCCCTTATACGCAAATGCATATTACTTCAATGAATCGTTATTTAATCTAATAGATGATTGGTGCATAGCCATCAAATTGATATACTGAAAAACTGCAAGTCTTCACTTTTTATTTAATCTAATAGATGATTACAAAGTAGAGAGTGAAGTATTTTTCTCTAGCAAATAGAAGGGCATTTTAACTCGATATAAGTGATACAAAAGATGCCTTACTGTTCTTAAAACTACTTCCTACATATCATTATTATTATTCGTCCTATAGAAATATGTACATATGGAGAGAAGTAGGCCTTTTCCATAGAGTATCATTTCAAGGAGTTCTTAATATCAATCACGAATCGATGCTTCACGTCCCTATTTTCAATCTTCTCGAATGCTTCATTTACATTCTGGATTGGAATAACTTCAACCTCAGGGTGGATATTGTTAGAGCATCTCCTAAAGTTGCCTCACTACCTTGATTGAAAATAGCCAAATCCAAGGTAGTGAGACTCAATTTCTTTCAACAGTACCTGACTTGAATTTTAACTTGATTCAAAAAGGCGCATAACACTTGAGCGCCCAATTTAAATTTTTTATTTTTTTTAAATTGGGCGCCTAAATCTTAGGCACCCGATTGATTTAAAAAAAAAACACAATTTGGAGCCTAAGTCTTAGGCGCCTGTTTAAAAACATAGCATGCGCCTAACACTTGGGCGCCCAATCGTGTCTTAAAAATCCAAGACCGAGTCTTGGATTCCAAGGCTGAGTCTTAGATTTTGAGACTCAAAACCAAGGTAGTGAGACACTGTTGGATGGCGAAAATCCTAGGTGGTAGCATGAAATCCAAGGTAGTGAGGCATTTTAGGAGATGCTCTTAGCTACACAGAAATCTAACATTTCCAGCATATCTTTAGTACCACCAGCTACACTTCCAAAAATAGTTGTCGAACCTACGAAAAACCCAATTTTATGGCTATTTTGAAATGTATTACAATTGAAGGTTGTTTTTTTGGAGGAAAAAAAATAGAGGGAAGAAGGTACCTGCCTAAAAGACTCATAGGGTTGAATTTAACCTCGTTGGGAAAACTCACTAAGACTAAAACCCCACTTGGTTTCAAAAGAGCCATTTACTAATCAAATGGGTGATCCCCAGATGCAAACTTTGAAGTGGTGACTTTGAAGCGGCAGACATTGATCCAACTCCAATATGAGGGAAGGTGATATAGAGAGAGGGAAAGAGTATGAATATAACGAATAAAAGGGGTGATATAGAGAAAAGGAAAGAGTAGTGGGGCATCAAAACCATAAAAAATCCTAAGTTAAATCAATCAAAAAGGGTATTCGAATTCGTTAGTTATGAATCATACATACCTCTAATCGATCAGGAAGACCATCGAGTTTATAGAAATCCTCTACGCTTCCTGTGGCATCATCAATTTGTTCACGGGTTGAAGAAGAGGAGACTAATTTGGCTGATTGATTTTAGAAGATTGAGAGGAGGGATTCAAACTGAGGGGAGGGAGTAGTGTTGATTGAGAAGAGGGATTGAGAGGAGAGATCCAAACTAAGGGGAGAGAGTATTGTTGATTGAGAGAAGGGATTCAAACTGAGGAGAGGAGTATTGTTGATTAGAAAAAGACTGAAGTTTGTCATATGATTTGGCTTTAAAGCTTAAAGCTAAGGTTGGTTGAGTGAAAATATATGTTAAATCGGCAGATAATTTGGCAGTTTTGAAGTTTGAACTAATTCTAAAATTACTTATGGATCCAACGGCTGGGACTTATTTTAAAACATAAGAGAGATCCGAGCGGCCTAAATAATCCTCGACTCACGAGAGATGGGTAACGAAGGTCTGAGATCTAAAAATGACTCATGAATTATTCCTTTAGGTGTTTAGATAATTGTTGTAGAACATCTATCTATACTACTAAAGGAAAAGCATTGAAATGAGACCAGATCTCGGTCGTCGATCAGAATCTCCAGCACTAACTTAGGAATATCAAAGGTTATATTTATAACCTTAGGATGAGGAACTATTGGATGTATTCGGCCAAAATCATTGAAAACCTATATTTTTCGCCTGCCTAACTTACCCTTTGTCAATTTATAACTTTTAGTCTAAAATAGGTATACGAATTTGTCATATTTGAATTATTAGAGGGTAGCATTGTATTCCTCATTTTGCCCCTGCAAAAAAATCCTTAGAACTAACTCCTCAAGGGTATTATGGTATTTTCGACATACCAAAGGTCTGACGACTCTCTCTCTCAATCGATTTAGATTTCTAGGTTTTTAAAGGCAATTTGCAATCACTCCCAAATCAAACCGATCTCAATTTCCCCCAAATCCAATTACCTCTCCAACTTCAATCCCCAAAAATTAAGGGTTTTATTGAGAATCAACGATTTGAGAGCCATGGATAAGTTGAAATTAGGGGTTTTGAGTGAGAGATTAAAGAGCAGGGGATCTCAAATGTTGAGTAAAAAATGAAGGAAATCCTCCAATCACCGACTCCAAAATTCAAATTAGTAGAAGAAACAACATTGGATTACTAAGAAGGACCCAATTGGGGTTTGAATTTGAGGCTTTGTGGGATGTTAAACATTGGAAAATTATTGGGCAAGAAGTTGTAGGATTACTTGGGGTTGCATAAGGTGAGATTTCTAGGGGTAGGTTTTGGTTTAATTTGTATGGGGTTTGTTTATTTTGATGTTGCGACGAAGATGAGATTTTGGTCTAGATATTAATGGTGGAGTTTCGATTGAGCTTTCTGACGATGGATATTCTTCGAGGGATTCGAGCAGAGCTCGAAGAGGACCGACGAATTCAGATCACGTTGTGGTTCAGACGCAAAGAGATGATCATCAAGTTAACACTGGTATGGTTTTTGCTCGATTCATGCTTTTGTTGTTGTTGTTGTCTCTTATTCTAACTGTTGGGAAACCGAAGAGGCAAATCACAACGCGGAAACACAATACAATTAACAAGAACTCGAAGAACTAACTCTAACCAAAGAGAATTACATTTCAAAGCAATAAATCACATACACAAGGTTTAAATAGGTGGAAACTCTAAACAGGATCAAAACCACCCCCACCGACAAGCACGTCGAATATATTATCACACTAGGGGTACAAAAAGTTCCAGAGATCACTCAAACCTCACATCTACCCTTAAAGATAATCCCAACAAGAAACCCTAGAAAGAAAACCTAAGAAACCTCTCCAGAGATAAACCCTAGATTTCTCATTTTTCTCCCTCTAACTCTATTCTCCTGTACAGAGGCCTTTAACATATACTCTCTATTTATAGGCTTTCTATTAGGTCATCTCAGAAATACGCATCACGAGATAATCCATCGCTTTGGATCAAATCTCCTTCAAAACGAACTTAGAAACAATCAAACAGAGCCAAAGTCATTCGAACGGGTCATTAGGTCATTCGAACGACAATTAGACAATCCTCTGAAATTTTATCCCAAAGGCTATTTTTGTTCGAACGACCTTAGAAGTCGTTCGAACGACTTCAACGGAAACTTTATCGTTCAAATGACTTTCCCAGTTTTTGAGCCGTATTCCTAACAGTAACATGATCTTGAATTGCTTTGAATCGCTCCCATTGTGATGTTTTTGTGAATCTATGTTTTTTTGTTGCTGTTGTGAGAGAACCTTGTTGTAATTAGGTACTTTTATTTTTCCTAATTCGAATGACATTATCTTGATGATTAAGAATAACACACAGTCTATTTTCGTTCTAGATCGACTAATTTATATAAAAATCGGCCAACTTTGCCTTTTAAAAACTGTTTTCAGCTGTTGGATAACAGTAGAGATGTGTTTGAGATAAATACTATAATGGAGTTATTGTGGTTTTGTTATGGGATTGTTTTCTTTCTTACTTTGGTTCCAACATGATAGATTAATGATAACTCATTCTTGTTGTTGGCGTAATTGGGTTCTTTTTTGCCTTTGATTCCAACATGATCATGGCGAATCAAACCACGAGTTAGCTCTTAAATCTTTGCTCTAATTGGTTTTATTTGCATTTTGTCATCCTAGATAAACTAATTTATAAAAGAATCGCTCAACTTTTTGCTTTTGGAAGCCTATTTGTGTTGGTAGATTTGATGATGTTGTTTAAGGTTGTTTAAATTTTGGAAGCCTCTTATATTTATTAGAAGGCAAGATTCGAATCTAAGTATGATATGTGTATTGTCTTTAGGCAATCAATTAAGTCCAGTTTATCAAATGGTTGTTTATTCATGCAAAAAATTTGCTAGGATCTCCTGTAATGAATGGTTAGTATGTTGATAAACGTGTCGTTATTTTTGTTTAAAGCCTTGATGCTGAAGTGAGGTATGATTCTCTCAGTTTGATTTATTGATTTATGATGCATTTTTAGCTTTGGAGATGAAATAAGGGTTTTGAATTTTTTTTGGTTTCAGTTTTTTTGATTTGACATTAAATTTAATTGATTCCTGATTTCCTTTGTTCGAGATTTGTTGTGGTATGCTCAATCAGATGTATAAAGTACTCATCTTTACGCCTTTTAAGTTAATTAGAAGTCTTGAACAATCACTGGAACTCTTTTTGTGTGTAAAGTACTTTTTCTATTTGCCAATATCCTCGGGCATATGCATCCTCGTAATAGCAAATTGTGGTGATAGCTGCACAAAAACATGATGATCTCTCTTAAAGAAATTCATATGTATATGTTCTCTTATTGCATTCTTATAATCTAATAGTTTTTTGTAATTTTTCAAATTTACTTTCATGGCTGTACAAATTATGGAGATTCAACAACGTCTTATAGGATTTTTGAAGGAACTTTGTATTGAATCATAGGTAAGAGGGAATTTGGAATTTCAATAATCACTCAAACTAACTTCAATTTTCTATTGTTATTAGTTCTTTGAGTTTTTAAAACAAGCCGAAATGGTCCAATATGAGGTTAAGGCATTTATGCCATTTACATTAAAAAGGCTATATTCAAATTATGATCTTTGGGATGTATGGTTTCTCTACTCCGCGGTTAACAATAAAAAGATACCACCAATATTTATCCTAAGAAATTTTCTTCGGATTGTGAATCATTTAGATTAGAGGGTGTCACTCTACTATCCTTTAGGAAATCTTTGACATACAGGTATTGCAACGGCAGAGCGAAAAACCTGAAAGATTCTTATCCTTTGTTGTCTTGCATTAGGTCCATTGAGGTGTACTATTTCTCATATACATCTTTCTTATTTGCTTTTAATTATAATGCTAGATACTATAGGGAAAACAAAAGGATTGAGAAAAGCAGATTAGGGGCTAAGCTTATTCTGGATATCCATATGTAGTTATAGTTTGTAGCTTAATATCGTCGTCTCCTTCCTATATGATTTTAAAATTATTTCGTACCAACATTGTTGCTTACCCTTTCCAGGAGGGTTTGGCAATCGTGGAAAATAGGACTGTAGATATTATTCAAGAAACACGTAAGTTGCATATCAGAAAAAAGGGAATCCCTTTCGTCGTCCAGAATCAGGGCGTTAATGTTTGTAATAATCCACAGCAGCAACAACCCCAAGTGCAAACTGACCAAGAACCCAACTGAAGGCATCTTACGACATAAGGTGGCAATGTGTATCACTAGATCATATAAAGTGAACTGTTAGATTGTTTAGCATGTGTTCATTGGGTTTTTTAGTAGTAACGGGGAGTCATTCACGTAGAAACGCATGCAAAATACCGAATATAGTGGGCTTGATCACCATTTTTTCCTATACTTGTTTTGCTTATCATACACTCATCAGACGTAGTAAAGGTATGAAAATTTTCGCATGTGGCATTGGGTATCTACTAGTCATTGGGTATATTTTATAGTTATCAAATGTATAAAGTAGTACAATACAGGTAATGAATTAATTAACTCAGTCTACTCAGTAGACTATTCTGGGAGCTGATTCACAATGTGTTCTCATTAAATCCGATTAAGCTTTTAGTCATGTTAGTTAGGTATTGATGTGCTCACTGTTTTCCCCAAATTGATATGTCTACCCACTAGAATAATTTGGGAGTTGAATCACAATGGATTCTTATGAAATCCGAGTAACCTAAATCATGTTAGTTAGGTATTGCTTAGGCAAAATTTGAATTGTTGGTTAGTTTGTAGTATAGGTTACTGATCAGTAGTATTACTTCAATTTTTTAGGGTATTCCCTTGATATATTTATGTTTGAATCTAAAACATAATCTCATTATCTCAAAATCATGTTTATGGTTAAATGTATTCCTGCATCAGTAAATTGCATGATTGGTTTTTTTCTTGTTTGAGACAACAGATTGCTATGGCAATGGCAATGGCAATGGCAATGGCTGCTAAATCCAAGCTTCTCCTCCGGGAGCTGAAAACCATAAAAATTGACTTAGCTTTTGCAAAGGATAAATGTGCTCAACTGGAAGAGGAGAATAGAATCCTCCGGGAGAGTTGTGAGAAGGGAGGCAACCCTGAAGACAATGATTTGGTATGTTTTACTCTTATATACAAGCAGGGAGCGTCATAAAATAGACAAGTATTGCATAATGACAAGTGGCATGTTTTTTTTATGTTCTCTATGATGATTTTTTTCAAAAACATAGAAAAGTATGAGTGCTGATATCACATTTCTGAACCTTCAATGTGATATAAACCACCATCTTGATTGGTGACATGGACAGCACCCCCACTTTCATATTCATATCGACCACGTGCATCGTGTTTCTTTTCACATGTTAATGCTTTACAATCAAAGATGAAAAATTCTTCCTGTTTAAATATCCCCCTTTGGTCTTGCCATCTCAGCTGCCACTGGTGGAACCGTCTTCGCAAGACAAGTAAAGTCTGGTTCATGTATCTAATTCATACTACCTTTGCAGAATAACCATTTTTCACCCTTCTAAAAAAATCATTTTTTCACATTGTTAAGGAATAAGGTGGTCCAGTATGTAGCACATCTTGGTCTTATGCCACCGTAGCTGTCACTCATGGAATAGTGTCTTCGGAAAACTGAATTAGATTAAATTCTATAATACCCTCTTTATTCCCTTCCCAAGGATTTCCATTCAGTTTTGTCTTTGCACTATTCAAATTTATGCTTGCAATTTTGACATATTGACAGAAACACGTGCTAAGTGAAAATAAGTATGACATGTCAATATCTTTCTAACTTTATCTTTTTCTGATTTGTTGTTAGATTCTTACATAACATTTTTATATTAGGCAAATACACTTAGATGAATTTATTAATTCTTCTAAGTTTATCTCGAATGTAATAATTTACCCCCTTCCCTCAAAAGTTTATCTCAATCCCACATTCCCTTTCTCTTCTCTTCTCTTGCATCTCTCTCTTCAATCTAAAACTCAACAGAGTAATAATTATTCTCTTTCAATGCTAATTATGGACTTCTCTAAATACAACCATTTATGTAGAACCATCCGACTTTCATGACTGATGTTGGGTTTGCTGCAAAATTTCATTTGTGAGCCGCACAATCGGATTTTGCATTTTAGGAAGAAAAAACACAGGTGTGAGATATGGGATTTAGTGCATGAGATGGAGATGCAAAAGCCAGGCAGTTTTATGGCCAGTGAGAGAAATGACAAACCAATTTTTTTTAATTGAGCTAAATCTTTGTTTTATTGTATTGTATTATTTGCAATTCTAAGTAATGTTCCCAAAAATATTTTTCGTCAATCACTCAAAGAAAGAGAAAAATTAAGGAAGACCATTTACAAGTTAGTTTCTAATTTTGTTTCCTCTAATTAAAATTTGTTTGATAATCTCATCGAATATATCTATACTATTGTATTTGAGGAAGAGAATTCTAATTTTTGTGTGGATTGATTTTACTCAAAACTTGGTAAGGGTTAAGATTAATTCTATTATTTCCAATTTCGTAAAAAGATATTTATCTCTTAATTTTCCAATAAACTATTCCACTTTTTAATACTTACTCTTCCCATGTTGATTTCGTGGTTATTTGTTTTCCAATTGATTCTAAATATTTAATAACTCCAACATGCAAATTATTGTATGATATGTTTTTATTCTTTTCTCCGACTTGAAAATCTTAGGATAATATATATGTAGTATTACATGTTTATGTGCATTACATCCTTTATTTATCTTCTATTTAATGATTGTATTGTGATGATATTGCCCCATGTTGAAATAGTTTCGTCTACTACAAAATTCTTTTCATCTAAGTGTAGCTTTTTGTTATTCTCTATCTAATCTAAACCAAAATCTACTTTTACAGATACAAAAAGGAAGTTTAGAGAAAGTAAGCTGCAAGTCTCTTATAATTGAAGATGAATAGAATTTGCCAATGGAAGTTTAAGAACCCTCGAGTATGTATTTATAAAGGTGCAAAGCTTCTTCAAAGCTTCTTGCCCTTTTTAATAAGCAAAACATGATTTTGACCATTATCCTAAGATTTTAAATAATGCTCTTATCTTGATATGAATACCATAAATTCACAAAATTCATAGCTAATACTCACTCTGACAACTAGAAAAATCTCATATCCAAGATGCCGGGTAGTACTTGGGGTGATAGTAGTTACAAAAATGTCATAGTTTAATTTTATCATGCAAATCTCTGATGAATTAGCCTTTTCCTTTTGGTAGTAGATGATAATCATTGTAGTTTTTTTGTTCTGGTAAACTCTTCCATCATAATGGTTCTCTTCCCTCAATGATGTGGTTCATGAATTCTTTTGTATGACGGTTTTATATGTTGTCATTTCAATTACAATTCAGCCTGAGTAGCTCTTTTCTGGTTGTCAGAATGATGACGATGAGCTACATAGTGCAAAGAGGTTTCTTCAGCACATTTTACTCCTTTCTAATCTTCATGGAATGAGTCTCTAAAAGCTTGAGCTGGGAACGTCATAGAAGGTATTAAGAGTTCAAGCACCTAAACACGAAAGTGGTATCCAAGATCTTGGAGAAGGTAGATATTAGACAAAAACTGAGTAGGAGAATCCAAAATGCTATTGTAGATGCAATGTGTATGGACAGAGAAAATATGGATCTATTAAGGGCTAAGAGAAGGTTTTAGAAATTGTATGAAGAATGCAAGACAGGGACTATTGTATAGTTTTTTAAAATAAATACTGAACTAACATTTGCACCACCTTCATCCTTTTTACTTTTCTTATTTATGGTGTTATTTGCAATATGTGATTCTTAAATTCCTTAACATGAGAATTTTAAGGAGTGAAAGAGGAGTATGAGAAGAACTAATTTATTTCTAGAGGCATTCGTGCTAGCACAGGCTCACAACCTAGTACTTTATATGTTCCATTTGTACAATGTTGTGTAATATTCAGAAAAAATCCAATATAGTTCTAGTGCTTCTCAATATTTTTGCATTATAATCTATTTGAGGATAGGCATGTTAGAGTTATGAGAATTGTTATTATGATATATGTTATGAATGCAACATTTTTCTTATAACAATAGTAATATTTATTTTTTATTTGATTCCAATGCATTTTCATGTTCATGATTGCAGTTAAAGTATAATCAACCTAGAAAAAGTCATTGAACCATATTTGTGACTCCAGAAGGAGATAAGGTTCATCTATATGGATTTGGAGCAAGCTTAGCAGTTTCATTTCAGAAAACGATGGTGGAATTCCAATGACATTGGAATTCAGGATGCGAACACGAAGAAATGTGGTAAGGAAGTTAGTAAGGACAAAACACAAACGATACTTGCCCTATATTTGGATCCCCTCTTATAAGGTGGATGCACTTGGCTCAACTGTTCCCTAGACTGATTGCGTCTGGAAAATTATATTGATGTTTGGAACGATACCCGTTGCCATAACAATTCTATTCGCGTATGAAGATGCCTGAGACTACCAAGTATATCGTTCTTGTAGCTAAGGATGCTAAACAGGTAGGCGCAGATATGTCCAAGGTCTTGCAGGTGGAAATTGAAGCAAAACCAGGAAAGGTTGAGAAGAGTTGTAATTCGTTTGGTTTGTACTCAAAGGAGTTCCTTCACCGTCACGGGATTCACTTGCTTGGTACTTCAAGTACTTTGTTCTTGCTAGATATCACGTTTTATAGTCAAAATTTGTTCCAAAAGAATATCTTTAGTGTTATTGGATGGATTCCTGCTACAAATATTATAAATTCGATAGAAGTATTTAAATCGCAAGAGCACAAACCCTTATCGCTTTATGCAGTATTGTTCCGCGTTATTGGTTTACAGTGGCTTTAATCGATTATATGGGAAGATTTACAATTCAAATGATAGGTTTCTTTTTCATGACAGTGTTTATGCTCGCTCTGGCATTACCTTACAACCACTCAGAAAGAGAATCGAATAGGATTTATTATGATGTATGTTTTAACCTTCTTTGTAAACTTTGGGCCTAATACGACATTTTTCGTACTTGCCAAAATCTTCACAGTCCGACTACATTCTATGTGTCACGGTATATCAGCTGTAGCTGGAAAGGCTAGTGCTGTAATTGGTGCTTTGGGTTCTTGTACGCAGCTCAAACAAAGATAAGACAAAGACAGATGCAGGTTTATCCTGTCGGTGTTGGAGTAAAAAAAATCACTTATCGTTCTTGGTGTAATTAACTTTCTTGGGATGTTGTTTACGCTCTTAGTTTCAGAGTCTAAGGGGGAATTTTTGGAGGAGCTATCTGGTAAAAATATGAAAGAAACTGAAATAACCGAGCTGGAGGAACCACCAGTGGGATACACCAACTGAATTGTTCCTTCTTAAGATGGAAATGTATTTGTGTGACGAGTTTTTAACTACTATATGGTGTTATTCTTCAGTGTGCCTAAATGTATGTTTGTTTGTTTTAATTGCATAGTGAGATAATAAAAGACACTCAGTTCTTTCTTCTTTTTTTCGCAAGTATGGGTCTCTTGATAATTTTTCAGCTATATATTAGAGTTTTTTTTCCTTCTTAATAACATCTCCTTAACAATACGGTATCAATGCTAGAATTCCAGTAAAGCCCGAAACTACCACTTTTTGTCACCTGCCAGACATTTGTTATGTTTAGTATTGTTTTCCTTAGTGGTGCTTGGCAAATTATCGTCTTTATTTTTGTCTTGGGAATCTAAATGAGATTTGATTCTTTGATCATCTGACTTTATAGTTGTACCTTACGGTGAAATGCAAAAAAAAAAAAAAAGGACCCCTGGATCCTTCCCTCTGAATTGTATTAAACTAGAAGAGGTCGTCAAGGGTAAACATTTTGTTAGGATGTAACTCTTTGATTGATAACTGGTTCTGGGACCTGCTAATCCTTTTTTTGACTTACAAAAAAAAAATGTATATGGAAAAAATTGCATGATCAAGGCTGTAAAATAATTTTCTGAGTCAAAACTCAAATGATATTGGCTCTTCACGTACAATTGAGAATATTGGATTAAGAAACAAGACATCCATGCCTTTTTTTGTTGGTAATTCTTATTTATATTTGCCTTTTTTGGGTAAGTAATCCTTAAGTATATTAGATACAAGAAATAGTTGCAAAAATGGTCTTTATACGCTTTTAATAATTTCTAAATCCACAAAGGGGTGATCGAGCTATGCAAGTCATATTGTAGTAGTCTCACATGGGATAAAATCCCTTTTAGAGTAAGATTAATATGTGGCTTTTTTTCACTTTAGCTTAGCACTAAGAGGTTTTGAAAGAAACAAAACCCGCAAGTTTAGATGGGTACAATGTTGTGGTGTGTGAGGCATTACAAATGGTAACCAAACTCATCAGCCATAATCGTTTTGTTATAATCTCCTGAGCCATACTATTATGTTCTAAATCATTGAGGGGCACCTGCTCCATAGCTCCATTCATGTGTGGGTTTATTGTTTCCCCTCCTTTAATAGTGGCAAATCTAATGGTATTTAGAAGCTCAAGCTGCAACGGATACATTACTATAATTTTAAAATACGAAGTCAACACAACAAGGTGACTGAATAATATAGCTTTACAGGCCTTCGAGGAATTCAAATGTACCAACATGATGCTAAATCTATTCGAATTTTAACCTACCAAATTAGTTTCAACTCGGATGGGTAAAATTGTTCATAAACTACTAGATTAAAATAGATTTAGGTCAATAAGATGCCCTTCAAGATTCGATTTTATGAATGACTTTAAAAACTGGGCATCTGGTAGTAATTAATCTTCAGGTTTATAAGAAAATACTTATAGGCCTGAGAAATTGCCGTAAGGGAACGAGTTATTTATTATTCTTATTTTGCGTTGTATATATAAATAACAATGGAATGAGCATGCATCATTGGCTAAAGTTAAATTTTTGTTTATCTTCAATCATTTATATGTGTCTTGATAATTCAATCTCTAATTTACCTTGAATTGAAGTTAATTATTGTTGAACGTACTATCGATCGATGCTTGAAATATCGGCTTTATTCTTAACATTTGGGAGACACATGAAATATTAAACTATTTGAATACATAGGTTAGCATTTTACAAGCGTGTGCTCGATTGCTAGTTAAAATTAAAATAATATTAATACATCTGTATATAACTTCGGATCGGATATTTATCGTATTGATTAGGCACCATCTGAATCCAATCCAAAATTATTTTAAATACTCCTTAATCGAATCAGATCGGATTCGAATTGAAAAAAATATTATCCATATCCTAATTTTGGATTAAATCCAATCCATTGACAGTCCTAGAATTGATAGTAATATATAGAGATTTAGGGGTTGTTTGTTTTTTCACCAAGTCAGACTTAGAGCTCTAAGTGGGAGTTAGTTCAGTGATTTGGACTAACTCATCGCACTAAGAGATGTTTTTTTTTGTTTTTGTTTTTTGCACTAACTCAAGCTCAAGTCAAATTTGTTCTCTTCTCCACTAAAGTCAGATTTGTTCTCTTACTCCACTAAGACCCAATATATCATCTGAGAGGGAGACTCAGATCTGAGTATTATTTTCCTCCTAAAACTGCCCTCCCTACTCTACCAAATTACTACCCCTAGTCCTCTCCTCCCCTGACTCCAAAGAAACTCAACCAAATAAAATAAAAACCTTCGTAACAAACCTTTCTTCCTCCCCGACTCCACCCAAAACCCTCCCCATTGTGCAGAGCTCTCTTTCTCTCTGGATTGTCGTCGCTGCTTCAAACTTCTTTGTAAAAGATATTAATTGGGCTTTGAGATTGATTTAGGGCATCAGTAATTGGGTTTTGAGATTGATGTTTTGAGTTTAGGGCATTAGTAATTGGGTTTTGAGATTGATTATTATTTAAATTGCTTAAAACGAAACCCAATTGCTTCCAATTCCTACTTCGATTTCGATTTACTTCTCAAAACTTTTAAGCTTGGTAAAAAATTGTTATTTGTACTTCTTGATGTGTAATGGTGAAATTTGTTTCTTTGTTGATGATGATGTTTTGAATTTTTGGTGGTGATTTTCTTTTATAGGGGTTGTTTATACCTATTTATAAGAGGTTTTTATACATGTTAAAGAGGTTATATATATACCTGTTTATAGGAGCTATTCTTAGGGATTGTTTAAATCTGATATAGGGTTTGTTTATACATGTTATAGGGGCTTTCTTCCTAAATTATTGTCTCATATGTTATGTATAAATTTAATTAAGTTGAGTACCTATTAAAGCATCGTTTGGACTAGTTGAGTCCTGTTATATAGTGATGTTTAAACATGTGATGGGGGTTGTTTACATAACTATTATAAGCCCTAATAGGGGTTGTTATTTTACTACATATATTTTGGATTGTTATTAATTTTTATAGGGTTGTTTTATTATTTGATATTATTTTCTTGATTATGTATTATTAGGGACAATTAGGGGCGAGCATAGGTCGGTTTTGGTATAAAACCAAAACCGAAACCGACATCACTATAAAAAATAAAATAAAATAAAAATGGAACCGAAAAAATAATCTGGTTTGGTTCGGCTCCTCGGTTTTATCCTATCGTAACTAGTAAAATAGTTGTTTAAGTTTGGCATTTACTTGATGCTATTAAAATTTAATTTTTTCATACAAAAAATATATGAAAAAATCTATAGAATGATCACGGATTGGGATACATTTAGAGTTTTTTCTCTAATAATATACTTTCTCGGTTCGGTTCGGTTCGGTTTATGTCGGTTCCTCTTATGGAGAAACCGAAACCGAAGCCTCAAAAACCGAACTGTTTTGTTCAGTTTGGAACGGTTCGGTTTCTCAGTTTTTTGCTCACCCCTAGGGACAATGAAATGATGAATCAAGTTCAATGGTTATTAGGTATTCTTGTTATTGTTCTTTTGTACATGGAGATAGTGAAACAAAATAGAAGAGTTTGCCAAAACTAGACTTTTGTTCTCACTAGCAAGGCATATGTCCAGGAACTCTTAGAAGGTCCTAGAACTATAATGTATAATATAATAAGGATGGACTTAGCCTCTTCCAGATCTCTAGTTGCCCACTTCAGAGATGTTGGGCTGTTGAGGGATAGTAATCATATATAGATGTTGAGGAGAAACTTGCAATATTCTTACACATCATTGGCATTGAAAGCACACAACATGATAAATAGAGAAATAAACACTAGTTTTCAACATTCTGCTACTGCAACCAGCTAGGTCTTTCATGAATGTCTTGATGGAATGATGAAATTTACAAAAGAGATGATAGTGCCTCCTAACTTTGATGAACCAGCAAGGCTAATTAGATATCATAAAAGACTTGGGGAAGGCAACTGAAGAGGAGTTGAACAACATGCAAGATGCCAATGTTTTCAAACATAAGGAACTGAAAAACCGAAGGAACTGAAACACCAATGGGATTATCTGAAGAAGCAATGGCAAGTTTGCAGAGGATTAATAAACCGGGTTGACCATGAATATGATCCTATATCAGGCAAATTTGAATGGCCTGAAGATATTTAGGAAAATATCATTGCGGTAAGTTAATGTGAAAAATGTCATTACTATTTGATTATATAACAATTTATACACATTTAAACAACTATTTACGTATTTGTCTATCTGTATGTCTTGTGTATTTAAACAACTGAATTTTGAGACTGTGAAGTATAAGACCGCTCCTCTTCAGCATAGAGATTTACTAGAGAAATTGTTTGATAGCCTATCTGCCATTGGGAATTTTGCATGGTCTTCAGGGATGGAAAGTGTACCCTTCACCCAACAGACAGAATATGTTCTTCTACCCGATGTTATGAACATTGACAATACACAATTTCCCCAGTCTGGAGTAGATTACACATGGGAAGGTGATGAGATTCATTTAGATGATGTTCCTATAAGTCCAGTTAGTCAGCCTACTCCTGCTGGTACTCCTCGTACACCTATTTCTCAAGCTGAATCTGCTAAATAAAAGGGGAAAAGATCAGCTGTAATAGCTCAACCATTGGAACCAATGGAGTTGGTCCAATCTTTGATATCTGCGTTCACTTCCCAAGGAGCAAGTTCTACTTCTCCTTGTTTGGCTCAGACCATCTCCAGCACTACCTGGAGCTGGTGCTTAAAACACATAAGCCATAAGGTTCTCTTTGTGTTTGTAAAGCAAATTTATGCGACAAGTAAAGAAGGCCGTGAAGAGGCAATTTATACCGAGGACACCATATATATAGGTAAACCTACCTTTGGAGAGCACGCATGTTATGATCGCGGTTAAGGCATTGTTTGGGTAAAAAAAATCTTAATTTTGCTAAATGCAACTAATTTGAAGAGACCAAGTATTTCATATGATTGTCCCTGTTTTGCAGGCTGCATGAATGCAAGCCGCATTTGGATCACAAACATATAGTTCATCTTTAATACTATGTACAAAATAATAACGGGCTGTGAATCACAAACTCCAATCTCTTGGAAATTTAAGATGCAAAACAAATTACAATGCCTAGGCAATGGCCAAGCATCCTCGTTATATGAAAAGCTTAGGGTACATGACCCATATTGATTTACTCTAAATCAACATGATTCAGATACAATAGGAGACAAGTAAAATGCAAACTGTGCACTGCAAATATTGGAGACAACATAAACGCTAATACAAGAATGAACCACAATATAATGTAATTGTAAACATAACCCCAGGATGCTTAAAGTTATCAGTAAAACTCTTTCTTTTTCATATCCAAAATGTTTACAGGAGTTTCAGACTCGAGAATGTAGGGAGGTTGGACATCAAAGAAGCAGTAATAGATTGCTCTAACGAGCCAACACAACTGTACAACAGAACAGTAAAAGTTCTAGTTAAATCCTTCGCTAACTGCAGCTAAATGTGGAAACACATAAAACCTGTGAATTCTAAGAGGGTCAAGAGGAAACTTTCCCATTAGTCTAAGCATGTACATTGATTCTAACTTTCTAAGCTTCAATCATCAACTGGGAAGTCTTCATCTGAGCCACTACACAGAACGTGCCTAGTGATGTCCATAACATATTGAAACACTTGTCATCCTGTGTTTTCAGAAAATATATTAAAGTCGTGGAAATGAAAAAGCCTCATGAAAAAATAACAATTGAAACCTGTTGTTAGTTCTTTATATGAATATACCTTTCTCTTCTTCTTTAGAGAATCCTCCACAGCAGCAGCTTTTTCTGCACAGGACTTCACCAACTAAGATAGCATATTTTTCTCTTTCTTCCCTGCAAAGCTTACCAAGTTTCAGCATTCAGTCAATGCCAAAAATGACAATAAATTGATAAAATCGAACATAAAGAGAGTTTTGCAGTCACGCTGTTATTCATAGTGAGCAAACAACTTCTCCTTTCCATCTTCAAATTTGGAAAATATATCTGTGTTGTAGAAACATAATAAAGTAAACTTAACCACTACACAAAAGAACTGGTGCTTCAACAATATCAAATAAATATAAACCAATTCAGAGTTTTCACTCCTTGCAAATAACCCTCAGTGTTTCAATTTACTTGTATGAAAAGAGCAACTCATACATGACAACTAGAAGCTACATAAATGTGATGATAACTCCAAGACAGGCTATTGGTATGTGGTTAAGTTGGAAAATAGATGTAAAAAATGGCTAAATGCAGCTATATATATAACGAAGAGTTGGAGCAGAAGAATTCAAAATCCTCGAATCCACGAGAGAAATAAATGCTTTGTTGGTTGAACAAAGGAGAACTATGAGAAACAAAGAGAAATACTTGATTGATTGATGATTGATTGAATTTTACAATATAGAACTTGGCCTTTTATAGGCTTACAATCATTAATCCAATAAAACACCACTAAACAAGAAATTATAGAACTTCTTATATTCCTAATTAAACTCAAATTAAAACCCACTAAAACATTAGTTATTAAAAGTTACCAAACCTTCTAACTTCCAAGTCCCTTGACTTTCCGATAGATTGGGCTTGTATTTGGACTTGGCTCGAATGACCCACATGTATGGGTTGATTGGGTTTTGTCTTGGTAATCTACATCATTCTCCCATTGTTGAAAAGAACTCGGCCTCGAGTTTACTAAAGGCAAAACCTCATGAGTATCTCCATGATAGGGATAGAGATCCGAAACATTGAAAGTGGAAGAAATGTTGTAACCATTGGGTAAATCAATGACATATGCGTTGTCGTTTATCTTCTTAAGAATCTCGCAAGGCCCAATCTTCTTCATCTTCAGCTTATTATAAGTTTCAACCGAAAAACGTTCTTTACGTAAGTGTACCATTACTTTATCCCCAACCTCAAAAGTATGGAATCGAAGATGTTCATCGGCATATGCTTTGTATTTGGCATTGGGAACTTAAATGTTCTTTGTAGTCATCTCGTGGATTTCGGCAACTTGATCAAGAAACTCATTAGCCAAATAACTAACACCCGGAACGTGAGGATGACTTACCAAATCAAGGGTATGCTTAGGAACGGCGGTATAAACAGTCAGAAAAGGAGAGAAACCGGTTGTGCGACTTTTAGAAGAATTATAAGCAAACTCGGCATGAGGAAGACATAAGTTCCATTGTCTTGGTTTTGCACCGGACAGAGCCCGAACTAGATTACCCAATGTGCGATTTACCACTTCCGTTTGGCCGTCGGTTTGTGGATGTGCGGTGCTACTAAACTTCAAAGATGTAGCTAAGCGTCGCCAAAGTGTTTGCCAAAAATAACTCAAAAACTTGGTATCTCTGTCCGAAGTGATAGATTGAGGAACACCGTGAAGACGCACAATTTCCTTGAAAAATAAATTAGCAATGTGTACCGCATCATGCGTCTTCTTACAAGATATAAAGTGTGCCATTTTTGAATAACGATCGACGACTACAAAAACTGAATCAACACCATGTTGGGTTCGAGGAAGACCTAAAACAAAGTCCATAGAAATTTTGGTCCATGGTGATTCCGGGATCGGAAGAGGAGTATAAAGACCCGTATTTTGAGCGTGACCTTTGGCTTGTTGACATATGAAACACTTTCGAGCAAAATCCGCAACATCTTTCTTCAAAGATGGCCAAAAATATCGTTCTTCAACCAAGGCAATTGTTTTATCTCTACCCAAATGGCCACCAAGTCCGCCGCCATGTAACTCCTTGATAGCATATTCGTGCAAGGAACCTTGAGGATACAAAGACGAATGCCATTAAAAAGAAAACCATCATGTAAGACAAAATCAGCCGTACCTCCTTTATTATTGTTGCATGCAACCCACATCTCCGCAAAATCCGGATCATCCGCATATAGCTCCTTGAGATAATCAAAAGCAACGATGGAAGCACGAATGGTAATAAGAAGAGATGCACGACGACTCAAAGCATCGGCGACCTTGTTTTGCTTCCCGGATTTATGTTTGATGAAAAAATTGACTTGTTGAATTTCGGCAATCTAACGAGCATGCATACGATTTGTATTTGTGTTGCTTTGAAGGTACTTGAGTGTTTCATGATCGGTGTACAATATACATTCACGTTGAAGCAAATAATACTTCCAATGTTTAAAAGCTTGAACCACCGAATAAAATTACAATTCATTAGTTTATATTCGGCGAGCATCACATAACTTCTCACTATAATATGCAATGGGTCTCCCTTCTTGAGACAAAACCGCACCAACACCAAGAGCAGATGCATCACAATCTACCTCAAATAGTTTTGTAAAATCGAGAATAGCAAGTACGGGAGCCGTGGAAAGTTTTTCTTTAAGAATCACAAAACTTTCTTCGGCTTCGGGAGACCAAATGAGACGAGGATGTTTCAAACAATCCGTGAGAGGAGAAGCAATAGCTGAAAAATTACGCACAAAACACCGATAAAATGAGGCCAAACCATGGAAAGAACGAACATCAAAGATTGTCTTTGGAGTAGGCCACTCGCGAATAGCCTTGACCTTATCCTCGTCAACATGAATACCATTGGTGGAAATGACAAAACCCAAGAAGATAACAGTAGATTGCATAAATGTGCATTTCTTGAGTTGGATTTGGAGATAGTTTTCGTGGAGAACCTTGAAGACTTGTGATAGATGATTCAGATGATCATTCTCATCCTTGCTATAGATTAAAATATCATCAAAATAAACTCCAACAAACGTTCTCAAAAATGGCTTCAAAACCTCGTTCATTAGCCTCATAAAAGTACTAGGAGCGTTCGACAATCCGAAAGGCATGACGAGCCATTCATATAAGCCCTCTTTAGTCTTAAAGGCCGTTTTTCACTTATCACCAAGTCGAAGTCGAATTTGATGATACCCACTCTTAAGATCAATTTTGGAAAAGACCTTAGAACCCACAGGCATGTCAAGCATATCATCGAGACGAGGAATTGGGAAGCGATACCTTACCGTAATTTTGTTTATTGCTCTACTATCGACACACATACGCCAAGACCCATCTTTTTTTGGAACTAAAAGAGCCGGAACCGCACATGGACTCATGGATGGACGAATAAGACCTTTCATCAATAGATCTTGGACTTGCTCTTGTAAAATAGCATGTTCTTTTGGCACCATACGGTAATGAGGTAAGTTTGGTAAGCTAGCACCCGGAACCAAATCAATATGGTGTTGAATACCCCTCATTGGTGGAAGAGAATTCGGGACGTCCGTGAGAAGGATACTTGAAAACTCTTGCAAAAGTGTTTCAACTTGAGGTGGCACAATAATGGGGTTCGACGCGTCGTCTTTAGCAACAAGGGCAACACAAATTTTTGTATCGCCAATATCGTCTTCAATATCATTAGAAATCAAGAACGTCGTTTTCTCTTTGATGGGAACATTTGAAGATGCCTTAGACGTCATGGGAGTGAAGAGAAATTTGACTCCGACTTTAGAGAAAGAGTATGTATTTACTCGTCCATTATGATCGACATTCAAATCATATAATCATGGCCTACCAAGAAGAATATAACAAGCATCCATAGTAACCACATCGCACAAAACTTCATCGTGATAGTTCCCAATAGAGAAAGGAATTCGACATTGGGAAACAACTTTGAATGCACAATCATCCTTAATCCAATAAATAGGATAAGGATTTGGATAAAGAAGAATTTTTAGTCCAAGTTTCTCAACCGTGGATTGGGAAACGATATTCTCACTAGAACCACCATCAATGATGAACTTGGCAATTTTACCTTGTATCGTGCATTGAGAACGAAAAATGTTCTTCCTTTGTGAATTGTCACCTTATTGGGTAAAAAGAAGTTTGCGCAATATCAAACATTCAGAACCTTCATCACCATCACACCGCTCAACGTCGTCATCATTGAAGGAAGTAATCGCATTGGACTCCGTTGTAGAAAAGGCTAAAAAGGAAGGATCGTCGTTATGCTCATTAGACACAGGGTCATTCTCGTGGTGAGTGAAACCCACTCTAATATTGGCATTGTTTCGAGATGGACAAACATTCAATGTATGACCTTGTTGATGACAACGATAACAAAAGTCTTGTATTGGCCGAGCATATGGGTTGCTTGGATTTTCTAATATAGGTTTAGGTTGGGTAGGACGGGTATTTTGAGGAGGGAAACGATTGGTGGTTGGCAAAAAATTAGTGGTATTTTGGGTAGTGGAACGGTTAAAATTAGTCGATGAAGGAAGGTTGGAAGATGGGGTGTTGGATTGAGGGGATAAAGAGTACCCACGATTTGGTGATCGCCCAAAACTAGAAATTCAATTAGCCTTCTCAAGAAATTGTTCCGCCTTTTAAGTCAATTCAATAGCGTTATCCATTTATGGGATTGTTGACATGGACATCTTGTCTTGAATTTGGAATCGTAAGCCACCAATAAAGCGACTAAGTTGTTATACTTCATTCTCTCGAACCCCATTCCGGGCAGATAAACGATAAAAGTTATCAAGATATTCGGCTACGGAATGAGTACCTTGTTTTAAATTCCGGAGTTGGTCATATAAGACAACTTCATAATTGGAAGGAAGAAAACGACGACGTAAATATTTCTTCATTTGTGCCCAATTACGAATCGGTAACTTACCATCTCTACGACGTGCTTCCACAATGCTATCCCACCAAGCGTTGGCACTACCCGTAAGTTTGTAGGCTACAAGAGATGTTTTCTTCTCATCGGCAATATTCATGTAGTTAAAGAATTTTTCTACCGTAGATAACCAATCGAGAAAATCTTCCACATGAAGCTGACCATTGAAAGCCGGAAGATTAACCTTCATTTTGTACTCAAATTGATGAGGTTGTTGGTTGTTATAAGCATGATGTTGTGTACGAAAGACACCTGGATCGTAAGGGCGACCGTTAACACCATCAACAAGATCCATATCATCCACGGTTAGGTCATACTCAATTCGACGTGACGGAAAAAGATAACTCGGAGGATAATTTGTTTGATTGGTATTTTTTTGTGGACTCTGGTGATAGGGTCATGTTGTTGGTAATGGATAGGTGAAGATGTGAAAGCTTTAAATTGGTGAGTGTTGGAGGGGTCATGATAGGGATATGGTGAAGCTTGAGAGGTGAAAATTGTTTGAGAAGTTGAAGGGATGGTGTTGGGGGTGGGGTAGTATGGACGAGGAATTGCAATTTTAATGAAGAGGGGTCATAGGATACTTGTGTGTTTGGGGTGGGGATGAAAGGGATTGAGGATGATGGAGTGGCACCAACTTGAGTAGTAAGCGCCGCAACGGCGTTACTTAGTTGTTGAATGGAAGCCTCAATTTTCTCCGCAAAACTGGCGAGTTCTTCCTTCGTAACATAGTTTCCAAGACTTCCGTCTTGGGTGCGATCTTCTGATTCAATTCCCGTCATGGTCACAAGTCTACGACCTGCTCTGATACCACTTAACGAAGAGTTGGAGCGGAAGAATTCAAAATCCTCGAATCCACGAGGGAAATAAACGTTTTGTTGGTTGAACAAAGGAGAATTATGAGAAACAAAGAGATACTTGATTGATTGATGATTGAATGAATTTTACAATATAGAACTTAGCCTTTTATAGGCTTACAATCATTATTCCAATTAAACACCACTAAACAAGAAGTTATAGAACTTCTCATATTCTTAATTAAACTCAAATTAAAACCCACTAAAACATTAGTTATTAAAGGTTACCAAACCTTCTAACTTCCAAGTCCCTTGACATTCCGATGGATTGTGCTTGTATTTGGACTTAGCTCGAATGACCCACATGTATGGGTTGATTGGACTTTGTCTTGGTAATCTACATCAATATACTAACTGTGGAACTTTACCTACAATTTATGGAATGTAAGAATATCATTTTCTTTATCACCTATGGTAACTACAGGATTCTAACACTGTATTCTTTATAACTAGAAGTCAATCATTTAGTTGAAGGTACCAGCAAGCTTACATTCAAGAAATCAGATGTAAAAGTAACAAATAATTACATATGCAACTAGGACAGACCATTTACTCTCAGTACTTCTTTATAACTAGAAGTCAATCATTTAGTTGAAGGTACCAGCAAGCTTACATTCAAGAAATCACATGTAAAAGTACCAAATAATTACATATGCAACTAGGACAGACCATTTACTCTCATTACTACCTTTCAAAAAAAATCTATGATTCTTATCCTGTGCATTCACGCCCGTAAATCTCATACTTCAGATAAGACAATAAAATCGATAGAATCTCTACCATTTTAACCTCATAGCTCATATTGTAATACTAGATTTAGTTAATATTTACTGACTTTAACTCTATCAGGCAAAGTTAACGAACCAACCATGTTATAATCATAAGTATTGGAAACATCATAGAAAGCTATACAATTTTGCTTTACAAGTAATCCAACTTCGGAAAAATATCTACAAAACTTGCAAACTCATCTTCACCCGACACCTACATCGGCCCAATCAAAAAACAGGCACAAACCCTCTGGGTGTACGACAACAAAATGGTTAACAGCCCTGTCACCTAAATCTCCGATCTCTACAAGATCTTTGACGAGATCCTCGTCAACACGTCAACAACAGAGGGACCCAAAGATTGATTCTGTTAAAGTCAATATCTCTGTCGAGCAGAAATATTAATGTTTATAATATCGGTGATGGGTTTCCGGTTGAAATTCATCAAGACTAAGGGTTTATGTTCCTGAGATGATTTTGGAGTTTTTTTTTCTTTTCTTTTCTTTTCCGAAAAGGGTTTTTGAGCATCTGCTGAGCAAATTATGATGAAAGGGCAAGGAGGACAATTGGTAGGAGGATTGGGTATGGTAAGAAGTCTATGAATACTTTTTCGGAAGAGTTTGTGATTCAGACCGCTGATAGGAAGCGAAAGTACAAGCAGGTCTTTATGACAAGGAAAACTAGACTGTAGTAACATTCACGGCAGACTTGGCTAAGTTCAATAGGACCTACATTGAAGCTGATGTAGTGGCGGCACTAATGAAAGAAAGGGTGTTAGATAGCGCCGGATGCCTCAGCAAAACTGATGATTCTAAGTTTTCAAACTTTGATTTGATAACTGAACATAACTGAATAAGTTTTCATTGGAAAAAAATTTCTTTCCCCATTGTTTTCTAAATTTTACAGCTAAAAATTAAATTTTCAGGCTAATTGGGATTTGAGTTTTTTCAGATCATAAAACATTTCGAATACAAAAATAAATGTTCGATGAAGCCTGAATTTTAGCTTTCATACTCAATAAAATTATATTCACAGTTATTTATATACACACAGCAATCAATATGCATTTCATTGCAACAAGGTAGACAGAGGTGCTTATCTAGGATATAAAGGTCCTGTTTGCTTAAACTGTACTCTACATCAAATAAATAGTTTATAGGAATTACCTTTGAAGAAGTGCAAATGTGCAATTTTTTCCTTACAGAACTTATCGCAAAGAGTCTAGAACTTGGCAGATTCATCATCCTTCAGAAACCCCTCACACTGTAATCCAAACAATGAATATAATCAACTAACCTTTAAAATCAAGCATTTACCTTATTCATTAATGGCTTATTACTACTAATACCTCTTTGGAGCTCTTTAAAAGTTCTTTTACGAAATTCTGCCTGTAAGAAGGGTACAAGATAGACCGCATTAGAGAACAACACGGAGAACCTTAACGAAAGCCTAAAGAAATTGTTACGCCTTTTTTCGCACCTTTTCCTTCTCAAGCCTTGACTTTGCATCATCAAGCATAGACTTGATATCTGCTGCCACACTGTTACACATTCAGGAAGCATCACCATCAGTTACAAGTCAACAACTCTAACTACACTACCCATAACAAAATCATAAGAAAATGCATTCTAGCTCTGTCATGCCTGGTGATTGCATAGATCCGAAAAACGAAACCGCCAACAATTTGTAGCTTTTACAGGGAAAAAATCCACAAAACTAATGTTGAAATGCAATTTTAGCACTGACCTATTAAGTAACTCAATAAATTTGACAACAAAGCTGAAATTACTGATGAAATTACCTACAAATCAGTAAACATAACTTTCATATGGCAAAAAAACGAAGAAAATCAAGCACTTTTGATTCGTCAAACTAACACCAGAGCATAATAGATAATTTCAGCTAAACGAGAACTTAATTAAGAAAAGGCAACACTCCGAGTAAACACGACTATTCATTGCTTCGAAACCATAAAATCATAGATTTTGTAGATAAACCACTAACCAACGTATATCAAATCAGACTACAGCAGTGTAAAATTATGCATATCACAATAATTTTCACCTATTTGGAGGCCTACAAGCATATAAAGCACGAAAATCTCCATCACAAGTTCCAATCACACTCAAACACCTTAAATTCGCACAAATGTCATCAAAAGAAACATTACCTTTCGATCATCTCCTCATTTTTCTTCTGACCGTTCTTTTGAGCTTTGCCCTTGATCTGCTCTCTCTCTCTCTAGGTTTCTTTCTCGCTCGAACTCTAGTTTCATCTCTCTCATGGGATGGACCACTCAACAATTTGCAAGGTCTGCCTTCTCATCAGGAGGTACTCCTTCGCCTGATGCGTATACAACAATCTCACTGACGTCAACCTTCATGCGAAAACGTACGCAAATACGATAAGAGATTCACCTGCACAAACAAAAAATGTTATCAGAGATTCACGTCCAAGACGGCTTCTTGGCTTTTAACATCCAAAGTCTGTTTATGATGAAAAGTGACATCCACGCTAGGTAAATTTAGTTTTAATTTTATGATTTGATGTTGTTTTAGTTGTAAAACCCTAAGATTGATCGAATTTTTTCTTCTTATTTTTCAGTGATAAAAAACCTCAAACGGATGGTCTAGAGAGCAATTTTTTTGTTTTAGGTTAGAAGGATGTTCTGGAAACTTCAGATATAATATATAGAATGATGAAGAAAGAAGATGATTTCGATGGGGATCCAACTAGGTATCTGTTTTCATCTCTGGTTTTCTTCGACGATGAAGATCGTTTCTTTGAGATCTTTTGTTAAACTCTTTTGTTATCATTGATTTCGGTGATATCAAACAATGGGGAAAGAAATACCTTTGATATCACTGAAATCCATGATAAAATCCATGATAACAAACGAATTTAACCAAAGATCTCAAAGAAACGATCGTCATAATCAAAACGAAGAAAACCAGATATGAAAACAGATACCTAGTGAGATCCCCATCGAAATCCTCTTCTTCCTTCATCATTCTCTCAGATCTGAGAGTTTCCAAAACATCCTTCCAACCTAAATTGCTCTCCAGACGATCCGTTTGAGGCATTCTAAAAACAAGAAAAATTAGATCAATCGATCAATCTTAGTGTTTTACAACTAAAGCAACATCAAATCATGAAATTAAGACTAAATTCACCTCATAGCCGTGGATGTAACTTGTCATCACAAACAGACTTGTGGATGTCAAAAGCCGTCTTGAACGTGAATCTCTGAAAACATTTTTTGTTGTTTGTGCAGTGAATCTCTTATCGTATTTGTGATGGCACGTCTTGCATGGAGGTTGACGAATGTGAGATTGTTGAATACGCATCTGGCGAAGGAGTACCTCCTGATAAGAAGGCAGACCTTTCAAATTGTTGAGTGGTCTAACCCATGAGAGAAATAAAACTAGGGTTCGAGCGAGAAAGAAACCTAGAGAGAGAGTGTCATGAAAACCAGGGTTTTGGAGAGTGGGAGAGACGAAGGGAGTTTTACAATTTTATCATTTTCGCACGTAACCGAATTGTAAGTTTGTGAGAGTTCCTAACTGACTCCAGCGGTAACTCGTAACTCTTAAAACTTAAGCTGTGCTTGGTTCGCTCCAAGGGAATGCATTTTGCAAAGGGGAGCGATTGCACCAAGTTGCGTTGTGGGCACTTGCAATGCGCTGCTCAAACGTTGATTGGTTCGTACCTGCTAATCTTTGAAGATAGAGAAAATAGACGGGGAGTTTTATAAGCAAGGAAATGTTTTTGTAAGTATAAAGAGATTTAAATCTGGTTTATAATTTGGTAGTCGCAAAAATGTGGGTCATCAACCAACTAATTATCCAAATACTCCAAAATCCTACAAAACAAAAATAGAAACTCTCTCTTTCCTAAGAGTAAATCTCTCTCTTAAAATATATTTCTCTTTCTCAAAGTTTAATCGATTGGGTTGTTGTAAAATCATTTCTCCCTAAAATCGACAAAATTATTATTAGTCGATGGATTATTTAAGCCAATAAGACTATATCCCTCAATAGTTAAACAATTTGAAAATTCTACAACGCTACTATCCTTCTTGGAAGGCAAATTTAAATCAGGTAATTCCATATATTGCTTTTACTTTTGGTGAAATTTTAATGAAGTTTTCTATCAAGTTTTAATTAGATTTTTATAGTCTTAATGGTGTGTTTATTCTATGAAGTTTTAATTAGATTTTTATGAAGTCATAATGGTGTTTTAACTAAAGGGACCTAGAAGAAAGATGAATAATCGTTGCGGCGAACCAAACATAACCTTAGGCTGAGAAGATTTACTACAATTTGGTATGCCTCTGATAAAAACACCGAGTTGACACCGACCCTAACATGTTGAATTTTCGCCCTACACCCCTATTTTAAAAACGTAGCTCTAACTTGATATACGAAATTTAATAGTATGTTTTTTTTTCCTAGCTAAGCATTTTGTATTTGATAAATGAAGTGGAAAGTAGTACTAGGATTTGGGAGATGAAACTTTATCATGAGGGATAAATCATGGCATCCCAAATAGATTGGCACCCCATGCTCCCCTTAAATCATGTAAATCAAAATGTACAATTCAAATCTGAAATATTCCTTAAAAGGTATCTCTATATTAGATGAGAATAGCGACCTACCTTGATGACATTCATAATCCCTTCATTGTTGCCTCATCTAGACTGAAATTTGCTTCCCTGAATGTGTGCTATTCTTAAGCTGAAGAATTTGGCTTTGAGCCAATTCCATAGTGAAACCAATCTCCAAGGAACATTATTTGAATTAAACGCATGGACTGCAGCCTTTGAGTCTGTAGATACCCATACTTTAAGGTGTTTTTCTATGACAACCCTTCATAATCCTTCAATTGTAGATGTACATTCAACATAGGAGGATGTAGCGAATGGAAAGTTCATATATATTACTCTTAGTGCCTTGAAATACCACTACACAACCCCCAGAGCCAGTGTCACGGCCCACCTCGGGACGGTTACTACAGTGCCCAGAGCACAGCGAAATATAAGGTCGTGCGGCGTACATGCACGTACGCCCGGCATGCACAAGCCATCTTCACTGGGTGCAGCGGCGCCAGTGAAATAGAGCTACCGATGTTAGAGCGACATCCAAATAATCATGAATACTCATGTGGGGGCGTCGAATATGTATTCGGTATAGATGGCAACGCTGAAGGTTTCCTCAATAATCTCTACAGCGTAATCTCTCATAAATGAGCACGAGGATAGCACACCTGTCCTGTAGCGAATTAGGATAGCTCAATATGCCGAGTTTCAGATATATGATACATTTATCAAGGGGCGACGAGCCTGGACTAGTTACATAGTCCATTTATATGGGGCAGTGCCTCTCAGTTGTCTCGTGGGGCATAGGGACGGCATAGCGGCGCCCTATTAAGCCCTATCTGGAAAGTAGCCCGCATTGTGAGGCAATGTCTCCTAGCCTTCCCTAGGCCAAAGAGAACTCGTGACCATCCCTTGTGGATAGCCATGAGTCGGGGTCCAAGATGACCAAGCCTTAAAGCTTACTTTGTCATAGAAAGGTTTGAACCAAGGTTCCTCATTAATATAGCTACTAAGTAAATAGCTAGTTTCCAAAATGAAACATTAAAAGTGGAGACAAAGCGTAGTGGCACTTCTCGCCCACTTCACCAATTTCGCTTTTAACGAAACTTGGCGTGCAACTATATTAGGATATAGAGAAGATATATTCAAGGTCAGAACTTAAAACGCTCATGTAGATTTGCCCGGCGTTCGGTAGGGCGTCACAGCCAAGGTTGCCTAATGACGATCCATCACAACTTTACTTGGTATCGCTTTTATGCCTCCATAAAATTGTGGAATTTTGTGTTATTTTCTTTGATTCAATGCTTATCCTTAAACAATACGCCGAGGTGTGACGTGCCTAACTGACATGTTGAAACGCATGTATTTGCAAAAAAATAAATATTTTTAGATATCTTCTCCGATAAATCCATACGCAGTTCGACTAGTCTAGACATCATCTACCTAATTTGAACTTCATATCATTAAAAGGGGGACTGCTAGAATCGCTTTTAGTGTGGGTATTGTTGAACCCTGCTGGATATACCCTTAGTGGCGATCCGCAAACAATTGATAGTACCCCGTATAGTATACTGGGCCGAGTTCCCCTCACAATGTAGTTAGGGCATCTGTAGCAGTTGTGTCAGTTTAAAAACACCATATTAACTAGGGTTGTACAAAGAACCGCGAAACCGAACTGAACTGGGCCGAACTGACAATTTTTATGGTTTTTAACAAGGCCGGTTCGGTTTACGGTTCAAAAAGTGAGGAACCGGGCAACCCCGGTTCGGTTATTGGTTACCCACCCCGGTTAACCGGCCAAACCGAACCGGGGTAAACTTAACCTAATTAATAATATTTGTCTTGACTTCTCATGCTGATCTCTCTCAGTTGGTTAAAATTATATCAAAACACCGACTACCGGTAGATCCAAACTTACATCGACCACCGCAGTTATAGACTTCCACCGACCATCGTAATTCCAGACTTCTAGCCACAAGTAATCTCTCTATCTCTTTCTCTCTCAATTACAAAATCAAATATTTGGGGATTCCTAATTTTGGGGATTTCTAATTTGGGTTTTTGATTTTCTGATATACTTTTGGTAGGGATTATTTGATTATCTGATTTGTGTTTCTGATTTTATGATTTGGGAATTAATGATTTGGGTTTTTGATTTGGGGATTATCTGATTTTTTTAGTTGTAACTTTCAGGTGGTGGAGAAAGAAACCGAGGACAGGATTTGTTAGTGTAATAATAGGTGCACACAGTCACAATGTGTTGCACATTACTTAATTCAGACAATTTCTCTCTCTCTCTCCTCCAAGGCAAAGAGAACGATAGATATGAGGTGGCAATGACTACCACCTGAGAGAAGTAAATTAAGTAATGTGTATAGGTCTGGATGTTTATTTTTATTTTTTTCTTATTGCAGGATTTTGGGACATGTACAATCCCGAGGGATATTCTCTTTGGTTCTGTGATTACAAATACAATGAAGAGAACATGGTTTCGTTTGTCACCATGAACAAGGTTGGTGGTTTTCTGCAACGTATGGATTTGGCTCGCAAGTGTGCATTCGGGAATATGTTGATCATCAGTTCTAAGCCACCATTCAAGCTCAAGGGCTTATGGCTTTTTCGTGGTCAGGAGATTCCTTCATTTGTGATGGAAGAATGCTATGACATGGAGCTTTTCGAATGGACAAAGGTCGACTTGTCCAACGAAGCTCAGAAGGAGCGTGTCAATCAGATGATTGAGGATCAATAGCCTTTTGAGGGAGAAGAACTAATGGATGCTAAATGTTTCAAGTGATTCCCTATTGATCTATTTTATGTTAGTAGCAATTTTGTTTCATGTACTGTTACTTTTTCTATTAAGTGTGCCAGAAAGGTCTGATTTGATTTGGGGATTATCTGATTTGGCCTATGGCTGCTGCATGATAGAAGAAGAAACTAGATAGAAGAAAAAACCAGATCCAAAACACACACAAATATAAAAATCGAACCCAAACCGGACCGACCGGTTCGGCTCTTTATGAGGCCGGTTCGATTTCAGTTCGGTGTTCTAAAAAACCGGGGGTGTCCAATTGAGTTCGCGGTTTAGGGTCAAAACCGAATTGAACCGGACCGTGTACAACCCTAATATTAACCCAAATGGTGATTGAACCATTTTTTCATAGCAGTCACTAAGTTTATTTAAATTAAAACAATCATATAATGACACATGGGAAGAAAGATGAGAGCAAAAAAGGAGAGAGAAAAAACAAAAGTGATATTTAAAAAAAAAATCATACATTGCGGGTTGTGAAAAAGTGTAACGTGTTTTAATATGAAGCGTTGAATTTGTCAATTCAATTGGTGCGGTGTATGTATATATATAAAAATATAATATACGAGCACTTAGGCACGCGCTATCGCATATGCTAGACCGTTATGTTCAGTAATTAATTAGGTATTAGTGGTGCATAGAATCAGTAATTAAAGATATGGTTTATAGAGTGCATTTTTGTTGTTTGCAGAATTTGTTGTGTTTGCTACTTGGCCAATGCGATATTAATATGTGGATTTTGATTACGTGGAATATACTCCTATCTACCCGAAGGGCAGCTACATGGGTCCCACAAGTTCATTTAGTTTTTATCTCTTCTTTCTCTCTCCTTTAATGGGGTCTCTGTAACTCCGGTCTTTGTGTCAATCCTCACTCTTACTCTCTACTCTCTCCCTAACATATCACAACATGAAGCAAACCAAAGAACTGGGAATCGTATTGAGACAATTAGCAAATTAAAAAAATTGGCCAAGTAGCAAAAGTAACTCACCTTTTGATTTACTATCTACTACAGCTTAGCACCAACATTTTCTTTCAAATTAAGGAATTAGTTGTATCAAATGGGTTTTCAATGGTGGTTCAACCTTTTATTTTTAGTTTGAATGTTTATTAGTTTTTTAGGAGCTATTAATGAATTAGTTTTTTAGGAGCTGTTAATGAATAAGTTTATGTTTGTTCTTGAGAATTCATCCTAGTTGATATTTGAGAATTGAGACCTTTGGTGGAACTGTGTATAATTTATTTTTTGTTATTTGAGTAATCTTCTCAAGACTATGACAAAAACCAACACAGTAGAAAGAGATGGGACGGAGATGGAGGATGAAGAGATAAAAAGTAAAACACTAAAATGGGATTCATGTAAATTTCCCTTCAAAATCTCGGGCAGATAAGAGAGATGTGACAACTAATCAAAGTCCACATGTCAATATCGCATTGGCCAAGTAACAAACACAACAAATTATGAAAACAACAAAAATGCACTCATAGCTTATACATATGGGAGAGTGATAAAAGTTACAATGGCAGTTTAAGTGGTAACATGGTTTTCTATCTCAGTAAAAGCCTCGTTAAAAGTTGCAAACAACTCAGCGTCTACACAATCATGGAGAGAATAAAAACTCATCAGATCATTGACTCATTGTACAGATGCAAGATTGCAACTAAAACTTGTTGCATAGACACAACATGCAGATTAATAGTAGAAATGAAACAAAAGTTGTTGAACAACCATAACGATTTGAATCCAGGTGGATTTGAACCACCATCCTCTCAAAAAGTTGAGCGCTCTTTCCATTTTAAGCTAATAGATTCATAAAAAAATCATGAGGAAAACAATTACCACTCATATCATGACCTAAAAATTACTAAAACCTACATGATGTAAGAGATAAAAGGGTATTTCAGTAAATTAACTTCAATGCTATCGGCACCGGAAAACCCATTAGTAGTGTTCAATCCTACAGCAAAACCCATAGGCAGCAAGCTATCTTGTATTATTTCTAGAAGCATGGGTACATTAATAGTAAAGTTGATACTAACCTGGATCTCTTCGACGTACATGAATTGCCTTAAGCTCAACATTAACTTTCTATGGACAAACTTCTGCAGTATTAAGAAGGAACAAAATTTACAATAAATCACAAATCAGTTAGTAATAAACTATTATTACCATGAGAGTCCTAGGTTTTGCGTCCTTCAACTATCATGTCCAAAACCAGTTAAGCAAAAATTTATTGGCAGTTGCTAAAAAATCACATTCACTTGCCTTCTCTATAAGAACTCACATTTATAAATTAATAGTTACCAATCATGCAAAGGTTACTTATACATTAAATCAATCAAGTTAGCGCAATAACAAACATGTGTTAGACATGGAATCGAAGACAAGAAAGCAGAAATAAACAAATATATATATAGCAACTACCTTCATATAGAATGAAAAAACATTTAAGACATACCTATGACCAACCATATTACAAAAATATAAAATTACATATTAAGAGTTAACTCCTTCAAATGTTATTTGGTTCAAATTATTTATTTTGAATGAAAATCTCCTAAAAATCACAACAAAATGCAGTTGTTTTACAGTACAGTCTAGTTTTGGGGAACTATGTTGGCTATGTTCATACTTTCCATAATGTAAATCTGGTCGCCAAGAGGTAGTAGTTAGTAAGCAAATGAAAAGTAGAGAATAGGCTATAAGCCTATAAGCTAAATACAAGACATCATGATATACCAACACAATATAATCTTTACTCTACATATATAGTTATAAATGGTTACCTAGAGCTACAGCTTCTCACATATCTCTTGAAATCGTGCCTCTTACTCTTGATCACTCTATTTTTTAAGCTGTTCACATGAAATATATACATATAACAAAATTTTGGAAGGAAAACACTGATAACATAGATGGCATGTGCAATGAAGGGCCAAGAAAACTGAAGTATAGAAGTTATTGATAGATTATAATGGGCTAAGTAGAAATGTAACGAAACTGCATTGATAGATAATGAACTTTTAAAGGCCAGCCGCCTAGCAAGTAGCAGCGAGCCATTGTAATCGAACACTAGGTCACGTAGTATATATATGTCTTCGTCCAAGCATACATAACAAGAAAGAAAGCAATAATGGGAAGTATTACCTCTGCAAAGTAAAACAGGTTACTCTTAGGAAAGTTAAACAGTTGGATAATTTCTAATGACAAAGAGATATGAGTAGAGAAGTTATTGCATGTAGGGTTGGACGCAACAAGGTTGTGAAACTTGGCTCTACCACTAGGTGCCTGCAGCAATACCCAACACCCGTCAGCTACAAATGACAAAGTCTTTATGCATTGCACCAAGGGAAAAAGTATATAAACACATACCATAGAAAGTTATAGTCTGTGAGCAAGACTATACAAGAGAATCCCCAAAGAAAATAACGAATCCCTTCTTCCCTTATGCATCAATGATGGAAGAGATCTAGAACTATTATCATGTTCTTCAGATGAATGGTTCTTAGGAATAATGGAAAGATCAAATAGTTGAAGTACATCGTCCCCAGCATCTTTATACACCTGTGTTTACTCATAATCAAATGTGCTATCACAAGTGAGAACCAGGAATCAAATATCAAAATCAATCTATATAATAAAGACCAAGGCTAGATATTAGTTACATACTGCTATATGTCCAATAAAATTAACCGAGGTCTAACATATTAAGTTGTATTCCTATTCTTTTTTAACTTCATATGAAAATATTTTATAAGTAAAATACATTTACTAATATATAGAATAATATTGTTACTGGTTACAAAACAAAAAAGGGTATCATACTACTTCATGTGATATACCATTATGATTTTATTGTCCAATTTATTTTGGAACATATCCAGCTGATAGATAGTTTAAGTTTTTTAATTTTGATTTATGAGTATCAATGAATATTCTTAAACAAAGTAAGAGTAACCTAAAATAGGATTTTCAATAGATGAGTAATGGACTTGTGCTCTTCCTGCTGCTCACTTAGAATATCTAAGAATGATTTGGACACGTGATCATTATTTTAGAATCGCGTATGTGAGTATAAATCATAGTTTGCAGAAACCCCACCTTTATCTTGTTTACAAAATTGATGGTTTCTTCAATCTCAACAGGCTCCTTTGGCTGAAGCTCATCGTCAAGGGTGATCTTATATCCCTTTGGAAGACGGTATGGAAGCCCAAAATTACGTCCCGATGCCCTTTGAACAAATAGTTTACCCTCGCTATGACATCAACTCTACATGCAACACAAAAGTAATACAAATATCGAAAACGTACTGATCAAATATGTTCTAAGAAATTAAAAATGAAACAATAGACGGTAAAATAATATGAATATTTACCTCTGGGCCTTGAAATCCTTCATGACTCCAAGGAATTCTTCATATCTATCCTATATCCTAAAATATGTCATTTGCAGCTTTTAAGATAGGCTAGGGCATCGGCAGTTGTTAGCTTTGGTGCTGCTATTCTTGGACCTTGAGTTTGTCCATAGCTTCATGCCATAAGAATACATAACAAGATATTAGAAAACCCAACATCCGAATGCCACAAGTAATAAAGTACCTCATGTAAATAATGTATCATATACTGAATGGAGGCAATCAACATTTAAATGGTGTATAGCAGAGATGATACTAGTCTACGTGATACTCAAGAGCATTGACATACCAGAGATGATACTAGTCTACCTTGATTTAAATATAGTTCCGATGGTACTCTTTGCTTTATATCCGTATTGAACATTGTAATCTCCCTTTCCAATAATAAAACTCATAATTACCATAGCGATTATAGGTTTTGAAACAGAAATCCTACCTTACATCCAGCTCCAAACGGAAAACCTAAGTTTCTGTGCTTAATAAAAAACCTTGAGATTTCTGGATAACAATTACAAAGCCTCCAACCAAGTTTCAAGTCTCCTTGTCGCTGTTCGATTACGATATATACCCGGTCCCAAGGGGTATCTATACATCGGCATAAAGGGACTCCTCCGTCCACATTATTATCAGATATGTGAGGCAATCAGAGAATCAGAGATTGATTACTTGAAGCACTGTAGAAATTAAGAACCTAAATATGCATGCTTGAAAGTTTTGTGCCTGGTTCAAGCATTATCATGAACTCTCTCATCTACTTGAATCTACAGTTCTTTATCTTCATCTAATTGCTAGAGCTCAGAAGCATAAAACATGAATTTTAAAAAATTTATTTGTTCCTTATCTGATAAGAGAAAAATCCCCCCATAACTCCGCCTGCCTCAAACCCTCTCATGGTTCGATAACAATAATGTTAATATTGGAATTCTAAGGAATTTTTCCGCAATCAAAACCGCAATGTCTTTAACTATTAAATACATTATGGATCATCTTATCATAGCTAATAAAAACTAATAACTTAACTTAGTAGGTGACCCCTTTTAATTTAACCTCCAAAAGTAGCAATTTATATCGTTTCCGCATATATAGATTGATCGTAATTGTACAAAACAACTACCACGAATTCCAGCAAGGTGATGGCTTCCATAAAAATAAATAGATAATAAAACATAAAAAGAGATAGACTCATGGCTAGTCCCAAGCGGTTATGGCAACAACACTGCTCCCTAAGACCTTCACAACGGAGGAGCTCAATAAATATAGGACCATTGCTAACATAAAATTGTATTAGATATATCAAATGTAAAAGGAAGAATGTTAAAAGGTGGAATCTTGTTTCCACACAAAAATTGCTTATACCTGGGAGATAAAGTAAAGATTAGACACAAGGGCAGACTGTAGAATTATAGGCATGTAGAAGGTGCAAAAGAGCTTGATTGGGTATCAGCCTTGTTGTCCATGTACACTCCTCGACCTCACAGGCAAAACAACACGGAAGCCTTGGAAGTAGATAACTATGAGGAAGAGACTGGCAAGTAAATTTGTCACATTTGGAAGGCTTTGTTGGTAGAATGTCTCACAAAGAGCATAAACCCTGTCAGGCCTAGTAATAAGATGGAACAAAGCAATAACACCGCCTTCACACTCAGCTCCCCTTTCTCTGCTGATAGTTGTGGAGCTAAATGCTTTCCAGATAATGTTCTCACTACAAAGAATAAAACAATTTATGTACTATTTTCCAAAAACACATATTAAAGACTATATAGAAAACACAGCCAAAATTACCAGATGATGGTTGCTATGAATAGAGAAAATTTGGATCCAAGACCATACCTTTTCTGTAGAAGCTCATCTAAGCATATCACATTGATACCAACAAAGCAGAGTTGAAGAATGATAAGGATGGAGTTTTCGACTCACCTATAGCAATCAGGATTCCTAAATGCTTTTGGGCACCATTTCTAACAAGAAGAAAACGTGAAACAGAGACATCAATACACTACCACGCAAGCTGAGAAGGCTAACGAAGGATTCCTTCACAATAAACGTACATTTAACATAACAACAACTTTCATTCTAAATGTCATGTCATCTTGAAATTATAAATGTAAAATGCATATACTATAGCAAACTTTAACAATAGATATAATACATACCCGAATTCGAGAAGGAAGCAGATCGATATAATGTTGATGAAGTGTTTGATGTGTAATTCTGCACCAAACTTTGACAGATTAAAGTAAAGAGAGTTCGAGATTGAGACCTCAGATCTGTTTATGTTGAGCAAAGAGGAATATGGAAAAACAATTGGGAGAGAGAAGATTGAGAGCAGGAATTTTGCTTTCTGATTTGGCATTTTAGATGAAAATTCTGAAGCATTGATCACTGACAGAATTTTTAGCCTATTTCGGCATATCATTTATCATTTTATGAGTGTTAAGAAAGTCAGAAATTTGTTTTAGAATCCCTAGGATGAGACTTAATTTTAATGCCTAGGATAGATATGAACAATCCAATTAATCATGAGATTTGGGAAACGAACGGCTTGGATTGCAAGATGGCTGATGAGTTATTCCTTTAAGTATATAGATATAGATAGTTGATGCTCAACAAGTTTATTTGGTGAATGTTACCCCTTTACGATCTAAGGCTTTATTCGAACTCGAATTCAAACTATTCCAAGCCCTCCAAATAGAGAGTACTGGAAATCCTCCTTATCATTGATAGTGCATGTTAATCCAGTGGTAGGAAAGGTCTAGATGGGCTGCATGCATGATCATCAGAACTTTGGTTTTTCAAAGTCCAATTTAAGCATACAAGTTTATCTTGGAGAAATAAAAACATAAAGAAGGCTCTCTTTCATTTCAAGTGCAGTAATAATGTCAACTATATTATGGCTTTCAAGTTTCCATCATTCTCACCTATATAAACCAATAGGGTGGAATATGAAGGTCAAGTAGAGAAAGAGAGAGAGAGAAGGAAGAAAATGGGAAGAGATGATCCCAAATTGTCTGGTCAAGATATTCGATGGGGTGGATATGAAGGCCTTATTATCTGATGTTCCTCTTGTGTGCAAGTCATGGTACAAAGCCTCACTCGATCCCTACCGTTGGAGAAATTTAAATTTCAGAGAAAATGATAACTTAACTAATGATCTTTTCTTTGACTATGTGCATGATTACTCATGTAATTCTAGAACTATTAACTCTTTGTCCCTCACTTGCATGATCGAGTTTGAGGTCAATCAGTCGTGGATGTGCTAAGCAAGTAGCTCTTCTGCGGGGTATCACGTTAAAGGACTTAACTTGTATTGCAGAAGGATAAGTATGAATGAAACCAGCCTCGGCACTTTGTATATCTTTTGCATATCTACATTTTTATAAATCTATTGTACAATTGACAATTTCTTGTTATTAGCAGTTGCCCAGATTTGAGGTATTTGTCTGTAGTGTTACCATGCGAACTTAACGAACCATTTAAGAAAATATTTTGCAAATGAAAACATTTAGAGTTCTTAATTTTGGTTTATCAGGCCTTCTATTCCCTAACTGAAATTCTCGTTGAAGTTTCTACTCATTGTAAGAAATTTGTGGGACTTCAGTTGGATGGTAAAATTAGGATTGACATGGATGAAGCATCAGCTGTGGTCTCCAATCTGCTAGAGATCAAATGCGTAAGATTAATGCGCTCAACTGTACCACGTGAGTGTTAAAGCTTATCTTACAGAGATGCAAAAAACTTGAAGTCTTAGATACTACTGATTGTCTCGGCTTTAATGATGATGAAGAGTTAACCAGTCTGGGTTCTCATATCAAGTACTTCAAGCTCCAGAATTGTGTGCAATTGGACGATGGCAATGACTACGATAGTGACGATGACTATTATCAGAATCCATGGGACTCTTATAGCAGGGACTCTTAGGGATATCAAGATGACATCTATCAAGATTGGGTGATGACTTGTATTGAAGGTTTTTATTATTAAATTGTTGTTACACCTCCAGGGATCTATTTAAGAATCATTTTGCTGTAATTATAATATTCTTTTATAGTTTTTGTGGAAATGCTGCAATCCATGGGACTCTTATAGTTTTTGTGGAAATGCTGCTATGTCAAAGAACCACCTTGATGGAAGTCATCAAGTTTTCAAGAAACAAGTACTGTTAAGAGATTAATTTGTTCACTTTTTTTACTTCATATTTTCATCTATTAGCTTAATTTATTTATTTTAATTTCTGCATCTTAGCTTTGCATTTGTATTCGAATTCGTTAGTTATGAATCATACATACCTCTAATCGATAAGGAATACCATCGAGTTTATAGAAATCTTTTACACTTCCTGTGGCATCATCGATTTGTCCACGGGTTGAAGAAGAGGAGAACTAATTCGATAGATTGATTTCAGAAGATTGTGATGAGAGATTCGAACTAAGGGGAGGGAGTAGTGTTAATTGGGAGGAGGAATTCAAACTGAGTAGAGGGAATATTGTTGGTTAAGAAAGAATGAAGTTTGCCATATGATTTGGCTTTAAAACTTAAAACTAATATTGTTTGACTGAAAATATATGCTAAATCGGCAAATAATTTGGCAGTTTTGAAGTTTGAACTATTCTGAAATTTATTGTGGGATCTGCTGGGACTTAATTTTAAAGCATAAGAGAAATCCGAGCGGCCTAAATAATCCTCGACTCACGAAAGATGAGTAACGAAGGGCTGAGATCTAAAAATGGCTGATGATTTAATCCTTTAGGTGTATAAATATAAATAGATATATATAAAAAATTAAGTCTTAAAAAATTAAGGTAAAACGTTAATTGATTTGGTGTTGCGCCATCTCAATTAGTGTAGAAATTTTGGTGCATCCCCAGCCTACTAAAGACCAATTTTCTCAGATTTTAAGCCTACTTGGCTACAGGAATTAATGTACCATCCAGTGCTCCTACAGCTCCTCTGAAAACTCTTTCCGTAAGTTTTTTATGATGTCTAATTGGTCTTGGTGGTTCATCAAAGTTAGTAGGCACTATCATCTCTTTTGAAAATGTCATCATTGCATCAAGACATTCATAAAAGACTTTACTGGTTGTAGCAGCAGAATGTTGAAATATGGTGTTTACAGCTCTATTTCTCATGTTGTGTGCAATGATGTGTAAGAATATTGCAAGCTTCTCCTCGACATCTATATGCTTACTATCCCTCAATAGCCCAGTATCTTTGAAGTGAGCAACTAAAGATCTGAAAGATGTTGGGTCCATCCTCATCATATTATACATTACAGTTCTAGAACCTTCTAAAGTTCCTGGACATATGCATTGCCAGTGAGAGCAGAAGTACATAGTCTTTGGCGGACCCTCCTATTTTGTTTCACTATCTCGTTGTACAAAATAATAATAACAAGAATACATAATACCCATTGAACCTGATTCATTGTCCCTAACAATACATAATCATGAAAATAGTATCAAATAATCAATAAAATAGTATAATGGACATATGCAAGAAAAGGTATATACAACATCTATCCATTATCTGAGAATAAGAAAGTTGTTAAAAACATTTGCAATTGATGGATATATAATGGTATAGATGCTTTTATACCAAGGGAGAGATATAACAGATGGTATAGATAATGGACATATACAAGAAAATGTATAGATACAACAGGTGGTATAGACAATGGACAGATAATGGACATATAATGGACAAAACATAACAGATGGATACACAATCCATATATTGCAATCCATAACATAACAGTTGTGATATACAAATGGATATACAATCCATAACATAACAGCCCTTTACTCCCTATATTGCATAACTGCATAACAGATGGATACAATCCATAACAGTTCTGCAGATGGATATACAACTTTTTCTCTCTCAAACAACATAATTCACCCATAAATCTAAACTAAACAAAATAATTTTTACAAATCTAAACCAAAACCCAACAAACCAAAACCCTTAATCAAACCATACCAGATTTTACAAATCTAAACAGCTTCTGCTAATTTGTTAGATGAAATTAGCAATTGCATATAGTGGAAGAAAAAAAGGAAAATTAGCATAAGGATTGATAAATTCTAACCATTAAATCATCACATGATAAGGTAATATATTTATTTTATTTTAAGCAAAACTAGAAGATATATTAGGCCCTAGTGGGCAAACAAGAAACAACAGAGTTTACAAGGTTCGAAGCCCCAGCAGGCTAAAAAATAGACAGTGCGGGGGAGTGAACTCCCAAAACGGCTAAAGCATGAGCCTCAAAATTAAAACATCGACTAAAATACTGAAATCTGAAATCCTCAAAATGGCCCACAATAGCCAGCATCTTTGGAAATAGGGTGAGGGCTCCCCAAGAAAGGTCTGTTGATCTCGTCTTAAAAGCGCTGATTAGACGCCTGCAATCTGTGAGAGCCATCACTCTCTCCATGCTCCTACCAAGCGCGGCCTCCATACCTCTGATCACTGCAATAGCCTCTACTCTCTTCAGAATCTGTTGCCCTGGATGAGTCAAAACCTGCACCAACACAAAAGAAGTTGTGAGTTTTAAGGACGAAACCCGAGCCCCCTAGAGAGTCTCTCTTCGGCCAGGCCCCATCCACTAAGATAAAGTGCCACCCGACTCCGATCTTAGGGGGCGGAAAAGTGGCAATGTGCATGCCCAAAGAAATTGTGTTATAACTCAGAGAGATAAAATAGCTTTTGGCCCTATTCACAGAAGCCACAGGGTTAGGCTTTACATTATTATAGAGCATATCATTTCTACTTAGCCAAATAACGGAACGGAGCTAATTCTTCCCCATGTGGAAGGATCAGGCTCGGCCGTTCCTTGTCTAGCCAGAGTGGAAATGATGTCGCAAAGGGAGTCCATATAAGGCCATAAATCATAATTAAAAGAGGGGTCAAAAGCATACCAGAAGTCTTTAACATTCTTACAAAAGAAAGGCGCATGCATTGTAGATTCTTCTTCGTCACCACATATGGGGAAAATAGTATCAGTGTTAGAATCGTCATGCCAAAGATTCCGTTTGGTAGGGATACCATCTTGGACGGCTTTCCAGAGAAAAAACTGGATTCTAAAAGGAACCTTTATACTCTAGAGAAATTTCCAGTGGGAGGCATTACCGCTACCCGAGCCGTTAGCAGGGTCATTCTCCTTGCCTGTCGAGAGAGAGTACTTGTAGGCAAATTTGACCGTGAGGATACCTGAGCGGGATAAACAGAATATAGTTTTCCACTTCCGGGTGGAACAGGGAGCGAATGAGAGTTTCCTTCCAAACGTGCCGGGAGAAGTAAATGAGATCCGCCACTTTACTTATCGTTCTATGGGCAGGCGCGGGACCTTGAGGGCGACCAAATCTAATGCCCGAAATCCAAGGTTCTAACCAGAAATCGATGTTTTCCCCATCGCCAATGTGCCAAATGAGCTTCATCCAGATTCTATTTTTGGCGTCAATAATCCCTTTCCAAATCCAGGAGTCTGCGGGCTTCAGGGGGGAAATCATAGGGGAATCTTTAGGGGAGTAGTGCTTCTTCAGGTTATGAGCCCACATTTTGTCCGGCTCTTTGATGACACGCCATAAGAGCTTTGTGAGCAGAGCTTTGTTGTGAGGAAGGGAGGACCTGATACCCAGCCCTCCGTTCTCCTTGGGGCGATATATTTTCTTCCAGCTAATAAAGTGGGTCTTGTTATTTCCAGAACAAATTGGTGCCCCACATGAAATAAACATTTATGAAATCAAGCTTTCTGCAAATCTTAATAGGGAAGGGGAAGACGGACATATGGAATGAGGGGATTGCTGAGTTAACAGCTTTAATGAGAGTGATCTGACCCACTTTAGAGAGGTTATTTGCTTTCCAACCTTCGATCCTGCTCGAGACCCGAGCAATAATCTCTTGAAAGTTTAAAAATTTCTTACGGTCGAAACTGAGAGGAGCTCCAATGTATTTATCTCCTCTCGTATCTCGTTTGATATGGAGGATGCGCTGAATAAGACTATGGTACCGATGATAACCATTCTTGCTGAAAAAAATACAAGATTTTTCCAGGTTAATCTCTTAGCCAGAGACGCTTTTGAAAGAATCCAGGGCATCTTTAAGAGTAGTTGCTTCCTTCAAATTTGCCTTGCAGATGAAATAGTCATCAGCAAAAAGAAGGTGGAAAACCGGAGTGCTTCCTCTAGCAATTTTAATGCCATAGAGAGCTCATTTATGCTTCGCTTGGAGGATAAGCCGAGAGAGGACCTCGGTACAAATGAGGAAAAAGAAAGGGGAGAGGGGGTCACCTTGTTTGAGGCCCCTACCAGGTTTGAGGAAACCATAAGAGAAACCGCTAAGATTTAAAGAGAACGCAGTGGTGGAAATACATTGATATATTCATTTGCACCATTTCTCATAGAAACCCATGACTTTCATAGTGTCGCCGAGGAAGCCCCATTCAACCCTGTTGAAAGCTTTGCTGATCGAGTTTAACTGTCATGTTCCCAGATGCTCCTTTCTTCTTTGTGAGGGATTTGAGGATCTTTTGATCCATAATAATGTTGTCAAAATTTTGGCGACCAGGGACAAAGGCATTCTGGTTAGGGGAGATGAGCTTGTGAAGGAGGGGCTTGAGCCTGTCAGCCAGAATTTTGGAAATGATTTTGAATTTGACATTACACAAGCTAATAGGTCTAAAGTGGTCAGGACTCGTAGGGCTCTTCTTCTTAGGGATAAGTGTAATGTTTGTGTGATTAAATTTACCGAGCAAGTGATCAGTCTAAAAGAAAGCAAGAATGGCTTGGAAGAGGTCACGTTTGATAGTGTCCCCGGATTTCTGGTAAAAGAGGGGTGTGAAGCCATCAGGGCCCAGGGATTTGCGAGGGTTCATAGAGAAGAAAGCTTATTTGACTTCGTCCAAGGTAGGCACCTTAGTTAGGGTGTTATTGTCATCATTTGTAAGGAGCCGTTCCATGATATTTAGGTCCTCAATCTTCAAAGCAGGGGAAGAGGAGGTGAAAATATTTTAGTAAAACGTCAGGATCACATCGCCAATATCCTTTCTGTCGTGGGCCCAAGTGCCATCCGCCTTGCAAATATTCTGGATCGTGTTCAAATGATGACGGCAACTGGTTGACATGTGGAAGAACTTAGTGTTGCGATCGCATTCCTTAAGCCAGAGCTCTTTAAATTTATTTTTCCACAGGGACTCCTCTTGAGAGAGGAGTTTCAACAAAGTTTGGGCATTCAGCTCATCTTCGGCAGCCTGCGCGGTGGGGGGATTTTTCTGAAGCTGACAGATCTCACCCCGAAGCTTCTGGATCTTTCCAGGGGTGTGGTTGAAGACTTCTTTGTTCCAGGTCTTCAACTCGGACTTGGTATGCCGCAACTTCTTACAAAATCGGAGAGGACGAGAAACCATTTGTGTCACCCTCCAAGCTTTGGTAATGATCGACTGGTAATCTTCGTGATCGGTCCAAATGGACAGGAATTGGAATTGTTTTGGGAGGTGGTGGGAGATGGGAACATTATTGAGAAGGATAGGGCCGTGATCCGATCCAATAATAGGCAGGTTCAGAATAGAGGCCTCAGGAAAATTAGTTCTCCACGGACCAGAGGCAAGGGTACGGTCAAGTCTGAGCTTAGTCAAATCCATCCCTTTCCTTTTATTCGACCAGGTGAACGGGACTCCGGAAAAACTCAGGTCAACCATCGTCGAGTTGAACATGAACTCCTCCAGAGGGTTAGGGATGGTACAATCAAATGGAATTCTACCCATTTTTTCCTCCCTAAAGATAATACTGTTAAGGTCTTCTATGATAAGCCAGGGGATATAGATCTGGTTGGCCATCTAGGAAATAGTTTGCCAGTATGAGTGGCAATTCCTTGCTTCAGGGGGGTCCTATGTGAAGGAGCATATCCATTGGACCGGCGGGGAATCCGGCGATGGGTTGAGCCCCGAAGAGGAAATCAGAGCATTGATACCCCTCTCAGAGGAGGCTAGAATGGTGATGTCGATGTCTTTATTCCATGCCATCCAAAGGCCACACCCGTGACTAGCAGAAGCCGCCACCATATAGGAATGATCAAAGCTCAATCTATCAAAATTCTTAAATGAGTCATTGTCGGAAGTTTTGGTCTCCACCAAGAAAATAACATCAGGGATATGTTTTTTTTGGATATTAAGGAGCTCTCTCAGGGTGGAGGGCTTGCCGCTCCCCCTGCAGTTCCAGGAGAAAAATCATTTGTCACCAAGGGCCGGTGTCGGGCCCGTTTCCAAAAAAAAGAGTGTCATGATGGAATGAGATGTATTGGTGGTGGGAGACAACTTAATCGAGGCACATGCAAAATGCATCCAGGTCCTGAAGGGAACTCTCATATTACACAAGTAAATGGTGTTCTTGAAGGCTGTCATAGCTTTTGGGTGCGGTGAGAGAACAAGGGATCGGGCAGAGGCACAAAAGGAACGTTTAGTAGCGTCAAACCCCCTCCTGTCCCCTGAGGCCAATTTGAGGAATCGAGCCGACTTGCTTCCCTTGAGCTTAAGGGAGGCCCTGACTGTGGAAATCCACCTATGCAGACCGGTGCGGGAGGATACCTCCCTCCGACATCTATTCTTGCCAGGACCAGGTGTCAGTCGGATAAGGCAATAGATGAAAAATCACAATTCAAATCCAAGAAAAGGGCTTATTGTACCTCTCAATTTCTTTCCAACTACAGTTTTCCTTTCCAATTGCAGTTTCTTTCAAACTACAATTGCAGTTTCTTTCTAATTGTAGTTCTAGAGAGTGAGAGAGAGTGATCGAGGAGTGGAGGAACTCGGAGGAGTGGAGGAGCTGGGAGGAGCCTAATGTTATCAAAGAGCAGGAAGGGCTTGAGGAGTTACTGGTTCTAGAGAGAGAGAGTGATCGAGGAATGGAGGAGCTGGGAGCAGCCTCCAATGTGATCGAGGAGCAGGGAGGGCTTGAGGAGTTACTGGTTCTAGAGAGAGAGAGAGAGTGATCGAGGAGTGGAGGAGCTGTGGGAGAAGTGTTTTTTTTTTCTTCGTAATTTTGATTTGTTTTGAAGGTAATTTAGGCACAAATTTTACACTCAGTCTCAGATCAACTGGCTTATTGGATCTGAGTGGAGAGAGTCTCAGCCAAATGTTTTAACTGAGTCTGAGTGCAGTCAGTCGAAAAAACAAACGACACTAAGTGACTTCACTTAGACCAAATCACTGACTGGACTCAGTCAGTCGAAAAAACAGACACACCTTAGTCAGCCTACTGAGGAAAGAGAGAAAACAACAATAAAATGCCGCGTTTATTGCCAACGTTCTCTTTGACATTTTCCCGCCTAAATATCCTTCTCAAGCCCCAATTCAGAACTCTCAGAACCCAATTGCAACAACAACGCCATCAATTGAGTTGGTCCTCAATGGGTTCCATCTCCAATTCTTTAAAACCTCAACTTGCAATTTCAGCTGTGAAAGATAATTTAGTTGTTTTCGCCATCGGGACGATTTGCAACGACACAGCGACCGCTGGTATAAGTTCTTACTACATCATTTAGCTAATTGGGTATTTTTGAATTTTTAGGGTTTTGATTGTTTTGCTGTGGTATTTATTAGGTTCAAGGTGACGAAGAAATTCGAAGTCAAGTTGTTTCGTCTCAGGTATCAATTTACATGTTTTCATACATTGGGCGTTTCTAATTTTGAAATTCTAGTGTGTTAGTTTTGATTTAATGTTCTTATGTTTATATATTGTTATTAATAAGCGCATAGTTTAAAGATATCCTCAATTGGATAAATTTGATTCGGACATAATGATAATCAAAGACGAGGAATAGGGAACATTAATTTTTCGTGTCTAGACCAGACAACAACAGAGCACTAGAAATAGTAAATTTAAACGCTAACTGAACAACACGACATGTTGGGGCGAGTTTAGTAACCTACTGGTGACCACGGACCAAGTGGCTAACTTTAAGTAGCTAATCCTGTAGAAAACATAAAATAGGAACATCTCCATTCAAATTAGCAAGAGACAAGTTAAACGGACTATACTAAAAATATTAAAAGAAAACTTGCAGGAACAAATGTCAAACTACAAAAATAGGCATTGCAAAGCTGTTTAATTTTTTTATTATTATTATTATTATTATTTTGTGTCCAGAAGTTTGTCGGGTTCATCATATTTCACCATTGATTAACTTTGCAAGTATGTAATGATTATCCATGTAATGCAATGACTGTTTGTCAACTTTCAAATTATTTCAATATGTCATCCAACTGAGACTCGCGATACTAACTCTATTCATTTGAGTAATATAGCTTTCACTTACTAGTTATGTACCTGTGTCTATAATTGATTTGACGGTGAGTGTTTAATAGACCAAAACTGGTTTGCTTAATGATATTTATACATCTTAAATGCAGGTAACAAGCTAACTACTATATGTTTTCACTATGTCAAGGTAGATTACTTGTAAGATATGGAGGTGTTGCTCCTAAAATGGCTGAAGAAGCACACTCACACGTAATTGATCAGGTATTACATTACAAATATTCTATTGCATTTCCTAACTAGAATTCAAGTCAAATACCTGGCCACTAAAGCATGACACATTGTTAGAAGGGCATGATGAAGTTCAAATTCGATCATGTAGGAGTTTATGCTAGTATGAACTTAAACCATTCAACTGGTAATTAAGATATATTTTAGGTGAATTGAGGATTTAGAGTGTTTAAACATTTGAGTTGCTAACAATTTAGCATTTTTTTTCCAGCCAGAAATTGTGATTTTATTTAGTAATTGAAAATGAATGTACAAAGGGAGGACTAAAGCCTTTCCCTTAAGAAATATAAAACAAAATCATCTTCTTTAAGTAGAAATCTCCATCTTATCTGAGATGAGTGTTGCCGTTGCATTTTTAGATAAATCGGTAATTCTCAAAATTGCATATAATGCAGTAATTTATTTTGCAAAGTGCCTCTGCAGTATTATTGGCTTCTATAAAGATATGCAGTACGCAGATTAGCATTAAATTCCCCATGCCCAGCAATCTCATTCCTAAGAGCAGAAAACTTTCAGCTACTCTTCCTTTTTCTTATAGAACCAGCTGGCAATCACCAAAGAATCAAGTTCAACCACCACGTGGTATAGATTGTTTAATTTTTAGAATCTTTATCCATATGTAGACCAAACAATTCAGCTTCCATGTTGGATCCAGGACCAGTGCAGCAGAAAAAATAAAATGCAAGTCACCATGGTGGCTTCTAATTACCCCACCAGCGCCACATAGGCGTGTAGAGATTCTTGCAGACCCGTCGGTGTTTAGCCTAAATACCCCAGAGTTGGATTTTACCATCTAATGGCTTTACCCTTAGTTTTGACATTTGCCTTGGCTAGTCTCAGAATTTGCAATGAAAGTTGTTCACTAAAATCACAAGATTTGGTGACTTTGAGTCTAGAACTTACATATTGTAATCATTTGCATGCCTTTTGAATGATGGCATGAATGTTGATAGGCACTCTAATATGTCTCGGATAGGAGGCTTCCCCAATGATTGTTCTTTTTTATGGGTTTACATACCCCCGATGTAGGCAAGTAACCCATAGATCACAGCTAAGCATAAACGCACTTCACCGATTTTTAACATTGAAGCGAGCTGTAGGTTTGGAGAAGGAACTCACCTGCAAAGGGTCAGAGGGTTCAGATTCTAAAGCGGGTTTCGAATGAAGAAGAATGGCAGATTGTGCCTTCTTCGTTTTGTCAACATTCATCTTGCCTTGAACAACAACATGTCGTCTAACAGTTTGCAGCATTGATAGGCAACCTAAACTAAAATAAAATAAAATACTTTTTAAATATACTAGATATCTTCTAGTATATTCTATAGAAAGACCCGGGAATTGTGGGAGACATCCTGTTTATATCACACTCCATTATTCCGGGCGACGTCCCATTTTTATCAAACTCCATTGTACCTCTGAGTGACTACACATTAATCTATGTAATTCCCACCCTGTGAGAGAGGGGAGTAACCCAATTATGAAACCAATCTGAGTAGAATTTTTAGCTGCACTACCATACACGGCGTCTTGCTGAGAAAGACTGGTAGGGAATGACCCTAAGCCTTTTCTTCTACCTTCAACTAAACAATTGAATTGTAGTTTGTAATAAAATGAAGTGTGTTTGAAATTCATAGAAACCTTGTACGATGGTAGAAAATGTCATTCCATAAAACTTTTTATTTTTTATTTTTGAGAAAGAAGCTAGGATTTGGCAGACCTCCACCTGCGTTAGATAAGACTATCAAGTGCCAAATGTCATTCCATAAAACAGTTTGTAAAGAACCACTTTTACAAGACAAATGTTTTACATTTTATATTTTTGCAACCCACACACACCAATAGCAAGTCGTTAATGTAGCTTCTAGCTGTATTAGTTGCACTCTAAATCTTGGTATAAGCAAATTGAAGTGTTGAGTGTCATTCAAAAGGATTAGATTCTCGTAATTGGTCTGTATGAAGCACCAATCACTCACTGCGTACTTTTTTTGAGCTTTTTACATTATATTACCGTAATTTCATACATAATTTTTTTTTCTCTATTCTGTCAAATACTCATTGTCAGTTTTGCAGTCACAGTGACTACTTGATAAAAGTTGGAATGCTTTTCAGGGAAGAGAGAGAAGGGTATAGTATCTGGATTACTGAAAGCTGGTGAACTAGAAGTTTCTGCTGCAGAGGAGCATCTAAAGATGAAGGTAACAATCTTTTACAAAGTTAACAACAGCGGTCAGGAGAAGAACAAGGAGATGATTGAAAGGTAATATTCCATGTTTTGATGAATTTTTACACATTGAGTGTGATTGGAACCTTGAATGGATAATCTCGACGTTTAATACATATATGTATCAGATTAGGTGTATAGTTTCACATTGTTGTAGTCTGATTTGATCCGAATTTTTACTTCGTTTGGTTAGTGTTTATCTAGAAAATGTATGATTCGACGAGTTATGGTTTCGAATCAATGAATTGTAATGCGTATGGTTAGCGTTTCTCTAGAATGCATAGAAATCATGGAATTTATGGTTCCACATTTATAAATGATAGCGTATACTCGTGTTGCTGCCTTCAATGAATTTAGTTCTTCTTTGGCTGAAATCTTAATCTATTATACTCCCGCATTAGTTTGATAAATCAAAACTGCTTGAGTTCTCTCCACTTTTTGCAATTCTTATAGTTGTTTTATACTGATTTCTAGGTCTTTACTCAATGAAGTCGGTAAGTCGGATATTTCTCTGAAGAAGGATGAACCTTCCAGATTCCAGGCAGTCTTTGACAAGCTTTACAAGAAGAAATTAACGGATATGGATGCATTTAATGGTAACTTCTATAAACTTTATACTTCTCTGATGTAGAGTTATAGCAAATATCACGTCTCTATATCTGATGTAGCACATCCCTAGATAGGGCGTGCCCCACAGTAGTTGGTCACTATCTTTTTAGTTCTATAAAGAGAGGCTCTCTTTACTTTCTCTAGTAGTTAGTTTTGCTTAAAGAAAAGTTCTAATAAAATAAAATTAGGATTCCTCAAGAACTTAATTCCCCCCCCCCCCAATTGATTAAACTAGTGTTCTTCGTGATTATTAGGCTTCCGCGTAATCAGTTTACACTAAAGTGGTATCAGAGCGACCTTTCAATCCTTCGATTTGACAAGCTGAATGTTGCATACGAGTTTCTCCTAGAACTTGTGAGCGCTCAATCCGAGTTGTTCCAAACAATCCTACAAATTTACCGAGATGAAGACGGTTTGGTCTACCCATTCACCTTACGCCGTCTAGGAGTTCTCCGGCGTCCCTAGCGTTACGGATCGACGCGAACCACGTTACAGCCACGACGGTTCGAAATCCAAGTAAATTACCGGCGTTGTACAGTTTGATTGACCCCCCCCCCACAAAGTTCAAATCGACTGTCAAAGAAGGCGCAATCCTGACTACCGGAGAGGAGGTTGAAACCCCCAAATCAGTTTCGCCTGCCGTAAAGCAGTTCATGAAGGAGACAAACTGTACGTGGGTTCCCTTCGACCCACATGGGTCGGGTTCGAAGCCAGCTTGCACGAGCCCGGTCCAGGTTCAAGCACCTAGGTCCAAGCCCACAACATCCCTTCAACAAGCCCACGCCCAAACTCGGGTCCAAGCCCAACATCCTAACCCAACTGCCGAAAACAAAAGTCCAAGTTTTCAAGTTCAAAGGGCCCTACCAAATTCCCCTCTCTGAAACAAATACAACCCGACACAGTTGCTCTTCACCAAAACAACATAAAGCCTCATGGGTTACCGGGCTCACGGGCCAAAAGAGGTTTCTCCATCACCGAGTCTGCCTTTCTCCAACATACGGGTTACCGCACCACTGCCAACAGCGACACCACTACCACGGTCCCTACCGACGTCACCACAGCAAGTTGAGCTTGGCGGCCTTGTCAAGCAAAACCCTGACTTCCGTAGCGCCATCCACAACCTACCCTTATGTGCCTCGGTTAACAGAACGTTAGCATTTGATCCGTCCAACCCGAATTCTTGGCTCCGTAACAACATCTTCCGTATGCGGTGCATTTGAAATGGGAGGCTCTGTGAAGTAATCCTAGATTGTGGGTCTACAGAGAATTTAGTGGCCAAGGAGCTAGTAGAGAAGCTAAAGTTAGAGACGTCCCTGAGTATTGAACCATTTGATCTTACTTGGCTCTCTCCAGGATAAGGGAAGAGTTCCGAAGACGAGTGCTTGCTGACATTCACGTAAGCGACACTTATGAGGATATTATCCACGATTCGGTAGTTGATATGAATATTTGCCATATCCTACTTGGGAGGCCTTGGATGTTTGACAATAAAATCCATTATGATAGGGAAACAAATATATTTAGCTTCCTATGGGGCAATGGAAAAGTCGTCCTAGAGCCGATGCCTCCTTCGACACTTGTCGCAGCCGTCCAACGGGAACGTGCCAATTTCATCGCCGATGCTCGATTTGATGGTAGGGCATATGCCCTTGTCAGTACGTATTCTTTACCCCTTACGCCTGTCCCTTCTTGTTTACATTCCATTATTACAGATAGGGTTCTCAATGGGTCGGGTCGGGTCGTCTCGGGTTTGGGTCAAGAGAGAGCCAACCCGAACCCGACCTGCAAATTATCGGGTTGACACGACCCGACCCATTCGACCCGCGAAACTATTAGGTCAACACGAAAACCTGGCAACCCAGGTCAACCCGACCCATCAGAATTCTCATAGTTCATAATTCATAATTTCATATAAAAGACATCAGAATTCAGAGTCATACTCATACATAGTTCATAGAAATATAGAATCATAATGATACAAAGACATCACTGATATCAGAATTCAAAAAACCTGTAAAATTGCAAATACATATGATAATGATATCATGAGATTAGACAGACTGCTCACTTACTCAGTAATTTAGTCAGACAGTCAGTAGTCAGTACACATAGTCTCATACAGTCATACATGATACAGTAATACTTCAGTTCATAGTCTCAATGTCTCATTACTCAGACATAGTTCATAACTTCATATACAAATTACAAAGACATCAAAATTCAGAGAATCAGAATTCAATACATCATTACATTACATCACTTAATCAGAAATCAAAATATATATCAGAAATGAATTCAAAAATTCATAATAGTTCATACTTCATACTTCTACTTCATCATGAGTATCAATGTATCATACTTCATACTTCATAGTTTATAGTTTAGACTATCAGAGAATTCAATTCAGAAATCAGAATACACACTACTCACTTACACAAAGTCACAAACATGAAACACAACTCATAGACATAGACTCGTAGTTCATACTTGGGAGTTCCACTTCCATCACTCAACTCAAGCATTCATTACTTACACAAACAGTCAAACACCACTTCCACTTGGTCCATTGCCGTCATTCTTGCACTCTCCGGTGATTCTTCCATGTCGTCACTAGCATCTCCATGAGCATTTTGTCCTATACAGTATATACATATCAAATAAAATATTTAGAACACAGTTAAATAGGACTAGGTCATAAAAATTATATGCACTCTAAAATATCAAGTAGGTCAAATATAAATGAATAGTTAAGACATCTGATGAGAAGATTATGATATCTATCTATATTCTATAAGACTATAAATTATAGATTTTATACTCACATCTGATCTGATATGCAATTGCCACATCATGTAGTTCTATACATCATCTGATGACTGATATACAAATGCAGCTCCATGAGCATTTTCTTCATCCATAGTTCCATACTCCATACTTAATGCCTCAATGGCCATAACCTACAGACAGGTAGTGTCTATCTATACTAGTAATACATCTGATTTGATATGCAACAATAATGTCAAAAAGTGTAAAGCAACCAACTCTTGCTATGCCTTTAATAATGCACCTTGCTATATTAATGAGTTTTTCATCTTTAGTACATCCTATGCTGTCAGGGGCGCCGCCGGGGCGCTCTGGGGCGACGCCGGGGCGCCCAATTTATAACTATCCGCCCTGCCACCCTAGGGCGCCGCCTTAGGGCGCTTGAAAGAGCGGGGCGCCTCTCTTAAGGCGCTGGGGCGCCCCAGGGCGCTTTGGGGCGTTTTTTTTAATTTTAATTTTTTTATTCTAGTTTTTCCAATTGTTTTGGCTTAATAATAAATAAATAAATAAATAAATAACAAAAAAAACAACAACATAGAATTGCCAAATCATTTGGCTTAATTATTTAATAAATAAATAACAAAACCAACTAACTGTTTTCAGTTGCGATCTCTCTCTCTCTTCAAAGTTTTCAAATCTCTGTAACTCTCTCGAATTCAAATTTTGATTCTCTGCAACTCTCTCACAAGTAAATAATCTCTCTATTTCAAGGTTATTTTGATTGATTGATTCCAATTCGAAATTTGGGTTGGAATGTTATTTTGATTGATTGATGATTCTAATTCTCATTGTGAGCTGCTTTGTTTAGGGTTGCTATCTCTCTGATCTCTGAATTGATTGATTCTAATTCAGTTCTCATTGTGTTCTTCATTCTTATTTATTATTAGTTGACTCAGTTCTTGCCCCCTTTTTTTTTTCTTCTGCAAAGAGCCAAATACTAATTAGATGTTTAATAGTTAACATGTAACAAGGGAAGAAGAGTACAAGAAGATGACTAGTAACTACTTAGATGTTTGAAACTTTGAATTAAATAATTACACATACTACAAATTACACATTGGCATGTTACAAATTTACACATATTACAAATTTACAAATTTACACATATATTACACATATTACAAATTTACATTCTCCCGCTAGCGCTCCGCCCCGCCTAGCGCCCCGCCCTGCCAGTGACCATGCCCACCGCCTAGCGCTCCGCCCCGCCCCTGACAGCATAGAGTACATCAAGAATGGCAAAAATGTGATATTTTTTTTTGGAGTTCCAGACTTCCAGTAATGCTCTTTTATGTTTTATATACACAGTCATAATGTCATATAAACATATATATATATATATATATATATATATATATATATATATATATATCAATATATGTAGACTTATGACCTTAAATAAAACTAATCATAAAGTGACAACTTAGAGTTCATTACTTGCCAACATCCAGAAGTGACAACTCTTCACCAAGCTCCTCTATAGCCGATTCCACAACATCATCAACTTTTGAATCTCTTACAAAATTTATTTATAAAGTAAGTAATGAGATCATTCTCAAATAAACAACGATTATTAAAATGCAACAAAAGAATACATAAAATCAATATAAAATAAGATCACCTCTCTCTCTCTGATATAACCAATCGCGGGTACAAACTAGAGCCTCGACACACGTAGGTTTTAAAGCACTACGGAATGGATTTATAACTCTTTCACCAATGCTAAAAGCAAACTCCGAAGCTACAGTGGATATCGAGATGGCCAATACATTACGAGCCATCAAAGCAAGCTCGGGATATCTAAATTGGTACGACTTCCAAAAAGAAAGTATATCGAAATCCCCGCTTAAAGTAAACTTAGGCTCCTTCAGATATTGTTGTAGCTGAGACTTCATCGTGGCATGCTCACTCTCGTCAAACATCTCAAATACCTAAAATGATATAAACTTTGCAATATCTACTAAATACAAATTCATGGCAAATATATCAACTTAGCAAACATATCATTACTTACAGAGTACAGACTACAGAGTACAAAGAGTCAGAGGCATGCTATTACAGACTACAGTGAATAGTCTACAGAGGCATGCTATATACAGAATCACAGATTACAGACTACAGTACACTACAAAGGCAAATACAACAGTCATACAGTCTACAGATACAGACTAAAGTATTAAAAGCAAATGGTACAGAGGCATGCTATATTACAGTCATACAGATTACAGACTAAAGTATTAAAACTTAAAAGCAAATGGTACAGAGTACCTATGCTGTCAGGGGCGGGGCGGAGCGCTAGGCGGTGGGCATGGTCACTGGCAGGGCGGGGCGCTAGGCGGGGCGGAGCGCTAGCGGGAGAATGTAAATTTGTAATATGTGTAATATATGTGTAAATTTGTAAATTTGTAATATGTGTAAATTTGTAACATGCCAATGTGTAATTTGTAGTATGTGTAATTATTTAATTCAAAGTTTCAAACATCTAAGTAGTTACTAGTCATCTTCTTGTACTCTTCTTCCCTTGTTACATGTTAACTATTAAACATCTAATTAGTATTTGGCTCTTTGCAGAAGAAAAAAAAAGGGGGCAATAACTGAGTCAACTAATAATAAATAAGAATGAAGAACACAATGAGAACTGAATTAGAATCAATCAATTCAGAGATCAGAGAGATAGCAACCCTAAACAAAGCAGCTCACAATGAGAATTAGAATCATCAATCAATCAAAATAACATTCCAACCCAAATTTCGAATTGGAATCAATCAATCAAAATAACCTTGAAATAGAGAGATTATTTACTTGTGAGAGAGTTGCAGAGAATCAAAATTTGAATTCGAGAGAGTTACAGAGATTTGAAAACTTTGAAGAGAGAGAGAGATCGCAACTGAAAACAGTTAGTTGGTTTTTGTTATTTATTTATTAAATAATTAAGCCAAATGATTTGGCAATTCTATGTTGTTGTTTTTTTTGTTATTTATTTATTTATTTATTTATTATTAAGCCAAAACAATTGGAAAAACTAGAATAAAAAAATTAAAATTAAAAAAAACGCCCCAAAGCGCCCTGGGGCGCCCCAGCGCCTTAAGAGAGGCGCCCCGCTCTTTCAAGCGCCCTAAGGCGGCGCCCTAGGGTGGCAGGGCGGATAGTTATAAATTGGGCGCCCCGGCGTCGCCCCAGAGCGCCCCGGCGGCGCCCCTGACAGCATAGCAGAGTACAGAGGCATGCTATTACAGTTATACATAATCACAGATTACAGTACAAACATTCAGTCATTTAGACAAAAGAGTACAGAGGCATCCTATACGGTCATACAAAATCACAGATTATAGACTACAAAAGTACAAAGGCATATACATCATACAGTGTCATATAAATTACAGACTATAGATTAGAGGCATGCTAATATTATATTGCTATTAGCCTATTACAGTCATACACAGAATCACAGATTACAGACTACAAAGGCATGCAACATGCTATACATACAGTCATACAGAATCACAAATTACACTTACAGACTAGTAGACTACAATCACTACACTACAGAGTACAGAGGCATGCTGGCTATACAGTCATACAGAATCACAAATTATAGACTAGTAGACTACAAAGGCATGTTATTGTTAATGCTAATATGCTATACAGTCATACAGATTACAGAATCACAGATTATACAGACTACAGACTAGGCATGCTATACAGTCAATTAGTCTTACAGAATCACAGATTACAGACTATAGAATATAGATTAGGGGCATGTTATTACAGTAACAAAATCACAGATTACAGACTAGTGATGCTATACAGTCATACTCATACAGAATCACAGATTACAGACTAAAGTATTAAAGCAAATGGTACAGAGTCTACATACTACAGACAGAAGCATGCTATTACAGACTTACAGTCATACAAATTACAAACTAAAGTATTAAATTTAAAAGTAAATGGTCTACTTGCATAACTTCCATGTCCAGATTTGACTTCATGGAACTAGAACTTGAATTAGGAGTTGGCTTGGAACTAGGAGTTTCCTTGGAATACAAAGCCACATAGATGTTAAAAAGTTGATTCAACTTCTCCTTGAAGTTTCTAAACTCCTGATTTTCTAGCCTATAGATCTCATTGTAAGCAAACTCTACAAAAGTAAGTTTGTACCTAGGATCTAAGACGCAAGCCACAACAAATATAAGGTTATGCTTTGACCAATATTTCTCAAACTTAGTCTTCATTTGCGATGCCATGGATTTTATAAACTCATCCATACCCTTCATAGCCTTTGAAATATGATGTTGAATCGAATAGACTTGAGGAAAATATAAATTTGAAGTGGGGTACTTTCTCCCGTAGAAAAGACATGTCACATTGTAAAATAACTTCAAAAACTCACATATCTTCCCAACTCTATCCCATTCATCCTCAGAAGGGCAACACTTGTAGTTAGAATCACTCAACTCCAAATGAGTAAAAACCTTTCGGTAGAAAAAAACACTATCAAGCATCATGTAAGTGAAGTTCCAATGAGTTGGAACATCTTGCATCAAACCCTTGTTAAACAGTAATGACGCTTTCCTAACACAATCACGAAAAATTTGCTTCCTACGTTGAGAACCCCTAAAATACCTCACACTCTCCCAAACTTTACCAACCGACACATCAATCTCCTTCAAACCCTTTTGCACAATTAGATTTATCACATGAGCACAACACCTTGTATGAAAAAACTCTTCATCGAACAACAAAGAATTACTCAACTTTAACTTACTCTTAAGCATCCCAACAAATACATCATTAGACGAAGCATTATCTAACGTAATAGAAAAAAATTTCTTCTTAATGCCCCAATCACAAAGTAAAGTGTGGATTTTCTCACATATGGTCCATCCGGTGTGAGGAGATGGCATATAAGAAAAACTAAGAATCTTCTTCTCTAAAGTCCAATCAAAATTCACAAAATGTGCTGTAATTGAAATAAATCCATCAATTGTAATAGAATTCCATAAATCGGATATTAGACTAATTCTTCCCGCTACCCCACGCAACACACTCATAACCCTTTTTTTTCTCCCTTTTATAAATCTTGATGATATCCGCCCTAGATGTATTTTTAAACACTAACTTCAATTCCCTATTAGCAAATGCCGCATAAGTAAAGGCATCACGAATCCCTTCATACTCCACAAACTTGAAAGGGAGTTGATGCCTGATTATTGCTAGATTCAACATCTCACGAAAAATAACAGGGTCAAACTTTGTCGCCCTCAAAGACATGGAAGACTCGGATTGAGACGAAGGCATTTGTTCCAAATCACGTGTTGTAGGCTTTTCACATGTTTTGAGATGGCGAGAAAGATTGCCGGTCCCATGTGAGCTAGCATGCAAATAAATAGCACCACATTTCTTACACTTAGCCCTTTCTTTCTTATCCTTACCAACGAAGATTTCAAAAAAAGGCCAAATATGAGAAGTTAATTTTCACTTACGATTACTGGGTTTCCTAGTAAGTGTGCCAACACTTTCATCTCCAGCCTCTGACAATGGGCCATCAATTCCCTCCATCTCCATGTCATCTCCATCAAGATCAATGTTGATGTCATTATCATTATCTAACTCAACAATTGGATCCATCTGGAAAAAAAATTCACATTCAAAATCATATCAATTCAAGAACATGATAGATTAACAATTAACATTAAATCAATTATCGAATATGACAAACAAAATAAAGAACTCATCACGTAAAAATTAACTTCTAATTTATTAGTAAATGTTGAGGCAAACTCCATTACAAATAACTTCCAAGTCTAATGAAAAACAATGAAAAAGACAAATCTAATATTTACTCACTTAGCTAAGAGTAATGCAATTACAATTAGAAGTGTTGCCCAAATAAACAAAGCACATACAAGATTACATCCAATAAAAGCATAGGTGAGATAGTTGTCCCTAATCCTAGGTCTCATAATCTCAACCTGTTTATATTAATTAACTTGTTCTCCCCCTTGTCCTAGGTCTCCTGCCCCAAGGCCCCCAACAAGAACATCCTCCCATATAAATGACTTGCATTGGTTTTTGAATTGGGGACAACGATTAAAATAACGACCATTATTCTTTTTAGTGTTAGCCCTATAACGCTTCATGTATCCAACCCCACTAGTGCAAGGAGGTCCAACTTGTGCCATTTTTGCAAGAAGCTTAAAAATAACCAAATTAACATTTAACTAGCAGAGATCACCAAATCACTAACCAAATTTTAGAAATTTGATAAATTTGTGTTTAGATAATTTTCTTCATGAGCTCAATCCATTCTTCTTGTACAATATACATTGTATGATAAATTGATTTCTAAGTAAATGTCTCATTGTACCACACTTTATTTTCTGAGCATCAACAAATGCATGCGCTGCTCTTTTGTTGAAGCCTAATATTTTGGCATTAGCAATTGCACATGTTCATTTTATTTATTTATGAAAGTTACATTTTTTGGGCATTAAAAATTGCATTTTTTTTGTTAAAGAAAACCTCATTGCAGTCACCAAAAAAATGTAGCTTCCACAAAAAAAGTATCACACACAATTGATAATGCCTACATCCAGCCTGCACAAAAGAGTGAGGCAACAAGTATTCATTTACATACTAATCAACCCATTAAAAATATACACAACAAGAATTCATTAAGATTATAAAGAAAAGTTGTGAAATTAAGAAACCAAAACCTCTATATTGATAATTTGATATAAAGTAAAGTACAAAATTGAAAATACCCTACTTTTACCTATTTTCTAAGCTTCATCTTATAATAGTCCAGAGAAAAAAATGGGACTTTAGAAAGAAAGAGTAAAATCAGAGAGATCATAATTCATACAAGAAAAATTAAAGATATCATACAAGATTAACAAGGCGTAACTCTAATAATGAGATATCATACACAGTAAGATCAGAGATATCATACAAGATTACAAAATTACAAGGTAAAATCAGACAATCAGAGATATCATACAAGATTAAAAGGCATAACTATAATAATGAGAGAGATATCATACATAGTAAAAATATAAAATCAGAGACATCATGACCATACACAGTAAAAATATAAAATCACTGTTGAGACTTGATAGAATATTAGAATTAGAGTATTTTAGAGAGATATCATACGATACTAGTAACAAACTAACGATTCAAGGTTTTCATGAAAAGTAAAGTTGCCTACAATTTGACCTCAAAACTCAAAAGTAAAGACAAAGATAAAGAGTAACCTGTTGAGAGTCTTGAGACTTGAGAGTGATCTCAAAAGTAAAGATAGAGTGATCTCCAAAGATAGAGTGATCTCCAAAATACCCCAAATTGATGAACTGTTAAGACTCCGGATAGTGATCTGAGTCCAAATTGAACAATTGAACAATAAGAGTGAAGTTCAGAAGTTGTCACAGAGATTCACCACAAAGTCACAAACGATGAATTAAGATTTAAGAGAGTAAGAGACTCACCAGTCACCACAATCGAACAATCAAACAAATTGATGAATTGAGACTCACCACAAACCGAACAATCGAACAATAGAGATTAGAGAGTGAAATTGTCATAGAGAGAGTGAGAAATAAACTTATGTCTTACGTCACTCACCAACGGCGGTGAGACTTGAGAGAGTGTGTGAAGTGGAGGAAATGAGGTTTAGGTTTAGGTTTAGGTTTAAATACCCTGTGGAAAATTACCAAAAGGCCTTGAAACCTAAACAAAATTACATAAGAGTAAACAGGTTAGCGGGTCACCCGTGGGTCAAATTTTGAAACACTAACCCGACGTGCTTCGTAATCGTGTCTAGCGTGTCAACTCGTTTACGACCCAAACCCGTCAAGGGTGAACCTAAACCCTTTTATAGCAGGTCGGGTTTGGGTCGTGTTATCGTGTTCGGGTTGGATCGACAGCCCCAATTACAGATTTCAGTAATGTTTGTGAGGAAAACACGGATACTGTTTTACCGCCCCTACGAGATATACAACATGCTATTGATTTTGTTATGGGGTCCCCACTCTCGAATTTACCTCACTACTGGATGACACCTGCAGAGTTACAGAAACAGGTCTCTGAGTTATATACCAAGAGCCCAGTTAGAGAGTACATGTCACTTTGTGCAGTACCCGCCCTCTTGACTCCGAAGAAAGATGGCAGCTGGCGGATGTATGTTGGTAATAGGGCTATCAACAATATAACGGTTAAGTACCGTTTCCCGGTTCCGCGGTTAGAAGATATGTTCTCCAAACTCAACATTTGCAGTGGGTAACACCAGATTCGTATGAGGCCAGGTGATGAGTGGAAGACGACGCTCAAGACAAAGGATGGTCTATTCGAGTGGATGGTCATGCCTTTCGGCCTTTCTAATGCACCGTCGACATTTATAAGGTTGATGACAGAGGCCTTGCGCAAGTACATCAACAAGTTTGTTGTGGTATACTTCGATGATATTCTGATCTACAATAAGACAAGGGAAGAGCACTTGGAGCACATCGCCACTATTCTTGGAGTCCTTCGGAACAACAAGCTATTTCTTCAGTTGAAGAAGTGTTCTTTCATGGTTGATTCTGTACAGTTTTTGGGATTTGTGGTGTCAGCTGACAATATACGGGTTGACGACGGCAAAGTTCAGGCTATCAGGGATTGGCCGATTCCTACATCGACTTCACAAGTTCAATGTTTCCATAGGTTAGCTACATTTTACAGGAGGTTTATTCAGGGTTTTAGTATGATCATGGCACCACTGACCGATTTAATGCGAGACGTCCCATTTGTCTGGGCCAGAGGCAGCTCCGGCTTTTGCAACGATTAAGGATAGGTTGACGTCAGCTCCTGTGCGCTACCCGACTTTACACAGTTGTTCCATGTACACATAGATGCATGTAAAACTGGTATTGGGGCAGTTCTTTCTCAAGGGGGGAAACTAGTTATATATTTTTCTCAGAAGCTTTCGGGTCCACAGTTACGTTATTCCACTTATGACATTGAGCTTTTAGCTATTGTCTGCTCACTCACTCATTAGAGGCACTATTTGGTACACAGGGAGTTTATTCTCCACACAGACCATGATGTGTTACGCCATATGCACAGTCAGCAGCGGGTTACTTCTGATAGACAGACGAAGTGGTTCAACTTTCTCCAAGACTATACGTTCAACACTCAACACGTTAAGGGAAAGGAGAACACGGCCGTAAATGGTTTCAGTAGACGCAAAGAGGTTATGGTTACTCTCCGAGCTTTAGTATTTGGGTTTGAGACATTACATGATCTCTATGCTACAGATGAGTTCTTCGGTCATGTTTTTGGCGATTGTCTCGCACAGCAGAGTGTGAGAAGTGGTGAGTACTCTATACAAGACGGGTATTTATTCCGTGAGTCTACGCTATTTATCCCTACGTCGTCAGTTTGAGATAGTGTCATAGCTGAGATACATAGTGGGGGACTTGGTGGACATTTTGAAGTGGCCACTACGATGTCGTCTATGTGAGAGAGATATTTTTGGCCCAACATGCGGCGTGATGTCAACCAGTTCATTTAGCGGTGCTATACTTGTCAAACAGCTAATGGGTCTCAGCAAAACACTGGCCTATACACACCCTTACCCATTCCTGAGGCACCATGGCGAGATGTCTCTATGGATTTTGTGACAGGGCTACCCGTGACAACGGATGGCCTTAATTCAGTTTTCGTTATCGTCGACAGGTTCTCCAAGATGGCACATTTCATTCCCTGTTCTTGAACAAATGAGGCTTCTTATGCTGCTTACTTGTACTTTCGGGAGATTGTTCGTTTACATGGTATTCCATGATCTATCACGTCGGACAGAGACGTCAGGTTCACGGGTCATTTCTGGCGGTCATTGTGGGGCTATTTACGTTGCAAATTACAGTTTTCCACAATATTTCATCCTCATACCGATGGACAGACAGAGGTGGTTAATAGAAGTTTGGGTAACCTATTACGAGCCACGATTAGGAATAGTCCAGAGGATTGGGTGTTCGCCCTTACTCAGGCAGAGTTTGCTTTTAACAACTTTGTCAACAGGTTTACGGGATTGTCGCCATTTATGATTTGTCCAAGGGCAATCGCCAGATATAGTTCTAGATTTGGCACCCATAGCCCCGACGGTTCCAAATTCGTCCTCTGCTACAGAGTTTGTTATTTCGATACATATCCATGAGAATGTACGCACACGTTTAGCAGAGACATATGCCTCCTATAAGGCACAGGCAGTCGTCGACAGGTCAGTTTTCAGCAAGGTGATTTGGTTATGCTGTATATCGAGAAGGAGCGTCGTTCCGGGGTCGGTTCCAAATTAGCCCTTCGGTGAACGGGTCCTTTCCATATTGTTCAGTATATTGAGGAGAACGCTTACGAGCTTGACCTCCCACGGCATATGCGGCGATCTCACGTTGTTAATGTAAGTCTCCTTTATCCTTTTGTTGGTGATCACGTGCCGCCTATTACTTTACCGATTCCTCTTCCGCAACAACACGAGTTTGACCGTATTGACACTGTCTTAGAGAAGAGTACAAATGAGACGCCAAAGAGAGGTGTTTATCATAGGTACAAGGTGCATTTGGTGGGCAAGCCTGATTCAGAGGATTCATAGATATCGGAAGCATATTTTCAACAGAGGGACCCAACTTTATTTTCCAATTACACTGGCCGGTTGAATTCGTGGTCGAATTCTTCCGCAGAAGGAGGGTTTGATGTAGCACATCCCTAGATAGGGTGTGCCCCACAGTAGTTAGCCTCTCTCTCTTTAGTTCTATAAAGAGAGGCTCTCTTTACTTTCTCCAGTAGTTAGTTTTGCTTAAAGAAAAGTTCTAATAAAATAAAATTAGGGTTCCTCAAGAACCTAATTTCTTCCCCCAATTGATTAAACTAGTGTTCTTTGTGATTATTAGGCTTCCTCGTAATCAGTTTACACTAATATCCAAGATAAGCGCCTTCGTCTACCTTGTTGCGATGAAATACTTTTTGATTGTATTCTTTTTAAAGGTTAAATGTAGTGTGAAAGTTGAGGTTCAGACATCATCAGACCTTATGTGTATGAAAGTTTCTGTTTATATTTTGCCGAATTTGGATTACCTATAAAGTAATGTTGCATAGATTTCGGTGATATGTACAATGCTTGTGATTATTTCTGTATATGTTAGATCATTAACTTTTCCTGGTAAAAATAAAGTCGGTTCGTATTAATTAAATGTAGTATAATCGTAGGAGCTATGTCGTTACAATAGTGGGGATTCCGTCGATTTTAATGTCTTATCTGAAGCATGATAGTGAAAAAGTGAATACTAGAGTAGAATTTTCATTAATGGCCTGTCCTAGCTGCATATGTTTTTTTTTTCTTAAACTTGCATGTAATTTCTATTATGTAGGCATTTTCTTCTACCTTCAACTAAACAATTGAATTGTAATTTGTAAAGTGTTTGAAATCCATAGAAACCTTATGCGATGGTAGAAAATGTCATTCCATAAAACTATTATTTATTTATTTTTTGTGAAAGAAGCTTGGATTAGGCAGACCCCCACATGCATTAGACAAGAGTATCAAGTGCTAAATGCCATTCCATCAAACTGTTGGTAAAGGACTACTGTTACAAGCCAAATGTGTTACATTTTATATATTTGCAACCCAATCAAAATCTTGCTGTTAGTAATACTACTAACACATACATGTAGCTTCAGCTGTATTAATTGCACTCTAAAACTTGGTATAAGCAAATTGAAGTGTTGAGAGTCATTTAAAAGGATTAGATTCTCGTAATTGGTTTGTATGAAGCACCAATCGCTCACTGTGTATTTTTTTTTTGACCTTTTTATAATATGATACTTCAATTTTGTACATATATTTAATTTCCTTTTATTTTGTTAAATACTCGTTGTCAGTTTTCCCAGTCGCAGAGGCTAATTGATGAAAGTAGTCTGCTTTTCAGGGAGGAGAGAGAAGATTATATTATCTGAATTGCTGAAAGCTGGTGAACTAGAAGTTTCTGCCGCAGAGGATTATCTAAAGATGAAGAATAAGGTAGTAGTTAACTGCAGTTCTCAATAATTTTTCATTTCTATGCCTTAATTATTTTTTTTCTTGGATTCACAGGACCAAATGTGTTTCAATGTGATGCAGAAATCACTAGGTCGAATGAAGACTTGCCTGCCGATCATTGAAGCTTGATATTTCTCTATCTTACTGACATCCAAGATACACTGATAAGAGTTTCCATTTAATCCTCTTAGAGGGTCATGCAGAGTTACCAAGTTTTACTGTGTTTCCACATTTACTTGCACTCTTGTACAGTAGTCATAGGGTACTACTACTGCTAAACCTTTTACATTTCTGCTGTATTGAGGTCCGACCTCCATAACTTCTTGAGCCTGTAACTCCGTATGTATTTTGGATATAGATGATAAATAAATATAGAGCTTTTAGTAATGACTTGAGCATCATGGGGTGGAAAAATATGGTTAGAGTAGTTTATACTTATTGTAAGGGGTTATACTTTATCTTTAATAGCAGTCTGTAGTCCACATATTTAGTCCCTTGTCGTGAAATCCCCGCACCTAACCCACTTACTTTGAAAGTGAAGTGGGTATAGAAACGATACGAGAAACAAACGGAAACAGGAAACGTCTAATATTTTTTTATACATGATTCAGGAAATGGGAAACGCATACATGAGAGATGCGACAATTGAAGCAACATGTGAAATGAAGAGGAAAACGAGTATTGAAGCGTAAACAAATCCGAACTATGAAACGAGTAATAAATTTTGAAATAAGCAAAGAGTGGCGTTTTTTGATAGTAGAGAGATCAAGATACAAAGACAATACTTGTTCACTTGGTCAAGAGGGGAGAGAATACGGAAGGTTATATATGTTTATTTCTTAACGAGATTTTATTATAATGTAGTATCTATAGGTTTGAGTGTTTTTTTTTTTTTTTGCTTCTTATTTTGTGGGTATAATAAGAGCATCAAATAACATAAATGAGCGTTGTTTCACATTCGTTTTTATATACGAATTTCAAAAATTTCTCAAATCAAACCAAAATTTGCTTCAGAAAATGAATCACGCGAATCGAAAATTGAATTATGGGCGTTTCCCAAGCCGAATCATCAGCATTTCTCATATCGAATCACAGTTTAATCGAAACGCGAATCATATCCGTTTCCCCAATTTGGGGAAAACCGAATAGCACCCCCCAAACCGGTTTCCAAGAAACGTTTAGAAGGTGGGGGACATAGACTTTGACCCTTCTACTGCAAAATCACCAACATTAAGAGTACTTGTGAAGGGGGAGGATTCGCCTACACACCTCTCCCCGCTACACTCTCCCTACACCACCCATTTGTCCACTGTGGAAAAAAGAACTTTCTCCCACTCAACTGCCTATGTAGACTAAAAATAATATATCTTTATCTCTCTCCACTCACTCAACAACTCACTATCTCTGTCGCTCAGTTGCTGTCACTCACTCAAACTTCTCTCTCTTACTCTCTCTCTCTCTCTCTCTTTCTCTTGCAGCGATCATATCTGAGAGTCCTCCGACAACTCATCGCTCTCTCTTTCTCACTCAGTCTCTCACTCACTCACACTCTCTCTCTTATGGTGGTGACCAATTATTCTTTCTCACGGTGGGCATTCCCTTTGTTCTACGGTAAACATGACTACTCTATCTCATAATCAGGCAGGAAATGCAATTTAAATTGGAACTACTCTCCCCATTTGTGTTCTATGAAGCTGGAGTAAAAAAATAATAATTTAAACTACTCTCTCCATTTGGCTTTGAAATTGTCGTTTATGTCTTGATTCGACAAATATATTGTCGATAAGTTTATGTTTCGACAATTTTTATGAAATTATTTATCGAGTTCCAGTGAATCGACAATTAATTTGTCGAAATTCTATCTACTCGACAAATTAATTGTCAAAATTATCATGTCTCGACAATTTAATAGTAAAAATAAATAAAATAAACTACTCTCCCCATTTGGCTTTGAAATTGTCGTTTCTGCCTTGATTCGACAAATATATTGTCGATAAGTTTATGTTTCGACAATTTTTATGAAATTATTTATTAAGTTCGAGTGAATTGACAATTAATTTGTCAAAATTCTATCTACTCGGCAAATTAATTGTCGAAATTTTCATGTCTCGACAATTTAATAGTCCTCATTTGTTGAGGCCCTGTTATTTCGATAATTTTTAAGACTTTATTTTTGAGTTTTTTAGACTTAAATCCTTTGATATATATCGATATTTGACTTATATCCCTCCATTTAGCAGAAAAACAGTTATAGTCCTTTTTTTTTTTCTTTTCAATTTGACTCTGGTCAACTCACGTTGACTCACGTTGACTCACATGTTTAACGATAAGATGTAAAGACCAACTTACCCTTTAAACTCACGTGCTATGCAGCTGATCTCTTCTCTTCCTTAGCTCGTCTGAAAACAACAGCTCCTCTCTAAAATTTGAAAACAACAAAACTCTTAAATTTGAAGAATAATGGTGAAGAAGAAGAACTCGAAGAAGAGCTCGAAAATGCAATTGCGAGATGAGGTTGGTGATGATGATTCCAACCCCATCACTGTCCCTGATAATACAGTAGATGACTACCTTCCACCTGATTTGGAAGAAACAAGAATGAAACTCTCTATTCCCAAACCAAGGTATGAATTTATACTTACAATGTTCAATTGGGATGTTTTTTAGGGTTTATTAGAAATTGGGTTTTTTTAGGGTTTGTAATTAAATTGGGGGTTTCAAAATTTAGGGTATTTGCTACTCAATTGGGGTTTTTGGTATGATATTAGTAATAATTATAGTCATATACAATGTACAATTTATACTGTACAATGCATATATATGTTCAATGTTCAATTGCTGTGTTGCAGGCATACATACGATTTGAGAGATGTTTTTATTAACTATGGGGGAAAGTGGGGTAAAATAAGTCCTACTGGTTGGGTTGAAAATGATTATAAAGGGGGGAAGAGTTTTAAGTTTGGGATATTATATGGAGAGGGGATAAATTATGGGAAATTTGTAAGAGATATTGCAGACAAGGTGAATGACCATCATGGGGTGGGGAATTACATTCCAGAGGGGAATGTAATAGAGCTTATGTGTTTGTACAATGGGCTGCCTTTTATTGTCAGGAGTATAGATGATTTGAGGGAAATGTGGGCACAGGGTGATGAAAGTTATCCAATGAGAACACATGTTTATATCAAGCCAACAGATGTAGTAAGAGAGATAGTTGATGAGGCTGGGGAGTATGTTCTTCTAGAGGAATATGAGATATATTATATCATATCCCCAAGAGAGACAAAAAAGAAGAATACTACCCCAGTTAAGGCCACCCCAATTAAAAAGGATGCTAAGAGAAAGGGAAAAGCAGTGGCTGCCAATAAACCAGCCAAGAGGCAGAAGAATGTTGAGCTCTTAGACTCAGAAGAATTGGATGCTTTACCTGAAGTTTATCAAAGTGACAAAGAGATTAACCCAGAGGAGATAACTAATTATGGGATAGAAACTCCATTGAATATGGTGGCAGAAAGTGAAAGTGAATGTGATGATATAGATGAAGAAAAAGAGAGATGGGTTAGGTATGCCCAAGTTGGGATTGACTGTTTGGGGGCTGAGGATGGTTATTACAACACCCACTCATCTGATGATGAGGATTATGTTCCTACTGCTGAAGAGCTTGAAAGAGGTGATGATTTTGAAGGTGTTGATGTAGAATTGGCTGATATCTATAGTAAAGAGGAGGATGGCAGAGTGAAAACACCATTGGAAGTTGGTTTCAAACAACTTGAGGTAGGGATGCAATGGGCAACTGTATATGAAGCTAGAGAACATATGAGAAGGTTTGGAATTGTAAACCACTTTACATATATATCCATCAAGAATGACCTTACTAGACTGAGGTTTAAGTGTTCAGAGGAAAACTGTGAGTGGTTGGTATTTATATCAAGAAACAATGATGGGCACACTATGGTTTTAAGACATGGTAACTTTCAGCATTCTTGTGAAGGAAGGCTAGGGGCAGAAAATACCTTGAGTAATGCACCATGGGTTGCTAGAGAAGTTGAAGCATTGGTTAAAAATGTTAGGGCAATGACTCCCAAGGCAATTAAGATCAGAATAAAGATAAAGTTTAGTGTTGAGATTAGTTATTGGACTGCTTGGAATGCAAGACAAATCTGCATGGAGAGTATAGTAGGGTCTTATGATCAGGGTTACAATGAGTTGCCTTCATTGTGTGTGGAGATTTTGAAATCCAATCCTGGGAGCATAGCTAGAACCTGGAGACAAGATGACACACTGCAATGGACTGGTACTCTTGTGGCTTTCAGGGTATCTTTGAATGGCTTTGTTAAGGGGTGTAGACCTATATTGGGGCATGATGGTTGTTTTTTAAAGGGAATTATGAAGGGGTTTGCCTATCTGTACTTAGTCTTGATGTCAACAATGGCTTATTCCCAATTGGAGTGTACATATGCAGAACTGAATGTAAAGACAGTTGGACTGATTTTCTTACTAAGGTAGAGTTTTACTTATCTGTACACCCAGGAAAATTGACCTTTATCTCTGATAGGTAGAAGGGGCTTATTGATTCAGTGGCAGAGATTTTTTTACATGCAAATCATAGGTTTTGCTTTAGACACATGTTTAAAAACATAAAAAAATACCACAAGGGAGCACACTTAGAAAGACTGTCATGGGGAGCTGCAAGAGCTTTTAGGCAGACTGAAAAACAAGAGTTTCTAAATCAGCTTGGCATTAACATCCCTGGGGAAAAGGACTACTTGGAGAAAGAACCATGAGCATTGGTGTAGATCTCATTTTGATTGTACTTCAAAATGTGAACATATAACCAATAATTTTAGTGAGTCCTTCAATTGGTGAATCATGAAGATCAGAGATAAACCACTAACTAAAGCATTTTAGAGACTAAGTTTGATGCTTATGAAACTAATATTTGTTAGAAGAACCAAAGCAGAGTCATGGGATCAATGTGGTTTGTTACCAAGAGCAGTTAAATATCTTGAGTATTTAATGGCACATTATGGGGAGTATGAGATGGAAGGAGGTGATAAGAATGAATGGGTTTCAATCTCTAGTACTGGGGCAAGGTGGGTACTAAATCTAGAAGAGAGAACTTGCCAATGCATTGAGTGGCAATTGACAGGAATGCCTTGTATCCATGCTACAAGTGTATTAATCCCAAGGAGGCAAGCATTGAAAAGGTAAACAATATATTTGCCTAATTTATTTATTACTTTTTTTCATTTGATTTCACTATCTCATGTATTTTCATTTGATTTCCGTGTAGTTATTTTTCACCATATCACTTTGCTGCTTCATATGTGGCTACATATAGTGGTATTTTACATCCAGTATATGATGAAACACACTGGGGATCTGTAAGTTAAAATTCATTGGTATTATACATCCACATATAGTGGTATTATACATCCACATATAGTATGAAACACACATGTATTATGCATCCACATATAGTGATATTATACATCCAAACACACTGGTATTATACATCCAGTAGTATTATACTTTCACTGCCTAAGTATGAAACACACTAGCATTATACTTTCACTGCCTAAGTTACAGTCTCTTAATGTTCTTTTAATGTATACACACACACTGTTCTTTTTGTTGCTTCTAATTGTATTATGTTAATTTGTTATTGTTATGTAGCCACCTTATGTGGTTGATCCACCACCATTGCAGAGAGGGAGGGGAAGACCTAGAAAGGAGAGAATCAGGGATGATGAAGTGAATAAAGTAAAAAAAAAATGTGGTACTTTTGGCCACAATAAAAAAACATGCAAAGGTGAGCCTATCCAAATTCAAAGTGCACCTGCACCTAAAGCAAGTGGAAGACCATTAAAAAAGACAACCAAAGCATACTTCAGTCAGTCACAGCAATTTGATGTTACTCAAGTACAAACAACACCCATAGCTGGAGGAGTGTAAACATTACCCATAGCTGGAGGAAGGGGTAGCAGTGGGAGGGCATCCAATGCTGGCAGAGAGAGGGGAAGAAGTGCATCAGCACCCATAACTGGAAAAGTACAAATAACACCTATTGCTGGAGGAAGGGGTAACAGTAGGAGGGCATCCAATGCTGGCAGAGGGAGGGGAAGAAGTGCGTCAATACCCATAGTTGGACAAGTACAAATAAGAAGTAGGAAGGCATTCAATACTGGAGGAGTACAAACTAGAAGTGGGAAATCATCCAATGTTGGCAGAGGTTGGGGAAGTAGTGAAGGTGCTGTAAGTTCGTCCAATGCTGGTAGAGGGGGGGGGGGGAAGAGCTATGCAAACAAATCACCAAAGGTTTGTAGATGAATGGTTGAGTAACTCAGTCCCTGTAGAAGCTCCACAATCACAAGAGAGGCCATCACTAGTGATACCACCCATGCCTCCAAGGACAGATGCTCCAGCAAAACCTTATAAGAAAGCCTTCAAGCCACCAAGGCAAAACTGGAGGCTTTGAAATAATGGGATCTGTTGAAACAATGTTTGTGTTACAGTTTGTAAATGTGAAACAATGCATTGGCAGTTCTTGTGAAACAATGTTTATGTTATAGTTCTTGTGTTGCAGTTTGTTATTTACAATGTGTAATGGTTTGACTGTCTTATATTATTCCTATATGTGATGTCTTTGTTGATGTCTATTAATTATATGTGATGTTGTATGTACTGTGAAATTGCCTGTTATTCTTATATGTGATGTTATATCTGAAATTGTATGTGAAACTGTCTTTTCATGTAATTGTGAACTGCATATTTGATGCTGTATCTAAAACTGTAATTGTGAAACTGTCTCTATATGTGAAACTATAATGTTATAAGAGATATGTGATGCTGTATCTGAAATGCTGTAAGTGATATTCTTGTATTTGAAATGTTGTATTTGAAACTGTCTTTATATGTGATGCTCTCTGAAATGCTGTATCTGGAATGCTGGAATAATGGAATGCTTATGACATAAAAAGAAGGTAGAATGAGGTATACTACATAAGAAGGCATGCATTCTTGTTTTCAAATCATTACATTCATGCTTTCAAACACATCTCTTTTACATAGTTGTTTTTATTTTAAACTTCTTAATGAATTCATCTAGCCCCATCTCCACAGTGACCTTCACATTAAGCTTTTCATTCTTGGCTTCCTTGAAATCCTCTAAATTAGCCTTCAACCACTGGAAATTGCTGCAAGTAAAACATTTCAAATACTTCTGCCCATAACTATGATCTTGCCTAGAAGTTTTGAGCATCCTTGTCCCAACACAACCTTGTACTTCACATTTGGATTCTTTCCAGGGGCAATCTCTAATCTAATGAGATGAACCACCACACCCAAAACACCCACTTCTAGAGGAGGTCCCAGCAGAACTTCCAGATTGAACATTTGCATTAGATAACCACTGAAATTCAGTGCATTTTGAGTGCTGACACTTGAGATATTTTTTGTTGTAGTTCTTTGTTGTGTATGAAGTCATAAGCTTCCTAATGCCATCACAATGAGGAAACCTACATTTGGTGTATAGCCAAGGGCAACAGTCAAGGGAGGCCTTCAAGGTAACACATTATACACTGCAATTTGGAAACAAGATAAATATATTAGACTTAAGTCCCTCTATTTGTAAACAAGATAGGCTTTGGTCCTTTTTCTCAGAAATTTGATTCATTGACTAAAAGCTTTATTTTTGCAATTAATACAGTAACAAAGCTTGTAGTAGTGGTAAATTACCTTTGTTTATGTTTTAGAACCACCTCCCATGGCTAAATTACATTTTTTTTAAGGTTGCAAAGCCACCTCAGAGATTGGAGAGGAAGAAGAAAACTTTGTTGAAACTGAGATTAGAGAGGAAGAGAATTGATTAATAGAGAGAGGGAAGCTCAGATTGGAGAGAGGGAGTGAGAGAGGACTGGTTTTGGTTACAACGACGACCAACGGTCGACTCTTGTGCATCGTCCGATAGCTGCAGGTAAGTATCTCGAGGTGTGGTTTTTTTTTAAATTGTAAAAGGGCAAACTTGTAATTAATATTTATTGAATCAGTTAACGTAAGTCAAGGTGAGTCAACGTGAGTTGACCAGAGTCAAATTGAAAAAAAGGACTATAACTGCTTTTCTGCTAAATGGAGGGATATAAGTCAAATATCGATATATTTCAAAGAATATAAGTCTAAAAAACTCGTTTTCAAACCTGTCTTCTAACTTTTTCTTTAATATACTTTTTGACATTTAGTATTATTGGTGATGGTTTTAAATTCTTTGGAAATAATTTCCCTATCATTTCTATAACCATTGATATGTTTGATCTGGTTTCTAAGATATTACTTTAGTTTATTTCCTCTGTGATTTTATTTTGGCGTTAGCCATAAAGAATTTAGTTTTGATATAAAAGACACATCAGGACGCATAAATCGGCCTCTCATCACAAAAGAAGACTTAAAACTAAGAATAAATGTCATCCCAAAAGATGACAGGAGTAAAATAGGTTATATACATCTAGGAGGAATTCAGATTATGATAAAGTCTCACTTTCGAGAAGGAATTAATATACCTATCAAAGTAGCAATACTTGATAATCGTATTAATAACCGCAGAGATGCATTATTAGGAATGGTTCACGGGAACCTAAGTTACAAAAAATTAGTCTTTTTAGTATACCCAAAGTATACAATAAGCCTACATGACAAAGATCTAAACAAAACTTTGAGTTTAGCTCATCATTTTGAAAGATCTGAACTTGTTAAACTAGGAAACAGTCCTTTCAGCATCACATATGTTGTAGGATATAGTTTAACTTACTCTCATCACAATGAGTTATTCAAGTAAAAAGAAATGATTGAGATAAATGATATCTTCTCTGAAATAGGAAAAATTCACTAATCTCAGATAAAGAAATTAGATGAACTTTCAGAAAACTGGAGCCTAAACATAAGAGAAAAACCCCTTTTAGGTTATCAAAGACCAAATGAGGTTCATGTACAAAATGGACAAATGGATGTAAGAAACTCTTCCAGGTTCCAAATTAGGAAATATATATTAGAAGAAGTACATACAAACCAATCCCTTGTAGAAATTAGACGATTGTTGATAAAAATATATACTCTCCAAAGGGCCCTTTTGGACTAATGAAACCAATAAAAAATGGAGAAAATAAAATTGAGTATTTTGCAGAGATGTTTTGCCCATCTCTTACCTCAAATTATGGAACTCATGACAAGCGTCAGAAAGCTCCAAACGGATATAAAAGAAATCTTAGAGGAAGTCCAACAGACTCCTCTAAGCATGATTGCTAAGGAGATACAATATTTATCTCTCAAAGTAGAAAGCTTAAGTACAATACAATTAAATAAAATCACTGAGGAAATAAACCAAAGTAATATCTTAGAAACCAGATCAAACCTGCCAATGGTTATAAAAACAACATAGAAATTACTTCCAAAGAATTTAAAACCACCACCAACAATACTAAATGTCAACAAGTGTATTTAGGAAAAAGTTAAAAGACAGGTTTGAAAACCCTGAAGAAATAAATTTAGACACCATCATCAAACTCTTATCTATGGACGATAAGGAATTAGGAGAAAAAATCCACATGGCCAATAACAGATACGAAGATGATGAATCTGTAAGATCAGAAGACGACTCAGAAGCAGATGAAGAAAATATTTGGAAAAGGATAAAAATGAACTTAAACCTTCTAGAGAAGAAGGCCAAGGTTCTAACAAAAACACTATAGGACAAACCTATTCTAACATAAATGAGGAACAACAGAGAAGATGAAGGTCTAAACTCATACCAGAGGAAGATGTCCCTCCCTCGTTATGTGTTTCTAAAATGTTTTAAAATGCTATGTCTATTCTACTATCAATACCAAATGCTAGACCTAAACCTAAAGTCTTATATTTTATTGTTTTGTTTTGTATTTAGATTAGTTCAACTTCTCATCCTCTTCTTTCTGTTTCGCTTTTCTCGGGTTAAATGGATTTGTTATAAAACTGGCTTAGCTTCCAACAAGGGGAACCATAACTAGTACGGTAAATTCCTGATATAAATAAATGCCATATAACAAAAAATCTTCTCCTAAGGAGGGGTACATTGTTCAAGCTCATTGTTATTGATAAGTTGGAGAGGACACACTGTCTTTATGTATGCAATCTATGGTATAAAACAAGGTTATATAAACCACGATGAAAGTAAGAGATATTTATGGGACCAAGTTCGTCTTAATATATGATGTAGGATCTACTGAATTATCCACCTAAATTACTAATTCTTTGGAGAAAATTTTCTCTAAGAGCATCTAAAGTGCCTCACTGACTTGGTTGAAAAAAAGCCAAATCCAAGTCACTGAGGCTCTATTTCCTCCAACAGTACCTGACTTGGATTTTTTTAACAGGTGCCCAACACTTGGGCACCTATTTTTTTTTCACAAGTCCAAATTGGGCGCTCAAGATGATTTAAATTTTAAAAAAAATTGGGATCTCAAATCTTAGGCGCCCGATTTGAATTTTTATTAAAAAAACAATTAGGCTCCCAAACCTTTGGCGCCTGTTTAAAAACATAACAGGGCGCCTGATCGTGATGTTAAAAAGTAAGGTTGAGTCTTGGACTCAACCTTGCTTTCGGAGGGTGAAATCCAAGTCAGTGAGGAACTGTTGGATGACGAAAATCCTAGGTGGCACCTTAGATTCCAAGGTAGTGAGGCACTTTAGAAGATGCTCTAATACCTAATATATTTCTCAGCATGAAGTTATTATATGGAAATGTGAAGTGCCTCTTATCTGACTCAGCATCTCTACATTATTTGGCATACATGGGTAATTTAGTAGTGGAAGTCATTTCTTTTATGCTTTAGTAGTACATAAAACTTCTATGCACTTGTCTATCAAACAAATTAACATTCCTATGGCTAAGACTATGAATGAGTTGAGGTTGGCATAGGCATGGCCGGACCGGAACAGGGATCCCATATTAACACAAAATCGGCCATGAACAAGTTGAAGTTTCTAATCAAATTGAAGGTTATAATCAAATTGAAGTAGGTGACTTATGTAATTTTAGCAGTATCACGAAGTTTGTAAGCTTAGGCTTTGGACAAGCAAATAATCTTGTTAAAGCTTAATCAGTGATGTAGGTATTATTGATGATGTGAATGAATCCATGAGATATTCAATTGAGAAACGAGAAGTCGAGAGTGTTAAGAGTTGGGTCCAAGCCCAAGCTAGGAACCCAACAGGGTTGGGGTGTCTTATTGGACTTCTAACAAAGCCCATAGTCTCTTTAGGGTTATGGGGAAAGTTTAAGTAGGTTAGGTAACCTTTGTTGTAGGGTTATCCATATATCTGTATTACGTACAGAGAAACATAACAGTATTAAATCAATAAGAAATCCTCTCTTCACTTTTTTTTTCCTCATGATACATAACTCTTAGTATACTCTATATCGATTATCTCTCAACACGTTATCAATACGCAAGCTCTACGAACAAAGATAACAAAAAATCACTCTCTAATCAAAGTTTTCAGAGAAACCTTGCGATTAAAGAGAGGTATTTTACAGTTTTTGTATAAATATTCAATTACTTGATATTCTATACTCTATGATAGCTTATTATCATCGAATAACTATTTTTACTATTTTTTACGGATTTTTGGTTAATTTTTACCCTTAATAAATGACTATTTTCAAACCAGAATAACTTTCAATGTGAACTTCTGATAAAGGTGAGAGCACTTTTCTTAGAAAGTCTATTCCGAGAGCTTTCCAATGGTATATGGCACGTCTCATGGAGATGTTCCAATCGCCAAGAATATCACATTGAAACTAGGCAGTTTTACGGCAAAAAATGGTGGGATTTTTTTTTGGTCGATGATGTCAGCAAGATAATAAAATTTTACTTTTTTATTTTTTAAAATAATTATCTATTTGATGGCGTCATCGTTATCCATTGCTGACGTCAGCAATTGCACATGTCAAGGACACGTGGCATGCTGACGTGGTAGGTACGTATGGCATGCCTGGTACGTGTGATACGTGGCAGTTATTGGGGGTGACACGTGGCAGTCGTCAGACAGTCACCTATCGTTACTGAAGATCGGCCACCAGCCGGACGCCAAAAGTTCGTTGGAATATTCGCCGGACGATCACCAGAATATTTTTCGAGCGGTCACCAGAACAGTGACGTGGCAGACACGTGCGAGGTATGTGTGCACTTGTTACAGACACATGTGGTGCATGTGTAGGGAACGTGTAACTGATTCAACCCGGTCCAGACTGATCAACTTGGTCTAGGCGTTGACCCAGTCCAAGCCAAACCGGTCCAGGACCGGTTCAGATACTAAAACAGCTATAAATAACCCATTTCCTGGTCAAATTGAGCCCACTTTATTTTGAAAAATTCTTATTGAATGGACCTACCCCGTGGGGGACCCATTTTTATTTTTTTTTTATGAAAAATACTTTTTAATTTTTTTTTAGGAAAAGGTGCCTTGTATAGGAAAATTGGCTCAATTATATGTTATTTAAGTAAATGGTGTAATACCTATTTAAATATCTTACAATGGCTAATATGATATTACTGGTATGCCCCAAGGATACTAATTATCATGATCAGGGATTATAGATAATATAAAACCAAGAGTAATTTAGAATACGACTAGGAGTCATATCTAAATCACAATTAATTGTCAATGACAAATAATTAGAGCTCAATTGAGAATTGACTTAGTTATATTTATAAAAACTTAGTGTCAGAGGAACCAATTTTTGGTATCTAGGTGCAATTAGATGTTACATGATGAAATTTAGAGGTTTATAGGCACTGATAGTAACTTATAATATCCTAGAACGTTAGTTCAAAGACAGGCATAATGAACATATCTTGTGAACCGAGCAGACTTCGAGGTGGGACCACTTGTCAGCTAAACATCTAATACTCTTTCATATTCGTAGCAAATGGGTCATTTGGCTAGAATATACAAACTTTATAAAATTTTAGGGCTTAGAACACCCTAGTTTTTTTGCAACATCTAGTAGTTTTGAATTGATGTATTGGCTAAGACTCTATTAAAACGTACTTTAAGGTTAAGATCACTATTTTGTAGGGTAAATTTGGGATTTGACGTTTAATAGGATATGAGCAAGGTTCACCTATAAGTAAAGATTGGAAATCATGTACTTAAAAAAGATTTCATAAAGAACGCACAAATCTGGTGGTTTTAAATATCAATTTTGGCCAAGATTCTATTAAAACGCACATCTAACATTAAGATCGTTATTTTACGGAGTAAATTTGGGATTTAATTATCAGAAAGGAATTTCATGAGTTTTAGAATATAAGCATGGTTCAATTATAAGATGATTTGGAATCATTTATTTATCTCTATTTTAAGTACTATGATCTGTCTTTAATGCAATTGATATGTTTATCAAGAATTGTCATGAATTACGATATATATTTTGCATTACAGATGTCTACAAAGCTTAAAAATGTTGAATTTCTACCATTGCTGCTCACTAGAGCTAATTACCTCACTTGGTGCATTGACGTTGGCTTATTTTTGAAGTCTCTTGGTCTGCAGAAGACAATCGTTATTGGCAACAAGGAAGATCTCATGGGCAAAGTAAGAGTTTTGTTTATCCTCCGTCATTATATTTAGGATGACCTGAAGACTGAATACCTTAAAAAGGTTGATCCATCTGACTTATGGGAAAGCATGAAGGGGCGTTATGGTCAACAAATGACCATTATGCTCCCAAAAGTGATGCACCAATGGAACACCCTTAGGTTCCAAGATTTTAGGACAGTCGCTGATTACAACTCAGCAGTCCATAAAATCACTTCTATACTTGAGCTTTGTGAGAGGAAAGTCACTGATGCTGAAATGGTAGAGAAGACTCTAACAACCTTCCACGCTACCAATATTATACTTTAGAGACAATATCGGCGAGAGAACTTGGTGACTCATGCAGTCTTGATTCAGGCACTGCTCCTCTTCGAGTAGAACGATGAACTTCTGATGAAGAATCATGCTATACGGCCTTCTGGGAGTACGTCGTTGCCTGCGTCAAACAATGTTCAATTTTGGGGAAACAACTCTGCACGTCAGGGATGAAGATATGGAAGGGGAAGGGGAGGATACCAGGGATACAGGAAGGGCGGGAACCAGAAGCCCTTTGGCCCTTGGATAGGTAAAGGATTTAAGAAATCCTGGACACTAGGCAATGTGAAGACGGTGAAGAAGACAGATCAAGGATCTACTTACTTTAACTATGGTAGCACATGACACTGGACACGAGAAATCCATGCACCACGGGTGGCTACAGATAACAAACTCCGAACCCACCATGCAGTTGTTGATACTAGCTCCGCCCCTGTGGAGTTCGCAGCGTCAGACTTCTTTGACGACATGAATGCCACCTTTGATTAATATACAAAGTAATCCATAATGATTTCTCAATTGACATGTGATGTCACATTAGACAAAGCACTTATAGTTTCTTTTCTAGAACATACTTTTTTTTTGGCGAAATTTTGTTTTATTGTAATTTGAGAAAAAAACTATACACGAGGAGGACTATGAGCCTAGCCACAAGCGCAAAACCAGCCGTCTATTTATGAAATACAGTTAACCCCAATTTATCAAGTATTAGAGTAGCTTTAGTTTATCGATAGAGAAACCATAGTCCAGTATTCTCTGGTAACTTGCCTGCTTCCCATCTTTGCAAAGCTGTCGGCGCTGCCGTTTGCTTCGCGGAAAATATGACAGCCAAATGACCAAGTCTGCGTCGAGAGAGAGGATTTGCTACCAAACTCCGTTGTACTTTGGGGACACAAAACCCATGTTGTTGTACGAATTAACGATCATGAACAAGTCGACCTCGACTACCAAGGGGTATCAATTGTATTTCTGACATTGTTGTAGACCAATAAGGAGAGCATAGAGCTCTGCTGTGTTATTCGAGCCAGGGCCGAGGCCCATAGAATATGCGTATACTAGGTCACCAGAGTGATCACGTACCACTCCGCCGTATCCGCACAAGCTAGTGCTTCCCCTCACTGAACCATCGGTGTTTATTTTATACATATTGAGCGTGGGTTTATACCAACGCACAACCGTCACTTTCCGTCGAGAGATGGGTATCTTCGCTATGCGCAGTATGTGAAGAGAGAGGGCTGCAGAGAAGTCTCAAGGGGTAGTGAACTTGAGTTTCTGAATCACCTATTGAACCCACTTAAGAACTTTGAGGATAATGCCCTCCGTGCACATAACGACGTTGTCGAACCGGGCAGCGCACCGAGCTTTCCAGATTTCCCAGCCAATGAAAGAGGTCAGTAGTCCTGTTATCACTCCAACTTGCGAGTGCTTGCTCGCATTCTTGAACCATGCCCCTTGCAACGCCCAAAAGGATTGGTTTGGGAGGAAAGATATGCCACACGCCGAGCTAAAAAAATTCCAGATTGTCCTAGCTATCTCACTGTGTATAAGTAGGTGATCAGTAGTTTCGATGTTACCCATATTGTAGCATATACACTTGGAAGGGAAACATATCATTATTTGTATGAGGCTGTCGACTATAATGACACCTTGCCAAAGTTTCCAGTTGAACACTTACACCTTCTTCGGGAGAACTGCGTGCCAAATCCAGTTTGCCAGGCAGAATAATGGGTCTTTAGTTAGCTAAAAGGTCCACGCTGATTTGGTGGTGAAATTGCCGTCAATAGACTCAGCCCATATATGGTTATCCGCCTCCTCCTGAAGCGTATACTTGTGTGTTAGCGAGGCTTTCAAACCGGCCGGTAGCTCAGCCTCTAACCTCTCCCAGTGCCAGACGCCATGCGCATCAAAAACCTCGATGACTATATTATGTTATTGTAATTGTATGGTTGTTTTTTTGCATAGCTCCCCATCACCAGTCTAATTTGCAAACCAAAAACTGATATATCGCTTGCCCAAGACCTAGGATGTGTTTTCCTTGACAGTGTCTATGAGACCATAGATGCCTTTCCAGAGTTGGGATGCAGCAGCGCTTCCGAAAAGCACACCATTGCCGAGGTACTTGCTCTTGAAAAAATTGCTCCACATGGACTGTTTGTAGAGTATGTGCCAACATTTTTTGAGAAGAAAACTATCCCTGATGTCCCTGAGATTGCGGATACCAAGCCCTTCTTCGTCTTTGGGTTTGCAAATCGTGTCCCAAGCCACCCATTTCCGTTTTGAATGCCCGTCATAGCTTCCCCAGAAGAAATTGGCAAAAAGCATATCCAACCGCTTTATGATAGTTTGCGGTACTTGGGAGCTAGAGAGTAAGTGGATAGGCATGGATTTCAACACGAGGTTGATGAGGATTAATTTTCCGCCTGCCGACAGAACCTTTCCCTTCCAACCTTAGATTTTCATTTGGACACGATGGATTAGGCTATCGAAATGGGCGATCCGCATTCTCTCGTAACATATTGGAACCTCGAGATATAGGAGGGGAAAAGTCCCTATTTGAATGCCACAGTGCATCTGAATGATCACCTTTCGAGTAGTTGGAGTAGAGTGATGGAGAAAAATCCCGCTTTTTGCTTTGTTAATAAGCTGCCCTGAACATGCCTCGTATCGCCGAAGAAAGTCCATAAGACCTGTGATCGAGGTTTTGCTCCCATTCAGGAACACAATGAAATCCTCTGCGTATAGTAGATGCGTTATGTGCATACATCCTCTGGGTAGCTTGAAAAAGCCTATCTTGCCATCTGTAAGCTATTTTGTTGGGCATCTGGAGAGCACCTCTTCTGCCAGAATAAACATGAGCGGAGAGAGTGGGTCACCCTATCGAAAACCCTTGGATGACTTGAAATAGCCTTTAAACACCTCTTGTAAGACCACTGAGAACCATGGAGTTTCCACACATTGGGCGATAAGAGCCACCCAACGCTCGCAGAAACCAAACCGAAGCAGGACCGATTGTAAGAAATTCCAATCCAACCTGTTGTATGCTTTGGACATATCAATCTTTATCATAACATTGCTTCCTCTGGTTTTGCGCCCAAGATCTCCCGCCATTTCCTAGGCCAACATGATTGTCTCGCTGATGTCCTTGCCGGACACATATGCACCTTGATTACCTGAGATGAGCTTAGGCAAGATAGAACTGAGTCGTGATGCTATGATTTTCGTAAAAATTTTGTAGACCACCGAACATAAACTGATGGGTCTGTAATCATTCAATCCAACCGGTGTCTAAACTTTGGGGATCAACATGATAAATGATGTCTTGTAGCTTTGCGGCAGCAGTGCACCATTAAATAATTCCTTGACTGCCCCAAAGAGGTCTTCTTTAATTGCTTCCCACGTTGTTAAGAAGATACACGACATGAAACCATCACAACCTGGCGCGCTATCAGTCGGAATTGATTACAAACTTGCCCGTACCTCTTCCAAGGTTGGTGGAGCTAGAAGCATCAAGTTGTCGAACTCTGTAACCAACTTGGGAATGCAGTCTAATAGTTCCATATCGAGAACCACCTCATCTGCAGTTAGCAGTGCCGAGCAGTGGGCAATTGTCGCCTCATGGATAACTCCCATATCCTGTGTTATAGATCCATCCGGCATGTTGAAAGTGGATAAAGCAGAAAATTTCATGTTGGCCTGGGTGATCTTGTGAAAGAACGTGTTATTATCCCCCGCCTCCAACCACCAAATCCAAGATTTCTCCCTCCAAAGTACCTCTTCCATATGTAGCATGTCGGCATGTGACGCTTGAACTGCCGCCAACTCTTGGCCTATGGTATCATCCTAACCATCTTGTAACCGGAAATCCAGTTTCGTTATTTTGTCTTAGGTGAACGATGTTCTGATCGATTTTCCCAAAGGTTTCCACATTTCAAATTTTGAGGGCTTGCTTAATCTTCTTAAGCTTGAACATAAGTGATTTGAGGCAGTTACCATATACTCCATCCAACCAGTTTGATTTTTTTTGTCAGTATTTTTGACTTTGTTGGGAACATATCATTTATATTTCAATAAAGTGCTTATGACATACATGAGATTTATTTTATTCTAATAAATTGTGATTATTTGAATTTATTACTTGGGAAGTAGTTAAATTCTATGTATGATAGTAGATTTACTATATACAGCCTGCCTATGGATATATCTGCTCATTGAGTAAGGCCAATAATCGAAAGAGTGACGACACATGTCTAAGAGACATTAGCACCACAGACTCGATCCTTTTGAGATATTAATATATTTCTTGTCTAACCTTATACATCGGGGATGGCACGAATATTATTGGCATGGTAAACATGATAGAACGTACTAAGTGCATAACGCTATTACTCTCTAACGGTACAATACAGGGTATCTAGTCCACTTTATAAACTAGAAAATCCAGCCAGATTTTACTAAGTTTAGGGAGATACATGATAATACTTATCACGTAATGACTATTAGAGAAAATGACAGACAAGGTTCTATGCATTTACTCTATGTCTAAAGGTTTAATACGCTATTAGAACTATTTTTAATACACTCCTCAGTGATCGGATAGTGAGGAGGATTATCGAGATTATATCTCAACTTTCTTTAAAAGGAGAGAAGATCCAGAGAGTGTACGTATAATGATTGCTTTCAAGGAAAGTCTATTATTTCATCCTAGTATGCCAAGGTCGAGTGGGATCTCCAGTTTTTGCTCCAAACGCATCCATATAGACATATGTGAACCTTCCATCCACATTCTGGCCCACTTAAATATTTATGGTCATAAAAGACACATCTAGGAGATGGTTTTACGTTTATCTACTCATAAAATCTAGGAATGCAATGTTAACACGACATCTCACTTAGATCATTTGATCGCAAGCTCAGTTCCTGGATTAACCGATCAAAGTCGATCGATGACACTTGAGAGTGTGACTCATAGACTTTTGATGATTATTTTACCGCTAAATGGGATAGATAATTGAGCATCGTGAGTACCCCATTCCATACCCAACTCGGGATTGGCGGAGAACCTAATCATGCGATTTAGGATAATCCTTAGGCCACTATTATTATGATTACAGCTTCCGGCTAGTGTATGGGATATGCATTTTTGCTCCCACAATACTGATTAGGGTTCGTCCCTTAGCAAATTATCAAATTATTTTTTCTCAAAAACGACTAGTTACTGGGTCGGAGCCCGGTATCACCCATCGACGAACACTTAGATGTTCCGTATAGGTGCCAATCGTATCACCACAATATATGAAGATGAGACCCTCAACGTCGGCCTGGTATTATGTGGGTTATGATTTGCATTTATTACTAGATATTTAGACCCGCTGACAACGTATATACTCCAAGGCAGATAATTATCACTTTGATGAGACGATATTCCTAGTATTGAGGGGAGATATGACAGTCAACGCTGAGGATGTTTCCAAGAGGTCTTGGAAAGTACCATCGTTGTCTCATCTAGATCCCTATACATAAGTTAGGTGACAATAAGGTTTAACGGATTACAAATTTCCAATTGGTCGTAAATGAATTGTAAGACACATTCATAAACACTATTAAAGTATCGTAAGTGTATGTATCTGCAAGTAATACACCTACACTGCAAAACGTTTTGGGGGGACTAGTACCGCAGCTGAACGTTCTAGGAGAATTAGTACCGCAAACAAATTTGAGGCTCGCGCTTAGTGCGGAGCACCGTTGGAAAAAAGTATTATGAGCCAGGGAGCTGTAGAATAAGGGGAAAATATGACTAATTATGTAGTCGATTCATCGATGATATAACCACCCATCGACGAGGCAATAGTAGCTACGCGACTAGTTGATACATTATGAGACTAGCCCGGCATGGCACATACTGGTATGATTATAATAAGATATTGATCTATTAAAAGTTTGTGATAAAAGTGTGTTGCTGTACATTGGCCAAAGTGGGTATTTGTAATCCAAGCGGAGCTCAACTTACTAACATAATGCGAAGTGATACAATTGAGCCTGTCGGTTATAAATGGGAAAGGTATGGAAATACGATTAACTCGGAGAGATAATTTGATCAAGGAAAAACTTGTTGCCCAGGAAATCTTGAAGTGATCTGGCATTGATTTCAGTGTGACCTATTGCCTGGTTATGGACGCTATAACCTTTCGGTATTGATCAGTCTATCAAGTTCTCGGGGACAACCTAGACATGCGTCTGATGTAAATACCACGTATCTATATGGGAAACTAGATACGGATATCTTCATGAAGCTACCTGGGAAGGTATAAGCTTCTGGAAGCAGTTAAGCCTGATACACGAGGTGTGTACGTAATAAAACTATAAAAGTTATTGTTGACTTAAAGGAATCAGGACCCATGAGACATAGTAAGTTGACTGAGTATTTGAATGTCGGGTACATATTCTTATCTGTCCATACGTTCTTATTTAGAACACATATATTAACTTCACTCATTATAATAGTATACTAAATTATTTTGATATCATTAGACCTCCGGGGGAGATCGCGAGAGCCGCCGAATACCTTTGTAAGGAATTTGAAATACAAGACCTTGGGAAATCTGTAGTGTCTTGTTTTGCAGATCGAACATCTTGATTGTAGCATACTCATACACCAAGCAATATATATCGGAAAAGTTATCTAAAACTTTGATATGGATGTAGCACACGGTGCTAAGTCATTTACTGCGCATCCATCACTTGGGTGTGGACAACGACATTTTCCACCATCCTAATGGGGGGAGAAACTCCTAGGGCCGTGGTGCCATAGCTAGGAGGTGTTTTGCTATAGTTAGCCAGGTATACTAGACCTAATGATTTATCCATATATCTGTATTACATACAGAGAAACACAATAATATTGAATTAATAAGAAATCCTCTCTTCTCTCTCTCCTTTTGTTCTCATGATATAGAACTGTTAGTATACTCTATATCGATTATCTCTCAAATGAGAGAAGTTTTAAGTATGGGAGAAAAATAAAACATTGATATAAAACCCAAGCCTGACCCTGGCTATAGGCGCCAGAGCCTCCCTTAAATATTTGCCCAAAATAGGGGGACCAAAATTTGTTAGTATATGCAAAAATCCCCAATTTTTGATAATTATATTGGATAGCTCAATGGTTGAAGTGTCCAGATCTCTTACATTTTTTATTTTTTTCCCCCAATATTTTGCTTTGAAAATCCTCTAGGAAAAAACAAATCTCCTGGGAGGGCCCATTTTTGGACCTCGTCTTGGGCCCTACAAACTCAGTTCACTTTGAAAAAACTCGTAATCATTTTTGTGTAACATCATGGCCCTTTCAGAACCCCACTATATATTATCCCTACTTGACCACTCCCAAACAATTGAGGTTTTACTTCAAATTGTGGACCTACAATATGCTTGGGCATTGGAGAGTGGAGAGGCGTCTAGCCCAATATAAGCGATAGTTACACTATTGGTTTAGTCCTATATCGCTGTTATTTTTTTTGTTTTCATAGAGAGATTGTCATCTCACAATACTTGACACTGAGACATTTTAAGATTAAACATCACCTCTCCATTGGGGGGTGATTGTCTAATCTCTTGTTAATGCCAAAAGTGTAGAAAAGTTATCAATGTGAAGTTTCCTTAGAGCTCGTAATCCAAGTGATAAAATTATTTGTGGACTGACAACCATAGCGGTGATTATGTTAAAATTAGATTATTAGTATTTTTAGTTTATTTGAAGAAAGCTTGGGTTAAGGAGACCCCCACTATCAATGTAAAGAAAGAATAATTAGATAAATCCTAATGGTCAAAAAATTAAATAAAAATCCTAATTACCAATCCACATAATTTTTTTTCTTGAACATGCAATTTAAACTAAACACAGTTTTTGCGTCACTGGCTGGTTCTTTCTTTTAGAATACCTTTTTTTCAATGAGTAGTGACATTATAAGGCCAATCTTTATAGGCATTTGTTAAGAATCGAGGTAGCTAATCTTTATTCTACGACAAGAAACGATATGCAGAATAAGCCCTACAAGAAGAACAATCAAACAAGAACACTAAGGAACACAAGAATTCCTCGAGGAAGAAAGTGAAAAACCCTTTCGGATAAAAAACCACTCCCCGAACAATCCAATATAATGATCAAACAGGTTACAACGATCTCTCCAAGCTTCTCAAGCTTTAATGGAGTCTCTCAAATTCTAGGTCTCTAGAATTAAACTCACTCAAAAAAAGATAATTTAAGAAAATAAACTAAGTTCCCTTTATATACTAGAGAACTAAATACAAGTAGAACGAATCTCGAGGCAAACTCAACGTCCAAGAAGAGCATCCAAGGAAAGCCTACGCATAGCTCGTTCGAACGACTCCAAGCTCATTCGAACAACTTTAACAATAATTGGTCTCCAACCCTAGAAACATGTAACTCGTTCGAACGGCATCCAAGCTCGTTTGAACCACTTTGACGAGCCAAGTTTCAAAACGCGAAAACAGAGATCTCATTCGAATGCTCTCCAAGCTTGTTCGAACGACTTCGACAATTTCATTCTTTACAGTTCGAGTTCACACTCAACAAGTTCCCACTTGAAATCGAATCCTGTAACCCATCTCAAGATCTCCAAATGAATTTCTCGCATTACCCGGACCTTTAATCTTGAAGATCCACAAAAGTTGTACATGTTGTCAACTTCTGAAAAGTCACCACCTTCGTAAACATATCAGCCGAATTCACATCAGTATGGATCTTCATAAGTTTTAGCACACCATCATCAAGGAGCGAGCGGATATAGTGATATCGAATATCAATGTACTTGGTTCTAGAGTAAAAAGCTGAATTCTTTACTAAGTGTATAACGCTTTGGCTATCACAATACAACTTAGGAGAAAATTGATCTCTACTAAGCTCTTTCATCAATCCTTTCAGCCAAACCATATCCTTACAAGCTTCCGCAGCCACAACATATTCTACCTCCGTCGTAGACAATACTACAATCTTTTGTAGCCTAGAAACCCATATAACCGCACCGCTTCCCAATACAAAAACAAAACCACTAGTATTCTTCCGCCTATCAATGTAACCCGTCATATTAGAATCAGCGAAACCTTGTAAGCATATCTGAGAACCTCCATAACCTAATGCCATATCTTAAGTATCCTTTAGATACCTCAATATCCATTTTACGGCTTTCAAATACTCCTTGCATGGATTACTCATATACCCACTAATAATACCCACTGCTTAGGTAATATCTAGTCTCGTATAAAACATAGTGTACATTAGGCTACCAATCGAGCATTGATAAGGAACCTTTCGTATCTCATCGCGACTCTTCTGCGTCTTCGTACAACAATCCTTTAATAATTTGAAGTAACCTCCCAATGGTGTACTAACAACTTTAGAACCATCTAAGTTAAACTGCTTAAGTACTTTGCCAATGTACTCAGCTTGAGATAACTTCAATTTTCACCATCCCTTGTAACACGCATACCAAGAACTTATTTTACTGTACCAAAGTCTTTGTTTGAAAACTCTTGGGATAACTGTTCCTTCAACTTAACAATTTTTCCCATGTCAGCACTTGCTACCAACATATCATCCACATAAGTAAAATAATATACGAGTTCCCCATATTTTTGATAAAGCAACAATGATGCCCATTGCTCTTCGAATAACCATTTCTGGACATGAATTGTTCGAACTTCAAATACCACTGTCTCGACGCTTGTTTCAAATCATATAAGCTCTTCGTGAGCCTACACACAAGATCTTCTTTCCCTTTAACCGAATACCCTTCTGGCTGCTTCATATAATTTTCTTCATCAAGGTTACCGTGAAGAAATGTTGCCTTGACATCAAGTTGCTCAAGATGCAAATCTTCAACTGCAACTATATTCATCATAACCAGAATAGTAAACATCTTCACAATATGAGCAAAGATCTCACCAAAATCAATACCTTCTTTCTATTGAAAGTCCTTCACCAAAAGTCTATCCTTGAATCTCTTTGAACCATCAAATTCTTGCTTTAGTCTGTATACCCACTTATTGTGCAATGCTCTCTTCCCTTTCAGTAACCGAACTAAATCTTAAGTTCAATTTACTGATAATGATTATATCTCATCATCCATAGCAAGCTCCCACTTGCTCTTGGCTTCCACATTTAAAGTCACCTTGTAACTTTCAGGTTCACCACCATCCGTCACTAGCAAGTGATTTAAAGAGTTAATGTACCTAGCCAGAACTCTTAAAATTCTCGGCTCCTTTTAAAGTGCTATTGGAATGTCTAAATCATTAGGTTCCTTACCTTGATCCGGTACATCGCACTCAACCACGACTTCTTCATCAACCTCTCGAGATGGTTCATCATCAATGTTGATACTTTCCGCTGCTTTACTTTGATTTCTTTCCACAGGTACTTTGAAGTCTTCATATAAGACTTTCTCATTGAATGTAACATTACGACTTCGGATAACTTTCCGATTCTTCGCATCCCAAAATCGGTGCCCAAACTCATCACCACCGTATCCAATGAATATACACTTCGTCGACTTTGCATCTAACTCTGTCCTTGTATTCGAATTATCAAGCGGATATGAGGTACAACCAAAAATATGCAAGTGTGATAGGTTTACCTCTTTACTGATCTATGCTTCTCCAAGAATTCCAAAGTCCAAAGCCATTGAATGCCCTCTATTAATCAAGTACGCTGCCGTACTAACCACATCCACCCAAATTTTTTTTGGCAATCCAGCGTTGAGTCTCATACGCCTTGCTCTTTCATTTATTGTTCGGTTCATGCGTTCTGCAACACAATTTTGTTACGGTGTTCCAGGAATAGTTTTTTGTCTCATAATCCTGTTTGATGCGCAAAAGTTTTCAAACTTGTCACTACAATATTCGCCCCCGTTATCTGACCTGAGACACTTCAGTTTTAAACCGGTTTTATTTTCAACAAGAACCCTCCACCTCTTGAATTTATCAAACACATCTGATTTGTTCTTCACAAAGTAAACCCACAGTTTACGAGTAGCATCATCAATGAAAGTAACATAATAGTGAGAGCCACCAAGAGAAGACACATTGGTTGGCCCCCAAACATCCATGTGTACAAGATCCAGCTTTCCAGGTTTCCTTGATCTTCCAGTTATTTTGAAACTGACTTTCTTTATCTTTGCAAGAACACACTCTTCACAAAACTTGAGATCAACATCATCAAGACCCTCTAGCTTTCCCTTTGTCACCATCATTTTTATCCCCTTTTCACTCATGTGACCGAGCCGTTTGTGCCATGTACTTGTATCAATCCCTGGAGTGGCCGCACAAATAGTAGAAATTGTGTTTTGTTTTATATACAACATTCCTTGTCTTAAGCCTCGAGCTACTACCATAGCTCCCATTGTAACATTACAAAAGGTTATACTAAAGGTACTTATATATTTACCATCATCCGCTAATTTTCTAACCGGTATAAGGTTGCGCCCCAATTTGGATTCAAGTTGCACATTCTGTAAAACTAACGTTCCCCCTGAAGACAACATCAACCTAGTGTTTCCCTTTCCAATAATATTGCGTGCACTCTTATCTGCAAAATAGACCGTACCTAAGTCGCCTTTAGCAATATTAGTTAGGAAACCTACATTTGCAGTAGCATAAAAAGAGACTCCCGAATAAACTATCCAAGATTCATTAACATCGTCACACGATAGTAGTAGAGCCTCGTCAGAACTAACCTCCTCAGTAAGGTTCATTGCATCTTTCTCCTTATCATTATCTTTCTTAGAAGAAGAGTTACAATCTCGGCTGAAGTGACCCTTCTTTCCACAAACCCAACATGTACCGGGCGGCTTAGACTTTCTTCTTGACTGTGATCGACCCCTTCCATATTTTGGCCCTTTTCTCTAAGACCTCCCTCTTTCCTCAATATTCAACATACTGCCGTTTGAATTGGAGAAGGGTTTAAATATTTTTGCACCTATTCTTTTTACTCATAATCAACGAGACTATAGTGTCAAATTTAATGTCTTTCTTCCCTGATGAATTACTCACAGCTATAATGAACCCTTCCCAGTTCTCTGTCATCTGCCTTAGAGGCACTCACGCTCTCACCTCCTCAGTAAAAGTGATTTTAACAGATTCCAGTTGAGCATGAATGGAATTGAACTCACTGATATGAGCTTGCACACTACCATTATCCTTCATCTTCAAAGTAAAGAAACGCTATAAAAGATGTACCTTGTTTGCCCCAGACGTTTCTGAGTACATAGCGGACAAAGCCTCCATCAAACCCTTCATTGTCGGAACTTTGGAGATCATGTATATAATTTGAGATGACAACGCTAACCTAATGGTTCCAAACGCCTTACAATCCAATCGCGCCCACTTAGCAGTATCGTAATCTGCTGGCTTCATCTCAACTCCACCCAGTGGTAAATCAAGATTATTCTGATAGAGATAATCTTCTATCTGCATCTTTCACACTCCAAAATTAGATCCATTGGAATTTGTGATCTTTAACTTCTCCTGATCGGCCATCGCTCTTCACCACACAAGCCCTGTAATACTTGCTCTGACACCAATATTTGAGAATCGAGGTAGCTAATCTATATTATATGACAAGAAACGATACACGGAATAAGCTCTAATAGGAGAACAATCAAACAAGAATATTAAGGAACATAAGAATTCCCAGTGGATGGAAGTGGAAAGCCCTTTCGACTAAAAAACCTCTCCCCGAACAATCCACTATAATGACCAAACAGGTTACAACAATCTCTCCAAGTTTCTCAAGCTTTAATGGAGTCTCTCAAATTCTAGGTCTCTAGAATTAAACTCACTCAAAAAAAGATGACCTAGAATTAAACTCACTCAGAAAAAGATGACTTAAACAAATAAACTAAATTCCCTTTATATACTAGAGAACTAAATACAAGTAGAATGGATCTCGAGGTAAACTCAACGTCCCAGAAGAACATCCTAGGCAAACCTATGCATAGTTTGTTCGAACAACTCCAAGATCGTACGAACGACTTTAACGATAATTGGCCTCTAGCCCTAGAATCATGTAACTTGTTCGAATGGCATCCAAGCTCGTTCCAACGACTTTGACGATCCAAGTTTCAAAACGCAAAAACAGAGATCTCGTTCGAACGACTTCCATTTTCGTTCAAACGACTTTGAAAATTTCATTCTTCGACAATTTTATTCTTCACAGTTCGAGTTCACGCCCAACAACATTTACTATCCTCACCTTCGGCAGCCTCTGTAGACATTGAGAACCATTTAAAGCTTAAAGCTTAAATCTTAAAAGTATATCCAAGTTAATTGCTATGACCAGAAAAGGTAATAGGTAATAAATCCCTAACTAATTACATGACCACAAAATATAATGTGAACAAAGCTGGATTCTCAATAGAGATGGGGCGGGATTGCATTCATCATGATTCATACAAGGTAGTGATGCAAATATTACTAAAACCTTGGGGGCTTTACCTAATCGCAATTTTTTTTCATCAAATCACTACTGGTGCTTACAAAAGCACTCCTTGATCATTTGAGATGGTGCTTAGGGCTTTACACGGTCTGGTTCGGTCCGATTTTGGCCCTAAACCGCGAACCGAACTGGAAACCTCCAGTTTTTTAGAACACTGAACCGAAACCGAATCGGGCATATAAAGAACCACTGGAAAAGAAGACCGTATATTCGGTTCAGTTCTAGTTTTAGTTCTCAGTTTTTCTTTGATGAAAAAAAAAAAAACAACAAAAACTCTTTATTCATAACCCATATTTCTTTTCACCCCTTGGATTCCTCTCAACCCATCTCCATTTGTGCTCATATTCCCCTCCGGATTTTCCGATTTCCAAAACTCTAAATCTTCACAACCACCGATCCCCCAGATCTTGATCTCTTCATTAACATGGAACAAACCCTCTTAACCCTCAAATGGGCTGCTGGTAGAATTGGTTGAATATTTCATTAACCAATTATCAGATCTCGTGCTCTCCAAATCTTGAGCTCTTCATTAACCAGTTTCCAGATCTTAGATCATCGTCTTAATGATTGAATAGTTGTATGGTTGAATGTTTGAGAGGTTTAATGTTTCATGTTAGAATGGTTGAATGTTTGAGGGGCTTAATTTTAACTTTCTTCTTCGAACTTTGAACTTTGAATGGTTGAATGTTTGGACTTCTGAGAATACAAATAGAGAGATTGAGGGGAGAGAGAGGTATGGCATAGAGTTGGCGTGCATATATGATATGATAGTTCTTTTTTAGCTTTAAAAAGAAATGAGTAAAAAAAGAAATGATGTCAGGTGTATGATATGATAGTTTTTTTTAGCTTTAAAAACTACTTTAATGAGATGAGAGGCATGACAGAGAGTTGGTGAGAGTTGGTGTGCATGTGACAAGAGAGAGGTGAGAGAAAAGTAAGATTATTATGTGACTCGGTCGGTTCAGTTAACCTAGTTTCAAAACCGAAACCGAACCGGTATGACCGATTTTCCTAATTTCGAAATCGAAGCCGAACTGGGGCTGTTAAGAACCGGTTGGAACCGCCAATTTTGGTTCGGTCCGGGTTGGTTTTCTGGTTCCCCAGTTTTCTTGTACAACCCTGTGCTTACAAAAATACAAGGCAGTACTCTCAAAAGGATCTCTTTCTGGTTGAATGAGCCAAATCTTCTGGGTGAAGTGTAGAGAAGGTAGTGTTTAGGTTTCTCTGTGCAAAAGTTATCGGGGAAGGATTCGGGGACCCTAAGAGAATTGACCCTAGCCAGACCCTAAAGGAGAGTCACTCATCTAATAGAGATGAGTGGCTAAGATAAATTGAACTTTTCTTATAAAGGAAATGAGGTGGTATTGTGGTAATGAGGTGGCTTCCCCTCTCTCTCTCTCTCTCTCTCTCTCTCTCTCTCTCTTTCATGATGTGTCACTCTCTTCTCTATTCTATTATTGTTTTGAATTTGAAAAGAAAAGACTCTCTACTCTCTCACCGTACCTCTCTCTCTATCTCTATCTCATTTTCCATTACCAACAAAATTCAAAATTTAAAACACAAAATCCTCCCAAATCCATTCCCAAAGAAAGCAAATGCAATTTTTCCCTTTGGATTAAGAGAAAACTTGCGACTCCCACAAAATCACTAGCAATCGATTAAAATAAGGGATTATAGTTTGTAGAACTACATAAAAATACGAAGCTGCGATTTTGTTGGGTTTGTATGTTGGCAGTTGTATGTTAATTCTTGTGGGTTAAAGTAATTGTATGTTGGGATCCCTAGTATGTTTTCCCTCTTATTTATCTTGTTTGTTGAATTTATAGGGTTTCAGATCTGAAACGGTTTTCTTTATGAAGAACAATAATTTTCTCAGTCCCGAACAACAGTTCCTCACTTGTCTGGTCCCTCAGAAAAGAACAAAAATAACTGGGTAGTATTTTCATTCTTAAACATTTAACCACAAATTCCATATCCAATTGTCGATGTATAGGGGTAGTTGACAATGCTATAGACTGCTGTGAACCAGCCCTAATTCTTAGTATGTTATTTTAATATACTCCCCAATATGATGTGGTTGTTTGCTGCAATTGATAACTCATTGCTTCCCATGTAAAACATCTACTTTTGTGAACTATATGCACCCTATATGGCATGCTTTATGTTGATAAGCCCTAACTTCCAATGTATAACATCTAATTTTGTCGACTGTATGCCTTGATCGACAATATGGTTTAGGGTATGTAGTGCTTATAGGTTGTCAACAATATTGTAGATTATTGTAAACCCTACCAAATTATGTGTATGCTATTTCAATGTGCCCTCCCAGTATGTGAACCTATGTGATTGTTTGTTGTAGTTGATAACCAGGGGCGGATTTATAGGCTTAGAAGGGGGGGGGGGGGGGGGGGCAGTTGCCCCCCTTGATTTTTGCCAAAAAAGGCCTTATATATAACACTTGAAAAAAAAACTATACTTATCCACCTAAAGCCCAACCCTGGCAGCCCACAGCCCGACCTAGAAAGTGTGGAACCAAATAATCTAAGAACCCGCCCCTTAAAATGTGGGAAGTGGGAACCAATTAAGTGAATTAACCAAACAATAATAAGAGTTGAAGAACATCCATCTCTAATGTCTCCAACTCCAACTCAACTCTCCAACCAAAGATTAACACGAATTTATCTTTGCAATTGTGTAATTGCGTTCTCTCCAAGCATCTATCTCTCTCTCTCTCTTTCTTTCTATCGACTAGTATAAGGTTCATTTGGTTTGTGATTTTGTTAGTTGTTTCCTTAATTCCTTCAACCTCAATGTATCAACTATCAAGTATCAACAATTCAACATCACTAGAAATGAGTGCTCTCTGTAACTATTGGTATAATCATGATCTCTTCTCTTTATAGTTGTAAAGATGTGATTTTTATGTGATTTATTTATGATTTGGTGATATATTTGATGATGCCTGATAGGTTGTTTTGTTTTATGGGTTTTAATTTTAGTTGTTTATAGTTATACCATATAATTTACTTAAATACCCTTGAACACCCTTTTTTTTTTTGGGAACATTTTCTTTAATACAACCCCCCCTCTAAAATGATAGGTCTGCCCCTGTTAATAACCCCTAGCTTCCGATGTAAAACTTCTACTTTTGTGGACTATATGCCATACTTTATATTGATAACTATTAGCTTCCAATGTAAAACATCTAATTTTTTTGATTATATGCCATGCCGACAATATGGTATGGGTATATAGTGTTTATGATCATCTTGATTGTCGTGTAATCAATTAATTGACAACTCTTCTACTTTAATTACGCTGTTCACAAAGTTTCAATATTCGAGGTGAGAAGGTGTATGATTCGTTGTTGCGTATTTTTTTTGTTTAGTCATCAGAATGTAGAGTATAGGCACATGGGCATTTGCTAGCTACAAAACTATTACTTTGAATATAAGTGGTTTTGACTCAATTTTTCACTTAAAATTGGCTATTGTTTCCATTATGTTGTTATTCGAATTATTATTAGATCGCCAATATACAGGCCAACTCGACAATTTAAATATGTTTTTGTCAATTAGTTAGAATAGTCGATAATTTTGATTCATTATACCTGGTGAGTTTTGTCGGGATCTGCATTACTCGACAATAAATATACACCCATGCATTTATAACATTCTCATTGACATCGAGCATTCAACAATTAAGTGCCAAAAATACAATTAATCGACATTACAATGAATACAAACTCATACTACTAAACTATTATAATCCATAAACTGAGAAGGGCAACATCAATTTCAACTTCGGATACATAGTAAATCGATGTAGTTACAATATAATTTAGGAGTTTCTTAAATAGTTATGAATATCCTAGTAATGAAAGAAAATACAAAGATCTTAAAGCAAAATCATAACTTCTAGATGACCGAATTCTGATTCGAACTCAATTTTAGCTTGCGCGCTTTCTTCTTCCTCCACTTGTTCAACAATCTCATCTTTCTCTTTGTCAGGTAGGAAAATTGGAATGTGGACATCATCCTGCCTCTCCGTGTCGTCCATTCAAAAACACCCCGTAAGTAATTTATGCACCCATGCGATACATCTAAACCCCATTGCCATTTTGAAGGTTCTGAAAGAGAAGGCAAAATTACTCGACAATAAATTAGAACATAAGGCAAAATTAAAAACCTCATTTAAACCCCAAGCTAAAAATAGAAGGCAAAATTAGAACAGGCCATAAATGTTGAGGCAAACTAAATTGTCGATCATCGCAGTCTCTGACAATAAGATCTTCTACGAATTATCGATTGCCCAGGTCGACGACAATAACAATCTCACACGTTAACCTAACACAAGGTTTTCACAATGGGTTTTGTATTTCTTGAGGCCATCAAAATCCAAATACTCATCTCACTGCAGAAAAGTAACTTAGGACAGTATACATGGGATACTATTACTCACATTGCTAGTTATTCTGCAGTAATTTCCAATTTCCAGATCTGAAACATAAAGGGGAACCCACAAAAAATAAGTAATTAGCAATTCCCAAAACCATAAACAAACAAGGATTTTGGCTAAATTACTCCTCCAAACAATTTGATTTTACAGAAAGTTGACAAACCCTAAAAACAGCAAATTACTCCTCCAACAAAGAAATACAATGGGGAAACAAACCCTAAGCAGAAATAAGAGAGAGACAATTACTAAGATGGTTGCTCCAAGTTGCTAGGGCCTCATCACCGCAGCTCCTTCCACCCACAAATTTCTTCCACCCCCAAAATTCTTACTCTCATCCTCAATAAGATTCAGAACTGCTTCTCTCTCACACTGCAATCTCTCCATTCACACTACCGTCGAATCGCGATTTTTTTTGGTCTTAGAAGAGAGAGAGAGGGAGAGACACAAATCAGAGAGTGTGTGAGAGATTTTTTTTGGTTTCAGGAGAGAGAGGGGGAAAGATAGATCAGAGAGAGAGAGAGAGAGTTTGTCTGACATAAGGATGGGCTCAACATTTTGGGGAAAATGTTTTACAAATTCAAACAGGCCACCTCACATGAGAGAGCCACCTCATTCCTTAAGAAAAAGCCACTCCATTCTCTAATATCCACCTAATTCTCTAATAACAAAAATGCAGATTTTTGTCATCTACTCATCTCATTTGATGTGTGGCTCTGCTTTAGGGTCTCGTCATTAGGGTCAATTTCTTTAGGGCCCCCGAATCCTCCCCCAAAGATATTGTGCTTGCAAAGGAAAACAACATATCAACTTATGGCCAGTAATTCATAATTATGCTGAATACAACAAATTTTTCATACATGATAATAGGAGATACCTTACAAGTCAAATCCTAGACGGTTACTCCTTTGCAGGCTGCACGAATGCAAGCCCACACGATTCACAAAATGCATATAGTTCAACCTCATAATGTAGGGGCGTAAGCGTAAACTCTATTCCTAGAAAGTTTAAGCTGCAAAACAAATCACAGTACTTATGTAAGACGGAGTAGGGAAGCATCCGCATTAAACAAAAGGTTTGTGTTACACAGTACAGAGTAAATAAATAAAAAGGGTTAATTGAACTACATTTGTAAGATAATCTCCAGAGTTTTCCCCCATTCAATATCCTAAATAAGTCAATATTCAATCACAAAACATATCAGGATAATTAAAATATGAAATGCAGACTGCAAATTGGAGATGAAACATAACACCGTATGAACAACTGTATACTGGAACTGTAAAAAAGAAAAATCACCTCAGAATGCTCATGTCATTAGCAAAGCTCGAGTCCGGATTTGCCAGCCCTCCTTAACGGAAGGTTGTGCAAACCCTCTCTCTTATTGGCTGGAGAGTTAACAGATGTTAAACACTACACCCTAAACCCTCCACCCTAAACCAATAAGTGAGAGGGTTTGCACAACCCTCCGTTAAGGAGGGTTGTCAATTCCGGGCTCTCTATTTATTTATCTTTTATAGCTGACATGGTTATAGAAGTTACAGACTCAAAAATGTAGGGAGGTTGGACATGGGGAAGTACTAAAAGATTGCTCTAACACAACTGATACAATAGAACTGTAAAAGCTTCAGTTATATATCCTTTGCGTAATGCAACTAAATGTGGAAATACCTAAAACCTGTGAATTTTAAGAGGGTCAAGAGAAAACTGTCTCATTTGATATTGTAAGAGCGAGATGCATATCAATTCTAAGCTTCAATCATCAACTGGGAATTCTTCATCTGAGCCACTAGTGATCTCCGCTACTTGTTAAAATATTTGCCTGTTTGTGTTTTCAGAAAGTATTTTATAATGTTGCGGAAATGAAAAAATAGCAATTGAAACCTGTTGTCAGACCTTTATATGAATTTATGGATTAAAATATCCATGATAAATTCATTATACCTAGATAAATATCTTAAAATATTTTTTGTCGGTTTGGTACTTTGATGATATTATCAGTGGTTTATCAATGACTAGTTTTGTGACAAAAAAACCGTTATCACGATTTTATCAATTTATCACCAAAATATCACGATAATTTGATGGCATTAAGAGATAATTTGTTTTAACTTTTAACACTCTCAAAACCCAAAAGTTTGTGGGATTTATTTTATTATAAAAGAGGTATGACCACCCATTTAAAGATTTTAAAGAAGATGGTCTCATATCTGAAGACCAAAAGACTAAAAAACAAACATTCTCGAGAAAATGTAATCCTGTTGAGAATGTTATAATATTGGTAATCCAGGCGGTAACTCCAGTAGAACTAGTCGAGGAATAGGTAATCCTGTTGAAAGTGTTTTCCCCTCAAGTCATGGGGGTTAAGTTTATTTTAGTGTAGAGGCCGACTTTGACCATGATACTCAAAATTTTGATCATGGTTCCCGTCAAAGATCAATTAATTGGGGAAATCGACGTGGTCGAACAGGGAGATCACAAAGATTTGGCGATGGTTCATCTCGTGCGAGATATGATACAGGTTCCCTTTCATCGTACTTTGGTGGTATGAGCATGGGCACTGGCTACTACCCACATCCGTCCCCCTTCGATGCTCAGCAAATCAGCTAGTATGGAGGTTTCTTTGGTAACGAACTGTTGGAAAACCGAGAGGGCAAATCGCAACGCGGAAGTACAATATGATTAGCAATAACTCTAAGAACCAACTCTAACCATGGAGAATTTAAACAAAGGCAATACACACATACACAAGGTTTAAATTAGGTGGAAACCCCAAATGATCAAAACCACCCCCGACAAGCACGACAAATATATTATCACTTAGGGTACAAGAAGTTCCAGAGATCACTCAACCTCACCTCTACCCTTACAAATAATCTCCAGCAAGAAACCCTAGAAAAAAAACTCAAGAAATCTCTCTAGGGGAAAACCTTAGATTTTTCCCTTTTCTCTCTCTAACTATTTTTCCCTGTACAGAGGCCTTTAACTTACACTCTATATTTATAGACTTTTCAGTAGGTCATCACCAAAGTACGCATCACGAGATAAACCATTACTTTTGAATAAATCTCCTTCAAAACGAACTTAAATAAAATCAAACAGAATGTTTTTCGTTCGAACGACCAGAGGCTCCTTCAAACGACTTCAACGGAAACCATTTTCGTTCGAACGACTTGATGTCTCGTTCAAAGGACTTTACTCAATTTTGAGTCGTAACCTAACACGAACATCCGTACGTTGAACTATCCTTCGGGTATGGATATGTTCCTGAAGAGTCATCCCAATCTTTGAGACTAAATTTCACACAAAGAAGAAGAGTTGGAGTAATTGCTGTAAGCGGTTGCCCTCCCCTAGGTATTATGTCGTACTTGCTACAACAAGAGCACGAGAACCACATAAGAAATTGAGATCTCTATTTTAAGGATTTGACGTGGTAGGAATATTGCTGGAATCTTTCTAACGTCAATCAACAGTAAAAAAATAATGAATTTGAAGAGCCGCGCCACTCGTATATGCATTAGTTTATCGATAATTTTATGAGATAATTCTTAGACTTCAAGTTGAAATTTGTAATTGAATTGCTCATACCAAGTTGTAATAAATAATGGTTATCTCAATAAATAATTATTATCTTATATTCCTTCACATTTTATTTTAATTATTTTTACCCAAGCTCACATATTTTTTGAGATTCCTACACTTTGTCTTGGACATTTTTCTAAATACTTTATGATATGTCATTCACATCTCCACTCGTTTTAAACAACATTACAATTTATTGTTTTAAACATCAAAATACCAAAAATATCATCGATAAATACAGATTCTTTGGTATAAACCGGTTCTTTCATTTAATGATTAAAATATTGAATGACAAAAATATCGTGATAAAATCAAAATAATATGATAAAATGATAATGGTGAGGGGTCGATAAATACATTGTTCGGTATTTTGATCTATGATATGAATATACCTTATTCTTTTTCTTTAGGGAATGGAACTTTTTTGCACAGGACTTCTCCAACTCATATACTTTTCTCTTTCTTCCCTGAATACAAGACCTTGATTAAGTCACTGCCAAAAATGACAATAAGTTGATAGAATCAAACATGAAGGACTTTGTTACTCACGCTGTTGTTCATAGCAGCAAACAGCTTCTCCTTTTCATCTTCAAATTTGGAAAATATATCTGTGTAATGGCAGAAACATAATATAGTAAGCTTAACTACAACACAAAAGAATTGGTGCTCCAACATTATCAAATATAAACCAATTCAGAGCTTTCACTCCTTGTAAAGTTGTAAATGACCCTTAGTGTTTCTATTTACTTATCCAGAATGAGCAACTTAGACATGACATACATGTAGAAAAATTATGTGAGTGCAAGACTTGATATTGGTATGTGGTTGAGTTGCAAAAAAATATAAAAATGGCTAAAATGCAGCTATGTAATAAACTGGAACTTTGCCTACAATTTAGTTGAAAGCATACTGATGCAGCGCGTTATGGAATGAAGCGTGTTTTACAATTTACAGATAAAAATACTAACAGTAATTGTGAATCCGGCTGACGATTAACTCGACCTTCCTAAAGTTTAAAGATAAACTCAATCAATCAAACAAAGGGATATCTTTGGAAAACATTCCAAAGACTCTTTTCGTTCAACAAAATCAACTCCAAACTCATATTACAAAATGTCATTTATAGGCAACAACGACCATTGGGATTGATAACTGACCATAACTCCATAACTCTTAAATAATAATTATAACTAACACTCATTACAAAGACTTATAACAAACACCCATAAATAAGACTCTTAAATATTAAAGACTCTTCAATATTGTAACTCATAAACATAACTCTTAACTAAAGTACCATAACTACTAAAACTAAGATTTTAACTAGACTCTTAATTATTGTAACTGCTAAACAACGGCCCTTGAAATTCCTACTTGTTCCATACTGCATCACATACCAACAAGCTTACATTCGAGAAATCACATGCAAAAGTAACAGAAAATTACATATGCAACTAGGACAGACCATGATGAGAAAACTACATATATATGCAACTAGTAACATAAATCACATGCAACAAGCTTACATCTTCTTTACTATCTATGATCCTTTCCCTTTTAACAGGATCATGTTTTCGAATTTTAAACCATTAGCATATCTATGATCCTTTTCAGATCCATTGACTCCCCCGAGTCTCATACTTCAGAGTTCAGATGAGACAATAAAATTGATGCAGCCTTTACCATTTTAACCTCAAAGCTCATATCATTATACTAGATTTAGTCAATATTTATTGATACCAGGCAAAATTAATAAACCAACCATGTCATACCCACAATCACAGGCATTGGAAATGTCACGGGAAGCTATGCAATATTGCTTTATAAGTAATCCAAAATCGGCAAATTATCTACAGAACTTGAATACTCATGAGATTCACCCGACGACTGCATCGGCTCATCGAGAAACAGACACAAACCCTCTGGGTGTACGAGTACAAGAGAATGGTTAACAGCCCTGTCAACTAAGTCCCTGATCTCTACAAGATCTTTGACGAGATCCTCATCAACACTATTGACAACAGAGGGACCCGAAGATAAATTCTGTTAAAGTTAATATCTACGTCGAGAACAAATATTAGTGTTTATAATACCGGTGATGGGTTTCCGGTTGAGATTCATCACGAAAAAGGGTTTACGTTCCTGAGATGATTTTTTAGCATTTGCTGACAAGTAAATTATGATGATAGGGAAAAAGAGGGCAATTGGTGGGAGGATTGGGTATGGTAAGAAGCTTACGAATAATTTTTTTGGAAGAGTTTGCGGTTTAGACCACCGATAGGAAGTGGAAGTAAGTACAAGCAGGTCTTTATGAAAAACATGGGAACAAAATCTGATCCAACTATAGCCAAGTTAAAGGTCAACCAAAACTGGAATATAGCAACATTCACGTAAGACTTGGCTTAAGTTCAAAAATGACCTACATTGAAGCTGATGTAGTGGCGCTTATGAATAGGTAGGTGTTAGATAGTGCCAGATGCCTCAGCAGACGGTGAAGGTTTATTTGAATGGCCGTGAAATCCTTCCTTGATTACACAAATCTTTACCTCTCTCATCTGCTTCCAGATCCAGGCCAGAGACGTTCCCAGGATTCTGAAATGTTAACGAAACGTGGGAAGTCTCTGTGAGTGCAAATGAAGGGTAATTTAAACAGTTCGGCTTTGTGAACACTATTGTTAACATCAAGGGCGGACTCATGACTGTTACAATCAGATCACAAAGACACAAAAACAGTTTTAATGAAACTAAAAAGAGCTTGACTACCTACAAAAACAGTTTTAATCAAATTGAAAACCTTCACCGGAGTTCCTGCAAAATGTTGCCGGTCTTGAGTAGTGGAAAGACTCCCACCTTGGGCAACTTTCAAGCAGAGTAAAAATTTGAGGAAACTTAGGAGGCCAAAGAACATAGGGTTTTCTCATACTCTTGCAAAAAACTCATTCAACAGGGTACGTTGTTCAACATACTCACCCCCATAACCCTCCAAAGTATGCGAAACCTGAACTTGGCGAGGAGTATGCACATACTGCCTAGGCACTGAACCGTTAAGGGCCCAAGAACAAAAACGTAATTTGTTGTTGGACCAAAACAATATGCGATTCTGGAATACCGGTATGGTAAACCAGAACAACATACTCTTCTGTTGGAGATGCTCTAAGCTGGAGGATGCCAATGATGATGGGGGCTGGAATTCTGACAAATGTACGATAATCTTGACATAAGTTGATTCGTTTAAGACTCCTGGCTCCTGCAATGGCGAGAATATGGGTTGTGATCTGCAGCCCCAAAAGATCAACTCTATTCATTTATATTGGCCATACTTCTCAAGATTCCGTCTTTTTTAATCAACTCTATTCATTTATATTGGCCATACTTCTCAAGATTCCGTCTTTTTTAGTGGAGTTCGTTACAATAATTGTGATGGCAACAAACAAAAGTGGGAAGATTATGGCCTATTCTACAAGAGTATGAGACATGAATGAAGTGCTTAGAGGCAGTTGTTAGTGGATAGTCTATCAAGTACTATAAGGGGATGAGACAAGCATATCCAAAGAAGGAGAAAAGAATTTTACAGATCTTGACAAGCACAAGCGGAAGTTCTCTAAAGAGGCATAGGCTGTTCAGTTTTATGGTTATGTATCGAAACATTCGGCATACCATTAGAGCATCCACAGCAGTAGGGTGGGTGGATTTGCCCCAAACCAGGGTGAATCCAATCCACCCCAAAGAATTCCACAGCAGTTCGATCAAAAAATCAAGGTGACTTCACTTCGCGTAGTTTAGAACCGCGCGGGATCACCAACGCTCACGATCCAGCCACGTGTTTTAATCTCAACCCTCTATCTCTGCAACACACTTCTAAACCGCGCGTATAAGCAACCAATAAGGAATTGTCACGTGGATTTTTAAAAAAATTAGTCGCGCAGTTCAGAACCGCGCGGCATAACGCTGCAAGTTTTAGGCAAAAACTTTGGTTAACTTTCTCAAGTGTTATTTCAAGTTTTACCCAAGGCATACCCAAGGCATATTCAACCTTTACTCCACAAGTTTCCCAACCCAACCCATTTCCTCCGTTATCGACGTCGTTAATCGCTTAAAAATGTCGGGAGAGTCTAGTTCGCGACCGAGGTATAATTTTATCAAAACTAAACGCAATGTAAACGCCAAAGTAAAATGAAGGGGGAACGCCTAAGTAACAAATATTTTGTCGTTACAATTGACGTCGGACAACGACCCCTCCCCAACGCTCAAAGAGTTGAACCGAGTAGATATCCTCCCGGATGGCTGGGTTCATATTTCTGCTGGATCGGAGAAAATGCCGGTAAGTTTTGCGTAAAATTTAAGTGTTATTAACGTATATTACAATGTGTTCGATGAAATGCCCGAATGAAAGTCAAACGTGTTAATGTGTTTTTTTTGTCATAACCGAGATGAAATACAGTGTAGGGGATCATTGGATAAGGTACTGAAGTCGTACTAATGGATTGCCGTATACTCAACGTTGAAAAAATTTGTCGACGATTTGGGTTTTGAGAAGTTTTGCTCGATTAAGGCGGGAAACTCTGATAACCGTCTCATTTATGCTCTCGTAGAACGGTGGTGGCCTTCCACCTATACTTTTTACTTCCCTTGCGGGGAACTGGGTTTTACACCGTTAGACTTCATCATGCTAATGGGCATATCTTTTTGGAGGGGTCACAAACTCCCGTACGACGAGAAGTACTCCAAGTTAGAGGAAACAAAAAAGATGTTTCTGGGAATCACAAGCTCTGACATCAGGTTTGATAACATCACTCTCACCTATTTAAAAAAGTGGAAAGAGCCTTTGAATCCACGTCTCAACAATTACGACCCACAAATAGATATCGTGTATGCGAGGGCATTTATTGCCTATATGATGGGTAATCTTTTCTTCTCAAATGGTAGCACATTTCTTCGGGTGGGTTATCTTGCAGCCTTGACAAACTACAATATTATTGGTGTGTCAGCTTTGACTGGGGTACGCCGATTATAACGGCTTTGTATTGATTGGGGGCTTGATGAAGTCTCAGTTCTGAGGGATGGGAAGGTGAAGAAATCGATCACCGGATTCTATGCGATGTTGAAGTTCTGGTTCTTCAAGTACTGTCAAGTTAGAATATATCTAGTGAAGGTACATAACTTTAACCATATTTATCCCCGTATGGGTGCGTGGAGAGATAAAAGGGCTAGTACGGGGTCTGAAATTCATCATTGTTTTGCTGTGATCAGAGATATTGTAAAATGGAAAGACAGAACCAACATAGATTGACAACCATGACACAGGTCTAGGCAATTAATCCGTCCAGAGGTAAGAGTTGCTTCAACGCTGATCTTCTAGAGGGTTCCATTGGTGTCAGTCCCATACGGGCACTGTATGCTTTAGTATTTAGGAGACCGGTGTATGCGTCAGATGACCGGGCATGATAGTGTACCCTATGACCCCCCTTTCAAAGATTATATAATTTCCAAGGTACGATCGAGAGTTATATCAGAGTCTGAAAGATGTGAACTTCTACGATTGTCACAATTATCTTGTTTCCGACGTAGATTATATGACATATTGGCGTGCCGTTAATCCAAATCCCAAGATCGATTACAGTTTAGTAAAGAGGGCGGGAAATATTAGGATCGTCGGGCGTGATCTAGTGAGGCCCGATGTACACTTTCCACCTACGTCGAGTTTAGATACGCCTTCAGAGGTGCAAGACTATGGTGTTTAGGCGACCGGGGATCCACATGATATGTGATGGTTCATGAATTTGGTTGGAACGAGCGATCAACGTAGACGGATACCGATCCTGATGATACAGGTTCCATACCCGTGTCCACCTATATATAGTATGGATGAGTTATGGCATCAATCCCAAGGAATGGGGTATGCGGCATATGAAGACTCGAAGAAATTAGTTGACCATAATTTTGAGTTAGATGAGGAGCTGAGGCGGGCACACGAGGTCATCCGAGAGACGTCCGAGAGACTAGCTGAGATATCCATTTCCTACCAGACAGAGCCAGTTGTACAATATACCTATGATGAGAGTCTTGCACGTAGCAGACTGCCGCAGTCGTATAATACTATCATAGTATAAGTTAATCCATTATTAGGCCTTCCTAAATATGGAGGTGAGGGTGTCAAACAAAGCTCCTACTTTGTTATTTAGAGACTCATTGTTCTCAACAATAGTTTTTTCCTAATGCTGCAATAGCAGATGGATTTCAGTATCCATACAGGTCAATTTTATTGGTACTTGAAATAGAAATTGCAGTATGGGAAGTACTCAATGTTCTGAGTATTACCAACATCTATTATGCATATTAATCAATACCAGTAGTAGTACTTGATAAATATTCCTTGCATAGAGGCAATTTATAGTATTCAAGTCAGTGATTCCTAATCATTACTTATATAGGTGAACTTCTTGTTCATATCCTATTACTTACGAATTCCTATTTAAGTACATAATGTCTAATCATTACTTATGGTCCATAGTATATAGCGCAATGAAGTACATGATTCGCAATCATTACTTGTAAGTGAATCCAGCTCATGGATTTATACTCATGAAATTCTTTTATAATAATTAAATCCCAAATTTTACCTCGTAAAAATAACGATCTTAATCTTAGATGTGCGTTTTAATAGAATATTAGCCAAGATTGTTATTCAAAACCACTAGATGTGTGTTTTCCTTATTCTGAGAACTAGGGTGTTATAATCCCTAAAGTTCTATAAAGGTAGGTATATTATAGCCAAATGACCCTATTTACTATGAATATGAGGGGCATTAGATGTTTAGCTGACAAGTGGTCCCATCTCAAAGTCTGCTGGGTTCACAAGATAGGTTGATATGCCTATTTTTGAACTAACATTCTAGGGTATTATATGCTTCTATTAATGCCTATATACCTAGATGTTATTATGCAATATCTAATTGTACCTAGATACAAAAAATTAGTTCCTCAGACACCAAGTTTTTTAAAATAAGACTAAGTCAATTCTCAATTGAGCTCTAGTTATTTGTCCGTAACAATTAACGGTGATTTAGATATGACTCACAATCGTATGCAAAATTAGTCCTGGTTTCATATTATTTATAATCCCTGATCATTATAATTAGTATCTTAGGGGCATACTAGTAATATCCTATTAGCTATCGTAAGAAACTTAAATAGGTATTATACCATGAACTTATATCACATATAAGTGAGTCAATGTTCCTATACGGAGTACCTATTCCCAAAAAAAATTAAAAATATTTTTCATAAAAAAAATTCAAAATGGGTCCCCCACGGGGTAGGTCCAGTCAATATGAATATTTTAAAAAAATTAGGCTCAATTTGCCAAAAAATTAGGCTATTTATAGCCATTTTAGTGTCTGGACCGGTCTGACTCAGTCTAGGTCAAGGCTTGGACTAGGTTGACTGGTCTGAACCGGTTTGACTCGGTCATACGTGACATGCACACGCACCACATGTGCCTCGTACGTGTCTGTCACGTTACTACTCCGGTGACCGTCCGGGGAATATTTTTGCCAATATTCTGACAAACTTCCGGTGCCGGTAACAATCCGGCGACTGCCACGTATCACCCCCGGTAACTGCCACGTGTCATAACACCTGCCAGGTATACCATACGTGCCACACACGTGTCATGCCACATCAGCATGCCATGTATCCTCGACACGTATCATTGCTAACATCACAATGGATAATGATGATGTTACATCAAATAATTATCCAAAAAAATTAAAAATATATTATTATCTTGCTGACGTCATTGACAAAAAAAAGCTGTTTTTGGCCGTGAAACTGCCTAATTTCAACGCATTATTCCTGACGATTGGGACATCTCCCTGAGACGTGCCATATACTGTTAGGAAGTTCTCGGAGTAGGATATCTAACCAGAGTGGTCTCGCCTCTATCAAATGTCAACAGATAAAGATATACAAGTTTGAATACAACCCTTTTTCAAGGGTAAAAATCACCAAAAACCCTAATTTTTAATCCGAAAAAATAGGGAAAATATGTTTTTGAACTATGATAATCTTTCATATAGTATAAATCTGAAGGAAATCGAATATGTATTCAAAAAATTGTAGAGTACCTCTTCTCCTGATCGCTTGGTTTCCCTAAAAACTCTAATTAGAAGGTAATTTTTTGCTCTCCTCATTTCTAGAGCTTGCGTGCTGATAACGTGTTGAGAGATAATCAATATAGAGCAATATATTAGTACTATATTGTATGAACAAAAGGAGAGAGAGAAGAAAGATTTCTTATTAATTCATCATCGTTGTGTTCTTTGTACGTAATACAGAGATGTTTAAAGATAACCCTAAAACAAAGGTTACCTAACCTACTAAAACTCTCCCCATAACTCTATCGAGCCTATGGGCTTGTTAGGTATCCTAATAGGACACCCCAACCCTGTTGGGTTCCTAGCTTAGGCTGGACCCAACTCCTAACAAATGGTAATTAAAGCATAGATCTTGTTGGATCTCGTACATCCCAAATCACAACCCAGGAGATATTATTGTAAACATCAATCGCTTAATCAATGGAACCTACAAATCTTTAGTACAAGGGTTTCAAGGGAACCAGTGACAAAATAGCAACAACAAAAGTTGGTGCAGACTACATCATTAGTGGGATCATTGAAGAAAATTACAATACTTATCTGAGGAAACCAGAGCTTCCTGTGTAGAGCCGGAGAGGGCTCAATTTTAAAGGGTGGGGGACTGTAATACCCCGGATGAACGGGTACTGGAGAGGCACCCAATAGTGGTGACGGTTGCACCAATGGTTTAGATCCAGCGGTGTATGGTCCTTAAGTTAAAATATTACTTTACATCTCACCGAGGCTAATTCTTTAGAATAAAAATCCCACACTCCTGCAGATCCACAGTGGTTAAGTGGAAGCAATATCATTGTGCGTAGAGTTGGGTCGTGAATTTAAGGAGCACAATGATAACATAACAGTACACTTTGAGGTGATCATATCCGAGGTGAGTTTGCTGATGTCGAAGCAAAGGGTTAAGTACCTGAATAGTCTATACAGGGGACTTAGATTATTTTGTTAGCCTATCTTTTGTGAGTTTAATCTTAGAGAGGCTAGGGCTTGAAGAGACTCCATTAAAGCTTGAGAAGCTTGAAAGATCATTGTAACCTATTTGATATTATAGTGAATTGTTCGTAGGGAGTGGTTTTTCATCAGCAAGGGTTTTCCACTTCCCTTCTCCAGGAAAATCTTCGTGTCCTTTATTGCTCTTTGTTGATTTACTACATGAGTTGGCGATTTCTACATATCTTTCTTATCTGAGAGGAGAGAGTGGCTACCTCAATTCTCAATAGTACCTTGTGGAGATGGAAAGAAGAAGAAGAGTCAAACAGCAACAACACCAGCAACAATCAAAATAGAGAGCAACAATGCAATCAAACCTAACAACAACAATGATCAAAATAACAAGCAAGGAGAGAGGGAAAATTAAGAGTAGTAATGATCAAAACAGAGAGAGAAAGAGATAGGGAGAGAGAGAGTTAAGTACCTTGTGGAGATAGAGAGAAGAAGAAGAGTCCAGAGAGAGATAGAGAAAGAGAGATATTCTGGAGAGATGGAGAGAAGAAGAAGAGTCCGGAGAGATGGAGAGAAGAAGAGTCGGGGTAGTTTGAAATTTTAAAGAAGAAGAGTCGTAATTTGATAGGAGACAAGGACAATGTTGACACTGCCCCTAGGTAATAAGAGTAGAAGTAATCTAGGTCGTCCATCTCCCTCCTCCACATAAATCCCAGCCCCTCTTTATCCCTGAGACAATGACATATATGTCTATACGAAAAATACCGTTGCCTAATGTATAATAGATTTGTAATGCCCGTGGCTCGCCACGACAAAAAAAATTGTTGAAGACGACATCTTGATTATAAAAGTAAGTACCACAATGGTTTTGACAAAACCAATATTTCAGCAATTCATTTATTTTAGCTTGAATATGTTTCTTGTAAAGTTGACAAACTATATGTATACCAAAATTGATGGTAACATATTTTCTTCTTGGGATAGTTCCCTACATTGACTACTAATCAATTTCTCACACGGATGTTAAGTCGTATAAGCTAAATTGAGTAAAGAGTCATGTGGGAAACATCAAATCTCTTTGGGGGTCCATTCACCACAAAATGCTTTTGCACTTGCTTTACTCTCCTGTGCATTCTTAAATATTGTGTTTGTGATATTCCCATTAGAATTCTCTTGATATTTGCGATATCCTTGACAGGAATCTGAACCGAGAAAGACTTCCAGTTCAAAATATCACTAAATGGAGGAACATAATGGTCGGATATCAACACTGGGACACATTCTGCATACTCTGGGGATCGCAACTTCGTATCCACTTTGGCATAGCAATATTTTCTCTTCTTCAACATTTCTCTATAAGATTCCTTTTCCGAAAGGCTGTCGTAAACTTGAACATCTTCGTCTTTGTTCTTCCATTGTTCCAAGAGTAATAGTTTAATGTGGCCGTGTAAATGACCAGCAAAGTATGCAAGTATTGAACGACTTGATGGGGAAGGACCACCTATAAGCCCAGAGATTTCCCCTATCCGAAGATGAGTTTTAGGAAAGGATGCGTCTTTTGAAGGGTTGAATCCTTCTGATGTATTTGCATTACACAAAACGCGGACGGAGTTATGGAATAATTGAGGAACGTGCGAAGATGTACTTGACCCCTCTATCAAGCTAGCATATGTTAAACATGATATCAACAAAATGTAAACTCTGGCAACTGTAAGTATCTGATTAGGAACGAAGATGTTTGACTTACCTAGTCATGGCAAGAAAGCATGAAATGATCTGCACCAAGGCTCCAGTTCCAATAAGGATATTTTTCTGCAATTAAGACTAACTGTAAGTATCTTAATTGGTTGTATTCCGGCAATACAACCTAGTCTTAATAGAATCTTCTTCAAATGGTCCTGTTCATGTTAGCGGTCAAATATTTCATCAATTATTTTATTTTATATATTTTGGATAAGATATTACATTACATATTTAGATATTTCATTGATTATATTATTTCAAATTAACCCGTGTATTTCTTGTTGGAGGCCTTATAATAGTTCAAATATTTGTAAAATCCCTAATAAAGATTGAAATTGATTGCGAAATGCATATACTAAAGGAGATCAAAAGATAAGGTAACAAATAGCAAACATACCTGAGAGATAATTTTTATCAGATGATGGCGTCCACTACGGTCGTGACTGCATATGTTCATTAAAAGTCAATACTTTTCATCTTTCCTCACTTGAATAGTCAATCAATTGAATATCGGAATTCATGTTTTCCAGAACGCACTGATAGAATGCAAATCATTACACGTCTTCCTCAAATAAGGTAATAAGTAGGGCATGAAATATGTTATACCTCTTCTTTATCAATATTATCCGCCTTTTACTTTAGTTGTAGAATGGGGGATTCAATCCTAGCCATCTAATACTGATGAGAATGCTATAATCTTTCTTTAAACTCAACAAACTCAACTGCCTGAAACAATAAAATAATGGAAGCTGATTATGATAATACCAGACGACCAAAATAAGGACCCAAATGACTCATAAATCACCTTATGAGCTTAGATACATATCAATACGTAATGACCAAAATTAATAATAAGCACAATAATGAGCTTAGATACATATCCATATCCAGAATCCCCATATAATATTTGAACAACGGAGGAAAATGGAACCAATCACCCAATAGACATGCAATCGATAAATCAAACCAATGACATGCACTATTGCCGTTTTCCGAAATTGCATTGCATCACTTTGAACTTAAAAATTATGATTGCTCATGTATCAAACAAAGCCCCCCAGAAATCAGAGAAGAGAAGAAAAGAAATGTAATAAAAGAATAAAGATCGAAATTGGGAAGAACCTGAGTCTCGATGAAACATTTCACAATGGAGAACCCTAATCGATTGAAATACTACAAATCCGAAACCCGAACATTTAAATCTCGATTCAACGAAGTGAACCCTTAATCGTGGAAATCTGAAACTACCAAAATCTGAAATCTATATTTATTAAATAGATTACCCCCAAATATCTTTGGAGATTATCGGTGACTTTGTGTTTGAACCCAAATGGCGGGTTCATTTGCCATTCTGATAGCTCTTTTTGAAGACGATTCACTGCAATTTTACTCAAAGCCTAAAAAAGGAACACCAATTTGGGGAATTAGAAACAAAATTGGGGATAAAATTGTAAAAATTAAGGTTTTCCTCCCACCCCCGCAACTATTATCTGCCGTACACCCAGGATCACCTTCATCACTCAAAGCCAAACTTATAATGTTTTTATAAAAACTCTTGAATCTCTACCTTTTATGCTTTTTTGTTAGGAAATAAATTGACTTGGTTTTGAGATTTTCTTTATTGCATTTAATCAAATCTCTACCAAACTAAGCCTAACACTATTAGTATTTAGTAAAGTATATATACATTGCTGCTAATAACCTTAAAGTGGAGACTTTAGAAGAAGAAAGATCCTTTGGCTTAATAGCAAACTAAACCCTCTTGAGACTTCCATTTTGCGTGCTTCCTTAGGCTTTTTCATCTATCAACTTTAGCAGGAAAGGAACATTATTTTTCAGGAATGAGAGTAAGAGGATAAATGCTATTTTTGTAACCATTATCCACCATGTTGGGAACAGATTGAAGGCCAAAATTACCACTGTTAAAGATAACAGATAATGTATCTGTAATAGGTGCACCAAACTCATTCTTCTCATACAATAACTTGATTGGCTCTTTCAAACAATCCTCAGAATACAACTCCAAAACTGATCCAATAATAATTATCAAATTTGTGCAATTAGTCATTCGCCTCATAACCCTATAAAAAAAGTTGCAAGAACATATACCTGATGAGTTTGTTATCCCTGGGATTGAGTTGATTGTACTGTGATCTAGAAAAAAATGAAGAGCACTCCCTGAATCGATGACACTTAGTTTGTAAAGTTGAGATTATTGTTTGTTTCTTTTGAACCAAATCACTCTCTGAATCCTTAATTATGTTCTCAATGTACCTTAAATCCATCTCACTTTTTGTTTAAAAAAATTTGGCACTGAGGATGAGAGCTTTAGAGGGGGAGGGTACATGCAGACTTGCAACCAATGGAGAGAACCTTGAGATGCAAGCTTCGCAAGCCTAGGTATTTAGAGTTGATGGGGTAATTTTGAGGGAAAATCAAAAGGCATACCTATTAAACAAAAATTGGGTATATTCTTTGACATTTCAAGTGGTTTTTTTTAATCCCAAATAGGAATAACGCATTCACCAAATTTTTACTAATATTTCATGCATATGAGTATCCATGGTATAATATTTCTAGCAGAACACAAATGATGTTGTAGACAAACACAGATAAAGTAAGCAGAACAACATGGTGCTGATTATTGACTCTTTTAATTCTAGCTGAACCAACAATGCAAATTCAGGGAGAAATCTTTTCAATGAAACTAACTGAATAGTTCTACAAAATTAATACCCTCAGAGTCAAGAAAAATAACATCAAGATTCTTACATGAATTTCTTCAACTGTCCCCTAAGCAGCTTGAGTCTGTAACTCATTTTCTTTAGCTATCTTCAATTCTAAGCACAAACTTATAAGGAAAAAAGGCTCAATCAAGCAGTTGTTTCTAGCTTAGGGGCAACATTGGATGTATAGACCGGGTGTACAACATGGCCATCCTTGGGCTCAATGTGAGCAAACTGGCGTCCACTCAGCTTGTGACGCTGAAACTTGACACAACCTTCTTTCAGTGCATATAATGTGTGATATTTACCAAGCCCCACAGTTCCCTGAATGGAAATGGCTCCCACGCTGTCGAACAATTATGTTTCTAGGAATCACTCTCTGCACATTGAAAAATTTAGTAAGATGATAATAGAAAATGGAAATGGTTCAGTCAGTATAAAAAGTGTATAGGCATCTCAATTGATGTGGGTTGATGTAATAACATGGATATAGTGTGCAACTTGCTGAAGAGGAAACCTGATTCTACTTGATTCAAATGTATCAACTTTAGCTTTCCCTTATATAGATGTGCATCCATATTGTGCTACAAAAAGCATAAATCATGAGGATTTACATTGGTTTGTCACTATTTTTAAGCATCGATACTTCAGCTACCCTTATGTAAATCTTGTGTTTGAAGTTAAATTGTGTACTATATAATTTATTTGTTTGGTTATTTTCATGGACTTGCCCCAGTATTAAGCTGGTGAAAAGGAATAATGAAAATCCTTGTGAGGACTTGATAGGTCATTTTTGAGTGATTTTAAAAGGTTGTGTACATATGATCCCTTGTGGGTTTTGATTGTATTGTGTTAAAGATAAACTTTGCATTTGAAGATTCATGGGTAGCAATCCAATATGGGTTCTATCAGACTTGTGGTTATAGGGCTATGTCAACTTGGAGAGGGTTTTCTTGGTAGGAGATAGTTCCGGTACGAATGTAGTCCATAACATGGCGATGCGGGCTGGAGATGTTGCCAACCCTATGAACCATCTTGGTGTTGCTTTGATCCAACCTTAATTTTGGGGGAAAAAAAGGATTGGGAGCCACGCCCCCAAATCCAGTAATCAGTAGATAGACCAATTACTGAGATTCGAGGATGTACAGGTCGGGGAATCCAAAGATTCAACCCACGAACAACCGAGCCGTAGATAAATTCTGGCCCAATCATTTACAATAGTATCACAACAAAGTAATAAGGCAAAACTGAAATAGCGGAAGACTAAGATAACAATATCTAAACGTAAGATTCTACAAACCTCTAAGCAGCGAGCCCGACAGTAATAACTGGAAAATGAGCCTCCAGCTCAGCTCCCCAAAGATCAACACAGCAGCAACTAAAACCTGAAACAACTTGCCACTGAAAGGGGGATGCGAGAGTGAGCAAACAACGGGCTCATTAACTCCCAAGAATAGCTAAACGATTATACTAACCAATGAGATTGATATAATAATGATAATAGGATATAATAATATCTAACGATAAAAAATAAATATATCTAAATATATACGAGATGCCTAATAGGTAACAACTAGGTACTTAACTAGTCTAATGATTATTTGTAACTATTCTATAATTATACATACACATCTCGAGCAAAGGAGTGCTAAGACTATAACTGCACTCCAGTCCCAAGGACTACTAACTACACTCTAATCACTACCGTGGCCCTCAGCGCCACAAGTGACTAACTTACCTCAGAAATACAATCACACACGAGGGTAAATACCCTCAGCTTGCAATAATCTAACAGGGTTACCCAAACCCCAACCAGGCATAACCCCAAAGCTATCACAAGCTGAGCAAGATCGCACATAACCAAATATCTGCTTAAAGCTCACAGCAACCCACCAGATACAAAAGAGGGAGGAATAGATACAGAGAGGAGAGGATTATGCAGAAGGAAGATGAATCTAATTACACCGTAAATTAATTAGGAGAAGAAGAATTTAAATAAGAGGAGAAGAATATGATGAACTAGGATAATCCCATAATTATCCCAATGTAATGATATGTTATGATGATGATATGATGGAATGAGATAATCTTATGATTATCCCAAGTGCAGAAGATTCTATATTAAACATAATGCAGAAAGGGTTAAGGATTTCTATCAGAAGAACCTACGAATTGGAAGTATGTAGAGATGCAATGATATTCTTGATGATGATGATGATGCGTTATGATGCAATGATATACATTTCTATAACTCACAAATCAGCATAATAATCTAGTTATTCAGGAAGATAAAATTTGCCTGTGACCCGATACAATGCTCCAGCAGAATCAATCCGAGCAAGCAACCCGAAGCTCCAACGACAGCATCTCGCGGACATGCCACCCGAATCACGGAACAACCCAACCGTAACACCGCAGCCATCGCAACAACCCATACAACACCACCACCGTCAAACCCAACACCTACAACCATCACAACTCCGTAAATCGACAAAAACCCAATAACCACAAACCCTAAAATCACCCCACGATCACTAACCCTAAAACCGAGGGTTTCTACCGAAATTAAAATCGGAACAAATCACAACTCAACCGCAACGCCACTGACATCGCACGCAACCCAACTAGTCACCACCATCGAACACCCAAATCCTCCAACAATCATAACCCACAATCAAGCCTAATACCTGCGATAATCGTAAATGCCGCAAGCCCCAAATCACCAACAATGCAAATCCAAACAAGCCCCCACAATCACAAACCCTTGAAATTAAACCCTACGCCGAATCGTGAGGAATTCACAGAAAGGGAATCGAGAATAACTCACCAAGGATAGGAGTGAAGATTGCGGCGAAGCTCGGCAAAGAATCCGAGAGTGATGGGGAAGATTGGATCAAGAGTAAAGAGGAGAGGGGAATGGTTAGGGGAAAGGAGAGAGAGAATTAGTTTGGAGTGAAGAGAGAGGAAGTGAGGAAAAGAGAGGATATATATAAAACGCGCTTCTGTTCGAATAGAGAAGGAAGTATCGTTCGAATAAAAAGGGTCAGCGAAGAAACTCAACAGCTCAAGAAGAATCTTATTCGAGCAGAGAAGGCCCTGTTCGAACAGAGGGAAAATCCTATTCAAACAGAGAAGGTCCTGTTCGAACAGTGTAACTCAGGGAAAAATCTAACTGTTCAAGGAGGATCATATTCAAACAGATAAGGTCCTGTTCGAATAGAGGAAGATCTTGTTCGAATAGAGAAGGTCCTGTTCGAACAGAACTGGTCTATTCCGAAAAGAAGATTCCAGAAAACCTAACGGCCAACCCCGGACAACCCCGGACACCCCGGAATCAAACCAAACCACCAACACCACCACAAAAACACTACTACAAACCCAACAAAGGTTTGCCAAGGTATAAACACCACCTTCACCGCCTCACGGCTACCAAAACGCCTAAACCCCTGAAAAAGAATCTTTGGTCGGAAAACTCCGAAAACCTACCGGCCAATCCAACGGCTCACTGGAACCACACCAAACCACAAACACATCAGACAAACATCACTACCAACCCATCTAGGGGTTTCTAAGGCCACAACGCCACTTCCTCCTCCGAATAACCACCGTACTACCGAAACTACATAAAAAGATTCAAACATACAAAACCTGCCGAAAGAAATAAATGGATGCATAATGGACGAAAAAGTAAATGCAGAATATATACAGAATATATGTGTGGAACTTAACGTGTAGGAATAATAATAATAATACTTAATAATAAATAAAATAAATAACCCGAAAATCCGGTACATTACAATCTACCATCCTTAGAAGAATTTCGTCCCGAAATTTAAAATACCTACTTAAGTATAGTATAGTATAGTTCAAATATAATGTGTAACCAAATCGTACTAGTGGTTACACAAGGTCGATAAAATAGATTTCCCTAGAACTCTCCGTCCAGGTACACGACATTATAACAAAAGCAACCTATCATAGATTATGGTTAAAATATATTAATATATAATTTGTATGAAAATATATATAGTTTGATTATAAAAACAAGTAGATTAAGAATGCCAAAAACATAAGGGAAAAGTGGAATATGATGTCCCTTTCCCTATATGAACAACGTACGACAATCTGATGTATACACAATCTTCAGTCTCATAACACGTCTGCTATGAGATCAAGTCTGTGACACAAGAGATGAAAATAATCGGTTAAAACGATGTATTTTAATAAATAATGGAAACCAATCCAAACGATCAGATCCAATATCGAGATCGATCTGGATTCGATTAAGGGCAAATACCCAAAACTCGATAAGAGAAACACTAAAATGGAACACGAGTCGAAACTACTACGACGGCAAATATAACGTCGTCCAAATAGCATAAAATCATAATCTGAAGTCGAAACCCAACACCAAAACAAACAGGGAAACCACTACCACTAGAAGCCAATCAAACACCATTCTAAGGATTCAAGATAAACATCTTGAGTTCTCTAAATCTACAGCAAAAGCCTACACACTAGACCTATGCTAGAAGCCTACACGCAGAAGGTCTCAAAAGATCAACTCTCTAACCAAACATGCGAAAAGAAACACAGGACACCAAAGAATTGTCCTAACTCGCTCTAAGAATAAATCAGCCTATGAGTGCTAGATACTGAGATAGGAGTTAACCTAAAGCTCTGATCCCAACTTTGTCACGCCCTAAAATCTAGTAATCGGTAGCTAGACCAATTATTGAGATTCGAGGATGTGCAGGTCGGGGAATCCAAAGATTCACCCCGCGAACAACCGAGCCGTAGATAAATTCTGGCCCAATAATTCACAATAGTATCACAACAGAGTAATAAGGAAAAATAAAAACAGCGGAAGACTAAGATAATTATATCTAAACGTAAGATTTTACAAACCACTAAGCAGCATGCCTGACAGTAATAACTGGAGAATGAGCCTCCAACTCAGCTCCCCAAAGATTACCACAACAACAACTAAAACCTTAAACAACCTGCTACTGAAAGGGGGATACGAGAGTGAGCAACAACGAGCTCACTAACTCCCAAGAATAGCTAAACAATTATATAACCAATGAAATAGATATAATAATGATAATATGATATAATAATATCTAACGATAAACAATATATATATCTAAATATATACAAGATGCCTAATCAATGTCTAATAGGCACATAACTAGTCTAAGGATTATGTATAACTATACTATAATTATACATACACATCTTGAGCAAAAGAGTGCAAAGACTATAACTACACTTCAGTCCCAAGGACTACTAACTACACTCTAATCACTACCGTGGCCCTCAGCACCACAAGCGACTAACCTACCTCAGAAATGCAATCACACACGAGGGTAAACACCCTCGGCTCACAATAATCCAACAGGGTTACCCAAACCCTAACCAGGCACAACCCCGAAGCTATCACAAGATGAGCGAGATTGCCCACGACCAAATACCAGCCTAAAGCTCACAACAACCAACCAGATACAAATGAGGGAGGAATAGATACAGAGAGGAGAGGATTATGCAGAAGGAAGATGAATCTAATTGTACCGCAAATCAATTAGGAGAAGAAGAAATCAAATAAGAGGAGAAAAATATGATAAACTAGGATAATCCCATAATTATCCCAATGCAATGATATGTTATGATGATGATATGATGGAATGAGATAATCTTATGATTATCCCAAGTGCAGAAGATTCTATATTAAACATAATGCAGAAAGGGTTAAGGATTTTTATCAGAAGAACCTACGAATTGGAAGTATGTAGAGATGCAATGATATTCTTGATGATGATGATGATGCATTATGATGCAAAATGATTTAGCGATGTTAACCCAACGGGATAGCCCCCATGACTAAAGTGGGCTGACAACTGCTAAAAAAGGATTACCTTAAATGACCATTATGGATACAGGTACGATTTTCTAAGCTGACTAGGCTGGGGGAACTATACTGTGCGTCTCGAGTACCCCAAGGATCACATCCTCAGTCACACACAAGGAACCACAGTCCTTACCACATACATGCCACATATATTACGGGTCAGGGGATGTATCCGGTCGCAATAAGATAAGAGAATATATTATCTATGGATCTGAGCCATAATCCTAAAGATTGAAACACAACTGCTGCCAACACAGCCAACACACAATAGGATATCCACCTGCATGAGAGTGTGGTAACCAAAACTAACACAGATGCCCTCCTGTGACTCAGTTTCACCATCTAAACCTAGATGAAACAGGAACTTAACCGTCAGGACATCTAAACAATATCAGTATCTTAGATTCCTCAAAGGAATATGATTACCATCAAGTACTTCAGTACTCTAGCTGTCAACACAGACTAGTAGTCATAGGGTGACCTACAAGTTTCCAACAAGTAGCCAACAATCCCCATTAACCAAACCGCATCACAATCCTCCTAATCATGTACATAAGTCACCAGCACAGATGTACAGGAACCCACTAGGTCTGTCTACACCCAATGCAATAATCTCCGCGAATAGATGCTCGATGGTGACAGTTTCCCTACATTGATGTGACAATCTACCCCAGAAGATTCCAGATCACGGGTGGCGTACAACTTCATAAACCACCTGACTCAGCCGCGTACCTCACTTAGCCATGTTGTCTCACTGCCACCTAGATGACGAAAGGGAACAAAGCCCTAACAGCCTCATCCCGGGGAAGGAAGGTTTACGAGTAAGCTCTATTAGCTCTAAGAATCATGAAGACAATAAGTGTCATAACACGATAAGCAAATAATCATAAGGAAAACTATTAGAAGTTCAACATTCACGACCAACCACCACGGAAAAGCCATCTGCTCACCACCAACTACTAATAGCCCAGGAGATTCCATACTTCCATAGAGAATCTAACATTCCAACCATCCACCAATCACAACGACAGTTCTCAAGGACCAGACCTCGAGAACACAAAGTACACCTAGGCTAATCCTAAGATAAATCAAAATGATAGCAGACAAGAGGACGAGCTCCGAATCTAAGACCATGTCTTACTGAAGCTATGTCGCCCCAAGACTATACTGGAACCAAATCCAGCAACCTAAACTAACCAAGGTGCTACACTATAAGGTGATAACTATAGTCTCTGAACTACACTATCTCAGAGAAATGGCGGCTAAGCCACAACCATCCATACATCTCCACTAATAGCCAGACCTAGTTACTAGTGCCCTGAAACAAGCTGGGGCACCCTAATAACTAGCCAACAATACCATACTCAATATATTATTTATATATTCCACACTCAATATATTATATATATATTGCGATACTAAGGCGTCGCAACGCACTGAGAAATGTCTTGTTCTCAACCTCTACAAAGAAAAGATTCGTGATAGCCACTCTCAATGAAATCAGTCTAAGAGGAATCTCAGGAGTCATCGTCACATCGACGACAACAGAGAATAACCTCCTCTGGCTAATCATAACCTACGGATTCTATCTAGTAACTGAACTCACATTATTGCGGGTTTTACTAACTTATCAAACCCTTAAATACTATCGTCTAAGGTAATGCTAAATGGATAACCTGTAAAGTGTCCTAAGCAATTAACCCACATACTAACCTAGTCACAGATATAATGTAATAAACTATACATTTATATAACTCAAGAATCAGTATAATAATCTAGTTATTCAGGAAGATAAAACTCGCCTGTGACCCGATGCAATACTCCAACAGAATCAATCCGAGTAAGCAACCCGAAGCTCCAACGACAGCATCTCGCGGACATGCCACCCGAATTATAGAATAACCCAACTGCAACACCGCAGCCATCGCAATAACCTAAACAACACCATCACCGTCAAACCCAACACCTACAACCATCACAACTCCGTAAATCAACAAAAACCTAATAACCACAAACCTTAAAATCACCCCACGATCACAAACCTTAAAACTGAGGGTTTCCACCGAAACTGAAATCGAAACAAATCACCCAAATCGCAGGATAACTCAACCGCAATGCCACAGACATCGCACGCAACCCAAACTATCACCACCACCGAACACCCAAATCTTCCAACAATCACAACCCACAATCAAACCTAATACCTGTGATAATCGCAAACGCCACAAATCCCAAATCACCAACAATGCGAACCCAAACAAACCCCCACAATCACAAACCCTTGAAATTAAACCCTACGCCGAATCGAGAGGAATTGACGAAAAGGGAATCGAGAATAACTCACCAAGGATAGGTGTGAAGATCGCGGCGAAGCTTGACAAAGAATCAGAGAGTGATGGGGAAGATTGGATCATGAGTAAGGAGAAGAGGGGAATGGTTAGGGGAGAGGAGATAGAGAGAGTGAGTTTAGAGTGAAGAGAAAAAAAGTGAGGAAAAAGGAGGATATATATAAAATGCGCCTCTGCTTGAATAGGGATATTCCTATTCAAACAGAGAGGATCCTACTCGAATAGAGGAAGTATCGTTCGAATAAAAAGGGTCAGCGAAGAAACTCAACAGCTCAAGAAGAATCCTATTCGAACAGAGAAGGCCCTGTTCGAACAGAGGGAAGAATCCTATTCGAACAGAGAAGGTCCTGTTCGAACAGAGCAACTCAGGGAAAAATCTAACTGTTCAAGGAGGATCCTATTCAAAAAGATATGGTCCTGTTCGAATAGAGGAAGATCTTGTTCGAACATAGAAGGTCCTGTTCGAACAGAACTGGTCTGTTTAGAAAAGAAGATTCCAAAAGACCTAACGGCCAATCCTAGAAAAACTCGGACACCCCGGAATCAAACCAAACCACCAACATTACCACACAAATACTACTGCATGCCCAACAAAGGTTTGCCAAGGTATAAACACCACCTCCGCCGCCTCATGGCCACCAAAATGCCTAAACCCCCGAAAATGAATCTTTGGTCGGAAAACTCCGAAAATCTACCGGCCAATTCAACGGCTCATTGGAACCACACCAAACCACAAACACATCAGACAAACATTACTACCAACCCATCTAGGTGTTCCCAAGGCCACAACGCCACCTCCTCTTCTGAATAACCACCGTACCACCAAAACTACATAAAAGGAATCTAACATACAAAACCTGTCGAAAGGAATAAATGGATGCATAATGGATGAAAAAGTACATGCAGAATATATACGGAATATATGTGCGGAACTTAACATGGCGGAATAATAATAATAATACTTAATAATAAATAATAAAATAACCCCAAAATCTAGGACATTACATTGGGTCAGAGGGTGCTTTCGATGCAGATAAACTTATAGTTTTGAATAAGATGTGGACTTTTGTATATCCATTAGCCATAGGACATGATAACCCTCTTGTGAATCCATTTACGACAGAGGCACCAAGTCTGTCAGATCTGGGTTGCACCCATGTTCTTATTTTCGTCACGGATCAAGATGTTTAAAGAGATCGCGGGTGGTTTTATTATGAAACATTGAGGAAGAGCGACTGGAGAGAAGTAGTTGAGATTATGGAAACTGAAGGAGAGATCATGTTTTTTTTTGGAACGAATGTATTTTTATTTATTAAGAAAAACAATAAGACATGTGGAGGACATAAAGCCTAACCACTATTTTACTGCCTAATTGTGGATATTCCTATTTTATCCATGAAGTATGTTGCACGTATCTGCCTAGGAAGAGTGGATGCATTCCAAAAAAGTTGTGAGTGCTGCAAGCTGTCTAGTTTAGAGAGGCTGTCAGTTGTACCATTGCCTTCCCTGTAAGTATGTATCATGGTAATTTGTAGCTCCATTCCTAGCTGAGTAATAAGCATACTATACTTTGCAGGACAAATATACTGACATCTGAACCAGTTTACCAGAAGTTGAGCATCTACTTCAATGATGAGTTGAAGCCAGTTCTGTTATTTGCAATGCATTAAACCATGAAGGAGAGCGAACATTTCTGCAGCTATGTTAGTGCCATGACCAAGTGCAATGTTGTACCCAAGTTGAAGTTCACCCAAATTGTTTCTAATTACTCCTCCAGCTCCACTCATTCCAGAAGGAAGTACTGAACCATCACTATTGAGCTTAAAATGACCGAGAGGTGGGAATGTCCATCGTACAAGCACAAGTCTTTTGGTAGTCACAAATTGTTTAAACAATTGCAAGACTTGTACTAAGATGAGGTCGTCGAAGTTGCTGTTTTGCGTTATTTTGATTTTGGGCATGCCCGCTTTAAGAGCTTTGTTGATGTTGTTGATGATAACCAAGGGAGAGAGACGCTTTTCCTCAAACCTATAAGTACATCGAGCTTTCCATAATTCCCAGATTATGCATGTAGGTAATACTTCTATTACAATACTCATTTGAGTACCAGAATGAGCTGCCTGAAACCAAAGACCCTGTCGAGTCCACCAGCTATCATTTACCCCATGTCGTACACCACAAGCATTGCCAAAGAAAGCCCAAACTACAATAGCAACAGTTCCCTGAACAAGCAGATGGTTGAATGTTTCAGTTTTACCAACCAAGCAGCAGTAATACCGAGAAACAAGAGGGACTCGTCATTTTATGAGCGCATCCACAGGTATAACTTCCTTCGAAGCTTTCCAACTGAAGACTTGTACTTTTTCCGGTATTGAGTTGTGCCATATCCATTTCATACGTCCATGTTTAACCTCTGCGCTACGCCAGAAATTCAAGACAGATTTGACGGTGAAGTTGCCTTTGTCCGACGGACCCCAAAGTGGTTTATCTGCATCTTCATTTAGGAAGAACTTATGGGATAAGGTATGCTTCCAATGGGGCATGATTTCATGTTCCAAAAGCTCCCATTTCTAGGTACCATCAGTCATAAGAATGTCTTTCACCATAAACTGCTGCGTACATTCTATGTTCAGAATATCCGATAAACTGCCTTCCCTGGTCTAATCGTCGAACCAAAATTTCTTGTTTCCTTTGCTGAGGTACCAAGTAGTGTTGGATTCTACTGTCTGAAGGAAGCCTTTCATCTATTTTCAAAGAACTGAATCCCCAAAACGCAGTCTGTTTGTTTCATCTTCGATGGTATATTTGTTCCTGTAAAAAGACACCCATGTAGAGCTGCTATACAGAAAATTTCAACACTTCTTAAGGAGGAGACTATAGTTGATATCTTTGAGTCGTCGCATTCCAAGTCCTCCCTCATTCTTTGGAAGACAAAGTGCATCCCATGCAACCTAATGTCGCTTATTTTGCCCGTGAAAACTGCCCCAAAAGAAGTTTAAAAACATTGTTTTGATCTTGGTTATAACACCATGAGGTACCGTGATATATGAGAGGAGATGTATGGGCATTGAGTTCAAAACGTGGTTGATCATCACTAATTTACCTCCCTGTGATAAGAGCTTTCCTTGCCACTCATCGATTCGTCGTTGAATTTTGGTGAGCAATGGATCAAAATGAGTAAGTAGTACCCGACCGTAACTTATAGGAGCTCCCAAATAGGTCATTGGAAAAGAGTGATGTTGAAACCCACAAGTATTATGGATGATATGTTTTCTTGATGCAGATACATTGTAGCAGGCATATAAGCCACTTTTCGCCTTGTTGATTAATTGGCCGGAGAAATTTTCATATCGTGCTAGGAAATGTATTAACTCGGATATAGATCATTGACTTCCGTTTAAGAAAATGTAGAAATTATCAGCATATAAGAGATGAGTAATAGGAGTACAACCTCTAGATGTATGGAATAACCCAATCTCGCCCTCCAAAAAGCATTTGGAGAGTCTTCTGGATAGTACTTCTTCTACAATAATAAAGAGCAATGGAGAAAGAGGATCTCCTTGTCGCAAGCCTCATGACGACTTGAAGTAGCCCTTGAAGACCCCCTGTAGAACCACCGAGAACCATGGTGTTTCAACACATTGTGCTATGAGTGAAATACATCTGCTGGAGAAGCCAAATTTGTTCAAAACCTGACGTAAGAACCTCCCATCCAGTTTATCATAAGCCTTTGTCATGTCAATCTTGATCATAGCATTAGTGCCTCGAACCTTTCTCTGAAAATCCCTAACCATTTCCTGAGCTAATGTAATGGTCTCACTAATGTCCTTGCCCTGAATGTAAGCTCCCTAATTCCCAGAGATTAATTTGTGAAGAAGTTTGTTTAACCTATTAGCAATAATTGAAGAAATTTTTTTGTATACTACAGAGCACAAACTAATTGGTCTGTAGTCATCCAACGATGCTGGGGTATCCACTTTTGGTATAAGTGATAGGAACGATGAAGTATAGCACCTTGAGAGTGGGGCACTATTGAAGAATTCCTTGGCAGCGCCATGTAGATCGTCCTTGATGATGTCCCAACATGAAGTAAAAAAGACCGATGTGAAACCATCACTGCCCGGAGCACTGTCACTGGGGATTTGGAACACACTGGCTTGTAATTCGTCTAAAGTTGGGATGCATCTGAGACTGGCATCTTCGTCTACAGTTATAACATTAGGAATACACTCAAGTAATTTTGCATCCTCAGTAGTGGTTGTGGATTGTAGCACATCTCAGAAATATCCCACAGTGGCATCGTGAATAACATCTACCTCAGCTGTCTCAGTTTCACCAGGGAGAGTAAAGTCGGTCATGAAAGTTCATTTTCTATTAACTTGTGTTATAGTATGAAAAAAGTTTGTATTGTCCCAACTTCTCAGAAGGCTCTAGACATGATCAAGCGCCTGGGTTCTTTCCTAAACCAAGATAAATGTGCAGGGATCATGTGAGAATTGATGTTCTATTAATCAATAAACTACTCCATCGGAAGATCCTCCTTAAATTTATGTTTACCACACACACTGATAGCCTAATAGCGCTTCACGCCTTCACCCTACATTTTAATTTTTTGACTTTATCTTCCAATCTCACGGTTTCTGTCACTGAATAGGTGAGTTACCCTAACAATTAAGGTAGAATTCCACCTTGCACACCATTAGCTTACATACCCGTGGCTCACCATGGCAAAAAATAAAAATAAAAATAATCATAAAGTAGAACTCTTCAATATTAAAGTTTCTGGGTCATAATCAAAAAATAAATAAATAAGAAACTCAAACACCATTGGGTAATTCAATATAGATTAGTATTTAGTTATTAATATATTTCCATAGCTCTAGATGAAGTAAAATGCAGTACATGGAGAAATCCTAGGAAGAAGTAAACAACTCAGGGAACAGACGATTAATAATTTTTAGAAGAATGGTTCTAATAAATTTTTGAATAATGGTTATGATAATCATTGTAAAGTGATCAATGATTTATGCAATTATCTATTTACAGAAAATATGAAGTTAGCATTATTTCTGAGAGGCCTTTGATCAGATAAAAACTGCAATTTAAAATAAGAATAGCATTTCTAGAACAATGGCTAGAAAGCACTAACCTTTATCAATCCGAACCACCAACATAATCAGTAGGCAAGTAGATTTCTCCTCCAACTTCACAATGTTGTTCCCAACTCACAGTTTTCTTAGCAAGCTAAAACTTTTTACTCATTGCATCAATTCTCTGTTGAACAGCTTCCTCGATACTGCCATAACTGTACTCCTCAGCATACTTTTGTACATCTTCAGTAATCTTCATAGAGCAGAACTTGGATCTACACATAGAGAACAAAAATGCGTTACTTTCGCTCCAACGCTCGCCACGACGATTAGGTCACTGTTAGAAATATATAAATAGCTAAAAATAATTATTTGTGATATTCAGACAGAAGCCATAAATTTGATGGAGACATTTTATGCAACCATGAAAGTAATTGGAAGAAAATCTTAAGAGTTAATTTCTAGTACAATGGTCTGAAAGCATTAACCTTTATCAATCCGAACCACCAACATTCCTTCAACTTCACCATGTTGTTCCCCATTCACAATTTTCTTAGCAGGCAAAAACTCTTTACTCATTGCATCCATTCCCTGCTGAACAGCTTCCTCGACACTGCCATAACTGTGTTTCTCAGCATACTTTCGTGCATCTTCAGTAATCTTCACAAAATAAAACTTGGGTCCACACATAGAGCATAAATGCGCTACTTTCGTACCAGTAATTGGAAAAAAGTCTTAAGAGTAAATCGTGCGTAGATTTAAATTAAACATAATAAAAATACTGTAAAAGGAAATCATATATAAAGGGAAATAATAATGACTTATCAATGAGTCTTGGTCTAAACGCTTATATGAAAAGAAGCATTTTGTTTTAATGCATTGGGAATTATAAAGCATAAAAAATAAATCTAAGTCTATTCCATTATTCAATTATTCATCAAATCATGAAGACCACTTTGATCCATTCTGGTTGAAAATTGAGTAAACAATAAGTCCTAATGTCCAATCTGAAGTAGCTGCCAGGCTTAGAATTCTTATGGTAAAGCTCAACCCATTTCTGTTTAAATTAAAAAAAATAATTGAGAAATTATGAGGTGAAATGTAAAATTCTTATTTAATAAATTATGTAAAAGTTTTTTACCGGTTCCATATTCAATATTTCTCTCAACTGTACTAATTTGTGCTTTACTCGAAATAAATCTTGTAAATCTAGCTAATCCTACAACAAGTAGTAGATATATAAATTAGTAGCATAAAAGATATAGGAAAAATAAGATTTATGAAAGCAAGTAAGGGCTACATACTTCAATTACAATATGACTTCAGGGTAAACAATGTTAGTTGTACAACGCAGAAAATTTGGAGGCAATAGTGTGGTGATTCTGTTTACTGCAGTACATCTCGACAATGGCACATATAGTTTTCCATGAGAGAAAACTTCTATCCGCAGATCTATCCCCACATATTTGACTGATTGTCCTTGTTATTTATTAATTGTCATTGCATAAGCTACCCGTATAGGGAACTGTTGCTGCGTCATTTCAAAAGACATTTTTCTCGTTGACGGTGTCAAAGAAATCCTTGAAATAAAGACCAAATTTCCAGAATTATCACCGGTCAAGATCTTTGCCTCAATTATGCGTGTCGCACATCGGACTACCATTAGTCGAGTTCCATTGCATAGTCCTTCTTTTGGAGCAAGATTTCTAAGTAACATTATCAGACATCCAACTTTCAATTTTAGCTTGAACGGTGTCAAACCCGGAGGGTCGAGACTATTCAGGTACTCACTTGGGTATAGATTATTATACCTACGATCTGCAGACTCATCTTCCTCAATTTTATCTACTGCCAAATAAACTATTGATTCTCCTAAAAAAAGGCTTAAAGCCTCATCATTGATCGAGCTAATATTGCAGTTTTTTGCAGATAAGATTGTTCTATCTGTTAGAAAATCTTGCTCTCTTTTGCAAGAAATATTCAAGTTCGAGTAGACATAGAGTATTAAATCTTGAACACTTACAAAATTTTGAATTGTTGAAGGCAATTGAATTGTTTTTTTTGGGGCTGCTTCCGATCTACTAATTATTGAAATAACAAAGTAGAATTAAGATGTAAACTTTCTGATTGAATAGGTTAGAAATAACTCTGAAAATAATTTAGAAAAATAGTTACCTCTATCAAATAATCTGTAAACTGTGCATTATCAGGGTTTGCATGATCCAAACAGATATTATCCACCAATGAAAGAAGACGTACATGTCTCTGTAGGGATGATGGTCTTAACGATGCTACAACAATTTCTTCACGTGCACCTTTGGGTTCAACTGGCAGTATTTGAAAATAATCTCCTCCAAGGACAACTGTAATTCTGCCAAATGGTTTACTGTCGTTTCGAATGTCTTGTAATGTCTGCTCAATTGCCTGAACAAAATGTTTATGTTGCATCGGTACCTCATCCCATATAATAAGTTTGGTTTCTCTAAACAACTCGGCATGAATTGATTGCTTAGTAAATCTACACTTTGAGTTATATAACACATTTAATGGGATTTTGAATCTTGAATGTGCAGTTCATCCTCCATCAAGAAACAATGATGCAATCCCTGATCTGGCAACCATAATAATGATATCCCCCTCCCTTCGGCAAGTTGCAGCAATAGTATTGTAAACAAATGTTTTACCTGTACCGACTGCTCCATTCAAGAAGAAAAGTTGCCCCCTATTATTAGCTATAAAATCTATAACGACATTATAAGTTTGCGCTTGAACACTATTCAACCGACTCATATTAGCCACAACATATATAAATTATGTGTCATATTGGAATTGTAATTGTTCCATTATGAGTCTATTCCCATTTACGGAACGTCAATTTCCTACTGGTAATGGCATTGAAGGAAAATCATGTAGATTTTTACCCGATTCGAATAACTGTTCCTCCAATAGATATAAGCCGTAATCTTTGACATGATCCTCAGTCGGATTTTGAATGTTTAACTGGGTACGAAGATTATAAGCGCGGTCATCACAAATGTTTTACCAGAACTTGTTCCATAACTCTTTTGGGTGTATTGGATTACATTATGATAGAATAATACAGAACAATCTTCTCAGCTGATATTCGATTTTCATCACGGCTGCTTCTTCTAAACAATCAACCTATTCTTTATCATCTTCAAGATGTCCCATGACAGCACATACTGCTTTAAATGTGTCATACAAAATTCCATTGTGCGTACGTAAATATTGATAAGATGTTGGACCTTTCACTACAGTTAGAAGCAAATGTAAGTAGTATCTCTCTCCAGAGTTTAGGTTTGCATAATATATTCGGCCAATAGAAAATTTATGTTGCTATACTCTCTTTGTCCAAATGTTTCTACCATCAGTACCATGCTAAACATAATGGTGGGGGAATTGTTGGTATGTAAGCGCTTGTGCTTTCACATTTTTAGCACAATATTCAAAAAAGGCAGTTAAAAATGTTTTTTCATTAGATGCTCGAGCACGAATAGATGCCATGGTGTCGTTTGTGTTGAAAATAACGTGATGCATTTCAGGTAAGTGTAAAGCAAGTCGTACGATACTTTGTTTTTCATGGTGAAGATTAAAACTGAAAAGACGCCAAGCTCCATCTTGTGGTCCAATATATCGAAAATCGAGATATTATTGTATTTTATCCCAAGCGATGACCATAGTTGCTCGATCATGACCCCTTTAAATATACTTGTGAATGTATTTTACACATTGAAGACCCGTACAAATTTCGACATTGATGTGACAGTCAAATAATTTAGATAGGTAAATGTTATATGGCACAACATCTCTGTTATCAACTATTTTCCCTTTAGCGATGTAAGTTTTATCAGGTGTTGGTCGTCGTTTGTAAACAGGATAGCCATCTGGACCCATGGTTATTTCTTCTGCATATTGTCTAGGATATCTCTTTGTGCAGTTGCCACTATCCATACACGGGGCGTTCATGTTTGCAGGCCCGCACGGTCCATGAATCCTGCATTTTATTACGGTTCTAAAGAGTGCGAAATGTTCTTTTTCATCAGGAATTTTGGCACTTACGATTTTATCAACCTGTGATATTGTTCGTATTTTATATTCACGACTTAGGAAGAACAATGCATGCATATGCGGTAAACCACGCTTTTGAAATTCAATTGTCCACACATGTGCAACACATGTTCCAAAAACACGATTATTATCAACTTCCTTTAACAAAGCTTTCTTCTTTATCTTAAACATGTGGGCTACTAAATCCGGTCAATCATAGACTGACTGATTAGGTAGAAGTACATTGTTAATCTAAAGTCATTTTGGATTATCTGTCATTGTAAGAAGATATCTGGATGTTTATTGAAATGTGTGATCGCCAACGAATCTTGATAAATTTCATACATACTACTTACACTTCCAGTATGTGAAGAAGGTAAAACAACACGTTTTCCAATTTGATTAGGATCCAAATCAGCTGTCATAATATCTGTCAATCTACCATATAATTCAGACCGAAGATTGTTTTGGCTTAACCTGACATATCTTAATCAATTTTGCTCAGTCGAGGCCCATGAGTCTACTATAAATTATTAAAATAATCCTCGCAAGATTGGTGAATATTCTGCTGTACGTTGAAATAGACGATAACAATAGTATGTATTCCCATTGAGAATGTTTTTTAGCTGAATACCATGCGTTAGCTACAATGTTCCAATGCTTTAAGTATACTGACCAGCCAAGTTGTCCAGTCGGAAAAAGAAGAACATAATGCGGAAGGTATACAGGATGACATTCACTAATTTGCATCAACCCCTAATTTGCCTTATAATATACAATGATGTCTCTCACGCCACTGATTTCTCACCCATCTCCAGGTAGTGTAACTACAATCTCATCGGTTGATGGTAAATTGTATCTACGATGATCCATTAAAACACTGTAATGAAGGTATGCTGGCACATTAAAATTTTTATTATCGCCTGCAACATCTTCTAATACCTCATATGCATGACAATAAAATTCACTGAATGGGTTACATCAGACCAATGTGTCTTAGATTACTTTTAATACATCTCTATTTAGGTGTGGGTTCCTTTTATGGCAGTTATTTAGAGATGCACCAGGGTTGTAGATGCATAATTGTGCATAAGAAGCTTCTTGTTCCTCATTTGGAACCAATGCACCTATTTAATGGTGTAACTCACCGTGGATAGCAAAAGAAGTTGGACCTCGCCCATGAGCTACTCGATTATCCATATGAATCCCAAGACGCATAAATGCATTAGCTGTATTATATTCTCGCATATACCTTCGAAATGACCTTGAATGCGGACCGTTACCATCAAATAATTCTTATAATTCATTAGGAAATGCGTCGAGATTTGGTACCTTAATTTTACCTTGTAGGCAACATTGACCAAATAGTGGTTTGATGATTGAAGATTTTGATAGTTGCTCGTCCTTCCAATGAAGTGCAGAGCAATGTGTACATACAAAGTCCATTTGGCCAAGGAAATGACATCCTAATTGTACTCCCCTGTCATTACCGTTAATGTTATCTTCATCCACTTCATTAACGTTATCATTACCTTCGTTATCAATGTTACATTCATCATCACTTTCTATTGGATTATAATAAACGACTTCTACGTCATGATAAACACTACATTTGAAAATTTAAGATTAATTAGTACTGTTGTTTATATTGAAATTGTTTATATTAAAATCTTGGAAATAAGTAATTTTGTATGCACTTACTCATTTGCCCGAGTCGACGAAGACTCTCCAATTTCAAATGTACTTGAAGGAAAATTAGGCGTGCTGCGCATGATTGGATACAATATGTTGGGCGAATGCATTATGTAAGGTTGTTCTTCTAAAGTAGTGACGCTGTTAGGTAGTAAAGTGGATGACTCTTCTTGAATGGTATGAGGAGGTTGTGAAGATTCCCTATTAACTTCTGGATGTAAGTTTGGGAAAATAGAATCTGATGAATGATTCGTAACCACGGGATCTAACAACTTGCGATTTGTCACTGCTTCTCTTTGTTGCTGTTCACGTTCTCTTCTGACACGTTGTACAATAGACCAAATAGAAAGTTGTCTTTCAGTTGGGGGAAAAATTAGAGTTCTTTCAATAGGGGTAGTTTCAGAATGCAAACTTACTATATTAAATTCTTCAGCTAAGTTTCGAGATGTTGGAGCTAAGCTACAGTTTTTAACTCCTTGGTCGAATAGCTGAGGAACTGTTATAACTTCCCTTAGCTGCCTCTCGCGTTCTCTTCTAGCACGTTGTGCAACCGATTGTTTAGATAGTTGTTGTTGCGCTGGTTGTTGACAATTTGTAGGTTCACTTAGTTGCCTATCGCGTTCTCTTTTTCTTCAACCACGTTGAGCTAACGTTCTTCTTGAGAGGGCATTATAAGTTATATGAGTAAGGAAACTTGGCGACATAATATCATTGGTTGTATACACCCTATTTGACGATATATTATCATTTGAAGGTGTTGACCATATCACCATTCTTCCGGCTGGAGGAATATGTGGCAATTCATATTTAGTAATCCCACAGAGTATTGGGTTATATTGTAGAACGTTAAAATTTAAAGTGTTTTATAGATTTGAAATTATAATGAGTCAAATATGGAAAAGCATAGGCTGTAATTTTAAGTAACTAAAATTATGAGCTAACGATGAAAACAAAGACAAAATAAATTGCCAATTGCGGAAGATGGAAATATAGGCTAAGCACAATTTAGAGAAATGAAGTTAAGTACATTGACTAATAATGTAATGTTACTAACCTCAGGAGTATCCATTATGAAGAGTAGCTGCTTCAACCCTTTGACGGTATAAAAAAATAAAATTTCTGTAAATTCAATAAAACTTCTATTATTAAAAGTATAAAGAATCATTATTTGTAAATGTTTTTTTCATATTGTTTCTCTCTTTCTCCAAAAGCAATTAACAAAGAAAAAAAAATGTTATTCATAACCAATGCTCCAAGACTTTTCTATAGTCTATTTAACCTAACCCATGAATGAATTAACGACGGATATGCTAACTATTTAGTCGATTGTTCAGGATCATTTGTATACTATAAAAAATATCCTACAAACCCACAATATTGTGCAGCTCACATCAAAACTGAGGTTTATCCTCGGCTAAGGTAGGTCTACAAGATCAGAAGAGAAGTATATAAATGTGGGGACAGGATATTCCTGGGGGGCAAGAAATGTAGATCTCTATATGGATTTTTTTGAGGACCCTTCACATGAAATAACACATAATTATCCTATACCATGAAGTTTCAAATTCCAAGTAGATCTTAAACTGGCAGTAGGTAAGATAGATATGCAGAGGTGAGAAAGACAAAGATAATAACACAAAGTAGAGCATGATAAAATTCCAACCCCAAAACGCTTAGAAAAGAAAAAAATAGGTACTTCCCCCTGTCTATGAGACTAATTTTATTGAAGGCACCTCCCCAAGAAAGTTTTTACTTTTATCCATACTAATTTACTGCCCTGAAGCTGCTTGATAATACTGGAGTAACTGCTTCAACTTTTTGAGGCATCTGGTATTACTATTTGTAAATAGAAAAATGTCATCTGCAAAGAACAAATGAGTAGGGCCAGTAATTTATTTGATGGATACCATAGACACAATTTCTTCTGTTGACTGAGCTTACTGATGTTGATGCTTAGAATATCTTTTGCTATTGCAAGATGAAGTGGGGATAATGGATCACCTTATTTCAAACCTCTTTTAACTTTAAAATATCCTGAAGGACTCCCATTTATTAATATTGGGATCATGCAGCTTCCAATCAGAGTTTTAATCGAGTTGCAGTATTGATCGCAGAAGCCAAAAGCTTTTAGATTTGAAATAAAAAATTCCTAGCTCATTGTATCAGAAGCCTGAGAAATATCCAGTTTCAGAGCAATATTCCCTCCTGGCCTTTTGGTCTTCATCTCATTGATCAGTTCAGAAGCGATACAGATATTGTTTAACTTACTTCTGCCTTTTATAAAAGCACTTTCGTTGTTGGTGACAACCCTTGCAGCAATTGCTGAAGTTCTTGTAGCTAGGATTTTAGTGATGACTTTAAAGATAAAGTTACTCATACATATGGACCTATAGTGCTAAATGGATTCTGGATAATTGATCTTGGGCAGGAGTACAATCAAGTTAGAATTAAAATAGACATGTAACTGACCTTCCAGAAAGAGAGAAGCGATACCTAAGCGGACATTATCTCCAATTAGGTACCAGAAGTGCCTAGAGAAGGATCCTGAAAAGCCATCTGGCCCTGGTGCACTTTCCCAATCCAAGTAAAAAACTGTACATTTAATTTCTTCATTGCTAGGTATCTCACTGAGGGAATTGATTTCTTTTGTATTCACCATCATGCTAATACCAAAAAATAGATTAGAGTTCCAACTCACCTCCTGCATGTCAATTTTTTTACTGAAGTAATCTATTACATGGTTTTTGATGTGATCTTGGTCTTTAATAATGTGGCGGCCTCCATCTGTCTTGAGTTCATAAATTAGGGCTTTTGCATTTTTTTCTCTAGTAATTGAGTGAAAGAAGGATGTATTTATATTTCCAGCTTGGAACCATTTCATGTAACTTCAATCCCTGGGACTGGCTTTCTGTGATTTGGGCTTTATCCAAAAAAATTGCAAAGTCTGTTATAGTACTTTTTAGAGGAGGTCTTCTACCCTTTTTTTCCCCATTCTTAACACTGTATTAAAATCCCCAATGCATATCCATGGAATCCCAACATTCTTAGTAATAACAGTTAACTAACTTCATAAAGGAACTCTGCTGATTTATAGGCATTTTGTATGCACAAAAGAAAAGCAGTAATTTAAGAAAGCCTCAATGATGTGTTGCCTTGTATTGATTATCATGTTGTTGATTTCATTATTATATGTATCATTCTCTAACTGCCCTTGTAAAAATAGTATTTCCTTTTCTAGCTCTTTTTTAATGGTTTTTAAATTATAGACTTCCTTTTTCCAATTCTTGATGGTCTATTTAAGTCTTCTAAGTTTTAGCATGAGAGTGAATAAATGGGTTGCTCTCATAGGTAGATTCTAGTTAGCTTCCACTACCTCTTTGAAGCCAGGAAACTCACTCCAAGTGTTTATGTATCTAAAAGGAATATTGTTTGGTTTGGGGATATCCTTGTACTTTCCATGCAGTAAAGAGTGATCAGAGTGTGCTCTAACATGCACCTTAATAGTCCAGTCTTTATAAGTACTGTTCCAAGCACCATTTTGAAGGCATCTGTCTAATACACTTAAAATTCTGTCTTGCCCCTGCTGTGAGTTTCATCATGTATACTTCAAACCCATCCTTTCTCGGATCTGATTGTAGATTGGATGCTAATTTTTCAATCAAGCATCCTTGTCGGGACCACCACCAGACCTACTTAGGCCACAGCCGTATCAAATATCTCAAGCTTTAATGTAAGCTACAACTACGTCTTCAGCTGTATCAAATGTGTCAAGCCAAAAGCGACGACCCATGTCCTCAAATGCTTCTGTAAAGATTTGTAGGTATTGCTTTAGTAGAGAAGACCCTACTTGCTTCATAAAGGCTGGTTTGAATTTAGGAAAATATATGTTGTTTAAAGATGATTTGAGTTTAAACTTGCTGAAAGTGTGTTTGCTACTTTCATGTGAAAATAAGGAACCCCTATTATGGTAGAGGAACAATGCGAAAAATCAGTACTGAAGTCACCCATCAATAAACAGACTCCACGGTAATAAAGACGCCAAAATAAAATAAGACTATCAGTCATTAAACTCTCTTCTCATGTCATAACCTATGATATAAATCATAAAACATACCACACGGATGATCTACATCAAACATCCTTATCGAGACCATCACCATACCTACTTAGGCCATTTGTACACAGAGCTCAGTCATCTTCCTTTTTATCCCCTACTATGGATGATGCCATTACTTATACTATCGTGATACAGAGGGCATATCCATATCATACAGAAGGCATACCTCGTCGTCGTATATGGTCGTGCGTCTTGTGCCTATTTTGGAATACGCTAAATTATTACATATCATAGATGGTCCTGAATTCAGTCAATTAAATTTTCAGTGATTATGAACCAGGATCGCCCAAGTTAATTGATTGCCAAACTTTTGGAGTCAGACCAATATCCAGTTACCAAATTTCTAGATTCTATGTACTTGGGTAGGCTTTCAGAAATCTGTTTATCCAAAACGCCAAATTACCAATACCAAAACATTACTACCAATACCAAAACATCACCTAATATCAAAAATAATAAATAACACCCCAGTTTCTATTATTATAGCCTTAATTTTACAACAAAATCATATATTTTTTTCATGAATTTTCACAACCCCACATTACAATAACTCAATCAAACCATCTACCTAACTAATCTTATCAAATTAAAGCCCTAATTCTAAAAAATAGCAAGTAAAGAGAGAGAAAATTAAGAGCAGTATTGATTAAAATGAGAGAGAAAGAGGTAGTGAGAGAGAGAGCTAAGTATCTTGTGGAGATGGAGAGAAGAAGAGTCAAACAACAATAATCAAAACAGGGAGCAACAATGTAATTAAACCTAACAATAACAATGATCAAAACAACTAGTAAACATATTGAAAATTCAGAGCAGTATTGATCAAAACAGAGAGAGAGCTGATAGAGAGAAGAAGAAGAGTCCGGAGAGAGATAGAGAGAGATATAGAAGTACCTTGTGGAGATGAGATCCGGAGAGATGGAGAGAAGAAGGTGAGATGGAGGGAAGTAGGAGAGATGGAGAGAAGAAGAAGAGTGAGGGAGTTTAAAGAAGAAGAGTTGTAATTTGATAGGAGATAAAGACAATGTCTAAAGTACCCCTAGGTAATGAGAGTAGAAAAAATCTAGGCCGTCGATCTCCCCCTTCCCCACAAATCCCAGCCCCTTTTTATCCCTGAGACAATGGCGAATATGTCTATACAAAAAACACCGTTGCCTAATGTATAATAGACTAGGTAATGAACCCGTGCTACACACGGATGCTTAAGGTCAAAATGAAAAATAAATTATAATTGAGGAAGGATAGTTCTTTAATCTAGTCTTCTTTCAAAGCACATTGTGACTAATTGTAGTGAACTTGTTAAGGAATTATCAATTTGATAGTGGACTTGAATTTTGTATTGTATTTCTAGTTATCAAAATATGTGGAACGAAAAAGCCTAACAAATTCAGGAGCTAGCAATTAGCTTATGCCCCAAATATAATTTGTGTGTCAAATACTCAGTAGTAATTTATGCACTATAATGCATAAAGACTAATACTACCTCTTGCAGCTCCACCACCTGTAAAGGATATTGGTTTCGAGCCCGTGCTACGCACGTACATGCAAATTCAAAATGATTGATACATATGTAATTATTAAGCCATTTTATTTTTATTTTTCCTATTGTGTAACTTAGGCAAAATATTAGTTATGGAGTGTCTTAACCAAAATATTGCGAGGAAGTATAAATATTAAAAAAATGTAAACAATATTAATTAATTCATTCAAAATGCAATAAATATAATAAGAAATGGTTAAAGTCATAGAGATTTTTGGAAGTATTCATTAACTTTACTACAAAGTAAACATAATATGCCAAGCTTGGTAATTGGAGATGAAATTGTCACCGAGAAGGATTCACGCCCATCTGATATTCTGCATTAAGCAGTAAAGAAGATATGTTAATTTACCATTAGTTTTATAATTTCTGGTAAAATTATGAATGAAAAATAATGGACTTGTAATATATTATGAAAAACGTACCTCTGGGTGAGCGTGTTAGTCTTTTTTGGACACCTTTCCAGGCGGCGTTTGATTTTTGTCATTTTGTTCAAAAATCTCCAAATCAGTTGAAGATCCCGTTGAATTTTTCCTCTATATATTTTTTAAATTTTTTTGACAATAGTAATACAAATATTTTAACAAAATTATACTAATGTTTGAATTGCATACTAATAGTTATATATTTGGAGAATGCATAAATTAATACACCATTAAGTTAGGAGGGCAATATTGTGAAGCTTGATTTGAAATATTCATATCGTGTTTCATATTATTCCCCAACTCAGTAGACTCAAGCATGGCGTCTATTGCCCACAATTTTGATGCTGTAAAATTTCTTTTCCCACTCATTGTATTGTACTCCGTTATTTTGAATTGGAAGATGTACGTAAAACCAACTAACTTTTGGAGTTTTTGTTCAATCAAATAATGCCCATTCTCCTAAAATTATAATAAACAAATTTTAATAGTTAAAAAAAAAAAATTCATTTTGGAGACAAATGACGAATTTCTACCTCGTTTTCAAGGTGTATTAGTTCTTGTACTGATTGAGAAATCAATGCCCTTGATTCTCTTTCAAATGTTGTCATTGTTGCTGTCCCTGTTAAATCGTCAATTTGGAATTGCAACTTGTACCTGTAATTTTGTATACTTTATTGGACTTAATATTCATAAAGGGTAAAAAAATTTGAGGGTTCTTACCTTGGGATCGGGTCTGCTGTTTGAGTTTGACACGAATTGCAACTATATTCATTGTTGGAACGAATCACTTTCTTAAGACATTTGGGACATGATAAATAGTACCATTCGTAATTTGTGAAGACCTTTGTGATTGTCGCTTTGCAAGTGTAATGTTTTTCCTATAGTAAAGTAAAGTTCCCATAAATAAATTTAAAGTGTAGTAAATATTTTGATGTATAGATGGTATATATAATTATACCTGTGTTTGAGGTTTTTCCATAATAGTGAAAATATCAATTAATTCCTTCATGTTTTCAAACATCAAATCTGAGAGGTTTTCTGTACCCTTCGTTGCGTTCCCCGTCAGTTGAACTGACGCATCTTTCAAAAGGGTTTTACTACAAATAAAATAGGGCTAAATTAGATCTTTTGAATGATTAAAAATTTGATCAATTTTTAAAGAAAATGTTATTTCTAAACCTTTTTAATAATATTTCTACTTCTTGAATTTCCAGATTATAATACATCTTTGTAGCGCATGTTGGTTTCAGGTAGCAAACACCTAAGAAAATTATACAATTTCAGTGACAATTTACAAAATATTATTATAACAGTTTGATTGTACTTGAAGTACATACCTTTAAACATGTCTACTATCGTAGTTGTAGCAATCAAAATTATCGGAGTCGAAGGTAAGTGTGAAAGATCAATTGGTATTTCGTCCATCATTTCATCCCATATAGTGAACTTAATGGTTGATCCTCTACATGAAGTCATAAAGAAAAGCTATAAGAATATAGATTACGAAAATATACATGCATCATTTTAATTTAATTGATTTTCTTACCATATATTTTCAAGGATAAGATCTCGCTTTTGGGATGTGTCTCCATTCCTTTTGCTGACTATTTCAATTTTTGTTATGGCTTTTAGCTTCCCGACAATGTTTTCATTACAATTTTATATAAAATTAGAAATTTTTTCATGAAATGAGAAATGCATAAAATAATGCCAATAGTAAATACCCATGAGAATTTTTGTGTTTTGGCATCTGGTAGGGGTGTCTTTGAACTCTATAAAGGAAAATATGTGCCTTGGTATAGGTAGATGCTGATCTTCTAATCTCTTCACGATGGTGTCGTTTTTGAAGTAGATCTTATATTCCCCATCAATGGGACGATAAGTTCCATTACTTTTGGAGACAATAAATTTTTCAAGGTGAATAATATCGCCCTCTTTAAGTACTTCGTCAAATTGCGGAATAATGTCTCGTGTAACCGATGCATGTATTTGTTCATCCTGCGGTGTTAATAATATAAGTATAGTTAAAATCTCAATGTGAAAACATAAAGAATAGGCAACAAATAATAGGAATATACTTATATTCTCATCGATAAGCAGCATATCTTGACCCCATATTTCTTTGGTTGTGAAGTTCTTGGTAATCCACATTCGACTCAAACGTACTTTTAGAGTCCAACGGTCTCTTGAAGGGGTTAATTGCCGCAAAAGAGCGTAATGAATATGCATCCTTGAAGTTGAAGCTAGATATTGTAGTAAGGGCAAATATTGTTAGAAATGATGCAAAACAATATCGATACGTATATATATATGCTTGAGAATAAACGAGAATAATATACTAACATTGGTATGCAACGCCAACAATGGTTTGCAACTAAAGGGCCAAGCCTATACACGAAACATACAATATAACATGAAACCCATAACACATTTATTCTATAAGCCAAAACACTAATTCAATAACTACAAAACAGTTAGTCTATAATCCAAAACAGTAGATTTCGTAACTGCAAAACAACTATCCATAACACAGGTATTCTATAATTCAAAGTCGTTAAAGGTATGTTCGAAACAGTTATTCTATAGCTGCAAAACAGTTATTATACACTTTCCAAAACAACAGTTATGGTCTAAATATCCAGATTTGTAACATACAAATATCTAATAACACTTTTTTTTGTTACTACTTTTGCTATTGTATAGGTTGCTAATGGAGGTAACAATTAAAACAGAAGGGAGAGTGCTACTAAACCTAATTCTTAAGAGTGTAGTGAGGCCAACAATACCATTCCCCATCCAAAAATATCCCATTAATCTAGCTTGCAGGAAAGGGTTCCAACTCTGACTAAACCTTGCAGTCTGAATAGTACTTAGTCTAAGGCCAACATCAAACTTAATAACAACATCACAAACAACAATAATGCAAAGGTAAGGAATAGTGAATCAACAAGGACACGTCCAGGGTGATCCTAAACAGTAGTTATAAAAGACCTACACGTAGCGGGCTAAGCCTTAATGCCCTTAACTGAAAGCAAACCATCGAGGTATGAAGTAACTCGAGGGAAGCGAGAGGCAGGCAAGAAACGAACTAAACGAAGCGAAGAAGAGAAACTGGCTTAAAGCACTACAACTAACAACTCATCAATCAATTAAGGAAAAGGAACTGGTAGATATCTTTCTATAGCAACTAAAGTTTCTCTCTTACTAACCTATGGAGAGTGATACTGTGTCGACTAAGTCAAAGAAAGAAGGGAGGGTCTTCCTATTAGTCCGAGAGCATTGGTGCAAGCCCAATAAAGACAATACATAAAGATCTCTCTCTGAAGCTTAGGTTAGGATGGCGCCTAATCTTATGCTGTTGAAGAATCTTCTATCGATGAATCAATCTCCTACCTGTCAGATCTCTTGCTGTTGACTCAGCGACTCTTTCTCTTGATGAATTTCCCGCTGCTTCCCGAACCTTCGTGTCTAGTAGGTCCTGCCGAGAAAGATATTTCTGCAAATAACAGAAGTAATGTGATGTCTGATCTTTATCTTGCAGACATAAGATCGGGTAAAGAAAGTGCTCGATCATATACTCTTTTAGGTGGCCTTCTCCCTATATCAGATAGTGAAACCTCCTTGCTCTTCTTCTTGACCCTAAAGAAAAGGCGGGTTCACTCCGTCAAACCTATTGGGCAAGCAACTTTGCTCTTCTATCCTATCCTAACTCGTACCTTCAACCGACATTGTCCTGTAAGGCAAGGCTGATAGATCAGCCTAAGGTAAGTGAAGGCCCTTCCATGAGTAACCTATTGGGGTTGGTATAGTAGGCATAAAAACTACTATAGTAGATATGGTCTAAACTGCTATAGTAGCTATGCTAAAATTCCCTGAACAACATCTCATTCCATCTAGCTTAATATTTTTCTTGCAGATACTTTATGGGTAAAGACCCCCCAGCGACAATTGCAGTGGATCGCTGCTCATAACAGTAAAAGATATAAAGTACAAAAAAAGAGGAAAAAAAGGGGGTTTCTGGTGAACAGCTTATTTTCCGTGTCTTCTATATGCTTGGTTGCGTGCCTGGCACGTCCATATTACTTGCGTTTGAAAAAAAAATCTAAAGATTGTTGATTCTTTTCTAAAGATTGTCATCTAGCTCCCATTTCCTTCATGTCGTGAAACACTAAACATTTTTATTGCAAAGAACAAAATTTTCATGGGAAACAACTGATCTAAACACTAACTAAAATTTTGGTAACATTGTATTAAGGAGTACAATGCTGCCACTTTCAATAACATTATAAATTTATTTCAGAAAAAAGAATCAACAAATTTTAACTCAGTTCAAATTAAAGCCACGCCATGATGAAGTGTAGTTTAATCAGTATTGGTCTGAGGCACATGCAAACTCAGAAATTACATTACTGAGTTTAAGCTAAAATATCTACGCTCAAGTTTGAGTGAGGGCAAACTTAAGTTCTCAACATAGTCCATAAAGTACAATTTGATATTAACTATAAATACTTTTAATGTTGTAACCTTGGAACATTCTATAGTATGATTTATTAGTTACTTTGTAGGATGCACTATTACTGGGACGGATAAAGCAACAACAATATTCACTATTACTGGGTCAAACATTGGTGCAAAATAGTTGGACATAACAGTATAATATCTTCACATAACAGATGAACATAAAAGTATATTATCTTCACATAAGAATAGATGGACATAACAGTGGTGCAAAACAGATTGACATAACAGTTAGACCATAACAGATAGACATAGCATTAGACATAACAGTAGACATAACAAAACAGGTGTATTGTTGCGATTAGTTCTGTTTCCATTGTTTTTAGATGCTTGGTAAGATGCTTGGTAAGTGTTGTCATTGGATGCCTAATAAAGGATTTCCTATTAATTAAAAATTTGATATTATTTTCATACTATGTTCAAGCACAAACAATTTCTCCATAAAACATGATCTGAAACACATACATCTGTTTTTGTTACACTGTTGTGTTTTTATAAATTGTGTGAATACCGTAATTTTATGTATATATAAACTTACCTCCAAAACTCTTGGACAGTGTCGAAGGTGCAGGCTTTGGGGTTAGACTGGTTACGCTCACCAAAACGTCCACCTTTTGCTGAGCAGGGTCTGGGGGAGAGTCTGCTTTGAATCTGTCACCTTTGGCAATAAAGAAATCATTTAGATTGAAGACCTTGAACCTTGAAAATCTGGAAGATTAGCAAACAAACTTTTTTTTGAAGCTTAGAGAGAGAGATACCCAATTAGAAGCTACAATCAAGAGCTAAGATATTGTAACGAAGGAAACGAAACTTAAACCCACGAAGCTAAACTCTCGATTTGATAGTTCACAATTAGGAAAAATCGAGGAATAACCTTCCAAAAGCAAAGAATTTGGAAGGGTTTTATGGAGGAGAACACAGGTTTGAGGTTTGGTTTTGGAGGAGAATTTGTTAGGACAGTGAAAATAATACATGGAAAAGATGAGGAGTTAGGGAAATAACGTTATTGATAATGGGAATGATTAGAAGTTATTAGGAGACGTGGGAGTTATGGGTTGCAGAATAGATGTTGTAGCATTTCAAATTTTGATGTAACTGTAGGTACATGGCTATTAATTTAAATAGATGTGGGCAATTTTTGGTTAGGGTGATTGGAACTTGAAAATATTAGCAGGGTGCTTGAGGCAGTTATAATTATAAGTCGGTTTTATAAGATTTGGGTACTCTGTACCTCGACGAACTCTGTAGTACTCTATTTTGGTTACATACTTACATCTGCTGGCTTAATTAGTAGTTTAGTATTTTTTGCTTAAATGGTATTTTATTGAAGACTTTTTTGAGAATGTACAACCATTGCCATAGATGCAAAAAACTGATGTGTAGAATCTACAACATAGTTTATCTACGTTTTGTAGTATTTTAAATGAACCCGATATAAGAACGGGAATTTTTTTGAAAGCTTGCAATTTTTGGTGTCTGAGAATGAGAATGTTAATACCTAGCTTATCTGAATTAAAGGTTCATTTCCAAATGCGGGTTTCCATTCCAAAAGTTTTTTTTTTGTTATTAAAATTTTGGGATTTTTTGTATATACAATAATTATCAGTGAATTTTGAAGAGAGAGAAATCGAACATTCACAATGTATGAGTCATTGCTACAGCTCCAAGTATATAAGTGTAATGGAGCCATTGCTTAATCACAATGTGCTATTCACAGAGTTCACCATGGCTAAGTCAGAAGATGCTGAAAGAACACTTAATAGTACATTTGACTGCACATTAACATATGATAGAAAAAAATAAAAAGTTCATTTGATGAAAAATGTCCAATATTAAAATAAGCATCAATGCACCTTAAATAAAAAACTTGCATATATTCTCAACACCACAAAGGTTAAACCAAAATATAAATATCCCAACAACATTCGAGGACATTAAACTTGCATAATATCTTAAAGAAACTAATAAATTTAAAAAACCAAACAAAAATAAACATTAAGTAACTTGCCGTCCCTAAATATGGGAACGACAATAGGGACATTCGTTTTTATTTAAAACCCATGGGAGTAGGCATGCCTTATGGAACATATGTTTGTAGGGAGTGGCAGTCACAATTGCACCTTGGACATGCGGCTCGAGGCAAATTGGACATGTAAGTTCATTGTCTCTGGTGTTGCTTCATACTTATTTGATTCTAAGCGATTAATCGCGACTCCATGCTCCCAAACTATTTGTGCCATATAAATTGCCACATTAACATGCTCATTGAAAGTAGAAAGCATTTCCACATTCATTGTCACACTCAGTTGAGTTGATTCATGCAAGATTGTCTCATTCACGACCAATAAGGTAAAATCTAGGAACGCTTGTTCGTGGCTGACCCAGAAATCATCATCAAGGTTGATATCATCTATTTCGTCAAGTTGAAAATGATGGTGTGTAATCACATTTGTGTGCCCCTTATCTGTTAATAGACCTAAGAAGTTGGTAGCCAAAATTCTTTCCACATTTTTAGAGTTATGACTCATAAGCAGCACGCTGTCAGAAGAATGGACAACTTGAATCACAATGGTAAAGTTTATTTTGACTAACTTGATATCATATACATGAGTAACCCGTTCATCATAAATTTGGCTTTCTAACCCAATAAGGTTGGTGTAGTTCATGTTTTGATAATGAACAAAAATGCCTGTTAATAACCATTGAAATGTTAACTATACAAAGAAATGAACAAAAGCAAAAGCAAGGAACAAAACTAGCATATAAATCACAAAAACAAAGTTGAAGGAGCCAAAATGGCTAACATACCAAGAGGGGAGATTATGGAAATTGTATAGAGATAAGATGAAATATGTTAGTTGATGATATCTATCTTTATATAGAGATAAGATAATGAATAAGATTTAAGAGTATGAGTTACAAATATTAATCTTCAATATTTAATAATTATGGAGGTTATGGGAAGTTATGGAGGCAATATATTAATTATGGAAGTTTTGTAAAGTTTTGGAGGCCATACCATTCAAGAAAGGATAGAAAAAAAATGCTGATCTTCTGATGTAAATGGCCTACGATGTGTAACTTTGTTCTTCCATCCAACATCAACAGCCTTGTCATCAATGGGAATGCATTCATCATACTCAGAGAATCCCCCAGAATTATTACCTTTAACAGCTAGTTTTGACTGCCCATTTATCAAAAGATATCAAAGAGACTTAGATAAGTGTTAGCTTTCAACAGTTATACATGTTAAGCCAATAATAGAACAGACATGCTTCTGAATAACACAGTTTTCTTAGAAGAAAAAAAGAATAGAATAGTGCCTACTCATTTCATTGTCCTGCAAATCAGTAAAGTACTTAACTGGAAAAGACATTTGCAACTATTTGGACAACTTAATAGTTAAAAGGATAAAATCTAACCTATTGGGGTTAGATTTTAGAACTATTTGTACATGTATATCAGATTGCTAGATAGAGCAGGTACTAAGATTTTAGAACATGTCTCTCTTTACAGAAGGAAAATATACTAAATAACAGGGAACCAACCATAGAATAGAAGATCACTTTTTTGCTTCAAGTGGTCTCCATTTATCATTTCACCCCTGAAGATTGCAGGGGGTTTACTACACTCCCATGATTTTCGAGCCAAAGATTTTTAAGAAGACATCCAAGATTTTTAAGATTGCAGGGGGTTCACTACACTCCCAAGATTTTTAAGAAGACATTTTATATTCAGTCAAAGATTCTTGGGGAGAGAATGGCTTTGGATAACCTGCGTGCTGAACCAAAGATGAATCAGAAACTCATATCCACTTTATTTATCAACAACAATTACTTATCAGATGGCAAAAGCCATATCCGTCTACATACAAACCAAGGTTCAAATCACCAGAAAGTATCAACATTTACTTCTGCCACAACTTACAATATGAAATATATTATGGAGGGCCTATATTGTTTATGTATAAACCAAGGTTCATAATACCGTAGAGAAGTAATTAATAATTTCTCGTAATCTCCAATATAAAATATATGATAAACTCAGGTCATATCAATACATGAACATACGTCAATACTGTATTATTTATATTCATAAATCATCATAAAACTTTCTATCTGTGGCTACTATTCTAGTATGCAGGTACCAATTCACACTTCAGGTATTTGGGATAATAGGGAAGAAGTAAATTACCTTTGAACTTCGGGTGAAGAGGGTTGATCCGGTGAAGAGTAAGTTGGTAAATCTCCTTGAAACCTCGTTGGGCTGCCTTTTCCAAGCTACGAATCATCATCTTTCATACCTGATAAATGCAAAGGCCCAAGAAAGCCAAACTCAAGATGCTTAGCATTCGAACCATAAGTAACATTATGATCATAAAGATATAGCATCAGAACAGATGGTCTCATTGTGGCAACACCATTGGAGTTTGGTGAATACATGCCATATGGCATATTAGAAGAGCCAAATGGACCATTCTGGAACTACTATAAAGGGAAGGAATCATGCCTGAATGAATCCCATGGCTTGTCAGCTCGGCTGTCAGTTGCTGCTACTCGATCCGATCTCGAAATTGGCCTATCAGCTTGATTGCGGCTGCGGCCTGTAGTTCCTGGTCTTGAGTTGCTAGTCCAGTTTCCTTCTTTACCAATATGCTGGTGGTCACTCCAATCATAGTTGTAGTGTACAACACTGATGTGATCTATGGGCGTTCAGTAGCTTTACAGCTAGAGAAGTTAATCAATCATAATAATGGCGTTTTAATCAAATGAAAACTTGATAAATTAGCGGAAGAAAAAGAGTATGAAGGGTAAAAACTTGCAATACTACTAATTAACCATCACAATGTAGTTCATCCGTAAGATACTTATCTTTATGTGAGCGTATGTATATGATTATAGTACTTAAAATCATAACTTTTAAAGAGAAGATGTGCATTGCTAATCAATAACAGATTTAGCAGAATGAACTATAGAGTTAGTAACTACAATGAGGTCATCCATTCAGGACCAATACTTCATGATTGTGAATATCAAGAATTTGACCAAGAAGAACCACTAATTCTCGCTAACTGCATGTAGGGGATAAACATGCTCTAATCTAGGTAGAAGTATAGTCCTATTATGCATTTTGAGTTTATTTTGTTATTGAGATTTATCCAGTTCCTTCGCTATATATAAAAAATATATGTAAACCATGTGGAACCAACTTCCTCATTTAGAAAGTTTGCTTATATACAGGCCATTCCATGTTGGATTTGTCGATAAAAAAAGTCATTAACTATTAATCAATATTGACCTTTTTAACCAAAATGACATGTCATGTAAAATTGTTGTCATATATGGATCTGATTTGATATAGAGAAGCATCAACATCTTAATAGGGATCTAACTCAGATTCATTATTAAGATCAAATCATTATTAAATTGGTTTATTTACCTTCATGGATTTTCCCGAAACCAGCCTTCCATTGCCCAACTATATAGCTAAGGATGCTTCATCATGGGTGTTAAACCTGACTAACCCAAATCCTTTATCTCTTTGAATACGCACTTTTTCAATTACCCCAACTCCAAGGATATGAAACTGACGATGAAGTTTAGGTTGAGTGACCTGGACATAAGCAAACAATAGAAGATCGAATTAGTGTAAAGAAGCAAACCACTTGAATCACGAATTTATGCTACATACTAAGAAGAATGTTTATTGACGCAGGCTTGATATGTAAGTTACCTCTACTTGAGCTTTTAGTCATATGAATTGCGCGTTCTCCTCAACCACCTGAAGATACTCTTCATAAGTTCTCTCTTCAACTGCCATCTAAAAGGCTGATTAAACTGTAAAACATAATTAACTAAATACAAAGCTGAGAATATTTGTGCTAATTTGACGCTAGAGCTGAATAGAGTTGATGCAGAACTCACCGAGTGTGGTGCAAACATAATGCCTTGATACTCGTCGGGAAAGGAAGTAGAAGCTAAACCAAGGTTACTTTACAATTCTATTATCCAATATACATTTTTGTGCCATTTGGCATGTCATTGCTCTTCCAGATTCATAAATCTTGCATCGATGGAAATGGATTATCATATAAAAAAATGAAAAAAGAAGACAATGTGATATCATGTCACACTAAGATCAAAATGAAACAAAGCTAACCTGATATGTATTAATGCTACAGTTCTTCAAGCACATTATCTTCAAAAATAGGCAACAACAAATTTTCAACCTTCGTAGTTTGGTGAAGTGCCCCATCTCTTCCTTAGAAGGTAAATATGTTAACTTTTCGCATTCCCCAATCATTAAGACCTGAAGCGATGAAAGTCTCCCAAACCATTTAGGCAATACCCGCAATTGAGGAAAGCGAGAGATTGTCAAATTCTCTAAGGTAGTAAGACATTGAAATCCATCAGGCAAAGATGTGAGCATAGTCCAACCCACAATCTCCAGTTCATGAAGGGCTAAGAGATGTTACTGGACTCGGAAAGCACCACGATTCTCATTATTCGGGAAAGGAAAAGAGATTTGCTTCTCTGAAAACCTGCCCATAGTCAATCGCTTAAGGGTTGTTAAGCACTTCAATTATATGAAAGGGAAAGATTGAAGCCTGGGGCAATCCATAATTATTAAACAATGGAGAAAATTATTATTGCGCAGTAAACCTTGTGGCAGAAGTGTAAGACATAAAATTCTCTTTACCTGAAGATAAGACAGGAAAGTTTGTTTGCTAGCCACCGAATTTACTATCATGGCATTGCTCTCCGTGATATGCAGCTCCTAAAGACTGGGAAATAAATTTGGCACTTTTACCAACTTACGGCCATGCTCCCTCATTATCGACTTTATCGTAATGTACGTTCTGCAATTCATCAAATTTACACTAAAAAAGGTTATTACGGAACTCTCCACTAATTCAACTAATCAGACTATGCTATTTACAGGAACATCAAAATGATGCAAACCTAAGAAATTGAGATTCAAGTAAAGGTCTTTTAGCTAAAATTAAATAGAGCTAAATCAGATCTAAAGAAGCTAAAAAAACTATAAAAAGGTAAACTTTTACTTACAAAAAAGTCCTATTATGACCCATTTTGTAAAAGGTTCCTTTGGGGTAGGAAGAGTTGCAGTTTCACTCGTAAGCATGGAAAATACAGATGACATGGTTTGTCTATCATCTGAAATTTTTTGCAGACACAGGAGTCCTACTTGGATACGCCTCAAGATTTCTATGAGAAAACACGGTTCAATTAGGTCTGGATGAACTATCTCTTCCACTCTATTTTCCTTCCATGATTTCCATGTCTGAAAATAAGTACAAAGGAATCTTAGTTGGAACGAGCGGGAAAGTGAAGGTTATCCAGATTAAATTATAGAAAACATTTGGCATGCACTTAGATATCCCAAAAGGCTAAAGTATTCTTTGTAATCATGAATGTTTGTGTTCTTTTTTTCAGCGGCAATCTCTAATAGCAAAACTCAAAAATTGAATACATTAGACTTTTTAGAGAATTTTCCTTGCATAGCATACTCATGGGACATATAACCGCTACATTTTGATTATTGAAAATTGAATGAATAGAACTGCTAAAAATAATAATGTCGATGCAGATTTCTTTAAAGTAATTAATACTATGCCCTAACAACCCTTACAGTATTTGCGTTATTAACTGTAATGACCAAAAATATTATGCATGTATAAATAAGTAGATGAAGATAATAACTTTATTGCTTAGATCAACACTTGCATGTGAAGTTGTTCCTCTCATGGGTAGTGAAAGTTTCCTGTGAGAATGAATAGAAGAGTTAAAAGAGAAAGTTATCCCACAACAGAAGAAAAATATATAAACTTTTTAGAGCCTCAATAATAAAATGCATGGTCATGAAATGAGGACATGGCACAACTTCATATTCCCATATATTAGAACTGTAACTGGGTACATCATTTTCAGGAATTTTTACTTGAGATTCAAAGAGCATATATTTTCAATACAGTGAAATATTTATATATCAACAACGCAATCATAAAGTAAAAACTTACATAATAGCTGAAACTAAATACAACAAATTTTTAAGAGAATATTCATTGCATAGTATACTCAGGGGACATATAACCGTTGTATTTTGATTATTAAAAAATTGAATGAATAGAACTATTAGAAATAACAATGTCGGTGGGCGTGGTTTAAAACATCTTGCACATACAAATAAAAAAAACTACAGAGGATATATTTTGTAATAAGGTTAACAGGATAACCAAGAGGAATTTCAAGTTACAAAAGGGAGTTGATGGAAAGAACAAATGAAGCTGCGACAACACACGGTGGCTATGGCTGCCTTAGTAGTCCAGCTGGACTGGTAGGCGCAACAGTCTGCTTAGTTTAGGGATAGTAGGGTAAGGTTACGATGCAGATAGATATTGGAATGCAATGTTCGATAAATAGAGAATTATCAGACTTATGCGTGTAAGTGATGGTACCATCACTTCTAAATGCTGGTTGGACTTGCGTCCAAGTGATGGCATTATTTCTTATGTCCATTATCTCATGAATAGACACTTCGGGGATGCTTATATTTGCAATTTTTCATTTATGTATTATGCATTTTCATCTAGCTTCTTAATCTTTTTTGTAACTGACCTGGATTGGGAGTGTGATCAATCCACCAGAGCATACACCAGCAAAATAGTATTTTGATGATACCCCCTGTATTTGAAATCCCTTCTGGTTAAGCTTATAGAATGTACATAGCTTTAACATATGTATTATACACTCAATAGAATATAGAAAATTACGTGAATCATAGGAACCAATGACTAGAAGAAAGGGATGCAAAGAACGTAAATTTCACTTTCTTTTATAGGTGTCATACAAAAAAAATTAAAGTACCAAACTTCTAGCAGCTACAACAGGTTTAATGAGACTTCAGATGTGCCTAGAGGGTAGGTAAACTATTTAGCACTACTTTTGTTTCTGGCCTGCCCAAGATAAGGCTTCTTAGATATTTGTTGATGTGAGTTATTTGTTGTGGAACCAAGCTCTGCAGTTATTTAACTTTTGGTTGAACTGCTAACCTTCAAGAATATTACCTACTTTATTCTCTTGGGCCTTACTATACTGTAGTAGTGTTTGAAATTGAACCTTCTATCTCATTTACACTTTTCTCCATTTTTCATTTGTGATTTTATGCAATATTTTAGGCATTCCTTTGAAAGGCATCTCTTTACTAATGAAATCTCTTAAATTGACAATCACATTTCAATCATAAAATCTATAAACAAAGGAAGATGAGCAGATGTCATTTACCTTTCTTTTTTTTATTGATTCAAAGTATTGGTTATGAAACAAATAGACGAAAAAAAAGGAAGAAGAGACATCTAGGCAGAAATACATAACATTTATAAACAAAGCACAAATAACTTACCAAAAACCCTGCCAAAAAAGAGGCTGGATTTCTCACTCTAGGAGAAAACTGTTAAACTACGTGATAAAGATTATGAAAATCGTAAATAAAATTGAAGAAAAGGTGACAGACAGACTGTCAATAGTAAGAGTAAGTCGACATAATGAGCTTAAGTCAAGGATGGCATACCGTGTAGAGTATAACATACCTTTTTTGTCTTTCTCTTAATATAATAACTTCAAGTTACATCAGTGGTTCTATGACATGGAATTTTAAGCATCATAAAGATTAAACATAGTTGTTGTACTTGTTCTCCAATGTTTTGAATATATGTACCTACTGTTCACATTTTAAGCCATGGGACCTGCAACTTTGATTACTGATATCCTAGGACTATATGGTTTTGCTGTTTTGGGGTTGTGTTATTTTACTTTTCTCCTTTCCTATTCAATTAGTCTAAAAAGGCCGATCGAGATGAGGATCGCCGAAGTTTGATCGAGATTGGCCATGTTAATAGGTAATAACAAAGTTAAGGGATTTTTAGGTTATACCCCCATTTGGTTCCTCATATTAGTATCTACCCCCATTTGCCACATATTAGTGATGACCACCCCCATTTTTTACTGTTAGTCAATAGGCAAACAATCAAACTTGACTTCATTTGAAAATAAGTTAACCCATTTTTGCGCTCTTTATAAGCACGTGATCTGCTATTTTATCTCCATCTCCTTCAACTCTTTCACTCAACCTCTGCATCTCTCTCCCTTTATCTCTCAAACAAATTTCTGATTCTCTCTATCTCTATTTGGAGCTTAAGGCATAAGAGTTAATAACTTCATAGCAATCTTTGGTCCCATATTGGATTTATTAATTAAGGAATACCAAGCTGAGTTGTTATGGAATAAATTAGTTACAACACAAGAAATAAGAAGAAAAGCAAGAACTAGAGACTTAAAGCAAGAGTTGTTGCTTGGTCCTAACTCCCTCTTCTTCTCTCTCTCATCTCCAACCCCAACCCCAACCCAATGTCACTAACCCATCTTCTTCTCTTACTCAACTTTACCCAATTAATCAAACCCCACCATTAAACCTTCAATCCCCAATGACCCAATCACTCAATCAATCTCAACAGAGCTTGTTGATGCAAAATCAACAATACTCTTAAACCAATTCTTAGATCTCCATTTCTCTCAAATTAACCCAACCCCAGACATCATTTGTGAAGTATTGAATCAATCAGGTAACGCGGGTAGGAATGTTATGGGGTTTCAGATATGGATCTGGTAGTGGTTCAGAATCTGGTAAGGGATGTGGCGAGGGGTATGGTAAGGGTTCTGGGGCATGGCAGTGGGAATGGAAAGTATCAATAAAGACATTAAGTTCCCATAATCTATTCAAAACTAAAAGGATCAAGTCACTGTACGGGCCCTTTAAAGTAATTAATACTTACTATGTCTCGATAACTCTTACAATATCTGCGCTACTAATCGTAATGACCAATGATATTATGCATGTATAAATGAGTAGATTAAGAGAATACCTTTATTGCTTAGATCAACACTTGAATGTGAAGCGGTTCCCCTCATTGCTAGAGAAAGTTTCCTGTGATAATGAATAGAAGAGTAAAAGAGCAAGATAGGCTCAATAATAAAATACATGATCATGAAATGAGGACATGCCACAACTTCAGATTCTCATATATTAGAAATGTAAATGGGTACGTCGTTAAGGAGCAAGATTCTTACCTTTTCCAAATTCTTATGGCTCATACTGCTTTGGTAGAATCAAGTCACTGTCAGATTATAAGAGAACATAAAGTTTATATTAGAATGACTTACAATCAATTGGCATTTATGCTTTAGTAGATCCTTCGAATATTTTATGGGATATTCTCTCATCGATTTAAATTTGCACAAAAAATGTCAAATTTAAGCAAAAACAAATGACTTTGTTATAGGAAATACTTTGGAGCTGCAGTACAAAATGTAGGAGGATTACCTTCGATTTTGGGGGAGACGCTATGGGGTTTAAAAAAGAAGAAGATAAAGAGACACTCCCCTCCAGTACATAATTTAGGAGATCCACATTTGGCATTACAACTAAAAAAAATATCATAAGAAATAAAGCCTATCAAACTTAACATTGTTTTAAAAAAAATGAAACTGACTATAGTTCGATCAATTTTGGACCAATGCATAAATGTGACATCAAAAAATATGCGCAACATTAAAAATATATATAAATAAGTTTTTCTGAGACTCTTGGACTTTTCGATCAATCTTTAGATTTGAAGACAACTTTTCCCAATTCTGGTTGAAAATTGAGCAAACAATAAGTCCTGATGTCTAATGTGAAGTACTTGCCGGGTGTACTTTTGGGGTGAAGCTCAACCCATTTCTGTAAAAATAAAATAAAATAGTTTAGTAATAAAAAATTATATTTAATAAAATTAAAAATGCTTTTAATTTTATATGTGGGAATTCTTACCAGTTTAACATGCAACATTTTATGCAAATCAAACAATTTTTCTTCAACGCGAAAATAGTCTTCAAGTGCCTATAGAAATTAATAAATTTAAATGAGTCATTTGTAACAGAAAATATTAAAACTATAAGCTTTACGAATGTAACATATAAATATATACGTACCTATAAGAGAACTTCGGGGTAAACAATATTCGTTGTATGGTGTGAAACATTGGGTGAAAGTAATACACTTATTCTGCTAGCAGAAGTACATCTTGATAGTGCGACATACAATTGCCCATGAGAAAAGACCGAGGTTCGTAAATCTAGCCTAACGTATTTAACTGACTGGCCCTGCAATTTGTTAATTGTCATTGCATTTGATAACCGTACGGGAAATTGTCGTCCTGTCATTTGGAAAGGCATTTCCGTAGTTGACGGTGTCAAGGAAATGCGTGGAATAAAAACCAATTTTCCCGAATGTGCACCAGTTAGAATCTTGGCTTTAATAATCCGTGTCCCACACCGAACAACAATTAATCGTGTTCCATTTCAAAGCCTATCTTTAGGAGCAAGATTTCGAAGTAACATTATAGGGCATCCCACTTTGAGTTTCAGCTTGAACGGTGGCAAGCCAGGAGGTTCAAGACTGTTCAAATACTCACTTGGGTACCGATTGTCATATGTATTATCAGCTGCCTCATTTTCTTAAATTTTATCCGCGGCTAAATAAGTTATCGATTCTCCAGGAAACATATGTAAAGCTTCATCGTTGATGGAGCTAACGTCATCATTTCGTGCAAACAAAATTGTTCGCTCGGTTAGAAAATCATCTTGTCTATTGATAGATTCATTCAAACGTGGGTAGATTGAAAGTATGAGGTCTCAAGCAGTTTCTAAATTATGGATTGCTAGTGCCAATTGTGTAATCTGTTCGGGATTGGATCTAGCCTAAGGAATCAAAAATTAAAGAAGACAACATATTCAGCCTAAGGATAAAATTACCTTCATCAAAAACTCAGCGAATAGTTTATTCTCTGGTACAGCGTAATCCAATTGCAGATTATCAACCAACGTTAGAACTTGAACATGTCGCCAGAGCAACGATCTTCGCAAAGATGCTGAAACAATTTGCTCACAACCACCTTTAGGTAAAATTGGGAGGATTTGACGAAAGTCTCCACCGAGTATGACTATAATCCCACCAAAAGGCCTACTGTCGTTGCGAACATCTCTCAGTGCCCACTCAACTATTTCCACATAATACTTATGTTGCATGGGGACCTCATCTCATATGATAAGCTTGGCTTTTCTAAACAAATCTGTGTGAATAGATTGTTTTGTAAATCCATACTTAGAATTTTCAACTACATTTATCGGGGTGCGAAAGGTCGAATGGGCTATTCTGCCACCATCAAGAAGCAATGATGCAATACCGGAGCTTGCGACCATTATTACAATATTTTCCTTTTTGTGTAGAGTGGCCGCAATTTTATTATAAACAAAGGTCTTTCCAGTCCCAACTGCTCCATTTAAGAAAAAAATAAATCCTTTGCTACCTAACACGGACTCAACAACAGTTTCATAAGCTTGGTTTTGAGCATTATTCAAGCGGCTTACATTGGCAAGAGCACCTGCTAGTCGTTTATCGGACTGAAACTTTTCTTGCTCTAATATAAGTCTGTTCTCAGTTAATGTACCCCAGTTATCTTTTGGCGGCTTCATTGGAGGAAAATCTTGAAACGTTTTTCCCACTTCGAATAACATTCGATCTACCAGATATATACCATAATCATTAATTTCATCTTCGGTTGGTTTCAAAATATGAAATTGTTCTTTCATCTTGTACGCTAGATCATCACAAATATTAACCCAGAATCTGTTCCACAGTTGTTGGGGGTCAATAGGATTACACTCGGCTAAAATAACACAAAATAACTTTCTTAGCTGATACCCAGTCTGCATTACAGCAGCTTCATCTAAACAATAAATCCACTCTTTATCATCCTCTAAAAGTCCCATTGCAGCACATGTCAATTTAAATGTCTTATAAACCACATTGTTGATAGTACGTAACGATTCAAAAGATGTTGGACCCTTCACTACTGTCAGAAGCAACCTCAAGTAGTACCTCTCCCCTGAGTTTGGGCTTGCATAGTATATTCGACCAATTGCGAACTTACTGCGTGGTGATCGGCTTGTCCAAACTTTGATATCCTTATGCCATGTATGTTGATAAGGAAACTCTTGATATGTAAATGATCTTGCATTATCATGAGTGGCACAATAATCAAAAAATGCAGTGAGTGACGTCCTTTCATTAGCAGCTCGAGCAATAATTGAGGCCATTAATTGATTTGCATTGAAGGTAACTTGATGCATTCCAGGTAAATGCAATGCTAATCTTACAACATTTGTTTGTTGTTCATACATTTTGAACCCAAATATCCTCCAAGCACCTTCAGGAGGACCAATGTATCGGGAATCGAGGTATTGTTGAATCTCATCCCATGCAATAACCATAGTTGTCCTATCATGACCCTTGTAGATGTACTTGTGAATGTATTTGACACATTGAAGTCCGACACATATCTCAACGTTGATATGGCAGTCAAATAATTCAGATAGGTACGGATTCTATGGTATGACATCCTTATTATCAATAATTATCCCTTTTACAACATGTGTTACATCAGGTGTCTCTCGCCTACGGTAAATAGGATAACCATCTTTCCCTATGGTTGCTTTTTTCGCATACGGCCTTGGATACCGCTTTGTACACTGACCATTCTTCATACATGAAGCATTCATGTTTTTCTCACCACATGGTCCATGAATCATGCATTTTTTAACAGTATTAAAAAGTGCAGGATGAGTTTTTTCATCAGGAAATTCTGCGCTTACCACCTGGTCGTCTTGTAGTATTGTTCGAATCTTATCCTCATGTCGCAAGAAAAATAGTGCATGCATATGTGGTAGTCCGCGTTTTTGGAATTCAATTGTCCATACATGTGCAACAGGAATACCGAACACTCCATTATTCAAGACCACATTTAACAAAGCTCTGCGTTTTAACTCAAAAACACAGACTACCAGATCTGGCCGATCGTAGACGGTCTAATTGGGTAGAAGGGAATTTGTTATTTCAGGCCAATTTGGATAAGCTGTCATCGTAAAAAAGATATCTGGGTGTTTATCATAACGGGTTATTGCCAATAAATCTTGATAGATTTCATAGATATTTCTAGGACTTCCGTTGTGCGAAGATGGCAGAACACTACGTTTTCCAACTTGATCTGCGTTTAGACCCTCCGTCGCGATATCTGTTAGACCGCAGTATAAATTAGAATGAAATTCATCTTGTTTCAGTCTTGCATAAGTCAATCGATTTTGTTCGTTTGCAGCCCACGCGTCTACTATGAATTGTTGGAATAATCTACCTCTACGCAAGATTGGTGAATACTCTGATGTAGGCTCGAAAAGACGATAACAAAAATATTACTTCATGGAAAGCTTTCCCGATGTTGAAACGTTACGTGTTACATCCCAATGCTTTAAACCTGTCGTCCATCCTAATTGACCAGTTGGAAAAAAAAGAACATAATGCAAGGCAAGATAGGCAGGATGACATTTACTAATTTGCATTAGTCCTTGCTCTTGCTTACGATACACAATGATATCTCTAACATTGCTTATTTCCATTCCATCTCCTGGAAGTATGACGGCAATTTCACCAGTTGTCGACATATTATATCGGCGATGATCTGTAGAATTTTCATAATGCAGATAAGCTGGCACATTAAAATTTTCGTCTCCACCAGCAGCAGCTTCTAATACCTCAAACGCGCGTTGATATAGTTCATAAAATGGATTATTTTATTGCATTGTATTTTCTATAGTTTGCAACATATTTCTATTTAGACGTGGATTTCTTTTATGACGTGTATCAAGAGCTGCACCGGGATTGTATATATAAAGTTGGGCATACATTGCATCTTCACCTTGATTTGGCAGTAAAGCACCTATTCGGTGGTGCAAGACTCCGTGGATAACAAATGGAGATGGTCCTCATCCTCGGACTATTCGATTATTCATATGAACGCCAAGACTTGTAAATGCGTTGGCTGCATTATATTCTCGAAGGTAGTTTCGAAATGACCTTGAAAGTATTCTATTTCCATCATACAATTTTTGTAATTCAATAGGCAACGGATCAAGTATTGGAAGCCTAATCTTTCCCTGGAAACAACATTGGCAAAATCTCGGATTGAGAATGGAAAAGTGGGATAATTTTTCATCTAACCAATGAAGTGCAGTGCAATGTATACATCTGACATCCATTTGTCCAAGAAAATGTCACCCTATTTGTATCCCAACTCCTCCAATGTTACTGCGTTGGCAATCTTCATCTTCGCTTGAAGCACATTGGTCATTAAAATCAACATTGAACATATTTACTCGAGTTCTTGAAGTATCACTGATTTCAAAGCTCTGAAGGGTTAAGAAAATTGTTAGTTTCATGTGTATGCGGAAAAGGGGGGATAGGAATTACATTGCATAGTAAATCTTCTTCGGTAGATAAAACATTATCATTAGCTACAGGTACAGGAGAAGGAACAGTAGGAGTTTCATGAGCAGTAGAAACAAAAATCCAAGTTCGATTAAAATTGACATCTAAGTTTCGAGCAACTTTAGCACGTTGAGATACCCCAAGAATAATTGCATCACCCTTTAATTGTCGTTCTCTTTCTCTTCTAGCACGTTGAGATATTTGTCTTCTAGATTCGCTAATTGGTATGTCTTAAGGAATGGGAGCTATTTTTGCAGGAGTTTTAGGAATGGGGGCCGTAGGAAAAGAAATAGCACTACATGATGCAACTCGATTGAAATCTATATCTAAGTTTTGAACGACACTTGCTAATTGATTCAAGGTTTGTTCTTGATAGGTTGGGACAACTTTTCTCTTACTTCCATATTTTTCTCTTCTTGCACGTTGTGCTATTTGTCGCTTGGATAGCTCTTTATCTTGTACTGGTTGTCGCTCAAATGATACATAATTGTTCTCTTTGATTTTTCTTATAGGCCGTTGTGCTAAAGCATTCGAGAGCCCTTCTTGGACTAACATAGCAACTATAGGGCCCGTATCTTGGTGGCGCTTAGCAGTATCATCAAGTACCCTAGGTGGCGCCGTTGAAGATGCATTGCCATCTTTAGGAGTTTTAGGAATGGGGGTTGTAGGAAAAGAAATACCAGTATACGATGCAACTCGATTGAAATCTATATCTTTGTTTTGAACAACACTTGTTAATTAATTCGAGGTTTGTAGTTGATAGACTGGGACAACTTTTCTCTTACGTGCCTCATTTTCTCTTCTTGCACGTTGTGCTACTTGTCGCTTGGATAACCCTTCATCTTGTACTCGTCTTAAAGCTTGACTCGAGAGCCTCTCTTGGACTAACATAGCAACTACAGGACCTGTATCTTGGTGACGTTGAGCAGTATCATCAAGTACCCTAGGTGTCACGGGTGAAGATGCATTGCCATCTATCGCATTCGATCGTATAACCAATGTGTTTGTGGGTGATGTGCGCCTTTTCCTCTTTTCCAAGGTACGTGGTAAATCCTATGTAATAATTTAGAATTAAGACGATTTGTAAAGTCTAAAACCTACAATGCTAATGAGCAAGATTTAACAAATGCAACCTGGTACAGAGAATCGTAACTTTGGTTATTGCTAAGTCAGCTCCTTTATGTTCATGGCTAACCTAAACTACTCGAGCAGTAGGAAATAAGAGTTATTAGGAGATTGGTTGTTGTAACTTAATACTATATTTTTTGGGATAAACATTTTGTTACACAAAGCTAGTAGACATGGTATTGTACTCCGTTACTTTTAATCACATGTTGGGATATTGATTTTCATTTTTAACAAATGAAATCATGAACCCATAGATCAGTAATGATGAAGGAGCTTCTAAATAAGAGGCATCTATTTCTAATCGATGCAAAGTTGCATCTGTATGGGAAAATAAACATTTTTTTTTATCAAGAATAAGGATCCTGAGTAACTTTAAAAAAACTATGGGTTGATCAACGTACGAAAGTTTTTCGCCGTAATGCCTATTTGAAAAAAAAGATGGCTCTAATAGAAAGAGAAATCTTTGAAAAAAAAATAGTGACTTTGGCCGTATGCAAGTATGGATAGAATAGAATAGGTGGTAGTTAAGGAAGCTTGCTAAAGCTAGTAGAGCTAAAATATCATAGCTGTAGGCTAGAATAATATACCACAAAGCTTTAAACTGCGAAACTGCGTAACTTATATTACTATTATTTTCTTATGGTGTTTGTAAATGATGGATATTTACGGCGTTGTTCACCTATTTTCAAACGTAGTTTTGCTCAGGCAGAGAATGCATTTTATTACCCTGTTAGAAACTTTTTCTAAAAATATTGAACCTGTTGATCATATACCTTTAAAATTTTCACCACAAAATGGATACCAGTATAATTTATACCACAAAATGGCTACCATTTTCATCACAAAATGGCTACCATAATATTTTATACCACAAGAAGGTGATGCCGAGGATCCTTAAAAAAGATGATCCTAGTTGCGTAGCTAGAGTTTCTGTTAGAAGAAGGTGGTGTTGCTATATATAAAGAGGCTTGGGTTATAGGCTTCAAAGAGACAAAGGAATTAAGCAACAGAGAGAAACTAACTGGGATCTTAAGATTGATTCTTTTGAAGAATTTACAAATCCTACATTACAACTCTTGATTCTAAAAGATATGTATACTTCATTATTAATAACCTAACTTATTTGATACTACTCCCTCGAGCTCTGCCTATTTCAATCCACCCATTAGTTGGACTCGAATGCATCAAAAGAGCATTAAGTAAATGTTTGCAAAATAATGCTTCATTCTCGCATATGCATAAGTTTCTTCTTGAACCCCGTTGCCGGTGCATACCATTCATGATGTGATACATATATAAATAAAATCCCATATCCTCAGGAAGAAAAACCCAACTACTACAGGTTATACTTCGCATGCTCTTGAATATAGAATCCTTTTCCTCTCAATAATAAAAACGCAAGAGAGCGAAATTAAGTAAGAGAGCGAAATTAAGTAGAGAAGCTGTACAAACTCAAAAAGTCGTGTCAACAAATGGAAGCCAGCAACCTAATTTGACAGAGGTGTCAAGAGAACTTCCATCTGGATGGTAGGTACATTAAGTTTAATTTTAATTACCCAATATAATTCTTTTACATGGTATACAACACCTAAGGCCATCTTTAACAACCTTGAGGTTATGTTGTCTACCATATGGACCAAGTTATGTTGTCCACCATAAGTACACTATGTATGTAAATAAATGTTTATTAAATAAAATGTACAAATTAACATTGAACATAGAACATAGAACATAGAACTTACCTCGGGCAAAAGGCCCCTGGATGTATCGATTTCTCTCAATTGCAAAGTTTGGACGCTCAGTTTCAAAGTACGTGAATGCACTTTTTTCAATCTCTTCATTGTTCACAGGGTGTGTATTACGTATTGGTGTGTTGGGATTTGGCGGTGACGTATTAGTCATGGGGATAATCTGGGGGGACAATAAACACTGTTGTAAGTATGAATTCAGCCAAACAAATGACAGCCACAACAGTTGAAGTAAAAGTTGGGTAGTTACAGTTCTCCAACAAAATTAGGATATAAAATAAGAGAGAGGGCGTGTGTTTGGAGTACCTGTTTGCTGCTAGAGGAAGATAATTACAACGATGACAACGATAAAGACGAAGATTCAAGAGAGGCCGAACGAAGCAGAAGCAACTCCACCCAAATTCGAATTGAAAACCAAACATTTCCAAAAATAGTTGTGCAAATCCACCCAAAATCCGCCCAAATCACCGAAATCTTACAGCACCTCCTCAATCAAAGCGCCTCAATCAAAGTGTTGATAAATCATAGCGAAATTGCTCCTCAAATCAAACAAAATCTTACAGCACCTCCTCAATCAAAGCGCCTCAATCAAAGTGTGGATAAATCATAGCGAAATTGAGGCGAAATTGAAGTGAATTTTGTTTTTTATTTTTTTTTGTGCTGAAAATCTTACAGCACCTCCTCAATCAAAGAGCCTCAATCAAAGTGTGGATAAATTGTAGTGAAATTGAGGCGAAATTGAAGTGAATTTTTTTTGTTTGTTTTTTTTTGTTTTTGTTCTGAGAACACAGTGTCGGGGAGGAGAAGAGAAGTTTGGAGTCGGGTTTTTTGTTTTGAGACTTTGGTTTTAAGACATAAACTTCCAAAAATGCCCATCATTGTGAGTTCCTCGAGGCACCAACAACATATCGCAGTCCCTCTTTGTCTCTGGACATAAGGACAGACTTGTCCCAAGTGACAAAAACACCGCCCTGTAATAATAAAGAGATTTTGCATTGACCACTTGCTCCACTTGAATACCACTTGAAAGTATATTCTGTTGTAAACGATCTCAGCGTTTGTGCTCATATTCTGGGATTGTCTCATATTCCTCTTAATCACCACATGCTAAACTGTAGCTGTGAAGGCCATTTTCAAAATCTTACCTTAGAAATGTCAATGCTTGCTTTTCAGACCAGCCACCCTAATTCAATTTCCATCCATCAATGAGTATTGAATAGTTCATAAGCACTTTGGACCAAATATGTTTCGAGAAAGGACTTTTGAAAAATAATTGATCTTTGTTCTTTTCTGGGGCATTACAAAGAGAGCAAGAAGAGGCATCAATCTTCGCTAGAAAACTCTGGTCTTCGTTCTGTTCCTTGTTGTTAGCCATATGATGATTGGGAAACCAAAGCATCCTGCCCAAAAGACTACATATGATTGAAGCACACTTCTAATCAACTCCAAACTTCCACTGTATGCTAAGAATCTGTTCTTTTAGTTGGCAATTTCCTCTGCATTATAGTGATAAGTGGATCACAAAGCTATTAGAGGTAGTCCAAGACATCTAACAGGCAAGCTATCTTTTCATACGGTAGAATCTAACTGACCTCTCCTCTGACTCCTGCTGGATTAGACCCTGAAAATAAATTGTGCATTTTGTGGGGTTCAAATAAATTCCTGATAGCTTGGCAAACTCCATCAGAATCTCTTTTGTATGTCCTTGCTGATTATCCATTGCCTTTCAAACATAGTAATGCATCATGTGCAAACAGCAAACAGCAAATGTGATAAATTTATGTTCTTACATGTGGGAAATAGCTGTATCCTGCATTCTCTTGCATGCCTGCAAATATTTCAGTCGTTCCCCCACCATGTTGCAGTAGAGTAGTCTGTCTTTGTTGCTTAGCCAGTTCTTTGATCTATTCTATACAAGATCAACAAGCATCCACAGATCCAAGGTAATATGCACGAAACCCCCCAGCCCTGTCCCTATACCTACCTTTAAACCCCCAATTGGTTGGATCTTCCAAACCATCTTCTGTATCTGATATGCGAGAAGCTAAACACCCGTGACGACTTGGCCGGATTTGGTGCAGTTTGTCTTGAACGACGATCTGTTTCGAATGAAAACCGAAAGAAAGTTTTGCTTATTAGGCTTCCAGTACTTGTAGTTCCAACCAGGGATGATATAGAGAAAAGGTTGGAATGTAGTGTTTACAGTATGTCCGAGAAAAGGTTTTATGATGATGTCAAGCTATCAGTTCCTCATCATAAGCATTGCCGTGGTTCTTTGCATGGATGGTTAATAACTGTAGACACAACTGGGAATTACTCGGTTTGTCTTCTTAATCCCTTTTTACTTCGCAATAATGAGATCCAATTGCCCCTTTTGACTGCCTTTCCAAAACACTAATATGATATGGATCTAGACAAGTATTATTATCTCCAAAAGGTTGTTTTGTGGATTTTATTTCTTCGCAAAAGCTAAGTATTGTTAGCGGTTTCATTTCTCAGATCTATGCAATCACCAGGCATAGAAAACATTTCTTATGATTTTGTTATGGATAGTGTAGTTAGAGTTGTTGACTTGATGGTGACGGTGATCATGGTGATGCATGTGTAACAGTGTGGTAGCAGATATGAAGTGTTTGCTAGATTATGCAAATTCAAAGCTGTCGTGAAACCGAGGGGGCAAATCGCAATGCGGAAGCACAATAAGATTAGCAAGAACTCGAAGAACTAACTCTAACCAAAGAGAATTCGAGCAAGACAATAAAACACATACACAAGGTTTAATTTAGGTGGAAACCGTAAGCAGGATCAAAACCACCCCCGACAAGCACGACGAATATATTATCACACTAGGGTTACAAGAAGTTACAGAGATCACTCAAACCTCACCTCTACCCTTACAGATAATCCCAGCAAGAAACCCTAGAAAGAAAACCCAAAAAATCTCTCCAGAGCTAAACCCTAGATTTCTCCATTTTCTCTCTCTAATTTTTTTCTCATGTACTGAAGCCTTTAACATACACTCTCTAATTATATGTTTTCCATTAGGTCATCTCCGAAATACGCATCATGAGATAATTCATCGGTTTGGATCAAATCCCCTTCAAAACGAACTTATAAACAAACAAACAGAGCCAAAGTCGTTCGAACGAGTCATGAGGTCGTTCGAACAACCATTAGACAATCCTCTGGAATTTTGGACCAATAGATATTTTCATTCGAACGACCTCAGAAGTTGTTCGAACGACTTCAACGAAAACTCTGTCGTTCGAACGACTTCCCCACTCGTTTGAATGACTTTCCCAGTTTTTGAGCCGTATTCCTAACAATCTCCACCTCGGCGATAAATCCATTTCTTCTGCTGCATTCGTCGTATATCCTTGTCGTTTCTCAATTAAGAGAATTACTCGAGCCTAGGCTTCTCTTAGACCCACCAATCGGAACCCACTTTTGGATCATCTTTGTAGACTGTGCCATTGCTACACCTTGAACTAAATTCCCCTTTCGAGAAATATCCATAACTCCCTTGGTACACGCAACCTTCACATCTCCACCCATTTATTTACCAACCAATGCATACAAGTTCCCGCTTAGAACTCCCTTCATGATCAAATAAGATTTTGGATAAACTTTTATTACTCCACCTCGCCCGGAGTAATTGTAACCCTCATTATCTAACTTGGAAAGTGAAATTAGATTATACGTCATACTCGACACATGTTGAACATCATGAAGAACTACGATGCGCCCATCGAACATCCTCACGCGAATATCACCCACTCCCAAAATCAGCCTTCGAGAGCCATCACTCATCAACACAAACTTGCTACTCTCATACCTTGCATAATTGCTGAACCATGCCTTGTGTGCCCATACATGCGTTGTAGCCCCACTATCAAGCACCCATCCTCTATCGTGGCGAGAACCATCATTGACCACTACGAGGAACGCTCGTCACCATAATTACTAGTAACCGTTGCCAGTTTGTTAGTCTCACTTTCGGAGCCTTTTGCCGAACTTGCTCCATTACATTTCCCAGCTTTACAGTCCGATCTATAATGAGCCGATTGACCACAAATCCAACAAGTTCTTTTTCTGAACCTATTAAAGCTTCTCTTCCCACTAACCACCATTGCAGAGTTTTCCCCCAAGGATTCGTTACCCTTAAGCCTTCTTTCCTCGAAAAGAAATATACTTGTAACCTCCTCAAAACTCAAGATTTTCTTCCCATACATCAACGTAGGTTGAGGATGCTTGAAGGAAGACGGAAAAGACCATATGAGTTGAAGCGCCTTATCTTCATCCTCAACTTTAACTCCGATCGATTTCAATTCTGAAACGATCCCGTTCAAAGAACCTAGGTGATCACCAATACTTGTACCCTCATTCATCTTAAGCGCATGAAGCTGCTCCTTGAGGTATAAGCGATTCGAAAGACTTTTCATTTGGTATAAAATTTTAAGATTTTCCCAAAGACCCTTTACAGTCTTCTCTCCAACCACGTTTGCCAAAGCGTTCTTAGCGAGATAAAGGCGTATCCCACTCGCAGCCCTTGAATCCAGATCTTCCCAGTCCTCTTCTTCATCGTCGTCCGCTCTCTGGGCTACTATACCTTCAATCAGAGTTTTAGGTATAGGCTTCCCTTTCAGTGCCTTACGTAACCCGCCTTGTGTCAAGATATATTGGACCTGAATTTGCCACAATCCAAAATTGATCTTCCCATCGAACTTCTCCACATTAAACTTGATCGTGTTAGAATACCTAGATCTTCCTATCTTGCTACTCTTCTTGCCCCAAACTACGCTCAGATACAAATTATTGGGAAACCAAGGGGTAAATCGCAATGCAGAAGCACAATACGATTAACAAGAACTCGAAGAACTAACTCTAACCAAAGAGAATTCGAACAAAGACAATAAAACACATACACAAGGTTTAATTTAGGTAGAAACCCTAAACATGATCAAATCTACCCCCGACAAGCACGACGACTATATTATCACACTAGGGTTACAAGAAGTTATAGATATCACTCAAACCTCACCTCTACCCTTACAGATAATCCCAACAAGAAACCCTAGAAAAGAAACCCAAAAAATCTCTCCAGAGCTAAACCCTAAATTTCTCAATTTTCTCTCTCTAACTCTTTTCTCCTGTACTGAGGTCTTTAACATACACTATCTATTTATAGGCTTTCCATTAGGTCATCTTCAAAATGCGCATCATGAGATAATCTATCGTTTTGGATCAAATCCCCTTCAAAATAAACTTTGAAACAAATAAACAAAGCCAAAGTCGTTCGAACGAGTCATGAGGTCGTTCGAACGACCATTAGACAATCCTCTGGAATTTTGGCTCAAGAGCTATTTTTGTTCGGACGACCTCAAAAGTCGTTCGAACGACTTTAACGGAAAATCTATCGTTCGAACGACTTCCCCACTCGTTTGAATGACTTTACCAATTTTTGAGCCGTATTCTTAACAAAAGCTTGAGAAGGAAAGGTGCAAGAAAGGTGTACCAATATCATTAAGAACATCTATAACAGTAGGGTGGGTGAATTCACCAAAAAGAAAGGTGGATTCAGTCCACCCCATACCAGTTCGAATAAAAATTAAGGTGAATATTAGTCACCACAGTTCAGAACTGTGGGGCATAATTTACGTCTACGATTTAGCCACGTGTCAACATCATAAACCTCCAATCCAAATGCGCAGTTCAGAACTGCGGAAGGGACAACCAATTAGAGTTTGCCACATAATTTTTTTTTAAATCATGACATGAAATTGCTTCGAATTGCATACAATCCTTTCTCATTTCATTTGAACTAAATATTGCTTCTAGTGTCACATACTTCAAGTTTCCCCACCCCCACATTTTATCTATTAATTAAAGGCCATTAATAGAATAACAATGTCGGGAGAGTCTAGTTATGTTATTCCCAAAACAAGACGAGGCCAAGCTTCGAAGTTAAATGAAGGGGAAAAAAATTGGTAATGAATATATGGCCGTTACACCTTACGAAAAATGATCCCGCCCCAACCCTCGAGGATTTGCACTGAGTGGATATTCTCGCGGACAACTAGGTCCATATTTCTATTGGATCGGAGGAATAGGAAGTAAGCTTTTTGTGTAAAATTTATGTGTTATTAACGTTATTTGCCAAATGTTCGACGAAATGCCTGAATGAAAATTTAATATGTTAATGTATTTTTTTGCAGAACCAAGATGAAGTATAATGTAGGGGATCACTGGATATGGTATTGAAGTGGTACCAATGGATTGCGAAGTATCCCACGTTGAAGAGGTTAGTCGACGATATGGGTTTCGAAGATTTTTTGTCGATTAAGGCAAAAAATTTTGATAACCGCTTGATTCGTGCTCTCGTAGAATGGTGGTGGCCAACCTCCTATACATTTCACTTCCCTTGCGGGGAACTTGGTTTTATGCCGTTAGACTTCATCATGTTAATTGGCTTATTTTTTGCGATGGGTCTCGAACTCCCGTACGACGAAAACTACTCGATGTTCAAAGAAGCACAAACGATGTTCCCCAGAATCACAACCAATAACATCGGGTACGGTAACATCACTCCTGCGTATTTAAAAACCTGGAAAGAGGCTTCGAATCCTGAACTTAACAGTTATAACCAAGAAATGGATATCTTGTATGCAAGGGCATTTATTACATATATGATGGGTAATATCTTCTTCTCAAATTCTAGAACATCTCTTCCGGCTGGTTATCTTGTAGCTTTGACAAACCACCATATTATAGGTACGTCGAAATTCTACTGGGGTACTCTGATTATGGCGGCTTTGTATCAGGGACTAGATGAAGTCTCAGTTTTGAAGAATGGAAAGGGGAAGAGATCAATCATAAACTTCTATGCTCTATTGAAGTTCTAGTTCTTTGAGTACTATCGGGTTGGAATGTATTTGGTGAAGGTTTCCTACTTTAGCCATGTTTATCCCCGTATGGGTGCATGGAGAGATGAAATGGATAGTTCAGGGTCTGAAATCCATCATTCTTTTGCTGTAATCAGATAAATGATAGAATAGAACGACATAACCAACATTGATTGGCAACCATGGGTGAGGTCTAGACAAACAATCCGTCTAGAGGTAAGATATGCCAAACTCCTTAGTTTAAAGAGGGTTCCATTAGTTTCAGTCCCATACGGGAACGGTACGCTTTGGAATTTTGGAGACTGGTATATGTGTCACAACATCGGGCATGATAGTATTCCCTATGACCCCCCACAAGAGATTATAAAAATTATGCGGTATGATCGAGAGTGTTATCAGGGACTCAAAAAGCTAGACTTCTATGATGGACACAATTATATCATTGATGACGTGGATTATATGACATATTAACATTTGGCTCATCCAAATCCCAAGATTGGTTACAGTTTAGTGAAGAGGGCCGAGAATATATGGATGGTCGGGCGTGATCTAGTGAAGCCCGATGTAACTCTGCCACCTACTTTGAGTTTTGCCACATCTTCTCAGGTACAAAACTATGGTAATGAGGCAACCGGTAAGGAAGTGGGGGATATGGGATGGCAGGAACCAGTGGAGAACGTAGACGACAATCGATCCGGGCCATGCAGGTACCACACCCGTGTCCACCTAGGTATAGTGTGGATGAGTTAAGACATCAAAACTAAGGAATGCAATATGCGGCATATAAAGATTCGAGGCAATACTTTCAACGTACATAAGAGTTAGAAGAACAACTGCGCCAGTCACAGGAAATTATCCGAGTCATGAGAGAGAAACTAGCTGATATATCCCTCAACTACCAGACAGAGCCAAATGTCCAATGTACCTATAACAAGAGTCTCGCACGCAGCAGACACGCCCGCCAAATGAAGAGAGGCCATCCCACCTAGGCTATAAAATTTATTATGTTTTGTTTAAACTATTGAGTTTATGCTATGTTTTCTTCAGAACTTTGATATGTTATGCTTAAACTATGTTTAATTGATTATGCATTATGTTTAAACTTGTGTTTGCTTCAAATACTAGGGTTTTTTTAAGTGTTTGAATGAAATTTCCCATAGAGAGGAGCTGATAAAATAACTAATTTTGATAATATATCAATAGAGTGAAGGTGTTTGATGAAATGCTTAAACGGAAAGGAAAAAAAAACTAAGTATGAAGAGATGCACACACAATAGATGGCACATCAGGTGTTTGGGGAAATGCCTCAAAGAAAAATCACCAAAAAGAACTAAATATGGAGAAGGGAAAAATACACAAAGTTGTAGGCTCTTACCGCGTAGTTCAGAACTGCGTGGCAACCTTAGGAGACACGTGGCTTAACCTGGTCTCTTTGTCTAATACGCAGTTTAGAACTATAGGGCAAATAAAGAGATTAAATTAAGCCACGCGTCTCCTAAGGTTGACACGCAGTTCTGAGCTGTATGGCAAGAGCCTGTAACTTTGTGAAGAAATTCTTCCCTCTTCTTACTTAGTTTTTTTTTGGGTCAATTTCTTTGAGGCATTTTCTCAAATACCTTCCCCCTCTATTGCAAAATTAGTTCCATTAGTTTGTTTATGAGCTCCCCTACACGGGGAATTTCTTTAAACACTTGAAATCACCAAGTATGGAATGTATTTTTTCCCTTCTCCATACTTAGTTTTATTAGTTAACTTTCTTTGAGGCATTTCCTCAGGCACTTCTGCATACGTAGTTGTTTTATGACCACGTTTAAACAATGCTGTGTTGTTTCATGACCTCTGTTGTGATACTTAGTTGTTTTATTACCTTCACTCTACACTTGGCTTATTTGGTGATTAACAACACAATATTTTGTTAGGGGAAACTTGTTGACCAAGTAGCTCAACAGCTATATTCATATGGAAACTTATTGGCCAAGTAGCTCAACGGCTATATTCCCATGGAAACTTGTTGACCAAGTAGTTCAACGGCTATATTCATATGGAAACTTGTTAACCAAGTAGCTCAACGATTAGTTTTCTCATCTATAAAGGTCATTCATCTTCTACACTCTATGCTCTTAATCTTTTATACTCTCATCCCTCCTTAGCTTACAAACAAAACCACCATGTCATCCTCAAGATCCTAATCTAATTCTCAAAACCAATCTCAATTCTCCAATACAAACCAACAAGGGAGCGCATTTTCGACGTAATTCGGCGCATTTGATTCATCACGAATGCCTATCCCTTCCCAATATCGTGATCACCATGTACGATAACTATTCCCACCACCTGACAATCAATTTAAATCTCAAACCGAAGGATATTACCCTCATTACCTAAACCAAGGATATTACCTTCAATTTGATCCTCATACGGGCTTATACACTCAACCGAGGAATTCATATTTTTCATCTCACGCTGGTGGAAGTTTGAGTACCACGCCGATGAGAGGTACATGGGGTTTAAATGATTTAAACCTCAATACATCACCGATTGTATCTCTGGTCATCTTTCCAGTTCTCATGAGAAGTAATACGTGCGGAAAGGCAAAACCTAAAAGAAAGACGGCACCGACACCTATTGTAGTTGAGGTTGAGGATGAAGTTGATAATGATAAAGAAAGATACAAGAACTTTAAAAGTTTATCATTCGATGACTTCGTGAATCTCGCATGCGCTTGGTCCCAAGTGTCTCAAAACCTTGCTACCATGAACAACCAAAAAGCCACAACATTTTTGTTCAAGGTGCGTGACCAATTCAACTTATTATATAATGACCAATCGATGTGGCAATTATACAATGACGTCAATTACGCGTATAAGGGGCAGCTCAATATGGATTGTTCAATTTTTAGAAGCATCATTCAAGACCTCGAAAACTGATATTTTACTAGCATTGGAACAGACGACTTCGTAAGTAATTTTTTTTCTCACTTTATTAATTTTGTTAGGTAAATCATATTCATTAGAATTTGAAACTTGATTTCTAGGAACGTATAGTATGCGAGACGTTCAAAAGAATAAAAAAAAACCATTCTAATTTCGGGAGGCTTACAAAGTTTTGGAGCATTGCCAAAAATGCTCATAAATTCATCACATCGGGCAACCTGGCCGCAAGGTCGCTAGGAAGTCAAATTTTAACGATAGCTTGAGTAACTCCACCAACACCGATCCCTCTACACCTACTTCAGACACTCCAAATGTCGAAATTCTAGATGATTTTACTGACATGGATACACCACTATATACTTATGGGAAAGTACGACCGGATGGCTAAAATAAAATAATATACAAGGCAAAAGAAGTGGCAAAGTCAAGTATAGGTTATTGGGGGAAGAAGATGTTTAAGACGATGACAAATATGATGGCAGCATGGAATGCAAGAAACGAGCAGAACAAAGAGGAAATGGAAGCTAGAGCTAGAGGATGAGAGGAATAAAAGTTGGCTAAAAAGGTAGAGATTCAAAGGAGGCGTGAAAGGAAGCTAACTAGAAATAAAGCCATCGAATATGCACATTTGGTTATGGTGATAACAATGGACACAACTAAGCTACAACCAGCACAAAAATGTTGGATGAAGAAACAAATTAATCTTTATTCTAAGAAGTTGAAGGATCAGTATCTAAGTGATGGCGACGTTTCTAGTGATAAAGATTGATGTAATCCTTAGTGATGCCAAGCAGTTCTTAACTTCTATGCCATTTCATTATTTGAATAAAATTGTTATATCAATGGTAAGTATTATGCATACTTCAATCAAGTAGAAAAAATACATTGCAACTTCAACATAAAACTACAAACTTCAAAACAAAATACATTACTACACCCCTTTCTTATTCCATAAATGCGCGACAAGTTCATTTCATAATTGGAAATGAGCACCTTCACTTCTAATTTAATAAATCTTCTCGATGTATGTGCCTTAGTGTTGATCGCGCGTCTTGGATTTAACGTCTCCTTACAAGTTTCCACATATTTTTTAAAGTTGGGATCAATATCGACTTAACGGATTTAAGTATGATGTTCATCTTTGAGGATAATGTTGTGCATGATTATACATACGTATATAACATTTGCTAGATCATTAGGCTTCTAAAATCGTGTACCGTGTGCCAATATTTCAAACTTACCTTGTAAAAAGTACGTTCTACGTCTTTCTGAAATGCTTCTTGCATCTTTGCAAAATATCTTTCAGCATCGTTTGATAGATTTCTTATGGCTAGAATAATTGTTTTCTATTTTGGATAGACTCCATCCACTAAATAATACCCCATAGTGTACGAGATAGTGTCTATATTGTAATTAAATGGCGGTGCAACTCCATTAGACAATTTGTTCAAAAGTGACCCTTGATGCAATGCGTTAACGTCGTTAGAACTGGGCTCCCCAAAAAATGTGTGCCATATTCAAAGATCTTACGATCCAATCGCTTTTAATATCACCGTCGGCATTTTTTTATACCCGGTATATTGTCCTGCCCACCCAGTATGACAATTCTTCTATTTCCAATGCATACAATCTAAACTACCTAACATCCCCGGGAAACCTCGCGATCTCTTCACTTCTAACAAGTGTAATGCATCATTTTCACTGGGAGATCTAAGGTATTGAGCTTTAAATAATGTTATAATTATTTTGTAAAATTCTTTCAAACTTAAATTACCAGTAAACTCCCCAATTCGAACGTATTCATCTTGGGCGTCTGCGCTCGTACCGTAACATAACATAACATGCGAAGTGCGTACGTTATCTTTTGGTGTGATGATAAGCCCATCGTCTTAGTGGTATTTTCTCTTCAAATAAAATAGGGGTTCACATAAATAACTTGATCGTGAATACGTTGAAACACACCTTCGCTCTTATAAAATTGACGACAAAATGGGATACTTTTAAAGACTGGGTTGATACCAAAATAATCCCGATTAAGGCTAAACTCACCCAATTTATTATCACGGCCTTTCCAGTTGTCAATCATTCTTATTTTACTACCCCCCCCCCCCCCCCCCGCCTCCATGATGATGTTGCATCTTACTCTTTTTCTTCCGCTTCTCCCATCTCCATAAGAACCTCGTTATACTTATACATCCTCATAATTTGACGTCGGAAGAGCTCTTTGCTTTTGGACGATGATGAAGATGATGATGGCAAGGATGAGAGTGATGGGTCAGAAATGATTAGGTTAGAAATGATTGGGCAAAATTGATAACAAGAGAATAGAGTAAAGTTTAGAAGATTAAGAGAATAACGTTGAGTGCAGAAAAGTAAGATAATAGAGTGTTGAAGATGAATGGTTTTTATTGATGAAAAATACTAGTCGTTGAGCATCTTATCAAACAAGTTTGGCCAAAAAACTAGTCGTTGAGCTTCTTGTTAAGCAAGTTTGGCCAAAAAACTAGCCGTTGAGTTGCTTGCCAAACATGTTTACCCAAAATATAGCCATTGAGCTTCTTGTTGAACAAGTATGCCCAAAACTATATGTCTTCTGATTACCCAAAAAAAAAAAAAAACCAAGTATGAAAAGGGAAAGAATAAAATTTTCATGTAGGCTCTTACCACGCAGTTCAGAACTGCGCGGCATGAACTAGCCGTTAGCCAACTTTGAACCACAATTGTCAACGTGTCTTCATCATGAGCGTACACTTTATGCACAGTTCAGAACTTCGGGGCATGGGAGCCACTTTAAGCTTGACAAGTGTCATCATTCTATTGGGTTAAAGGATACACGCAGTTCAGAAGTTCGGGGCATCAATCCACCCAAAATCCACTCAGAGGATGGTGAGACCACCCTCAAGGTGGGTTTGGGTTGGCCACATCGACCAATCCACCTAACTTCTATGGGTGGATTCAAGGTGGAGCAAGGTGAAGGATGCAATCCACCTTGCCATATCATCCTTCACCTAGCTCCTCCAGATGCACTAAGGTTCTCCAATTTGTTCTTGGGCAAATTTAACATATACCTTGATGTTTTATGGCATATTTGACTTACACCCCACGGTTTGCAAAATATTTGATATTCACCCCACATTTGCAATTTGGCTGCAGTTGACCAACATTTGAATTGTAGAAGTATATTCATTGTCAAAAGTACCCTTAAGAGGAACCCCATCTTTGTTCAAACTTACAAAAAAATAATACAAAAATAATGTATCAATCATCAAATGGTTAAGAGTTGAATAATCCAATGTTCATTCACACTATGAGTATCTCGAGGATTTTTTGAATTTCTTTCATAAGGGTAGTTATCTCTTTAACAAAAATTGAGTTAGGTTGACCAAATTCAAAGATTGTCAACTTCAGTTGACTATACTCAAGCTGCAAATGTGGGGTGTATGTCAAATATTTTCCAAATCGTGGGTATAAGTCAAATATACCATAAAACATAAGGGTATACGCCAAATTCACCCATTTGTTATGTAATGTGGTCTATCCTGTACTCTTCTTACATACATAATTTCATAAAAGCACTTTCAAAGAACTCCAAAGAGGTATGAATAGTATTAAGTTATTAATGAATAAAGATGATGTCTAATTTTAATTGATTATATTTATTGTTCAGATTACAGTGTAATGGGTCTCTAAAGGATGAGTCTGCCAAGTTCCAGACTCTTCGCGATATGTTCAATGTGGAGAAAATTGCACATTTGCATGCCTACAAAGGCAATTTCCATGAACTATTTATCAGATGTAGAATACAGTTTAGGCATACAAGACCTCTATATCCTAGATAAGCGCCCCCGTCTACCTTGTTGTAATGAAATGCATATTTATTAATGTGTGTATAAAGTAACAAATAACTGTGTATAAAATTTAATTGAGCATGAAAGTTAAAATTCAAGCTTCATTGAACAATTATTTTTGTCTCCGAATGTCCTATAATATGAGACAACTCAAATTACAATCAAACTGATAAATTTATAAATTTTAGCTGTATAATTTGGGAAACAATGGGGAAAGTTATTTCCCAATGAAAATCTATTAAGTTTTTTTCGATTATATTTCGATCAAATCAAAGTCACCTCCTGTTCCCCTATGCAGCCTTTACCTTGGAGCAACAACTTCGTCATTGCTAGAAGTTGGGTCTGAGGTAGAAAAGCCCGATAGTTCTTCACTTACCACAGACAAATTCTCCACCCGTTTCTTTTCTAGTATCAAACTGTTCTTTATGTTAAAAGGTGAGGGTTTCATTTATCTTGCCTTCTTCACCGGTGAGACCCCAACATTCTTGATAGGCTTCAAAACATCGGTGATAGGCTTTTGGCCCAAAAGCTATTTGCTCTCAGGTCCTTTTTTTTTGTCCTATTAGCGTTTAGTACAACTTTTGGTGCAAACTTTACGTCTCTGTCATCTTTCTTCGGGAATTGTTTGTATTTCATCTTCATTTGATACCTCTGCAAAGGTTGATGGGGGATTCTTTGTAACAGAACTCTTACTTGCTTCTTTCTTCTTAACCAGCACTTTGGTCACTCCAATTTCCATGGTTGAGGATTGATACGGAGAAGAATTAGGATTATAGGGAGTCAAGCTATTTTGTAATTTTAGTATCTCATCGTCTTTATTATTGTCTAACAGAGCGAGGCTTTCCTTTTTAGCAAGGAATTCCATTTTGGCAAGAGTGTTTCTTGGACCACCTTGGCCTTTAGGTTTCACTACCTCTGTAATAGCATCCATAACAAATTCCGCTTCAGCCTTTACAACGACAGGAATGTTGTTAGTCTTCTTTGTGTTATTATTTCTCGAGGTTCTTAATTGGTAGTCTTCAACTTGCCGAAAAGTTCCACTCTCTTTCTGTTGCTAACTGTGAAATTATTCCCTTTCACCACTCCAAGAATAAAGCGAATTTTGTTATCTAATTTCAATTGCTCTACTTCGAGAGTATCTAACAACACTCTTGTTCTTTTCTCATAAAGTTAAAGCCTAAAATGAAAGAAATTTTCTAGAATATGTTCAGGATTTTTCATGTCTTAAACAGCAAGTAGCGCCTACTATAGATTATAGATCGATAGCTCAAAAGCGTTGACGTGTAAGTTCTTAAAAGATCGATAGCTCAAAAGCGTTGAAGTGACAGAAATCCACTCAGTGGATAGCTGGCCGAATCGTGTCAAGTAGCCTATAGGGGTAGTGGTCCGTAGATCTTCTTCTAAACTACTACAAGACAAGTGGCAGAAATCTGGAGAAGTAGTTGTAGTTTGTAGTTTGTAGTTTGGAGCAGTTTAAGGACAGAATCCCACAATAAAGAAAAGGCCAGTTTTTAAAGCATTCAAAAAGCGTGAGCGTGGAAAGAAAGTGCTCCAACCTATAAAAAACCCATTATATTAAACAAGTGCAATGTTGCTTGTGTTGATTTAAGTGGTGAGCTTAATTTTTTTCACTAAATCCTTTTGCTTTAGCATCAGCAAACTTCTCCTTGGAGATGATCACCTCAAAGTATACTATTATGTCATCATTGTGCTCCCTAAATTTACAATCCAACAACTCTACACACAACGATATTGCTCCCTCTTAACCACTGCGGATCTGCAGCAGTGTAGAATTTTTATTCTTAAGAATTGGCCTCGGTGACATGTAGAGTAAGATCTTAACTTAATGACCATACACTTGGCAGGATCTTAAGCGATATGAGACCACCACTGGTGCAACAATCACCACTATTAGGTTAGTCCCCTCTCCAGTACCCATTCAGTAGAAGTGTAGCAGTCCCCCCACCTTTAAGATCGAGATGTTTCCGGCTTTGATACAATTTTATCATTTTGAGTTCCTTTACGCACAAAAAGCTTTGGTTTCCTAAGAGAAGTGTTGTCATTTTCTTTGATGATATCCTGTTAATGGTGTAGGTTTTACCAGCTTTTGTTGTTATTATTTTGTCTATGGTTCTCTCAAAACCCTTGTACCAGAGATCTGTAGGTTCCATTGATTAGGCGATTAATGCTTGCAACAATATCTCATGGGCTGTGATTTGGGATGTATGAGATCCAACAAGTTCTATACTTTAATTTCCATTGACTAAAACCATCAGTATAAGTCGGCATGTACCAGTTTGACTTGTCGGAGTCTCCTATATCACTCAAGTAGTCAAGAAGGACTCTCCTATATCACTAGTTTGCCCTTCATATGGGGCTTCCACAAAAAAAGAATCAATGCAACAATCAGGTGTTTTGAAACATACACCCAACGTACGTTCATTTGTAGCCTTTGGTGGTGACTCATATCCGATTACCTTTGTCCAATCTGGCTCAACTAAATTTTTCATCTCAGTATCCTATCATATAAGAGGAATTATTGGATTCAATTAATCAAAAATATCCAGACAATCATAGAACATATGGAATGAAAATTACCAGACAAACATAAATGCCGGAAAAATAAATACTAGAAAAAAAACTTTGAACCTCATATCGACAACCACAAATTGTCGCATACGAAACGCTTGACAAGTTGTCTGTCGTAGATCCATTGTTCAACAATTATGGTGTAGCTAGCTTATATTGTCATGCACTATATATTTCGACAATTGCCCTGTCGCAGATGTAGTGTTCGACAATTATGGTGTAGGTTATATTGTCGTACACTGCATATTTCGACAATTACTTGTTACTACTTCCATATTGCTCCTACTCCATAGTTAAAAAAATGTCGACCATCACAACATTTCGACATTTCCTGCTAAATCCAGGAAAAAAAATTTAGAGCACCCCACTAACCTGTTTGCTCTGGATGTTATCTTCTAGGTGTAGTCCCAATGTACTGTACTAAAACAACAACAATATGAATTTAGGTATGCAATTCTTGATGAGACATCAAATTAACCCAAAATCAAAATCACAAACCCAAAATTTGGAACCCACAATCAAGATGAAAACCCCCCAATCAAAATCACGGCCCCAAAATCACATCCCCAGGGTTTTCAATTTGATTAAAAACTGTTTTTGTAGGTAGTCAAGCTCTCTTTACTTTGAGAATCAAAAACACCACCAAGCGTCCCTTCATAGTATAGGGCCTTACAGTTTCCATTCTTGTTATTTTTATTTACTATGTTCATCACATAGTTTGTGTCTTTGTGATCTGATTGTAAGATAGTCATGAGTCCGCTCTTGATGTTAACAATAGCGTTCACAAAGCCGAATTGTTTAAATTATCCTTCATTTGCACTCACAGAGACTTCCCACCTTCATTAAATCCTGGGGAACATCTCTGGCCTGGATATGGAAGCAGATGAGAGGTAAAGATTTGAATAATTAAGTTACGATTTCAAGGAACACATTGCCCATTAAAATAAACCTTCACCGTCTTGCTGAGGCATATGGCGCTATCTAACACCTACCTATTCATAAGCGCCACTACATCAACTTCAATGTAGGTTATATTGAAAGTCTTGCGTGAATGTTGCTATATTCCAGTTTTGGTTGACCTTTAACCTGGCTATAGTTGGATCAGATTTTGTTTCCATGTTTATCATAAAGACCTACTTGCACTTACTTCCGCTACCTATCAGCGGTCTAAACCGCAAACTCTTTCAAAAAAATTATTCGTAAGCTTCTTATTGTACCCAATCCTCCCACAAGTTGCCTTCTTTTCCCTATCATCATAATTTACTTGTCGGCAAATGCTCAAAAATAATCTCAAGAACGTAAACCCTTTTTCGTGATAAATCTCAACTGGAAACCCATCACCGGTATTATAAACACTAGTATTTCTGCTCGACATAGATATTAACTGTAACAGAATCCATCTTCGGGTCTCTCTATTGTCAATAGTGTTGACGAGGTTCTTGTCAAAGATCTTGTAGAGATCAGGGACTTAGGTGATAGGACTGTTAACCATTCTCTTGTACTCGTATGCCCAAAGGGTTTGTGTCTATTTCTCGATGAGCCGATGCAGGAGTCGGGTGAATATCATGAGTATTCAAGTTCTGTAGATAATTTGCGGAATTTGGATTACTTTTAAAGCAATATTGCATAGCTTCCCGTGACATTTCAAATGCCTGTGATTATGGGTATGACATGGTTGGTTCATTAACTTGGCCTGGTATCAGTAAACATTGACTAAATCTAGTATAATGATACTAGCACTTAGGTACGCGCTAACGCGCATGCTAGACCGTTATGCTCAGTTAATAATTAGGCATTAATTGTGTATAGAATCATTAATTAACATTATTTAGTTAATCTAAAGTTATCCTTAGGACTGATTTTGTATATGCTCCGATCTGAATGAGAAGAGAGAAAGTACGTTGAAAAAGTAGAGACGTGTCTAAGAGACGAATGGAATTTGATAGTAACGCGGATTGTTAACGTTAACGGAATAGAAAAACTTAAAAAATGTTGTAGATGATGAACAATATATAATACATATCAAACCTTAGAACAAATATGCCAATGCAAATGACATACATTAACTTGTACCAGTATTTGCACACATTGTAGTTCGATACTGGATTGCTCTAATATATTTGAGATGCATTATAGATGGAAACTCCAACAGATCAATCACTCAAAGAAAGGTGGTCTAAAGGAGGCACCATATTTTCAACATTATTGGAAAATATAATCAATAACTAACTCAATGTAATTTTCTTTTGTAAATGTAGCTCTAGGACTGATTTCGATGAGATGTAATTGGGTCATAGATTTTCTTCTAGTGTTTTGCATGTACGTTCATATTAGGGATTTGTTGGTTTGGCGTAGGGGGAATAAGTTGGATTTTGTAAAGAGAGATAATGGAGTTATGATTTGTATACTTTGATGAATTTGTAAAGAGAGATAATGGAGTTAGGGTTTGAATACTTGAGTGGTCTAAGAACTTGTCTCAATGGGTTGAGACTTTTCAATTTTGAGTGGCCTAAGTTGCTTCGTAGTAGTACAACAATAACATGAAAGAAAAATAAGGTAGATTGAGAGACAGGGTAAGTATGGAATCAAAAAAATATGTACAAAATATGAAACAAATACATTGACAAAGACGAATTTAAATGTATTGTGACATAAAAAAAATACAAAACATTACACATCCCTTTTGAAATATAAAGAAACGCGAATACCCAAATCGTAGATCCTTGAGCATTGTGGGCTTAAAGAACTATAACAACTTGAGGTGTCTCAAGAGCCCAATGGTCTGCAAAGAAAGAGCTATAGTCACCAAATGTGGACTTAGAACATTTATAGCCAATAAAGCAACCATGTAATTATAAATAAAATAAGACGATCGAATATAGCTTTCTGAAGTAAAAATAAAGTTATCAAGGGTTCAAATCTCTAAAGAATGTAAAACAATTCTAAGATACTAGATACTAGTAATACCCGTGGCTTGCCATGGCAAAAACGTCGTCCGTGACCAAATCACGGTGAATACGTCCACGTGTATTCGGTGCTACCAACTTCTCTCAATAAGTTTTAGTGTATCTTATTCATCATGAAGTCACAGTTATTTATCTATATTGAGAACTAAGTTTCTTATCATGTGAAAATTACATTATCAATCATATGCAATTGCTACATTCAGACGCCTTCGACAGCTTCAACTAATACATCAAGCCATCCATACGGAAATGGACAAAGATTCACTACTATTTCTGAAGGAAATCAAAAGCACATACATTACTTAAGCTTTTCGCATTTCCCAATTCAAAGTCCATGATATCAACTCCCAACGTATGTTCCTCGGTAACAACTGGGTTGGGTGCAAACTCGAGAACTCTGCATAGTCCCCTCAAAGGCATATGTCTTTTTTTTTTTCTTTTTTTTTTCGAAATTGCTTATTCTTTTATTGATCACCTTTTCCTACAACAAAAACCCCATCATGGATTTAAAGTAAAAATATTCACAAATCAAGGTAACTGATACAAAATTATTTACATGTAAGACCCTTGTTCTATTACTAAATGGCGTTCCCAATTTTGCTATAAATGTTATAGAAAAGACACGAAGGTAATGGTACAATCTTATGAAGTTCTTAGTGTCAACTTCGATGAGAACTTACATAACCTTGATACATTAGGAATTCCATAAATATCTATACAAAGAACAATATGTTCAAAAAGAAATATCTATACAAATAGCTGAAGATGAAGGCTCACTTGAGAAGGATTCCACGAAGAGAAGTTTCCGATCTAAAGGAGCAACCATCTCACCAAGAGCAATTAATTCGCTCCCACACTCTGCTGGGTTTATGAAGACATCAAGAACATATTAGAATTAACGAAAGCACAGGGATCATACTAGCCACTAATTAATGCACAATTGCCCCTCAACAACATCAATATAACCATTTTAGATAATTAAGAGGCAATGCAAACTTGTCCATGCATGAGTTTATCGATTGTAGGTTTACCTCTTCTCGCCAAGTAGTATTTTGACTTCAGATAGATAAAAAATGTAATGGGAACATGGGTCACCCCATCAACTGATGGAAGTAACCCCCTACATTAATCCTCTTATGCCCTCTTCGTGCATAATAGGCACCAAAACAACATTTATATAAACTCTTGGAAGCTTGGAAACGGTCATTGCCAGCTCTGTCATCCCATTAAGCACCACATTAATTAAACTGAAAAACAATGCTCCAAAAAATTTTCCTCAATCTTTTAATTGCCCAACTTTCATTTCTGTTCTAAAGAAAACTGTGAAGGCAATCGTCGACATGATTGTAAGCTGAGTAGTTTTAAATATGTATACAAAAGAATTGCGCTTCATCAGAAGCTACTCCCTTGCAAAACATGCCCTAAAGAGTTCCATGTTGGAGATTCCGTATCTTTCTCGAACTATTGCAGCAGGATGTGCTCTAGATTTATCTTAAGGAGTTGTAAGATCCATGAAGATTTGTTGTCCAGCGCAAAAAGATTTGAAGGACTGAACAAACTCGGCAACAGAGACATACGTGTATGGCTAGTTCTTGTTGTACTAGTACTGTGATTGGCCATTTCTGGATGTTACCTCTTGCAGAAAGTCTGCAACTCCTTTTCTATCTAGGCATTTAAACCCCATGATTTCAAAAACCTCAAGAACGTTCTCACGTGGACCTTGATAGAAAACTTGACCTTCTGAAAGTAGAATAACATCATCAAAAAGATCAAACGTCTCAGGTGGAGGTTGAAGGAGAGAGATGATCATGGTTGCATCCATAATATGAACCATTTATTTCATGAACTTCATAATCTAAAAGGTTGCGGAACTGTCCAATCCAGTTGATATCTCATCCATGAATAGAGCTTTTGCCGGTCTAACTAACATCTCTCCTGATCCAAGAGAAATCAATTTCGTTAGACTATTGGCACTTCAGTCACTTCTGTAGGAGTGAGTGAACAGTAAATTCGGTTAAATCAAAAGACATTAGACAAACAGAAAAACTGTCTACCATAAGAAAATGCACTTGCAACATTGTTTGGTTAAGTTAATACGACATTGTTTTTTTAAGTTAATCCGAGTAGTAAAATTATTTTCCAGTTAATATGGTGTTATCATATCATCGAAGAACGCAGAGAATTTTGCGATAACTGATAAGAGTTACATGTACCAGTTGTGACACATTTTTTTTGCCTACCGGATATGCCCCTTCTCATGTCATCTCCCACCATAATATCCGCACAGATATCCAACCCAAGAATCTGTTAAAAAATTATTAGAAGTCTGGGCTTTTGAACAATTATTTTGAAACAATAATATCCACCGATAATTAATTGAAATGAGGAAGCAAACCTTAAGAATTTAATCGGTAACCAAACTGGTTTCCTAGCCCGCCAACGTTGCAGCTTTTATGAAGGCATCAATCTCAGGATCTGGTTTGATTCCAGCACCCTTCTCACATCTTGAAAGCTCTGCCAACACTTTATATCTGGCTCCAACTCCTAAGCAACGTCCAGAAAAGTCTAAATTCTCTCCTACCGTCATCTCACCATAATGAAGATCATGTTGGCCTATATAAGAGCAAGTTCTTTAAGGGACAAATTCATTTAACTCGTGACCACATTAAGTAATTTTTCTTCTTACTTGCAAATAGGTCCAAGTTTTTTACTCAAATTATATTATGTGTATGCATAAAATAACACACACATTCAAGAAATACACGCATTAACTAAATGTAGAGAAAGTATGAGGAACAAAGATGCTACAGAACAAAGATGTCAAAAAGTGAAAGGAATGAGAAGGAAGAAAGTGAGAAGTGACTCATAGTTGGTATGTGAATGAGAGAGAATACGGAAAAGGTATGCAAAAAAAATTTACATAGTTTGTATCGAGAAAACAAACCTTCCAAAGAGTTGATAGTAAATCAATCAATACCTGATAGAGTCATCATTTCCTTAGCGCTTAAACTTCTGTTTGAAAAGTTTGATATGAGTTGGTTAAGACGAAAGGTTGATCGGGGTATGTCGTTATTAGCTGTACTTAGACTTGCTGTGGTTGCATCACGTCTGCCTAGTTGTACCGTCCATGACTTTCCACCCAACTGGAAACCCAAAAGAGTGGTTACAATTATCATAAGATCATAACAAGAGGGGGGCGATACATAAAATTCATACTTACAGCAACAACAGTCTCTTGCAGCAATCGTTAGGATATCTCTGCAAGAAACAACTCCAGCGCAAACACTCTCTACTTGAGTTTTGATCGTATCAATCACATCGAGCCCTATTTCTACATTTACATTGGTCAAAGCCATCTTCTCTCCAGTGAAGCTAGATGTGTCGTCCAATAGAAGAGATGCATCATAACCCTATTAAACACAAACACTGTCTCGTCAAAATATAGCACCACGGTATTAATCAGGTCTAATGTTAGATAACAAAATAACTCATCCGTGAAAATTACCAGCTTCAATAGTGTTCCTTGCAGCAAGTACAAAATCTTGAACAATTTGATGAATTTTATCCCTTCTTAATCGTCGTGGATGTGTGAACTCTGCTATATCAACACCACTGGAATGAAGTACAGGCTTCAATGGCTTATTAGTGGAAGAAATTGGAGCCTGCCCATTCAGCTGAAAAACTGAAATTCAACATCGTAAGACTTATATACTTAAAATGCCAAACAATATCAAAATCAACAAAAAATTATTAGAAATTATAATTAACATTGCCTAAATTGGAGATGCGACCGACATGCCAAATCTGGCAAAAGAAGATACCACCCTTGGCATGAACAACATCAACAATGGGTTTCCACGCCTCCACTTGCTCTTTAGTCCAAATACCTAGTATATATTGGTATCTATAAAGGTGGAGCGAAACATTAAGAACACGAATAGATTTAATAAAAATTAAATCAAAAACTGAAACAAACTATATAAAGTTTTACCCTTGAGCAGTGTCAGAAACTCCGGTGGCTTCGGTTACGAGTAGTTCTCCTTTGGTTGTTCGATGAGAGTAGTATAAGATAGCATGTGGTTGTGGAACGTTGTTGTAAGATCGTTATCGAGTCAGTGGTGCCAAAACAACTCTAGAAAATACAAAAATACACAATTTTAAGTCCTAATTACCAAAATGTAGATATGCAGTAGGTTCTATCATGTCAGATAGAAAGGGGCTTCTATCTTTAAGAAGGGACTTAAGTTAATATAAGAAGACAATGTGATCAAGCAATATTTCTGCATAAATATGATTGGTACATTGGAAATGTTTCTAGTGATTTAGACAATTGCTGACCATTGGGTTAATTACATACTTGTGGGAAAGATTGAATTTTCCTAACTTGTATGGAGCTAAAAGAGAGACTTTAGTATCATCACTCATGGTTTCAGCTCTCTATTCTTCACCCATTTTCACACACACTCTCTCCTCACACAATCAGTGATCACACAACCTTAGATTGTGATATGTTAATGCATAATGAGTTATGTACCCTACAACCTGAAAAGGGAACACCAATTTGGGGATTTAGAAGCAAAATTGGGGATGCAATTGTAAAAATTAGGGCATAATTAGAGAGAGAGAGAGAGAGAGAGAGAGAGATAGACTTTGCGAGCATGGGCGGAAGAAGTGGTCATGGTTATGAGTCGGGGTTGAGAAAGAGAAAAAGAACAGAAGAAAGAGTCAGCTTTGGGAGAGATGAATTGGGAGTCGTGCGTAGTTAAGAGCTTTCTGTGTTTTGTCGAAACTACCCCTAGGTAATGAGAGTAAAAGTAATCTAGGCCGTCCATCTCCCTCCTTCCCATAAATCCCAGCCCTTCTTTATCCTTGAGACAATGGCAGATATATCTATACGAAAAACACCGTTGCCTAATGTATAATAGAAGAAGATTAACAGAAGATTGCGGATTGATTTTAAAAGTGTTTAGAAAATGAAGCTTTGGAAACTCAAACTTCTCTAGCCGGAGATATATCATCCCTAGACCATACGAGAAGCTCTAATATTTTGAATCAATTTCAAAGAGGATTCTGATGGTACTTCCACTATGCAAAATTGCAAATAAGTCAATTTTACGACAGTCCAAAACTGTCGTTTATAACCATTTATCACAGTTTTTGAGCGTCCCAATGTCCGTAAAAAGCAAGCAGTCATTTATTTGTTTAGACATAAAAATCCGTTGCAATGCACCAAATTTGCGACGGTCCATGTTAGTTATTAGTCTGCATAAATTTATAATCGTCATAATTCAATTTAAATATTTTGTTTTATACAACATAATACAATAGTAATGATCCATTGTGAATTTATGTTGTTTATTTTGCGACGATGAATAAAAGCCGCATACACAAGAATCAGTTCGTCATATTTAATTTTTCCCCTTCATTTGTGAGTTGCAAATGTAATTTTTGTCGCAAATCCGAAAAAAGAAAAAGAAAGTACAGCTCAATACATTAAAATAAAGACTTCATACACATTGAAATTGAACTTTATTTTATTATCAATCCAATCAAAATACATACAAGATAATCTCCAAGTTCCTATCTCAAACAATAATTCCGCCAAGTTTAATTAGAAAAAACCATTTGAGGCCACTATTTTTTTGTAGTTGGCTCGCTCCATTTGCCAGTTCCTCCAGTGTAGTCTCAACTCTATAAGGTAGAAAATTTGATACCGCGAGTGACCTGAACTCCCAAAAATATTGTTTGAACTTGCACAATCGCCATATGAACTTGAAGAAATACATTATGAATTTGCAAAAATACAAACAGATGATTCTCCAAACCTGTTGTGGCAGTTTACAAAACCTAAGTATTCACAGAGGAAAGTTCATTGCATGAGTTAACTTCATTACTCTCTTAATGATAAGTTGAAAATACAAAAGTGCATGAGCTAACTGAAGTTCAAAATTTACTCACTAATTTTTTTACCTTAGTCAGGAATATGTGGTGTTTCTGAATGACGCATTAACAATTGCAGCAAGATGCATAGAGTTCTTGGTACCTGGAAAAATTAAAATATCACTTGAGCTTCATAGTTGCCAGGATTCTAAAATTAAATACATGCAAATCTTGGTAGAAACAATTGCAGCAAGATGCATAGAGTTCTTGGTACCTGGAAAAATTCAAATACCAGTTGAGCTTTATAGTTGCCAAGATTCTAAAATTAAATACATGCAAATCTTGGTATACTATCACATATGGTCTGTCAATGAAATGGAAAACATCAGTTCAAGTTTGATGGTTTAAGAAATATAACTAACATACCTGCATCATCATTTTAGACAAAAGATGCCTCAACCATGGTGGTACAAATGGGTTTGGGCATCCACTCTACCAATTACTTTTTGACATAATTGTTTAAGTATACATGAAATAATTAGCCTTATGGAAAAAGTGATCTTAAATAAGGAAACAAAACTAAAAGAAATGAAAGACGAACACTCTTAATAGCAAAGAATTTTACTTGGCAGACAATCCAGTAACAACATATACGGTTCTTTTAGGATCTGCAGACATCATCATAAATAAACCATCAACAAAATTAATACTAATTAACTAAGAAAATACAAATCTGTTTGATACTATATGCTACTTTTTAGTACTTCCTAAGATAAAAGAAGATGGTTTGAACTTGAGTACTCGATAGGCAGTTAGCTAGCTAAGGTGGAAGCATAAATGGTGTTATCAGTGGTGCTGCATATCATGACAATAAAACTTTTTCCTTTAGAAATGAAATATATATATAAATATTATTAGATATTACCTTTGCATTTAGAAGTTCCTCTAGTTGTGCATCTACATATTTGTCCGTTTAAGGAGAGATGAAAGTCCAAGAGAAGGAAAAAATACAAATTAATGGATTTAAAGGAGGCATTATCAAGAAATCAATCGGACGAGGTTGTATCTCAAGATGATCACTCCCTTTTAATACGTAAATAAAATTAGAAAGAAATTTAGCACCTAAGCTCCAAACTACTGTAGGATTAGTAGAATTGCGGACTTACTTTATGATCCATTACTGCTATTTCATCCATAATTCCATTAAACCATTTAAAAGAGCCTGGTTCTCTTGTAACCCAGTAGAAATGCGCATGAGTAGTCCTCCGTGATTTCTTCTTCCCACATGGTATGGCTGATGATGAAGTAAAGCTATTACGGCTATCCTCCGACCTGCTTATGTATGTACTTGATTCCTAAACCATCATTAGACACATTAGTAAAAAAGGAATCATGAATTGGCGATGAAGATAGCACGAGATTTTAAGTCGTACCGTTTGATCTTCCATTTTTTTTTATGTTGTTGAGAAGATCTTTCAGTATGCTTATGAAAGGGGTAGCTCCAATGCCAAGTCCTACAAGGAGTAACATATTATAATTTTTGTAGTCTTGTGCGGGAGCCCCATATGGTCCATTGACAAGTAATCTAGGTAAATTGTTGTATTTCTGGGTTCGTTCAGGTTCATGGTACTTATCTCTGTCAACTTGAGTTGGGGAATCACCATGAGCTTTTATGAAAACTCACTTTATCTCTTATGCCCAGTCCCCTACCGTTCTAATGTGAACACTAAGGTCGTCATTTCCAGATGCAGAAGTGATGGAGAAAGGGTGCCTGAGAAATCCAACTTTATTTTAGTATAACGTTATTTAGTTTAGATTAAGGGGAGTAGTCTAAGGTACACCAACCATTCAAAGAGGGAGATTGCTGGGCATTATAGGAATATGTACGGCCCACTTCCGTATTTGAATCCGTTGGGTTTTAACATAACTTAGCTGAATGCACTTCCTGGTAGTATTGAGACCTATACAAAAAAGAGTAGATATATCAAGTGGCACAGATAACGATGATTGTTGCATTTTGTGTTAAGAAGGGAGGAAATAAAGAGCTGATACTACCTTCAGGATCTTAACTGAGTAATGTATGGATCTACATGCTTGAAGACTTTGCTCAGATATATAGAGCAATAGTGGAACAGAGATGTACATCCATGTCTGGAAAAGCATAATATTCTCATTAGAAAGCAATGTACATTTCTTCCAACTTTCTAAGAAACGTCAGTATAAAATCATAGTTGGATTAGATGTTAATACCGTCTTCTGGTACTATTTGTGAACTAAGAACATAAAGAAACCATGGACAAGGAGCAAGATGTAGATGAGGACAAGAAGGTGATGAGAATACCAAAATGCATTAAAACCTATCAATCGATTGAAAGGTGTTGGAAGACTCACAAAATTCTTTCTAAACCGGTGTATGGAAAGTGTAAATGAGATAGCCATAAGAATCACCATACTGATCCCATTCACCCCTTCCACGCCCGTCAGAAGACTTTTGTACATGAGCTTCTTGTTATGGAAATCTGATGATATAAGTTCAAATTCTTGGGGAGGAGAGTGAGTCAGACGGGGAAAACATGAAAAAGGGTTCTTATTGCTATAAAGAATGCAATTATCTGCAGTATTTTGATTTGTTAGATATGTTAGCAGGGCGAGGATGTCAGATAAATAAGAATTCTTCCTTACCTTATGGAAGTTGATGTTATCATCGAAGGGAACAAACAATCTAGCTCTAGTAGACGGAGCCAAGTCAACGCATTTCGACAAACTGATAACAAAATGAGGGCCATGTTAAGCTTTCGAATCATAGTAGCTCCTTTTTTCGTGGTTAAACAATACTCCATGACTTGAAATGCCGCTTTGTTCTTGTATTGGTTGAACTTCCAAGTAAAGAGTAATGCCATGGTCACCACCCACACCATGATAATTCACCTCTTTTACCAGTTATCTAGTATGTAAAATCTGAGCGTACGACTTATACATCGCAGAATATTTCTAGGCTTTATTGAACCTTTGTTATGACTCCAAGATACACTTGCTATGTTCAGTGGTCTGTTATGGTTCAAGTAGTTTTCTCTTTGTAGTAGTAAGCCCTCCAACTGCCATAACTAAAAATTATAGAAGAATTTTAGAAGAAAAATCAGTTTGAGAAATTCCACTTATGCAGAATAAGGTATCTGTAGAAAAACTTGTAAGAGAAGAATTATTGAGGATCGAAATGTCTCAATAAATTGAAAAACAAACTATTATATGTTCATGGACATGATAAAATACATCTTGCTCAGAGGATGACTTCTTATGGAGTCATAGGTATTTAATAGGGTAACGTCGAGAGAGGGCAGGTCAACATCTAGAGATGACAGACCAACATCAAGATGTGCTTATGATATCTCTCCTGTTGATCCTTCAACCACTGACCAGAAAAGCTTGTTCATTTTTATTTTTCTTCTTCTTCTTCTTCTTTGTAAAAATGTATATTATTATGCGTAGAATTGCTAAATAAGTCCCGTCTTTAGATACAATTTTATATTCTAAATTTACCTCAATGTATCCGAGATTTTCCGGGTCGAGTTCTTCCATTATCAAGGAGGCGTACTCCTGCGTTTGCTTTTTCAATTTGGAAAGCTTGTTTGCAGAAGCACTGAGTATTAACAGAATTAAGATGAGATTATACTATGTTGCTGAAAAACACCTTAAGAGTATCTCTAGCAACGAGTGTGGGTTTGGGTGTGAGTTCTGACACCCTGGCCTACCAAACCCACAACTCATATCCGACCTCTCCCAGCAGCCAGTGTAAGTTTCCTACGAAGAGTTTTTTTTTTTTTTTTTTAATTTAGAGGAGATTAAAACACCGCGCGGTGTTCCTTTTACCACGTGGTAAAAGGAATACCGCGCGAGGTTCCAAACACCGCCGCTTCAACTGTAAGTAAAACTCACTCCCCATTCGACTATTTCCACATTTTTATATCTAACTCTCTCTCAAAATCCCTGGTAAAAAATTAGTGATCCAACAAAATCAAAATACATATGCCAGAGGGAGAACCATGCCCTAGTACTATGCCTGAGTTTTGAGAAACAAAAGATCCAGAGTGTGCCGTAACTCCCTCGAGGTCTGGAAGGAAGAAAAAGCGAGTAAAATTTGAAGATGTCCAACCCCAATCTATACCAAACCCAACCCAAGAAAACTTCCCGCGGAGGTGTATTACCCAACTCCCAGACGGAGTCAGTCACATCTATTACCCGGGAAAGGAACTCACTGTAAGTTTTAGTGTAATTGTGAATTTGTTATTTCCATAAATCAAGTGTTTGATAAATTGCCTCAATGAACAGAATCGGGATTCGATGCCTATGCACGCCACATTCATTATGGTGTTCAAAGTCTGGAAAGATATTTCCACAATTGTAGCTGTAAGGGACGCCGTGGTGAAATTTTTTGGGCAGTTTATGGATATATGCTTGGGCAATTCAGATAATCGGCTAATTCAGGCGCTTACAGAGCGTTGGTGGCCGACCACACACACGTTTTTGTTCTCTTGTGCAGAGATAGGGGTCACTCCTCTCGATTTCACTATGCTGACATCATTGTCCATCGGCCGATATCTGACACAGGTGCCATATGACGACACATGGTCTAGTTTATCCAATGCGAGGCAATTGCTCCCCAATATTGATTCCAGCCATATAAAGAGTGGGAACGTCAGCATTGCACATTTGAGGACGTACTTGACCATCGCAGCTGATCGGGAGGATGATATTATAATTGCTCGTGCTTTTATCCACTTCATGATGGGACATTTGTGGTTCCAAACGGCCAACGACACCGTCCCGCTTGGATATCTCGCGGCCGTGAACGATTTGGACTTGGCTGCCCAATATGACTGGGGTTCTACTATTTTTGCTTCCCTGTACCATGGTTTGGATACAGTAGTCACGACCGGGGGTGCCATCACTGGATTTGTCAAACTTCTTCCGGTACACTAACACTTTTTGCTTTTACAAATCAAATAATTTCCAATAAATGTCTTAAATATAAATTATTATTATTTTTTATATTATTCCGAAATGAAATATTAGTTCTATGAGTATTGTGGGATTGGTCACCCTATAGTCATGGATGAGGTAAAGTACCCAGCCTATCCGTTCCTTAGAGCATGGGAGAGGGGGAACAGGAGGAAAATAAATGGCTTGGCGGCGAATATATTTATTCTAGGAAGATACCACTGCACTGTTGAGATGATCACATGGGAACCTTGGTTAGATTCTGTACTGTCTGAGACAGAGGACGTACTGACTGCAAAAATCCTATCCCATAAAAGGGTGCCACTTCAAGTACCAAACAGAAACTACGAATATTACTTGGGGGATAGATGTTGGAGGCAGTTGGAAGGCGAGACGCGTATTCCTTTAGATCCTCCGCTTAGAATGTCCCCACATATTTATCCAATAGCTTTATATGAGATGAGGCAGGCTGGGTTCGTTGACTGTGAGCAGTTTATGGTAGGGGAGGAGTGAGAGACTTACGCCTCATACTGGGCTGAACAAACTTTGGTGGTAGGCTACATGTTGACAGATTCCCAGAGGATGGGGAATATAGATCTGTTCGGACCGACTGCACTCAGAGCTGGTATTACACTCATGGTGGTTACGTCAGCGTCGGTTCATAGCTTATCCCAGGACTTCAGTTTGCTTGGCGAGGCGGAGAGGCCAGACCTGGGGTGGCACATGGAGTGAACAGGGCAGCGTGAGAGGCTCCCCATCGCCCGATTGAGGGACCTGCCACCCATGCCTTCCTCCTACGGCGCAGAGAAGCTGTGGCACCTGACCCATGGTATGCGGTGACTCGCCCTTTCAGAGTATGCGCGGGACACACAGAGGCCCCAGGAGGTGGAGGATGAGCTTGCTATTGCCCGTAAGAAAATTGACAGTATAGATTATCAGCTATATGCCCATATAAGTATTGTATTTATGTATTTATTATGGTATTTTTTCTTAATGTCATATTTATTTTGTCAAAATATTTATAAAGTTTCTTTGTCCCATTCAGGACCTAAAGCTGAGGAGGGGGTATGACGTACGGGTGGTGCCGCTACCACCTGGAGGTGACACAAGGACGAGGCAGCGTAGATTTGGTTCGCGAACCAGGGGCGGCGGTACTAGCCGCAGGGGGTGGGGTACTGGAGATGATTATGAGTAGATATAGGTGTTTTTATGCTTTTTTAGATGATGTAGAAGCTCAACTTTGATTATGTAGATGATTCTGTGTAGACAATATATTTGTAGACGATATTTTGGATGTTCTTAATGTTCATTAGCCATGATTATCTAATGTTGAAATTGACAGAAGTTTTTTGTTGAAATTGACAATTTGTCTGTTCGATTAAATTTGCATTGATGTATTTTACATTTATACAGACTATTTGGTAAAGTTTTTATGTTTTTGGTAGAGTTTTTTCAATGTCTATTCGAACAGACAATTTGTCTATTCGAATAAATTTTAACAATTTTGCACAATTTGTCACTGAGCAGTTTTATTCGAATAGAGCCTAATTCTATTCAAACAAAATTGTCACTGAGCTCGAATATAAACATAGATTTGGCGGTGAAATGAACACCGGGCGGTGTTCATTTCACCGCCAAATCTAGGGAAAAAGACCCATAACTTCTTCCCCTTTTACATTTCTCCCATTTTTACACTTCTCTCTTCCATTGGAAACTTGTTCACCATCAGGTATTGCACCCTTCTCTTAACTCCGCGGCCTCAAATGTCTTCTTCATCATCCGATTCATCCATACCCGATCCTCCAGGTTTATCGTCGTCGTCCTCCGATAATAATCTTATCTTTAATTGTGCGGCGGCAATTTGCGTTCTGCACCAGGCTGCAGTAAACATAGTAGTTGAAGATGCAACTTCGAGTAACGGTGGGAGTGTCATGGGCCGTAAGGATAAGAGAAAGGGTGAGATCACCCATTGGGGCATTACAACAATATACGTGACTACTTCAAGCCGAATTGCACATATGAGCCATGAGAATTTCGACAACATTTTCTTATGAGTAGAGACATGTTTATGCGTCTATTCGATACAGTCGTTGCACATGATCATTCTTTTGTCCAAAAGCCCAACAACGGTACTATGGGGTTATCACCGTACCAAAAGGTAGTCGCAGCACTACATTTCCTAAGCTGCGGTGCTGCGACAGATCTTTTTGACTAATATATCCGAATAGGAGATAGGACAACCTTGTTATGTGTGAAAAAGTTTTGTATTGCGGTTATACAAATTTTTAGCGAGGAATATCTTCGAGCACCAAACGCGGCCGACGTTGAAAAGTTAAAAGCGACCGGAGAGTCCCGGGGATTTCCCGGTATGTTAGGAAGCCTTGATTGTATGCATTGGATATGGGAAAATTATCCCAAAGCTTGGCACGGTCAATTTACTGGTCATTACCCCAAGGCGACCCTGATTTTTGAAGTGGTAGCTTTACACAACCTTTAAATTTGGCATATTTTTTTTGGGTTACCAAGGTCTAACAATGATATTAATGTCCTGTAACAATAACATCTTTTTACCAACCTGGCCGATGGTATCACCCCGCCTTGCAATTATATAATTTCCAGAAAAGCTTATGATATAGGGTATTACCTAGCGGATGACATATACCCCAAATGGGGAACACTTGTCCAAACCATATCCAATTCGGTTGCAGCGAAACAAAAATTCATTGCTCAACAACAAGAAAGTTGCCGAAAAGATGTAGAACGGGCGTTTGGGGTTTTACAATCACGGTTCAATGTGGTAAAAAATCCGGTTAAATTGTGGGACCCCGAGGTTTTAAGCAATGTCATGAAGGCGTGCGTGACAATGTACAATATGATCGTCGAGGAGGAACGAGGTGTATTCCCATCATACTTAGACTACAATCCGGCCGAGTCCTTAACTATCGAAGGCGAACGGTTCGATATTGTACGCAAACGCGGAACAATAGAATATTTTATATCGAAAATGAACCGGATTCGAAGTTGAGAACTCCACTTTGATCTAAAGGATGATCAAATCGAGTATTTATGGGCCATGAAGGGAAATCTTCAAAATTAGTACTCCATTTCTTATATTATTTGCGTATTCTTGATCTAATTTAATGCTTCTCTTAGTCGTACAAGTTTATTAAACATTTAATACAATATTGATCTTGTATTTGTTTTAACGCAATATTATCGAAAATAAATATTTTAAAAAAAAACTGTAGAATTTGGAGCAGTACATTATTTAAACGTTTACATTATTGGTTATTAAACTACATTCTTGGATAAAAAACTTCTATATACAGCAAAGTTAAATTACATTTCATCACCACTTCAAGTAACTGGTCTGCCCCTCTTGGCCAGACGTTCTATGATCTCAGCTTGCCTATGTAGATAGTATTACACTTGATGTCCAAAAAGAGTACTCAAGTCTTTCTCCATGATTTTGCGATCTTCCTTTGCTTGCTCCAAATCCATTTTAGCTTGCCAGTGTTGCATTGCTTCTGCTCTTCTTCTTTCCTTTTCTTCTTTCGCTTGTATCTTCTTCAACAGTAGTTCATCTAGCATTATTTAGATACCGCTACAAGATCAGTCACACCCTCTATTGCCTTTTGTGATGCAAGGTTCTTTCTATAGAGTTTTTGGCCGATGGGCCTGCTTCTACCCTTATTCAACGAGCCATTTAAGTCAGAATTTGGGCCCACAGATTGAGGTATAGGTGGGCCGTCGGGGTCCTCTGATAGATTGTTTGATCCGACTGAGTTCCCCGGAAAAGAATTGTCCTATGTTCTCCTGGCTACATTTCTTGGTATATTCACCGCATGGTTCAACTCATCATCCCTTAGGCAGGCCCATCGCGGTTCTCGTGCAAAAATCTTATACGCTTTATGGCGTTTGAAGTCATTGTCGCCATTCAATCCTTTATATATTTTGTGCACATCGTTTTCCTACAATTCAAAAAATTACCCAATACAAATAAATAACGTGTATATCCGCAAGAAATAATTGACATTAAGTTAAAGGAAACTATAACGTACCCGATCTTTTTCTGCTTTTCCGCTGCTATTCCTAAATCGTTCTTGAGCAACTATCCCCTTGTACGCCACACATTGTGCATTAAGGGCATATAACTGAGATTTGGTCAACCCACATGATCGTCGTACGGGGCCCTCGGGGTCTCTGTTAAAGGCAATGTTGACCTTTTGATATTAAGTAAAACCCTTTGTGCCACTATTTGTTTGGACAAAAGTTGTTACCCACGCCCTTGAGAGACACGTAAAGTCTGCGTCCATCCAATGTAGTACAACATCATCCATCTCGTCCAAAAACTCATAATCTTCTGGCACTTGCACGCTTAGTCTGTGTTTTGCGGGTGCTCTTTTCTTTCTTCTTTTTCCTTTTTCTTTCTGGGGAGCTACCGCTTTAACAGGTATTAACGCATTTACGTCACTTTGACTGTGCTGAGTAGATTCACCATGGAATAGATAGTTCTGAATGTAATTTGGAGGCTGGAAACCTTGAGGTTGAGTGAGCGGATAGGGTTGATAGTATTGGCTAAACGCCTGAGGTTACGGTTGAGAGAGTGTAAATAGACTTTGATATTATCCATAACTGGGATCGTCTCGCGTCATGGTAAACGGAGGTCGGGCCTGTGATTTGAGTTGAGGTTAAAATTACGATGGGTTTTGGTAGAGGTATGGAGTGAATTGTGATGATGAGTATTGAATGAATGGTGTTGAAGGTGGGTTATGGGAGGATGGGGTCAACGGTGTAGAGTTATTACTACTGGTGCCGGAGTTTACCATTTGGGGAGTGCGTAGAGGTTCTCCTCAGCTCCGCAATTGGGTTTGGGGAAGAAGAAGTTGCCAGGGAGTGTTGATCAAAATAATTGAGCTTGGATGTGTTTAGATCACCGCGCGGTGTTCCTTTTACCGTGCGGTAAAAAGAACACCGTGCGGTGATCTAAACACTGCCAAACTCAATTTATTTTTAGTGTGAGTTCCTCTCACTCGGTTGAGTTCCTATATCGCCAGGTCATCCAACTCACTCCCAAATAGTAATTGCTGGGAGACATTTGAGTGTGGGTTTGCAAGCCCAACTCAACCCACACCCTCCTGCGTTTGCTCTAACAAGAATACAATATCTTAGCATAAAATTATTAGAAAGATTAGTAATTATAATTAATCTCACCTCCTGTACTTCTTCTCTTGTAATTCTCCTGTCTTCGTTACTATCCGCCCTGTAAATATCTACAAAAGTGAGAATTCCATTAATAAAAATAAAACATCGATTAAATGAGGAGTATTAAAACATGGAAAACTAGGAGAAAAATGAGGAGGAAAGGATTATGAGTGAAGACCTACATATTAATTTTTTTTGATGGCGAGCGTCAAAGCGTGTATATGAAATCTGCAACCAGAAGTCATAAAGCTCTTTCTTTGTTATTCTGTTGATCTTTTGCCGTCTGCATCTTGCTAATGCATCAAATATCCCCACGGAAAACTCCCTCAAATCTGCCAAGGAAAGCAAACATTTTCAAGACTCATAATGAAAAATCTACGACGAAAACACTTTAGTTGTAAGACTTGTTTAGGTCAAAATCTCCAACAGACCGTGCTTTAATTAATTAGTGGTATCTAACACATTCCTCACATAAACTGATGGTATCTTTCACTCTCATAATCAAAAGCTCTTGATGGTATCAATCTAATCCACAATACGATTGAGAAGCTCTAGTTAGCTGAAAAGTACAAAGAACACCAATTGATTGGGAAAAATAAAATCTTCAATTGCTTAAAAACTAAGTAATTACAATGAATCACTCCAAATCCCTAGGCTTCTTCCTCTGAATTCTTTCTTGATCTAACATAAAATAAATAAATAACCTAAGTCCTTTTATATAGAGGGAACTCGAAATTACAAATAGAACGCATCTCAAGGCAAAAACATGCCTCATAAATAAAACCACCGCCAGAGTCATTCGAACGAAATAAGGAGTCGTTCGAACAACTTTACGCTAATTGGTCTAAATCCCTAAAAACTTGCCAAGTTGTTCGAAACTCGTTCGATCTAAATCTATTTCTGGGCTAAATTTCCAGTGCGGTGAACTTTGGTCGTTCGAACGACTCCCTATTTTGTTCGAACGAGTCGCTCGAACGAATCTAAATCTCATTCAATCAACTTTAGATAAAATTGGTCTCCGACTCAAAACGTCTCTAGATCCTCCTGGAGCATGGCTCCCCCCTTTAGGAGGCTTGAGCTCCTGCTCAAACGAGAACTGAAGAGGTAGGAATGCGGTGATGCCCATTACCCTGCTGTACCACTTCAACTTACGAGGTAGGTGACCCTTCTTCTCGACTCAAAGAGACTCAATACCACCACATGTCTTGCCTGGCAGCAACTTTCAGCGAAACACACTGCGCCCCTTAGGATCATCATATCCTGTAATATATCCTGACGTAACAAATGGTTGTATCTACATAAAAACCAACATAGAAAAAGTAGTTAGTAAAGGGGGTCGAGATAACCTATCAGCCATTTTGTTGTCCACTCCCTTCTTATACTACATAATCAAGGGAAATTGTGAGAGATACGACATCCCCTTCTTCCGGCGAGCTTGTTGTAGCTTGGACTATGTAGCGAAAAACTGGAACGGTTTATGATCAGAATGTACCACAACCTCCTCTTGTAACTTCCCCATGTCAGTTTATTACTTATAAGATATTGTCATTGGAGACAACATGCTAGCCGACGTACCCTCTTGAACCGGTCGCACCAATAACACAAACTTGCCGCTCGCATTAATAAACCGCTTCACCTGAGTCGCCATTACTAAATTTGATGTAGTGACGTGCTCCCTACAAGCACTGATATGGAACTCCTTTCCCTCCTTCACAAGACGATACTTGTGAACTCTACGATAATGAATTACATCTTTGATCCAAAGATAAGGGCTACCCAAGATGACCTGACACACATCCAAAAGAGCCACCTCACACATCACGTCGTCAATAAATCTTTCAGTGATTGCAAACTTGAAAGTACACTGCTTCGTGATCATCAAATCTGGAACTTTCTGAATCCACCACAAACCATACAACTTAGGATGACCTGTAGTGGTTAAACCCATCTTCTTCACCAACGTCTCAGAAATTAAAATTTTCTGACTACCAGGATCCACAGTGGCCTCGAGTAAACTCTGCTTCACCTGAATACTAACATGATAAAACTCTTCATGACTCTCCTCCTCTGCAGCCAAAGTCTACTGAAACATAAGTGTAAGCTTAGGATTCATTTTATCTACATCTGGAAGGTCAACAACCTCTGTGACTAGTGCATATCTCTCTTTCTTGTTCTGCTCCTCCTTCGGCCTAAGCTCCGGGTGAAGTTTCTAACAATAATCGGAAATATACCCACTCGCCTTATAATGATTATAATAAAACTCCTTGGATGAAGACCCCTCTCCTATGGCCTCTCCCTTATGCTCATTTGTCCAACTAGACTTTTACCCCGACTTGATCTTATCGTCTTCTTTGTCACTCTTCAAGTACTTTCCTTCAATGATAATTACCTTCAGGAAAGCGTCCTCGATATTAGCCACAGTAAAGAGCTTCAATTCTTTCCTAATGAACTCCGACAAACCCCCCGAATTCTTCATAAACACGTATACTCGTCCACATCAATGTCCAAAACCAAAGCTTGGTTATGGAAGGCCGTAGTGTACTCCTGTACGGATTGCTCAAACTATTGGCACAAATTGTGTCATTTATACCATCTCTCTTGCTTATACCCAATCAGATAAAATTGCTTTCGTACTAAAACCTTAAATTCTTTCCAACCAAAATCTCCTACATCGTAGAATTTTAGATAAGATTTCCACCACGTGAGTGCATGACTTGCAAATTTCAACGTAGCAAAGTAAATTTGTTGAGCATTAGAGTATTTAAAAACTGAAAAATAGGTTTCTAACCTATCTAACCAATTATCCAACTTCTCAGTATCGATCGAACCGTCGAATACTGGAATTTCAATCTTAAAATTGATATGAAGATTACGAATAGGATTCGATGACTTACCAATAACCGATCGCTCCTCGTCGGATTCGGCATCACTAGAATCACTATCTATCTCCTCAAAATCGATGTTTCAATCCATCTCCATAACCCCTTTCTTCCTCGAGCGGTCTCACCGTTGAGAGCGGCCTCACCGTTTTGCCGAGGTGGAAGTCTTTGCGAGGTTCGTGAGATGCAACTGTTCAACTAACTCCCCTAAAGTAGAAGTTAGGCCGGAAACTGTCGTTTCCAAAATCGTGAGTCTATCGTTGGACTCGTCCATCTCTAAATCGTCATTCTTCTTCGAATTAGGTTTGCGATAAATCTTCAACGGACTCACTAGCTTCATCTTCATTTGCTTGAGACGGTCACGTGTAGAGACCATAAACCATAATCAACCCCCCGAGAATTGAAGCTGGAAAACTGATACCACGTAATCCACAATACGATTCAGAAGCTTTAATTACCTGAAAAGTACGAAGAACACCAATTGATTGGGAAAAATAAAAGCTTTAATTGCTTAAAAATGAAGTAATTACAATGAATCACTCCCAAACCCTAGGCTTATTCCTCAAAACTCTTTCTAGATCTAACATAATAAAAAGAACCTAAGTCCCTTTATATAGAGAGAACTTGAAATTACAAATATAACGCATCTAGAGGCAAAAACATGTCTCATAAATAAAACCACCGCTAGAGTCGTTCGAATAAATTTACGACAATTGGTCTAAATCCCTAGAAACTTTCCAAGTCGTTCGAACGAAAACGCAACTCATTCGAATGAAATTTGTCTCTGGGCCAAATTTCCAGTGGGGTGAACTTTAGTCGTTCGATCAAAATAGGGAGTCGTTCGAACGACTTTAAATCTCATTCGAGCGACTTTAGATAAAATTGGTCTTCGACTCAAAATGTCTCTAGATCCTCCTGGATCACTATCACTCTCACATAATATTTCCCTTTCACTCTTACTCTCGTAGTCCAAAATGGATTAACAAATTTATACACATTTTCACCTCCAAGTCAACGTTTCAGAAAATAATAGTCCATCTACTAGATGTTTATTATTTTATTTTATTTTTTCTATTTCTTAAATTTTTGTCCATTTGGAGCCTTCAGTCGATCTACTGTGGATGCTCTCAGATAACACATATACCAATTTCATAATGCTTAAAGGCAGAAAAATAAATGAGTTACAAAAGAAATGGAGAATCTCTATATATATTCTCCCACTCTCACAGTATGTATTTAGGGATCAATATCAATTACCAAATTTGGGATTACAAATAAAAGATAAAACAATCATGTGGATATCTAAAGGGAAAGCCAAAAGAAGTATAAATAAAACCCCAATTTTATGTTTAAGACCATATGAAAAAAAAAAAAAAAAAACCTTTTTAGGGGAAAATGTCACCTTTTATTTCTTCAAAACAAATTGTAGATGAACTCTATTAACCTCCAACATTTTGAACACATCCTTGCCAGAATCATAAGCCCTAGTAAAATTGTCCTTCAAGGCTTCCAATAACTTCCTCCCCCTTGAGTCACATTAATATCACCATCCATTCCCTTCACAACCTCTCCTCTTCATTATTTCAAGTTTGGTACATGAATCAATTGGCGTTTCTCCAAATTGTAATCCTTCTTCGCATAACATACTCCTTCTGTAATCCAAATCACAACTCAATCAAATACAAAGAGATAGAGAGAGAGAGAGAGAGGAGAGAGAGAGAGAGAGGGATCTGACCTTGGAAGGAATCAATCAAGTAAAGATGGAATCTCCACAAAAAAATTTTAAGATAAAAAGCAGGGATTACATGTATCATGAGCTGGTAGTCCTATGTCCTACAAGTTATCATGTTAAATCTCCATAAATCATCATGTTACAGTTCTTTTCCTTATTTTGAAGATTGAGAGTAGAGAGAGAGAGGGATCTAGGGTTTAGAGGGTGAGGGATTTGGATCATGATATAAAGAGGGAGGGAATAGTGTTGTGAACAAAGAACAAATTTTGCCAACAAATGTTGGTTGACTGAAAATATAGGCTAATAAGGAAGATGATATGGCAGTTTAGAGGTGTGAAGAAAGCTTGAAATTTCTTGTGGGATCCGATGGCTGTGACTTTATTTTAAAGCCTATAAGAGATCCGAGCGGCTTAAATAATCCTCGACTCACGAGAGATGGGTAACGAACGGCTGAGATCGAGAAATGGCTGATGAGTTATTCCTTTAGTTGTATAGGTAGATAGAAGAGCTTTGAGGTTAAAATGGTAAAGGTTGCATCAATTTTATTGTCTTATCTGAAGTTCGAGACTCAGGGTGTCAATGGATCTGAAAAGGATTGTAGATATGTTATTGGTTTACCTTTGAAAAGTTTGAAAACATGATCCTGTTAAACGGGAAAGGATCAAAGATGGTAAAGAAGATGTAAACTTATTGCATGTGATTTCTGTTAATAGTTGCATATGTAGTTTTCTCATCATGGTTTATCCAAGTTGCATGTGATTTCTCGAATCTAGGCTTGTTGGTATGCCTTTAACTAAATTGTAGGTAAAGTTTCAGGTTATTACATAGCTGCATTTTAGCCATTTTTACATCTTTTTGCAACTTAACCATATACTAATATCAAGTCTTGCACTTACATGATTTTTCTACTTGTTATGTCTAAATTGCTCTTTCTGGATAAGTACATGGAAACACTGTGGGTCATTTACAAGGAGTGAAAGCCCTGAATTGGTTTATATTTAATAATGTTGTTGTTGGATATGAACAATGAAATGAAATGATGATTTTCGGATTATAAGAGGAAGAGGCAAAGAACACTCATATATTGATGTATTATTGAACTCATATATCAAAACAAAGTCCCTACACCTATATATAGGTACTAGAGAAGTTTCTACACACCCCACTACCCATTTAAGAGGTTTTACATCACCCTAATAAACAACACAAAATTGAGAACGAAAATAGGTTATAAGAATGTGAAAGGTCGATCTTCTTGAACATTCTCATATTTTATTTGTGCCCAAAGTAGCCTTGAAAAATGTGCACCAATTAAGCTTAGCTTTCAACATCCCCCTTTAAGCTTAATTTTCGTCCATTGACCATTTTGAGCATCCCCTTCAATTTCGTGAATACATCAACTTTGAGAGGCTTCGTGAATATATCCGTTACTTGATTATGAGTGCGGACTTAATTGAGTTCAATCTCTTTCTTCTTCACACACACCTGAATAAAGTGGTAACGTATGTCAATGTGTTTGTTCCTTTCAAGAAAAATGGGATTTTTGGCTAAGGCAATTGCAGACATATTATCAATGCAAATCTTTGTCGGTTCATCTTGACGAATTTGAAGTTTATTGAGCATACTTCGTAGCCAAAGTGCATGACAAACTCCTAATGAGGTGGCAACATACTCGGCTTCACATGTGGAAAGAGTCACGATCGGTTGCTTCTTTGACGACCATGTGAAAATGATATCTTCCATATAGAACACATATCCGGTAGTACTTTTTCTATCATCAATATCTCCTTCCCAATCATTATCAGAATAACCTACAAGTTGAGAGTCATTAGATGATGAGTAAAATAATCCATGATCACAAGTACCTTTGATGTATCGAAGGATCCTCTTTGCCATCTTCAAGTGATCGGATGATGGTTCTTCCATGTACCGGCTAATTAGTCCAACACCATAAAGAATATCCGGTCTTGTAAATGTCAAATATCGAAGTCTCCCAACCAAGCTTTTGAACATTGTTGGATCAACAAGTTCTCAATTATCATATTTTGACAACTTAATGCCACATTCTACGGGTGTTTACACGGGTTGACAATTTTCCATCTTGAATTTCTTGAGAACTTTTTTCGCATAACCTTCTTGAGAGATAAAAATACCTTTCTCCGTTTGCTTCACTTCAATTCTAAGAAAGAATGACATTAAACCAATGTCGATCATCTCAAATTCTAGTACCATATATCTCTTGAACTCCTCGAACATGTTTAGATTATTTCCCGTGAAAATTAGATCGTCCACGTACAAGCAAGCAAGCAACATGTCTCCATTTTCATTCACCTTTGTGTAAAGAGCATGTTCATATGGGCATTTGATGAAGTTGTTATCTTGAAAGTATTTGTCGATTCTACAATTCCATTCCCTTGGAGCTTGCTTCAAACCATAAAGCGCCCTTTTCAACTTTAGACCATTCTTTTCATGGTCTTTCTTGATATACCCCAATGGTTGTTCAACATAAATCTCCTCCTCAAGAAAGCCATTCAAAAATGCAGACTTCACATCCATTTGATAAATCTTCCAACTGTTTTGAGCTGCTAAGGAAATAATTAATCTTATAGTTTCCAAGCGAGCTACCGGAGCAAATAGCTCATCATAGTCAATCCCATACCGTTGCTCGTATCCTTTGAAGACCAACAGCGCTTTGTATCTCTCAATTTCCCCATTGGCACGCTTTTTCACTTTGTACACCCACTTGACTCCTATAGCCTTTTTCCATTTAGGAAGGGAAGTTAATTCCCATGTATCATTTCTCTCGATCGCCTTGATTTCATCATCCATGGCTTATCTCCTCTTTGGATGTTCTACCGCATCATCAAATCCAAGTGGTTCACAATCGGCAAAAAGACAAAAAAGTGTTTGATCATTTCCATTGATAACTTGAGTTATGCCATAAAGCTCCGTTAGGCTTCTAAATTTTGGTGTCTTCTCATTTGAAGTTTCTCCGGAAGATGATGGGTCATCACGAGGTTGTGGCAATGGAGATTGAGGTAGAGTAGTCGGCATCGGAAGTTCTTGAGGTACTTGACTGTCTTCTCCGTCCCATGCAAAAATCTCATAATCTACGTCTTTGGTATTATAATTCCACGTGTCTTCTTTGTTGAATTCAACATCTCTACTCACAATTGTCTTTCCATCATTAGGATTGTACAATTTGTATCCTTTTGAGCGAGAATCATAGCCTACAAAGACATACTTCGCACTTTTATCATCTAGTTTCGATCTCTTTTGGTCGGGTACATGTGCATAAGCAATACTTTCAAATATACGTAAGTGTGCCACACCGGGTTTTCTTCCACTCCATGCTTCTTGTGGTGTCATATTCCATACACTTCTTGATGAACAACGATTTTGTAAGTTGACACTACAAGCTACCGCCTCGGCCCAAAATTCTTTAGGCATTGTCTTACTCTTCAACATACTTCGAGCCATATTAAGAATAGTCTGATTCTTCCTTTCGAATACACTATTTTGTTGGGGCGTATATGGAACCATTAAAGGGTGGCGAATTCCATGTTCTTCACAATAATTTTCAAATTCTTTAATAAAATGACTGCTTTTTTTTAAGAAGTGCTTTAAATTTCTTGAAAGCGCCAAAGACTTCAGATTTTTCTTGAAGAAAATACACCCAAGTCTTTCGGCTAAAGTTATCGATGATGAGATGAAAATAATGATTCTTACCAAATGATATTGGATTGATTGGTCCACACACGTTCGTATGAACGAGTTGAAGAGGTTTGGTTGCTCTTTGTGATGCTTATTTTGGAAAACTCTTTCTAGGATACTTGCCAAGAAGACATCCTTCACATAATTGCTCCAGGTGTTTGATAAAAGGTAGACCTTTCACCATCTTTTTTTTCAACAATAACTCCAATCCACCGAAGTTGAGGTATCCAAATCTCAAATGCCATATCCAAGATGAGCCTTTATAACAAACATTTAAACATTGGGCAACATCGTTTTGAATGTTTAGCAAAAATATACAGTTTCTTGACATCGTCACGTTCACGACCAAATTCCTTTTTTGATCTCTTAGCAAAAGACTATGATCCTTCATGTAAATATCATAGCCTTTTTCTAAGAGTTGCCCTATGCTCAAGATGTTGGTATTCATATTTGGCACATAATAGGCATTTGAAATATATTGGTGATTCCCATTCTTTAACAGAATAATAATTTTACCTTTCCCCTTTACCAAAAATTTTTATGAGTCCCCAAATGTGACGTTCCCATTAAACTTTTCATCAAGTTCAACAAATATTTCTCTTTGACCACACATGTGGCTGCTTGCGCCGGAGTCGAGATACCACGCATTACGTCCACCATTTTGTTATATGCCAACAATAATATAGGCTCTTTATTCTCAATTTTCTCTTCCACATAATTAACTCTCTCATTGATATTGCTAGGGCTCTTGCATTTCCATGAAAAATGTCCATACTTCTTGCAATTAAAGCATTGAACATGAGAATTTTCATGAGATTTTTCGTACCTTTGCCTTCCATATGACCAATTACTCCTTCCACGCCCTCTTGAATAATTACTTTGGTAGTTTCTCCCACCATTGTTAAATACATGTCCACCTCTTCCTCGACCTCGACCTCGCCCATGGCCTCTTCTACGACTTCGGTCGCCTTGATATTCTTCACGTCCTTCTTTTAAAGAAAGACTTGCTTGGAGTACTTACTCCAATGGTTCTTGCTTCTTCTTTTTGAACCTTTCTTTGCGAGCTTGCAAAGATCCCATGAGTTGATCAATGGTCATGGTGTTCAAGTCCTTGGACTCTTCGATAGAATCTATCGAATCTAGAGATCGTAGAATTTTCTCTACGACTCGAATATCCTCCACGCTTTCGCCATTTCTTTTTAGTTGATTCACAACCGCCAACACTCTAGAGAAATATTCAGAAACCAACTACGTCTCTTTCATACGTAAGACTTCAAACTCCCCTCTAAGAGTTTGAAGATGAATCTTCTTCACATTCGTACCATCTTTGTATGAATTCTCAAGAATTTCCCATACTTGTTTTGACGAGGTTGTACATATAACTTTCTCAAATACGGCTTCATCTAACCCTTGATAGATAAAGAAGAGAGCTTTCTTGTCCCTCTTTCTTGAATCTTTGAGTGCGTTATTTTGAGGTTGTGCTAGCATATTCTCATCTTCGGGTTCAACATACCCCTTCTCAACAACTTCCCACACATCCTGTGCTCCAAGAAGCGCCTTCATTTGGATGCACCAATACTCATAATTCTCTATGGTTAGGTGAGGGATTTGAAATGGCATCATTCCACCACCATTCATCTCGTCACTCTGATACCACTATGTTGGATATGAACAATGAAATAAAATGACGATTTTCGGATTATAAGAGGAAGAGGCAAATAAAACTCATATATTGATGTATTCTTGAACTCATATATCAAAACAAAGCCCCTACACCTATATATAGGTACTAGAGAAGTTTCTACACACCCCACTACCCATTTAAGAGGTTTTACATCACCCTAATAAACCACACAAAATTGAAAACGAAAATAGGCTACACGAATGCAAAAAGTCAATATTCTTGAGCATTCTCATATTTTATTTGTGCCCAAAGTAGCCTTGAAAAATGTGCACCAATTAAGCTTAACTTTCAACAGTTGTAGCACCAGATCTTTTGTGTTGTGGTTAAGCTTACTATATTATGTTTATGCTATTACACTAATATATTTTCCAAATTTGAAGATAAAAATGAGAAGTTGTTTGCTGCTATGAACAAGGGCTGACAACAGATTTCAATTGTTAATACTTTCTAAAAACACAGAGAGGCAAATGTTTTAACAAGTAGCGGAGATCACTAGTGGCTCAGATGAAGATTTTTCAGTTGATGATTAAAGATTAAAATTGATATACATCTCGCTCTTACAAGATCAAATGAGACAGTTTTCTCTTGACTCTCTTATAATTCATAGGTCTTACATATTTCCACATTTAGTTGTAGTACGCAAGGTATATATAACTGAAGCTTTTACAGTTTTGGTGTTTAAGGGTATTTAAGTAATTTTATGAGGATGTCCAGTGTATTTTGATAGTAGAGGAACGAAAATGCGGTCATAAAATGGTATTAATATCATTAAAGTGACAACTGTAAACAAAATATAAGAGCCAGCTGGGATTTGGAAGGCTGAGGTTACATGGTCTAATACTTTCACCTTCACGGTCATCTTGTTTTAGCAAATGGTCAACGCCAAAGGCTATTTAGAACATGATCTAATACACCCAGCTCTAATTGACATGAGTCCAAAAACAGTTAAAAAAATAGCAAGCTGGGCGGGGGTTGCGATTGACATGTTAGAACCTGAACTACAAATTTAGGCAAAAAAGATGCTTGGAGTTGGATTGTTGGAGTGATACTTGTTGGGTTTCCCACTTCCCACACTTTCTATTTTGGGTCAGGCTCTTAGATAAGTTTAGTTTGGTTCCCATATTTTCTGGGTCGGGCTATGGGCTGCCAGGGCTGGGCATTAGGTGGTGGATATGTATAGTTTTTTTTTCAAATGCTATATATAAGCCCATTTTTGACAAAAATCAAGGGGGGGGGGGGGGGGCAGTTTCCCCCTCTTCCAAGCCTATAAATCCGCCCCTGTCTATAGAGGCTGCCGAAGGTGAGGATAGTGAATGCCTGCAAAGGTTGGCTTTGAAACGTCACTACTCAATAAAAAAAAAGAGGTATTCTGAAAGAAAGAAACAGTCACTGTCAGTGTCGCAAAAACTGCGCTTAGTTTAAATTGCATGTTCAAGAAAAAAAATTGTGGATTGGAAATTAGGATTTATATTTATTTTTTTGACCATTAGGATTTATTTAATTATTCTTTCTTTAAATTGATGGTGGGGGTCTCCTTAACCCAAGCTTCCTTCTTAAAAAAACTAAAAAGACTAATAATCTAATTTCAACAGAATCACCGTTATGGTTGTTAGTCCACAAATAATTTCATTTCTTGGATTCCGAGTTTTGAGGAAATTTGACATGGAGAGGTGATGTTTAGTCTTAAAACGTCCCAGAGTGAAGTATGGTGAGATGACAATCTCACTATGAAAACAAAAATGCAACAGCGATGTAGGACTAAACCAATAATGTAACCATCGCCTACATTGGGTTAGACGCCTCTCCACTCCCCAGTACCCCCAGGCATAGTGTGTGGGGTAGCCTGCAGCCTTAGTCGTTCAAACTAGGCTGATAGTCGTTTGAATGGCCCTTTGACAACTCCCTGGAATTTTGGCTCAAGTGCCCAAGTCGTTCAAACGACTTCATATTTCGTTCGAACGACCATTTGAGAACCCCCTGAAATTTTGGCCCTGATGCAAATTTTGTTCAAACGACTTCAGATTTTGTTCGAACAAAATCTGGGAACTCTATTTTTTTTTTTAGTTGTTAAAACACTCGCATGCCTCGAGATATGATCGATTGTAAAGAGTTTCCCTGGTAAATAAGGGAAACTACGTTCTTTTAGAGTATCCCTTAGTCAATCCTTTGGTGAAAACAAATAGAGAGGATTTTTTGAGTGAAAACCTCTAATTGGTATTGAGTAATTGTAACCGAGATCTTGAATAAACTCTTTCTTTTTCTCTCGCACGGTGGACGTTGCCAATTTGTTGAACTACCTTAAACTTGGTGTTCTGTATATTTCTTTGATTGTTACTTGGTTGTGGCTAATCAAAATCGACTTGGAGTTTCGGCTTTCGGGCTTGCGACTCAAGAATTGGTGTCAGAGTGAGGTCGATTCCTCGGTAGTGCGAGATTTTGAGGTAATTTAGGGTTTCTCAATTTCAATTAAGTTTTGGGATTTGGTTAGTTCATGAAAATTGGGGGAAACATGGGAGATGAAGTTGAAGCAAGTTCTTCGGCCCCGAAAAGAAATATAATGGTGATGTTCAACAATGCAAAGATTGAAGTTAAGAAATTCAATGGCACAAATAACTTCGGCATGTGGCGATGCGAAGTTATTGATGCCCTAAGTCAGCAAGACTTAGATGAGGAATTTGAGGACAAGCCGGATGACATAGAGGAGAGTGTAAGGAGGAAGATGAATAAGAAGGCTTGTGGCTAAATTCATTCTTGTCTTGCTCAAGGCAATAAGTACCTTATGATAAATGAAACTTCTGCAAAAGAAATTTGGCGGATTCTAGAGGAGAAGTACTTGATAAAGAGTATCCAAAATCGACTCCACTTTGAAGAGAAAGCTTTATCGCTTCACTATGAGGCAAGGGATTAGTATGTCTGAGCATTTGAATGACTTTACTAAGTTATTGGTTGTCTTGGTGAATCTTGAAGAGGTAGTTGGGGATGAAGATAAGGCTATCTTGTTCTTGAACTCACTTCCAGAAGAATTTGAGTACTTCGTTACGATGATTACTTATGGAAAAAGTTCATTGAAATACATGGATGTGACTACAACTATCGTAAACCACGAGTACCGAAGAAAGGAGAAATATGAGACTGATAAGTGTACATCCAAAGTATTAACGGTTCAAGGATGATCCTCGAACAAGAAGAAGCCGTTGGGTAACAACTCTCGGTCAAAATTGAGAGGTCGTGGGAGAAACTGGAATAACTTGGGTAAAGACCAATACGCATTTTGCAAGGAAATAAATGGTCATTGGAAAAATGAATATCCCGCGCTTAAGAAGAGGAAAGCGGGAAAAGTAGGTTCTTCTATGAATGTGGCTCAGGACACGGAAATGGAAGGTAATGATTCTGATTTCTCTTTTACTATAACATCTAGTGTTTGTGTTATTGATACAAAAGAATAGATTTTAGATTCGGGTACTACTTATCATATTTGTCCCAAATAGGTTTGTTTTTCTAGTTTGGAAATGCTAAAAGATGGAGTGGTGTTGATGGGAAACAATAATCATTGCCGCATCATGGGGATAGGTACCATTCGTCTAAAGTTGCACAATGGGTTGGTTAAAGAGATTGATAAGGTTCGGCATATTCCGACAATGAGTAAGAACATTATCTCGATGGGGCCAATTGAAGCGAAAGCCTACAAGGTTGTGTATGAGAAAGGGGTATAAAGGGTTTTTAAGGGAGCCATGGTGATATTGAAGGGTCACAGAAAAAGTAATAACTTGTACTATTTGGATGGTACGGGTGTTCTTAGTGAGGTTTCTACCATGAAAAGGGAGGAGGCCACTTCTAAAGATACCACGGCTATGGCACATGTATTTGGCGCATGCGGGAGAAAAGTCTCTGAGAGTTCTCGTAAACCAGGAGCTTTTGAGAGGTGCCAAGATGTGCAAATTAGATTTTTGTAAACACTGCATTTTTGGCAAACAGACAAGAGTTAAGTTCAACACCGCGATTCACCGTACTTTTAGAACTCTTGATTATGTTTACTCTGATGTTTGGGGACCCTCCAAGAATGCATCGCTAGGGGGAAGTATTACTTTGTGCCTTTTGTGGATGACTGTTCTAGGCGTGTTTGGGTGTACACTATGAGGAGGAAGGATGAAGTCCTAGAAATTTTCATGACATGGAATAAGTTGATTGAGACTCAGACCGGCAGAAAGATCAAGTTGCTCCATTCGGATAATGGTGGGGAGTACACTAGTGATTCATTCTTGCAAGTATACCAGGATGATGGGATAGTTCGACACTTCACAGTTAGAGATATACCGCAACAAAATGGGGCAGCTGAGCGCATGAACCGTACTTTGTTGGAGAATGTGCGATGTATATATGTTGTCCAATTTTGGGTTGGGCAAAGAGTTTTGGGCTGAGGCTTTGACATATGCATGCTATCTCATTAATAGGTTGTATTCGGCTGCAATTGAGGGTAAAATACCAATATAAGCTTGGTCGGAGAACCTGCTACATATTATGTCACTCTTCGTATATTTGGGTGTCCGGCATACTATCATGTTAATGATGGTAAGTTGGATTGATGAGCAAGGAATGCCGTTTTTCTAGGTTAGAAAAAGGGTGTGAAAGGTTACAAGTTGTGGGATACGAGAGACCGAAATATTATTCTGAGCAGAGATATCACTTTTGGTGAGGCTTCTATGATGAAGTCGAATGGATTTGAGCACAAAGAAGAGACGACCAGTGGGGTATTACAGCGGATGAAGATTGATACGTCTTCATATTGGCTAGATAGTTCCATATAAAAGGGGGGGGGAGGGGTCATCTACCGGTGTGACCACGGGTGATGAACCACTAGTTCATGTTCTAAATAATGAAGATACGAATGAAGGTGGAGCATTTGGTAGTACGAATGAAGAGATTCCGGTGGTAGAGTCAATCGCAAGAGTAAACCAAATAGGGATGTAAGCAAATCGAGTTGGCTTACACAAGATATGGTACTTCTAAAGGAGATGGCCATAGTAGCCTATGTAAGCAAAACGTGATTATATCAGCCTATACACAATATATTATCTATATTTACGAAAGTTATTTCAAGAATTAAGTTCAATCATTGCTTGGACTTAGTTCAAATTCTTCATGTTGATTGATTAAATTTTTTGTGACCTACGGGCGACTTGATCTACGGTACGTAGGCAACCATTGATTTGGAACAGTCAATTTTTGTCCATTGGGATAATTGATTTGTTTTTTGGTCTCTTGGGACATTTGGTTTGGTTCTTGGTCCTTTGGAATGGTTGGTTTGGATTTGGTCCATTTGGGGACACTTGGTTTTGGTTAGTTTCTTTGGTCCGTTTGTATGTTTGGGTCTTTGAGGACATTTGATGGTGAAGAGTGTTTGTTTAAGTCCGTTTGGATGGTTTCTATGTTTGGCTCAGATTTTGGTTTGTTTGGTTGGGGAAATCTTCACCGAGGTGGAGAATTGTGGGGCTGCTTGTTGCCTTAGTCGTTCGAATGACCCTTTGATAATTCCTTGGAATTTTGGCCAAGGATCCAAGTCGTTCGAACGACCATTTGACAACCCCCTTGAATTGTGGCCCAGATGCAAATTTCGTTCGAGTGACTTCAGATTTGGTTCGAATGAAATCTGGGAACTCTATTTTTTTGATGGTTTTTTAAACCACTCGCTTGCCTCGAGATTTAATCAGTTGTAAAGAGTTTCCCTACTATATAAAGGGAAACTAAGTTCTTTTAAAGTATCCTTTAGTCAATCCTTTGGTGAGAAGAAATAGAGAGGATTACTTGAGTGAGAACCTCTAATTGGTATTGAGTAATTGTAACTTGGATCTTGAATAAACTCTCTATCTCTCACTCTCACGGTAGACGTATGCAATTTGTTGAACCACCTTAAACTTGCTGTTGTGTGTATTTATTTGATTGTTACTTGTTTTTGGCTAACCCAGATCGACTTGGAGTTTTGGCTTCCGGGCTTGCGACTCAACATAGTGTCGGTCCACAATTTGAAGTAAAGCCTCACAATTGTTTAGAAGTGGTCAATTATAGATAATATATAGTAGGGTTCTGAAAGGGCCATGATGTTCCACAAAAATGATAACGAGTTTTTCCCAAGGATTTAAATAACCGTTATAACGAACGGTAACGCCCTGTGCCCGTTCCGTTATACCCCATGTTCCGTTCTAAAAAATAACACCCGTTATTTGTTGTTAGAGACCGTTATTTTATGCTATAACGGCTTTTATTACCGTTATAACGTTATGTTATTTTTAATGCTTTTCTTCACTTATAACGAACGTTATACATCATTATACACCGTTATATACCGTTATAACCTCATTATATGCCGTTATATAACTGTTTAAGTAGTAGTCAAACCACTGGCATAAAAAAAACTAATAAAAGCAACCAAAAGTCGTAGACTTAGTTATGCTTGTAAAATTATTTCTTGTGATATGATAAAATTACTATTTAAGTGGTAGGCCACCCATTATGATTGGTGGAATTCATATGGAGTGAAGTTGCCTCAACTTTGAAAGCTAGCTATAAGAAGTTTAAGTCAAACATGTACTTCGTCTGGATGTGAAAGGAACTGGAGCACCTTTGACATGATCCATACAAAGATTATAAATTGATTAGTTTCAAAGAAACTCAATGATATTGTCTTTGTTCAATGCAATATTTGGGTTGATAGAAGAAGGGAAGATAGACGTCGACGTTATCGTGTAGACCCCATAAGTGTATCTGTTATTTTATTGGAGATGACGATGAGCTTTTGTTGCCAACACATGAAGAATGGCCAGAAGAGCTTGAAAGAGAATTATCAGCTGAAGACCCGAAGGTCAATGAGCAAAAGAGGTACTTTACTTCTGTTATTGACATAGATTTCCCAGAAAATTGGTCACAAGCACATATGTATCAAACACCAATTAAACCGTTACCTGAGACGTATTTTGATTTCGATTTCAACCAAATCAATCTGGAGCATGGCCAACCTTCAAACTACTCTAAATTTGATACCAATCAGTTCAACTCTGTTTACCAGTGAATGTAATGTCGTATTCCAGAATAATCATTTTCCATTTGATGTTTATGTGATTTTTAATGCTCTGGTGTGATGTTTAATGCTTTGGTGTGATGTTTAATTTTGTCAGTGTGGTGTGGTGTGTTATTTCAATATTGTAATAAGTAATAACTTCAATAATAATAAGTACTTTGGTTTTTCCTTTATTATCCTTTTAAATATAAAAAATAACGTCTATAACGCCGTTATAACGCTGTTATTTGTAAAATAACGTCTATAAAGGTTGTTATAATTGAAAATTAATATTTATATATAGAGAAAACAAAAACACAACCGTTATTTTAATATAACACCGTTACAGGACAAATAACGGCCGTTATAACGTTTTTTTCTTATCATCTAGCGAAAAATAACGTAACACCGTTATAACAGTTATAACGGTAACGGCCTTTGCCCGTTACACCATTATAACGTACCCTTTTAAACATTGATTTATATATAGAGAAAACAAAAATACAACCGTTATTTTAAGATAACACTGTTACAGGACAAATAACGACCGTTATAACATTTTTTTTTTGTCATCTAGCAAAAAATAACGTAACACCATTATAACGCCGTTATAATGATTATAACGGTAACGGCCTTTGCCCGTTACACCGTTATAACGTACCCTTTTAAACCTTGGTTTTTCCAAAGTGAAGTGAGTTTTTCTCCTTGCTCTCAAATTAACATCTTAACATCGCTTTTTATCCTTTTCCTCCCACATACCCTTCACATTCCTTTTGCTTCCTTTCTCTTGTTACCCACATTATCACAACCGGATTTTACCGAGTTGTCTCTACACTAGTGTTAAGGGTTTATGCTACTGCTCTCTTTTTCTCCCATACTCAAAACTTCTCTCGACTTCTCGTTTCTCAATTGAATATCTCATGGATTCCTTCACATCACCAATAATATCTACATCACTGATTAAGCTTTAACAAGATTCTTCGCTTGTCCAAAGCCTAAGCTTACGGACTTGGTGATGCTGCTAAAATTGCATAAACCGCCTACTTCAATGTGATTGGAAACTTCAACTCGTTCATGGCCGATTTTGTGTTAATCTGGGAGCCCTGTTCCGGTCCGGCCTTGCCTATGCCAACCTCAACTCGTTCATAGTCTTAGTCACGGGAATGCTAATTTTTTTTATGATAGACGAGTGCATTGAAGTTTTATGTACTACTAAAGCATATATTAGGACGAACTTGGATCCATAGATATCTCTTACTCTCATCGTGGCTTTTATAAGCTTGTTTTATACCATAGATTGCATACATAAAGACAGTGTGTCCTCCCCTACTTATCAACAACAATGAGCTTGAACAATGTACCCTCTTAGGAGAAGAGCTTTTGCTGTATGGCATTGATTTATATCAGAAATTTACCATACTACTTATGGTTTCTCTTGTTGGAAGCCAAGCCAGTTTTCTGACAAATCCATTTAACTCAAGAAAAGCGAAACAGAAAGAAATAACAGAACAAAACGATAAAATCTAAGACTTTAGGTTTAGGTTGGTATTGATAGTAGAAACAGACAGAGCATTTTAAAACATTTAAGAAACACATTCTTTTTACTTATTAGAAAGTAGAAACATGAGACTCGACAGAAAACCATGTCTCTCTGAAGCTAGGAGTCTCTTTCATACATGATAAAATAAATAAAAGAAAGAAAAACTATAACACAAATCAGATGCTGTTGAAACTTGAAGAAAGTTGTCCATAGCATACCAGACTCAAGCATAAAACACCAGAGTTGGAACTTATTAAGTGCAATGCCCGTGCAGAGTTGGCTCGAGTCAAATAGGGGGAGGCATAAGGCCCTTGAACTCAACCAGGAAATTTGGCTCAAGAATCCCCTTTTCTAGATTAAAAACGCCCAAATCCTGGGGGCCGCCGCTATACTCAAAACAGTCAAAGTGATCCTCTGTAAAATAGATACAGTTTGGCTTGCATTCTGGAAAGTTTGAGGATGAGATAGATATAGAAGAGTTGGAACCCAAGAATAGAGATTGTCCATGCAAGGTCTTCATCTCGACAGGCTGGTTGCACCCAGTTGGATCCAGTTTGAAAACGTTGAACCCCATTGTATCATATTGAGCGTCATCGTCGTACTCATTTCCAGATTGTTCCAGATTGGCAGTGTAGAAACATAATCTTCTAACAAGCAAGAGTTCCCCTAAGGACTCCACGAGATGCTTCTTTTTACCAATACCATCATCAAGTTCTGGAATAACATTTCTCACCTTGGGACAAGAATCCTCGACGTCACAAGCAACTACATCTCCATTGCGGGTGACAGCATAAAATTCTTTATTGAAATATGAGACATCGTTGAATGTAAAGGTGTCTGGTTCTATGGTAGTCCAAAGCATTGGTGCCTCCACCAGGCTTAAGAATGCTAGTTTCCTACTAGAACCATAGATAGCCATAATAGCATAGTCAGAGTTCCAAGACGGGTTGGCAGACAAAACGACCTTGACAAGGAAATTATTATTATACATATCTCCAGGATCCTCCTCGTCGCTATCATCAGAGTCAGAGAAATCCTCAGGGTGATCTCTACGCCTATTATTGTAGATTTCTAGGGCGACAGGATCAATGGGATCATCAGGATCAATGTCGTGTTCAAAAGCTGAATACGGGGGATCTCAATCTTGTTATTAAAAGGCAAGAATTGTTTATTTTACCCATACAAGTAAATCTCAAAGGTCAAAGGAGTTGAGTTTAAACACTGGTTGAACTGTTTGACAATTACAAAACTTCCCCAACAGAGCCGGTGCTGATGTAAAACGGATATGTTCACAAAACTAGCTCCACTTCACAAGGGGAACCATTAACTATACTAGCATTCTCAAGTAAGTCACTACATAAAGCTCAATTAAGTGTACATTGATCAAGTTCATATTTGCTGTTAAGAAGCAGATGGACGCATATACTGATACAAGTTTGTTTTAATGGCAATGATAGATAGGATAGTCCACCAGCTCTTGCTGTTGTATGCGTATTCATAAAATCTATGATATAAGAAAATAAATTTATGTAGACCACAATGAGAATGAAACATGTAGATTCTCCCAAGTCAACACAAGTCCGTTCGTCCTGGACTTACTGAATCATCGCCATTAAATCCCTTCAAATCATTGTAAACATGAGTGGATAATCGATATACATTTGTTTCTCTGTTCATGATCCAAATTTGTTTTGTTTCATAAAATATATACACAAACATTGTAAGGGATAAGCAAATTTAACTAGGACACACTTGTATCAGTGCAATTACAACTGTAGTCTCCTTATTTTATTAGGGGATAACAATAATCGTTCGACGGGTTGGGCTTGATACTGAACCGGAGAAGGGCACCGCTCAACTGTCTCCGGGTTCCTCTGTCTCTCTCTCTCTGATTGTGCTTTCGAGATCGCTGAGGAATAGTAGTTTGCTTGAAGAAGGAAGAAGAAGAAACAGATCCCCTCTTGTTTACCCTCCTCCTCTCTATTTATAAGGAGGGTTTGACCTGGAGCATCCTCTCTCACGTGTTCAGGGAAATTCCTAGACTATCCCTTAAGAGTCGTGAGGTTGGGTGCTCCTCGTATTTGTTATGCATTTGCTAATAATTGCTCGTTGAATAGAAATACTTAAGAGTAGTTTCGTCAGGGCATCCATACTCGTGCTGGTCGACCGAAGAGTTCGCTCGTCGACTGACCTGTCGTTTCCCTGTTCTAGTTATGCGAGGTTGGGGTCGTTGGAGGGCTTGCTCGTAAGACTACCACGACTTGGTCACTAGCGGGAGCGGGCTTCTACAATCGCCCCCCCCCCCCCTCAGGTTTGGCTCGCATGGAGGGAGATCTGAGGTAGGTCTGGCCGCATGTGGAGTTAGTCGTTCTGCGGGGGGGGGGGGGGGTGACAGTCTGTCTGACATTGTCTCGGAAGGGGGGAAGAATATTAAATTCATGGGAAAATGTGTGGTGTGACTGCTGATGCAGTGGGCAACATAGCAAATGATGTGCGTGAGCCCGGTACAGTTTTCAAGGAAGCTGTCTTTTCCCATAACCGTCTCTTCCACTATAAAAGGACAGACAACTAGGAGCTTGAAGCTTCTCCTCTGTTTTGATTTTTTTTTTGATCTTTGGAAGGACGGAACTGATACACTTGAGTTGGAGCAAGAAGTATTCAGTGCTGTGTAATTTTGCGTTGGAATTTTCAGGTGAGTTTACCCTTTTAACTTGTATAATCTGCCGTAGTGTAATTTCTTAGATATGTTTTGGAATCACATGAAATGCCCGAGTGAAATGGGAGTGTGCGGCCTATCGGTGGTAACCGAAAGAGTTGTGGTGCCTGTGGCTCCGGGATGAATCGTGTCATACGTCACGGAGTCGCGTCGACTTTCGGCGGCCGTACCAGGAGGTAGTCTGGTTAATGGGCCGCGCCAGGGGGTGGCCTGGCCATAGGGTGCCCTAGTAATTAGGTGGCCATTATGCCCTTCGCTACCTTAGGGTTGAGGCTGACGTTTGCGTCTGGATCGTGCAGGGACATACGAGTGCCAAGCACAGATTGGTAGATAGATACGAGGTAAGGAATAGAGAATAGGCGAGCAGAAATATGGTTGTCTCTGAGGATGAGTCAACGATGGAGGGCTCAACGGCCAGGCCATCAGGTGTCGTGCCCGTGGGGTTGGTGGGCGGTTACGACCATGAGGCAGGAACTTCCATACCTCGTAACTTGAGGATAGAATCGCAGGCAGATTTTGTGGCGCTAGGGAGAGTACCTGGAGATCTGGCCCATGAAGACATTATTAGTGGTCATGAGGAGGGAGTGTCTGAGTTGTTTTGGCCTTATCCAAGCGAGTGGAGGTTGCCTGCTACGCTGGCTGATTTTGAGAGTCCGGGGATCACAATGGAGTTTCTGGACGTCGTTAACGAGCAGGAAAAAGCTCGAGGCGGTCATAAGTGGATATAGCCAGATTGCCAAACATTAGCGTCCAACCAATGCATCGTGTACAAAAAGGGAAATTTGATGCAGGGCTGAGATTTTCCTTGGATGATTTAACAAAAAAATGTTTAAATTCGTTTGGGCGTGCCCCGGGGCAAATGAATGGTAATTTTTACCGGGTGATGACGGGATGTTGGCTGATTAATCAATCGATACCTCCTCATTGGAACGTGGGTTGTGGGGACATAATGGTCGCCTACAAGACAGGGCGTTGTCCGCATCAATGGGACAAAGTTCCCGAGGGATCGAGGGTAGAACATGATAGGGACGAGGCGTTAGAAAAGTCAGCGTCTCCTCGAGTTACGCGTTCACTAGAACGGGCAGGGCAAGAGGGGTGGCAAACTCGGACTGCCGCTAAGGCGAAAAAAGTCGTAGGCAAGGCGACCATGGGTAAGGAGGGTGATGCAGTCCCAAGGTGTCAAAGAGTCATGCGTCCTTGTGCGCCTGAGTGGAGGCACTGGTACTATATAGCTCGTAAATCCGGCATGCCAAAGATTTTTAAGTTACCGACGAGTGAGAATTATTGGTGTCGGCATCCAATTTTGGTGACGGGGGCATTTGATTATGACAATGGGCCTAACCGTCGTTTACATCATAACGTGTTTAATACTAAGTGTATGTTCCTTCGTATAAGTCGCAGAAGTTGTGTGCGAGTCTCAGTTATTCGGTGACTAAATGATTGCTCTTTTATTTCACAGGTGTGACGCTAGCGAGGGTAACTTATAAGTCGTCGCGTTTGCGTGTGCTCGGTCATAAAAATAAAGAGAATAAAGTGTTGACCAATATTCTCGACGGGAAGTTTGACTCTGACAAATACTGGTTAGCGGTAAAGTATAGCGAGCCTCGTATCCGTCCCGTGAGCAATACTTACTCTGTGGAAGTGTGCACAGTTACAAATCCGTGGAAAGCGTTGGAATGAAGCCGAGGTTCTTAAGTGCGAGGGGAAAGGATTTGTCAGGCTCAAATGCTGTCGTACCTCTTGTCGCTGGACAGAGTCCTGGGCTGCGAGGGGTCAGTGGCAACATGGAGAATGTCCCAGTCGCAAGCGACAAAGGTCAGTTACTGTCGATCTTTTGGGCGAAGAGCCTGGTCAACTGCGAGGCAAGGAGAGAGAGTCATTGTCTCACTCTTACGTAGAGGAAGGGACACGCTTGGCAGGAAGCGGCAAACTCTTTGGTGGCAGTTTGCCTGAAGGGGAAGTGCAGAGTACTCCTTACATGGAAAAGGAAAAAAAGCATCTTGCTCAGGCTCTGGATGACCCTCGGGCTCATCGTACTGCGGTCGTGGCCGCTGTCCGGGTAAGTTATTGCTTTAGTGGTTAGACGTCTGTTTCCTTCAGGGTTATGAATAATAAATCATTGTTTATTTCATGCAGGGTACCCTTACACTCGAGGCCTCGTTTCTCCGGGCCGATACCCTTGCCAACCGTAATGCAGAGTTAAAATTGTGACTGGAAGAAATGAGGGCCTCGCAGAAGGAGCTTGTAACAGAGGCTCTACATCGCGAGCTGGCAGAGCACGTAGCAAGCAGGACCGTTTGGCTCGAAGTACAATTGAAAGTGCTAACTGACGTGAAGCATGCAGTCGATAGGGACTTGGAAGTAACCCACAGACGGTTAGGACTCTGTCGCTGGAGAAGGAAGTGAGCGAGCAGGGCTTTCGTGAGGAGCTGGCGAGGGCGAAGTAAGTAACGGATGGTTTTCAGGGACACGTGATCGAGTTCGTATTAGGCAATGCTTGTTTAGAGGATGAGTTTCATTCATCGACGAAGTGGTGGGTGGATACGTTGGCTCCACCGTTGCTAGTATTGCGTCAGACTCAGGACGTACCGGAGTTGCATCATCTGGTGTATTCCGGACGTCAAGGCCCTCTGCCTATCGAGAACAAGATGGATATTACTCCTCAAGAGGAGGTACAACTTGCGGAGGAGGGGGGATCCCCCCTGCCTAGATGCTCGTTTCAACAGGAAGGTCGTCCTGTACTGAGGCGAGAAAGGCTTTATATGTTTGACTTTGAATAAATTTTTGATGTTTTTGGTATGTAAACTTATGAAACTTGTGGGGCCTTTGTCGTACACTTGATTACTAAACGTGCTCTTTGCTTGATATATTTGTGCTGACGTATTTTTAATTTGTACGCTTTCCCCCGTTAACGACGACCTTGGGGTGTTCTCGTTATGATGCTCTCGTATTGGCCACGTAGTGAGGGATTAATGTAGGCGAAACATCATGTCGGTTATTAATGTGGGTTGTGAGTTCCAAAGGGCAGTGAGTGGGGCCACTTGGGGGGACGTGTGCGACGCAATTAATGTAGGGGATGGCTCTTGAGTTTCCCCATGGCAGTTAATGAGACTTATATAAATGTAGACTTGTTGGAGGGAGAGGACGCCTCCAGTTAAGTAATTTCGTTTTTGCGTCAAAAATGACTTTTATGTTGAGCGAGGGTGGCCTACCTCAAGGACGCCTCAACTTTCATGCTTTACGAGGATGGCCTACGTCAAGGATACCTCGAATTTAGTACTTTGCGCGGATGGCCTATGTCAAGGACATCCTCGGTTTTTGTGCTTTACGTGGGCGGCCTACGTCAAGGACACCCCCAGTTAAGTAATTTTATTTTTACGTCAAAAAATGACTTTCGTGTTGTACGAGGGTGGCCTACCTCAAGGACGCCTTGACTTTCGTGCTTTGCGAGGATGGCCTACGTCAAGGACACCTCAAATTTTGTACTTTGCACGGACGGCCTACGTCAAGGATGTCCTCGATTTTTGTGCTTTGCAGGGGTAGCCTATGTCATGGACGCCCCCAGTTAAGTAATTTGTTTTTACGTCAAAAAACGACTTTCGTGTTGTGCGAGGGTGGCCTACCTCAAGGACGCCTCAACTTTCATGCTTTACGAGGATGGCCTACGTCAAGGACACCTCGAATTTTGTACTTTGCGCGGACGGCCTACGTCAAGTACGTCCTCGGTTTTTTGACTTTGCGGGGGTGGCCTACGTCAAGGACGCCCCCAGTTAAGTGATGCCGCTTTTAGGTCAAAAATGACTTTCGTGTTGTGCGAGGGTGGCCTACCTCAAGGATGCTTTGACTTTTGTACTTTGCAAGGATGGCCTACGTCAAGGACACATCGACTTTCGTACTTTGCGAGGATGGCCTACGTCAAGGACGTCCTCGATTTTTGTTCTTTGCAAGGGCGGTCTACGTCGAGGACGCCTCCCGTTAAGTAATTTCATTTTTACGTCCAAAAATGACTTTTGTTTTGTGCGAGGGTAGCCTTCCTTAAGGACGCCTAGACTTTTGTGCTATGCGAGGGCGGCCAATGTCAAGGACGCCCCAAGTTCCGTAATTGCTTTTATCAAACACTTTTTATCTCGTTTAGACGAGTGATCAGATAATTGGGATCTATGTTTGGGATTGTGATGTTGAAACTGGATTTCTATTGAGCACGAGTGATTATGTACATGTGATGTATTTCTAATGAACCCATTTGCGAAGGTTCATGGCATTGCAAGGGGATTTGAGTTCCTCGTCATCGCGGTTGAGTAGGTAGTATGTGTTTCTATTGGCGACGCGGGATATGAGGTAAGGGCCTTTCCAGTTGGGTTGTAGTTTGCCCTTGTTGTGATTATGAGCTGTTGGGAAGACTTTTTTCATGACGCAATCGCCTTCGTAGAACTGTCGAGGGATTACTCGCTTGTGATAGTTTTTTTTCAATGTCTCTTGATACCACAGTAGTCGGGAAGAATCTTCCTCCCTGGTTTCATCTATAAAGTCGAGGTTCTTGCTGAGTAGTTGGTCAATGATTGCACTATCAACAACTAGGGATCTTTTTGTATTAGCGATGACTTCGGTGGGGAGTACAGCTTCAGAGCCGTAAGTGTGCATAAACGGTGTGAAGCCCGTAATTTTTCGAGGGGCCGTTCGATATAACCACAGAACATGGGGTAGCTCGTCCACCCAACGACCTTTTGCAGTGCCTAGTCGTTTACTGATTCTGTCGATGATGGTTTTGTTTGTGGCCTCGGCTTGTCCGTTTCCTTGGGGGTATCTGGGGCTCGAAGGGAGGATTTTTATATGATAAGGTCGTGCGAAATTTGTGACTTTGCTTCCCACAAATTGTGTACCGTTGTCGGTCATCAGTACTGCGGGGACGCCAAACTGAGTGATAATATATTTTCATAGGAACGTGATGACCTCTTCCTCCCTAATCCGAGCGAGGGGTATTGCCTCAACCCAATTGGTAAAATAGTCTGTTGCGACCAGTAGCAATTTGCATCTCCCGCGCGCCATTTGGAGGGCCCTGAGTATATCAAGTCCCCATTTTGCAAACGGCCATAGGTTAGAAATTGTATTGAGGTTGACTGCTGGTGCATGGATTATGTGCCTGTGGATTTGACATTTGTCACATTTTTGGGTGTATGTTATGAAATCTTGTCGCATAGTTAGCAAGTATAATCCTTGGGTATGTGCACGGTCAGCCATGGAATGACCGACTGTCTGGGTGCCGCAAACATCATCGTGAATTTCTATGATAACTGTATTGATTCTCTTTCCAGCGATGCAAGTGAGGTGCGGAGCATATAGGCTTGTCCGTAAGAGTTCGCTATTAATCATCGTATATTTTCAGGCTCTGTTGCAGATGCTTTCGGCTGCTGACCGGTCATCAGGAAGGATGTGGTGTTTCCCAAGGAAATCAAGGAGAGGTTTGCGGCAGTCGGGGGGAACGAGTAGGTCAGTTTGCAAGGCTGGTATTGTGTTTACGGTAATGCTCGGTTTATCAAGGATATCAATATGGATGACGCAGAGTTTGTTACCGATGATGCCTGCTAGATACGCAAGGGAGTCCGAGTGCCTATTCTCACCACGGTAGATGTGTTCGAAGTTGATCTTTCAGAACTTGCTTAGTCATTATTTTAGTATTTCCATGTAGCCGGCCATCATGCCGTTGGCCTAGAACGTCCCGCTATGCTCGTTAACAACTAGCTACGAGTCAGTGAAGATGGAGAGTTCTTCCACGCCCAGGGCCAACGCTGTTTCTAGTCCACTCAACAACGCCTCGTATTCTGCCTTGTTGTTATTGAGGGGGAAATTGACCCGTATGGTTTTCTCGATTTTCTCATTGGTCGGAGTAACTAACACAATGCCAAAACCAGAGCCACAAACGTTGACGGACCCGTCAGTATATAGTCGCCATCCCTTAGTAAACGCTGGCTCCTCGGCATCAAGGTGGGTGTCGAGGTTATCCTCCTCATCATTATGCCAATTTTTGTCATGTATGGGGAGGTCTACGAGGAGGTCCGCTACTTCCTATCCTTTAATTGAGACTCGTGGCTCGTACCAGATGTCAAATTTACCTAGTGTAATTGCCCATTTTGCGATCCGGCGTATCTTATCTTTCTTCACAAAAATTTCTCGTAGTGGTTGGGTGGTGATGACCTTGATTTTATGTGCCTGAAAATAGGGTCGTAGCTTCTATGAGGCATATACCAGAGCGAGGTCCTGTTTCTCCACTGTGGATTACCGCAGTTCTGCTCCCATTAGGGTTTTGCTGACGAAATATGCTGGCTTTTCTGCTTTGTGTTTTGTACGCACGAGGACCACGCTGATGGATTCATCTGTATTGCCAAGGAACAAACCTAGTAACTCGTGCTCGATTAGGGTACTGAGAATGGGTGGAGTGGCAAAGTAATGTAGCATGTTTGGAAAGGCTATTTCGCATTCATCGTTCCATTGACATTTTTTTTTCTCCCGAATGCAGTGAAATAATGGGCGGCATTTGTAGGAAGCTTTATAAATAAAGCGTCTAAGAGCTGCTATTTTTCCAACGAAGGCTTGTACTTGCTTTAATGTTCATGGTGATAGCATACATGTAAGAGCACGGATTTGATCAGGGTCGGCTTCAATTCCATATTGGGTGACTAGGTGTCAGAGGAACCACAAAGTTGTACTTTTCTGGGCTAAGACGTATCTTGTACGACCGTATCTTCGTGAAAACTGTCTCGAAGTCGTGCAGGTGGTCGTTGCACAGGCGGCTTTTGACGAGCATGTCGTTGATATAGACCTCTACTACTTTGCCAACTTGTTCTTCAAACATTGTGGTCACGAGGCGCCAGTACGTGGATCCCACATTCTTTAAGCGGAAGGGCATGACTGTATAGCAGTACATGTTCTGCTCAGTGGTGAAAGAAGTACACTCATGATCTTCCACTGTTAATGGTATTTGGTTGTATCCCGATAAGCCGTCCATAATTGACAACCGCTCGTGGCCGGCCGTAGAATCAACTAGTCTGGTAATGAGGGGAATAGGAAAACTATCTTTTGGGCAGTGACGGTTAAGGTCGGTAAAATCAATGCAAACTCGGATTTTCCCATTCTTCTTTGGTACCGCGACCATGCTTGCTACCTAGGGTGGGCAGTCAATAGGTCGTATAAATCTTGCATGCATCAACTTTTGTATCTCATCATTGATAGCTTTACGTAGCCGTGGTGTTGTTCGTCGTGGTTTCTGCTTAGCGGGGTTGGCTTTTTCATGAACATGTAAATGGTAACAGGCCATCGCGGGGTCTATACCTGGCATTTCGTCAAAAGTTCATGCAAAGATATCTTTGAATATCGGAGTAGTATAATGAGGTCCGCGCGCTCGTCACCTGCCAAGAAGGAACCAGTATATGTTGTTCTCATGGGGCCGTCGATATTAATTTGAATGACTGGCTCCACGAGGGGCGGGGACCATGATTTACTGAATGCACTTATAATGGCATCGTTTTGGTCATGTATTGTGTCTGTGAGCATTAAGTTGTTTTTGGTGCGAGGAATGGGGGACGAGTTCACCGCCATGGGCTCATACCACGTTCGTTGCTAATCGTCTCACTCGATATATTTCCCTTTCTTTTTTGTGTTCTCTTAATTGATTTAGTTTTGTAGTGAGTTGGCGTAGCAGACCCGGGCAGCGACTTGACAGCCGCGTATCTGGTAGGGGCCGAACTTTGTTGGAAAGTGTATTACCTGGTGGTAGGAGGAGGGGATGACCTTCATGGCGTGAATCCAGTCGCGTCCCAGAATTCCATTGTAGTGTACTGTGGGAATGTTGATGACGATAAAAGTTGTAGGTACAATAACCGGGCCTACCTGTACTTGAGTGACGAGCTCTCCCATTGGTCGTTCAGTGGACCAGTTAAAACTAGAAATCTCAGCCTTGGAGGGTGTCAGGCAGTCATGCATATTCATGTTGCGAAGTACATCGTAGTAGAGGATGTAAGCGCCACTACCGGAGTCGACCAACATTCTCTTAACAAGGACGCCGCTTATGACGATCCAAATAATGAGGGTGTCGTTATGAGGGTGTGAAACGGTGCCAAGATCTTGATCGGTGAAGTAGATTATTTTTTCTTGCGGAGGGCAAGTGGCTGCATCAATGCCGCGGACGGCTCGCTGGTTCTCGCTTAGGCGGTTGTATTGCCTAATTGAATTAGAAATGGAGTTCCTTGAAGGAGCTTGGTTAAGGTCGCCTAATATCATCTCACATACTGGTAAATGTTCTTGTGCCCGTATATTTGTTGCGCGTTCTCTCTACGGGTGGGATTGGTTTTTGGAGGTAACGTGTATAGCGGCCGAGGCGGAACCAAATCTCGGTCATGTTGATGAAATTGTAACATTCCTCGATTGGATGGTCATGTATCTCATAATGCGCGTAGTATGGGCAACCAGGTCGGTTAGGCCTATTGCGAGGTTTTTTGTAGCCAAGGTCATTCTTGACCGCGAGGAGCAAGTCTACCCGTGAAATGGTTAGGTCGCTGGGAGGATAACGTTCCCACCGGGTGGTTCTTTGACGCCCGTCCCTGGAAGTTTCAGTATTATTTCATTGGTCGCGTTCTGTTCGTTGTCTAATCCTGTTATCGTGTGGATCTTCGTGGGTATCCTGTGAGTGTTTGGGTGCCTGGTTACGTAGCACTGGCGTAGGTGCAAATGTGGTGCTCAGGAGGGCGGTAGTTTGTGAGGCAGAGGCACGGTTGTCCACTTCTACATTTTGATATTTACAGACCTTCTCATATAGGTGTTCAAGGGTTTCAGGCCATTTTCTATGCAGGGCCTCGCGCAACTTAGAACCTGTGAGACAGGTGCCCATGAAGGCGAGGCAGGCTGTTGGTGCGTCGACCCGTTATATGAGGGTGAATACTGGAGACGTGTCACGAAGAGTGCCATTGGCCAGTTGGAGCAGTCGTATTTGGTTGTCTTTTGTGGACATCTGGTCCTGCAATTGTGCCAGTGCCGCTCTCATTTCAGCCATGTCTTGTTCCTGGGACTGATTGCAGGTGGAAACCACCATCATTGTTCGGAGGAGGCTTTGGGGGGGGGGGATAACGCAAATGGTGCCAATTGTGGTCTCCTTATTTTATTAGGGGAGAACACTAATCGTTCGATGGGTTGGGCTTGATACTGAACCGGAGGAGGGCACCACTCAACTGTCTCCTGGCCCCTCTGTCCCTCTCTTTCTGATTGTGTTTTCGAGATCGTTGGGGAATAGTAGTTTGCTTGAAGAAGGTAGAAGAAGAAGCAGATCCCCTCTTGTTTACCCTCCTCCTCTCTATTTATAAGGAGGGTTTGACCTAGGAGTATCCTCTCTCACGTGTTTAGGGAAATTCCTAGACTATCCCTTCAGAGTCGTGAGGTTGGGTGCTCCTCGTATTTGTTATGCATTTGCTAATAATTGGTCGTTGTATAGAGATACTTAAGAGTAATTTTATCAGGGCATCCTTACTCGTACTGGTCGACCGAAGAGTTTGCTTGTCGACTGACCTGTCATTTCCCTACTCTAGTTATGCGAGGTTTGGGCCGTTGGAGGGCTTGCTCATAAGACTACCACGACTTCGTCAATAGCGGGAGCATGCTCCTATTACAAAAATACAAGAGTCATTCACATCGTTAGGTTCACCTCTCCCTCCTACTGCAATGCTGATCCATTTTTTGGCACTCTTATATGATTGTCGTAACAAATAGTCATTGCTCGTGACTCCTGATGGTCTTGCATTCATCTAGCTTGCTTAACAAAAAAAATTGTTTAAGCATAATTTAGCAGGATGCGGTCACGTGTTATGCATTTGTTTATTGTCGTATGCAAGGTGTAATCGAAAATATATTACTGGGCAGATTTAGTTCGCCTATACTCAATTATGCATTTATTTATTTCCAGGTTTTCCCCAACACCATCCATCGACTCTGTCTATGGCACATCACACACAAATTCCCAGAGAAAATAAGCTATGTTTAACGGGTCTCATCTTCGTTTATGCAAGAGATTGATTCGATAATGCACAACACCTACGATCCCGCGGCTTTCGATGCAAGGTGGATGGAACTAATGAAGAAAAATAAGTTGGATGATAACCATTGGTTGCAAGGGATCTTCAATATTAGAAAGAGATGGATACCATTATATAGTAGATTAACCATCTTCGCAGGCATGAGCACAACAGGATTGTACAGTTTTGTATAGAGTAGAATTTGGCAACTATGACAAACGGACCTGCCCACAAAGTTATACTTGTTTCGATTATAGATTAATCAAGGAGAATGTAGGGTTTATGCATAGTATCGAAGTTATACTTGTTTCGATGATACTCGAAACAAGTATAACTTTGATACTATGCATAAACCCTACATTCTCCTTGATTAATCTATAACCGTATCCCCTTTGTTTCTGGTCTAATTCATATCGGTCTCCATATTGGGGGGACTCATGAGGAACACGTTGAACCATTGCAAGACAACTACGACAACAACAACATCTAGTAAAATAAGAAGGCAACGTGTTAATTTCTTTTTGGCTTCAATATCAATGTATTTCATGAGTGCCATGTTCAAACCTATTTGACCATCTTGTTGTATGGTATTGTAACCACATTAATTAAGTGTGCATTTGAGCTCAAAATTGATCTCACTCATCTCAGTTTATGCATTCTGATGGTTTCGTACTATAACTTGGAATCTACCGTAATGATATTGAATTGTACTTATAATAAGAATTTATGGAATGATCGATTTCGTCGACCGTGTTGTGTGCCTTCGTACTGTCAACTTTTGTACAGATTGTAAAAATTGACGTTTAAGCTAACTAACCGACAATCTTCAAATAACAGGCTGTCGGATGCCTAGGTGATCGACAAATCAACAACAGACAACATACAGATAATGGGAACAAGAACCAATTTTAAATGGGCAATTCAGACCAAACCAAGTATATTACTCAGTCTCCTAAAAATATTGCAATCAAACAACTACATCCACCTGTGACCAAATACGTCAATCTCACTTAATTGGTTTAAATTGTCGATTGTGCCAACTAACTGACAATCATCGAGGAAAAGGCTATCGGATGCCTAGTTGAACAACAATACCACAATAGCAAGAATATACTGCAAACAACCACAAATTTTAAATAGGCAATTCAGACTGAACCAAGTATATTCCCATTAATCAGTCTCCCAAAAATATTGTAATCAAAAAACTACATCCACCTGTGGTTATTCCAAAAATGAAAAAAGTACATCCCAATCTAAAATGGGGATTTCAGACTAAACCAAATGGGCTACTGACAATAAATGTCCCAAAAAAATTACAATAAAAAAAGCTCAATAGTGGCTACCCCACACCACACCCCCCCCAATTTTTTTTTCCAAAAGCCAAATGTACTATGTGATGGGAATGTAAAATGACCACTTTTCCCCTATGACTTAATGTTTATTATCCTTAATTTTATTATTAAACATGACTTATAAAACAATTTTTGCATTTCAGGTCATGAAATTCATTTAGCAAATATGTGCAAATATCGGGATGAATAACTTAAAAGATAAACTGCTGGAGAAGGAAGTAGAATTGTCAAGCACAAGGGTCCCACATGAGGAGGTTACATTTTAGAAAATAACTTTTGGAGGTTACATTTTTATGTGCATTTATGGCATATGTTACAATTTCATATTAAATATAAGAAACCTCTCCTTCATCTATAAAAGGAGAGGTGGTAAGCTCATAAGATCATCAAGAAAAACTTGAGAGAATTATTGTAATAAAGTAAGAAAAGAAAGCATTGTTGGAGAAGTTGGAGTAAGGTTTTGAGCATTTGAAGATTTTTGTAAGTCTTATTATCAGCTAATAAAGTTCTTATTTTTTCTTCATTGTTTATCATGAATTCTTCTTTACTTGGTGTTTTTGTTTTATTCTTTATGGCTAGGTAAGTCTCTCCTCTAGGGGAAGATGAAGCCAAAAATATGCTAAATATGTAGACTTACATGTGTTAACCCAAATAAGCTTTTATTGTAAGTGTTCATCTCTATATTGTTATATTATATTATTGGTCTATGTCCTAGAGAGATAAACCAAGTTTTGTGATTAAGAATATAGTTATCTTAAAGTTCTATTTTATTCATACTAAATGCCTGACCTTCAAAAGATTCGCGGTTTGTGGTTAACATTTGTATGCTTTCACATTTCATATTTTCATACTTGAAAGTCATGTATTTTATGTAGTTTAAAATGAAACATCATGATAAAAGATGAACCAACTTTACTTGAGGTCATTAACCATTATCATCACTATGGGTAAACTATTGTTAGTTTATATATTTGGTGTAATTGAGGTGAATTCTTTCCCTAGGTTTTTAGTTATTGTCTAAAACCCATTTTTTTGACTTCATTAGCATAAGTATTTTGCCTCTTTGAAACACAAGACAAAACAATTTTCTAGTCCCGTTCGGAAGTGAACGACACTCGATTTCTACCATACTAAACACCAGATTTTGACCGTTATCAAAATGGCGCCGTTGCCGGTTTCGAGCGGTAATTAGATATAGTTTTTATTGTGCTTAATTTATTTTTCGTTTTCATTTTTAGAAGAGACTAAGTTTCGCTTATTAGAATTTTTATTTTACTCTTGCCTTTTAAGGTGTAGTTTATTTGTGTTTAGTGGTTACAGAGAAAAGATTTGGCGAATTCCACAACGTGTTTCGGTGTATGTTGAAGTTGTTGCAGCTGTTACAAAAAAGCCAATACCTATTTTCAAAGCCAAACGACGAGGACAAGTTCATTAAAGTTGGTATAAGAAAAGCAAAAAAAATAACCTCCTTAGAGATTTTTCATAATTTTTGTTTGCATGGGTGCATTGAGGTTTAAATTTAAAGGCTTATGGTAAGGCTTGATTAAGGGGTTGGTGAGTTACATAAAACAAGGAGGCAGTTACAAATAAATTATTCATTAGGGGAGAAGACTAATAAAGGACTTCACAACTCAAGATTCAAATCTTTGTGGCGGTAAGAAGGGGAGCATTAAAATTCAAAGCATGAATTGTGGGTCATTTACTTTCATTTAAAACAATTCATCATTCCATAAGGGCTGACATCATCAAGTTTTAAAAGGTAAAGCACCAAACATTTGATCAAGAAGTGTTGCTGGTTCCATCGTCGCGCTTCTTCTCTTTCTTCTTCGTCATAAGAGAGAATTGTAGCGAGGAAACCTTGTATTCTGGAGCACTGAGTTTGTAATTAAGGTGAGGAAAACAATTGTAATTTTTATGCAGGGGCTTTATTGGAACCCACATTTGGTGATGACCTCTCTACAACACCTACTTGAGCCACAGAGCCCGAGTGTGCCATCTCAACGGTTTTACCGGGATAAACAACGAGCCCCTAAAAAGGTCGCCCCGTAGGTACTTTCTTCCACCACACTCTCATGCGAAGCGGTCAATTTTTATTCATGTGCCTGATGTTTGTGTACTTTTAAATTCTAACATTAAGAGAAAGGGTAAACAAAAAGTGAGATTTCATCACCCGTGTGTGGCACCACATAGTAGAACCCCGGGAGGTCATTACCCGGCTTAACATTTTTGGAACAAGAAATTGACTTAAAAAACCCAAGATTAAGCCATAAAATACATAGATAGACAAAAAGGCTTATAGAGCTCAGACCGGGAGTATTAGGAACGTGCTCATTAAGACCCCTGATAGTGGCTACGTTTGTCTGGAGGAAGTACATTTCCTGGCATAACTAGTGTGGAAAGGTGATTCTAAGCGGTTTGCCCCACCTTCCAGCACAAGTGCTTCTAGGTAACTAAAACTGAACGCGAGTTATTGCTAAAGCGGGTATACACAACTCAACGTGCGAACCGATCCACTGTCAGGAATAGGAGCAACCGAACCCTGTGACCGGGTTCACAACTTGACCTTAATTAAGGCCCATCTAAAAAGGTTGTTGTGTTTATTTTTGTGCACCTCATTATCGTGTGATCATCATAGTGCGCACTTTTATTAGTGTATGAAAGAATTGTTTTGAGGGCCTAAGAGTCGTCTTGAGAGGCTTAGAGAATCTGATTTGATAGATATTCTGATCCACTTCAAGGTAAGCGAGTCAACCCAACTAGAGATTCCAATCTCCATTGATACGAGAGACCGTACAAACCTTGCCCATAGAGAACTCTTCCCTGTTGAGGGTGAGTTAGAAACTTTTGGTTTCCCCGTCTCTCCATTGAGACTCAATCCGAGTTCAATTTCCTCATTCACTCCGTTTAGTGTTTCACCCCAATTACTTGAGATGGGAGATGCCAATGATAATAAGAATGGTCAGGGACCCATGCGAATTTCTCTTAAGGATCACATGTTCCCAAAAATGACAAATCGTGTCTCGTTCATTGTTTTACCTCCTACAACTGGACAATTTTAACTTAGGAATGCGCTCATCAATTCATTGCCAAAATTCTCAGGGGGAGAAGATGAGAACCCATACGCTCATGTTAGGTATTTTGATGACTTAATGTTCCTCCAAAATTATAGGAATGAGAACAAAATGGAGGCCATGAAACTCGTGTTGTTTCCCTTTTCTTTACTAGGGAAAGTTAAGAGTTGGCTTCAAGCTCTACGACCAAAATCAATCACGAGTTTTGAGATGCTTACTGAAGCCTTTTACAAGAAGTTTTTCTCTCTTGAGAAAACTGAGACCCTCCGTAGGGCCATTCTTAGGATTACCCAACTTCATGGAGAAAGCTTAAAGGATTATCTTGAGAGATATAAGGGACTGATCCTACAGTGCCCTTATCACGGTATCGACTCCTAGGTCCTAACTGGAAATATTTATGATGGATTAGATGCTGAAATCAAGAGAAGTGTAGAATCTTTTTGCCTGGAGAAATTCACTGATAAGGATGATGTAGAGGGTTTGGACTTCTTAGAAGAAATGGCTGAAAAATTTCAAACCTGGGGAACCATGAGAAAAACTGATATTCAAGAAAAGGGGGGTAATGCCTTTGGAGTTGGATCTAACTCCAATTTGGAAGCTACGCTGACAACTATCCTACGTCAGATAGAGTCTTTAGAAATAGGGAAAAACAAAATGTTCGCTAAATCACCAATTTTTCATGTTGAGATGCAAGCTTGTGCTGCGTGTGACGATGTTGGACATTATACTCAGGATTACCCTTTGATTTATGAAATTAGGGAAACCAGGAAGGATCAGGTCAATATGTTTCATTAAAAACCTTCCTTTTTTCCTTATAACCAGTCACATCATCAAGGGAATTCTTCAGGGAGGAATAATTCAAATAACTATTATGGCAGGCCGTATTACTAAGGGAGTAATTCAAATCAAAATCAAGGTGGTGTGTCCTTTACTCCCAATCACCAACCTTTTCAGCAAAATACTCCTTACATTCCTCCTCAGAATAGGAAACTATCTTCGGATGATGGCATCCAATCCCTATTGCAATCCAACAACCAGTTGATACAACAATTCTTGCAAATGAATCATCAATCCATGACTTGAATTGAAACATTAATTGCTCAATTGGCATTTGGGTTAAGTACTAGAGATAAAGATATATTTCTAAGTCAAACCCAACCCAATCTGAAGGATCAAGCTGAGAGTTCACACCGCGATCAAGCGAATGCTGTGATTATACTTAGAAGTGGAAAGACTGTAGACAACAATGTTAGGATGCCTGAGGATGAATCAAATGAAAGTCCTAATCCTAGTAATGAGAAAGTTGTAGAAGGAGGCAAACCTATATGTGAAGAAGCTTCTTTTCCTGAGGAAGAGACTGGGCAGGTCTCGCTAAGTGAAAAGATTATCGAAAATGATCCGCCAAGAATTCCTAGGGCACCTTTTCCCCAACGGCTTTTATTCAATAGGAAGAACATCCTCGATGAAGAGGTTAAGGAGATGTTCAAGAATCTTAAGATCACTATTCTTTTCCTCGGTACATTACGACAGATTCCTTCCTGTGCAAAACATCTCAAGGACCTCTGCACGTTCAAGAAACGTATGAATGTTTCCAAGAAAGCTTTCAATGTCGATGACAGTGAAAATGTTATTCAATTAGATGCTCAGGTTAGCTCTATAATTTTAAACAAAGCACCCATGAAATACAAAGATCCAGGAATGCCGACAATTTCTTGTCACATAGTGACAAATCGCATCGGGTCACATGGACAAATCGCATGTAAAATAACCACTTTTCCCCTATGACTTGATGTTTATTATCCTTATTTTTATTTTTAAACATGACTTATAAAACAATTTTTGCATTTCAGGTCACATGGAACTCACTTACCAAATATGTGTAAATATCGGGATGTATAGCTCAAAAGATAAACTGCTGGAGAAGGAAGTAGAATTGTCAAGAACAAGGATCCCATATGAGTAGGTTAGATTTTAGAAGATAACTCTTGGAGGTTATATTTTTATGTACATTCATGGCATAGATTATAATTTTATATTAAATGTAAGAAACCTCACCTTCATCTATAAAAGGAGAGGTGGTGAGCTCATAAGACCATCAAGAAAAACTTGAGAGAATTATTATAATAAAGTAAGAGAAGAAAGCATTGTTGGAGAAGTTGGAGTAAGCTTTTGAGCATTTTAAGAATTTTGTAATTCTTATTATCAGCTAATAAAGTTCTTATTTTTTCTTCATTGTTTATTATGAATTCTTCTTTACTTGGTGTTTTTGTTTTATTCTTTATGGTTAGCTAAGTCTCTCCTCTAGGGGAAGATGAAGCCAAAAATATGCTAAATATCTAGACTTACATGTGTTAACCTAAATAAGCTTTTATTGTAAGTGTTCATCTTTATATTGTTATATTATATTATTGGTCTATGTCCAAGAGATATAGACCAAGTTTTGTGATTAAGAATATAGTTATCCTAAAGTTCTATTTTATTCACAGAAAATGCCCGACCTTCAAAAGATTCACGGTTTGTAGTTAACATTTGTATGCTTTCACATTTCATATTTTCATACTTGAAAGTCATGTATTTTATGTAGTTTAAAATGAAACATTATGATAAAAGATGAACCAACTTGACTTGAGGTCATTAACCATTATCATCACTATGGGTAAACTATTGTTAGTTTATATATTTGGTGTAATTGAGGTGAATTATTTCCCTAGGTTTTTAGTTATTGTCTAAAACCCATTTTTTTGACTTCATTAGCATAAGTATTTTACCTCTTTGAAACACAAGACAAAATAATTTTCTAGTCCCGTTCGGAAGTGAACGACACTCAATTTCTACCATACTAAACACCGGATTTTGACTGTTATTACTTTGCACTTCCCACTCTTGATTACTGGACGAGGTCGTTCAATTTATAACCCTCAACATTGTTCTCTTTGAGTAAAGCCTTGAATAGCTTATTTGTTAAACCAATCCACTTATGGAGCATGTCTCTTTGGAAATCACTATGAAGGTCCAAATCTACATGAGTAAGCTAGAGAGTAGAAACCAGAGGAATTGGTACTTGGTACCTTGGAAACAATCAAACGTATTGGTTGTATGAACCTAACCCAACCCACCAAAACTTAGTAGTGTCCCCAACAAGGTTTCATACCTTTTCTCATTGAATATTTTGTTGTTATTCCTAAGCCAAAATAGAGGTAAGAATGTGTATGCCTCATGATTGCTAATAAAGGCCACAACCTTTTCATAGCATATAGCAAACAAATGTCCCATGCACCTATATTCCACATGTTGACCACCATCTGAACAAGCACAGCGTAACAACTCAAATACCTTATCATCTCGAGAATTGAAATGGGCATCCAAAGACTGACTGAAAATAGTCTTCTAAAATGTTGGGTCCTTGGTCATCAAAGACTCTAACGATTTTATTACCTTCTTATATTGGTTTTGACTTTGATGCTTAATTGTTGCTGGAACCCTAAAAATAGAATTGCCATCTTCCTCTTGGACACCACGCACATCTAGATAAAACTTCACTTACAATTATAATAGGGCTTCATTTATCTTCTTCTTCACTACAACATTCGCCCTCCTATTATCCAGCACCTTATCTTGAGTTTTGTCTATTTGTGTGAAATCATCTTGATAGTCTTCTTTGGGCCCTTGTTGTGCTATAGTGTAGAATCTATCGTATTAATCAAATAGTTCTATAAAGGTTGGATCGTCCTTATCTGCCAACTCTCCACTATGAAATTCTTTCTTCATTGGTTGACTCCAAACCTCCTGCACAATAATAAATAACAGTTAATGCGAAATGCATGGTGAATACAAACAATAATGCCATACGTATGGACAGTTGTAAATAGGGCATACCTATTCATAATGGTCAACTTCAAGGGTCTTCTTCATCTCTTCAACAATAATTAGTTGGTTATGCTACAATCATGGTATGCCATCCAACAAGGGTTTAGCTATTCATTAAAATACAACATTCAAAAACAAACCCTTAAGGTTGGTAACTTATGAGGGTGGCGATTTTCTGATCATGTATCGTAGTGTCAGACTTGTATTTGGTTATCCACCTATGATTTGGTACAATTAACTGTGTAAAAACATAAAATGAGTTGAACAATGGGGTAGGCATGCATAATAGTATTTGATTCCAGCATCTACTAGGAAATTGTCGACGAAGACACAATGGTCGGTAACAAAAAAATTGATCACTGCATCAACTGACAATCAAACTGTCGATGAAGACAAAGTGTTCAATATCAAAAATGTCGATCACTGCATCACCCACCTATCACTATGTGTAGAAATGGTCAGGCAACCCATGGATTGACAAATTGGTATATTGTTATGAACAATAAATAGAGCATATCCATCAAGCTAATATTAACAGAGAGATAGGGCTTCTAATTTTCATATAAGTACCAAAATTAGTTTTAACGTTTACGACAGTTTTAAGGATAAATTATTGCACATTTAATTGGTCATTGACAAAAATTATCAAACCTTGCTACTCAGAAGATCCATATAGTTCAAGCTTCAAGAATACATGGGAGAGAGAAGTTCCTTTCATATACTGAAACAAAACTTCTCATGGCTAAGTAAGGTAGATAATAAAAAAGAGTTAGAGGGACGTGGGAGAAAGTTGTTTTCCAAAGATGAAGGGATCACCGGTCCCCTCTAATATTGGGCCAAATAAGTAGTTTGTAGGAAGCAAACCTTTAATCAATGGTTAGGAAACATTAACAATGATCCAGGAGGATTCCGGGTATTTTTTTGATTTTCTTTAAAGTCTGTTCGAACAGAGTTTTATGTCTGTTCGAAGAAACACCTGTCTGAGTAATTTATTAGAATAGACTTTTAGTCTGTTCGAATAAATTAAGTCTATTCGAACAGATGAATAAACACATATCTGAGTAAAAGTCTATTCGAATAAACTCAGTTTCTGTTCGAGCAGAGTATTGTTCTGTTTAAACAGAGACGCGATTTAGCTTAGATTTAGTTCGTGGAAAGAGTATTTTGGTCTATTCTTGTAACTAGAAACTTATAACCCTCATAAAAGGGCAAGGCTAGGCAAGATGAATTATCTTAGATCAATTCAAGTTTTTGTATAATAGACTTACTATTTGAGAAGAATTTAATTAGAATCAAGCTATTGAAGATTTAAAAGGGAAATTTTCCTGCCAATTTGTGTATTTTTCGTATTATTCTTCAAATTAGGTTACTCTCGATTCGATTGTGGATTAAGTGGTATCAGTTTTCCATTAATGATTCTTACGTGGATTATAGTTTATGGTCACTCCACGCGACCGACTCAAGCAAACGAAGGGGAACATAGTAAGTCTATTGAAGATTCATAAAAAACTTAGCTCGATGAAGAAGAGAAATTTGGATATGGGCAATTCTGAAGATCAACTCACGAATTTGGAAGTGAAAGTTTCTGACCTAACTACTACTCTAGGGGAGTTGGTAGAACAATTACATCTTGCAAACCTCGTGAATGCTTTCGCTTCGACGAAACGACGAGAGCGCTCGAAGAAGAAAGGGGTTACGGAGGAAGATAGAGACGGCGGTACCGAGGAGGTAGATAGTGTTTCTAGTGATGCTGAATCCATTATGGAGCGATCGATTATTGGTAAGTAAATGAATCCAATGCATAATCTTCGTATCGATTTTAAAATCGAAATTCTGATATTTGACGGTTCAATCGATGTCGAGAAGTTGGATAATTGGTTAGATAGGTTAGAGACCTATTTTTTTGTTTACAGATATTCTAATGCTCAAAAAATATGCTTTTTTACATTGAAATTTGAAAGTCATGTACTCACATGGTCGAAGTCCTATCGGAAGCATTGCGAAGTAGGAAGGTTGAGTTGGAAGGAGTTCAAGGTATTAGTAATGAAGTAATTTTAACTGATTGGGTATGAGCAAGAGAGATGGTTTAAATGACATAATTTATGCCAAAAGTCTGAGCAATTCGTACAAGAGTACACTACGACATTTTATAACCAAACATTGGTTTTGGACATCGATGTGGACGAATATTAGGTGTATGCCAAATAATGTTAAAATGTGAAGTGCCTTTTATCTAAGTTAGCATCTCTACATTATTTGGCATACATGGGTAATTAGTAGTGGAAGTCATTTTTTTATGCTTTAGTAGTATAACAAACTTCAATGCATTTATCTATCATAAAACAAATTAGCATTCCCATGGCTAAAACCATGAACTAATTGAGGTTGGCATAGATAGGGTCGGGCCGGAACAAGGATCCCAGATTAATACAAAATTGGCCATGAAAAAGATAAGTTTCTAATCACATTGAAGGTTCTAAACAAATTGATGTAGGTGGCTTATACAATTTTAGTAGCATCACGAAGTCCGTAAGCTTAGGCTTTGGATAAACGAAGAATCTTGTTAAAGCTGTAGGGGCGTGATTTCGTAGAGGGGAGATCACATTCTTACACCTTGAGGGTTATCTTCGACTAGAGGTGTTAACAAATTTATATGACAAAAATAAGAAGGATTACTGTGTTAACATACTTGCATGGAGTCCATAAATTAGTATTCTCCACGACCTCTGGCGAGGATTTGAATAGAATATTGTATATATAGATTTAGGTTAAAGTTCAAATCTAGTGAGGTCTATACATACTCCAAGGTGGATAATATTTGAGGGGGTTTGTGTAGAGTTTTCTCAACCCCTTCATGGTATTTCCTCTTTCCTATTTATATGAGATTAGAAAGGGTGAGTCACCATGCGAGGTCAGATTACATGTATATTTTTTGGGGAAGCTGTCCCGTACGTGAAGTCGATTGTGACAGTACAACTTTCTGGAGGCTTGTTTTTACTATTCTGTTTGGTGAGTTTGCTGTCAGGTATGTTTGCCTTCGACCATGTACTAATATGGTCGAAGCCTTTCTGGGTTTGATGCAGGATTTTAGTCCTGGCCGACTGTCTTCAGCTTCGACTATAGTAGTAAGCTTTAAAGCGGCCTTCAAATGTTTGGTTAGTCTTAAAAGGCTTCATGGAATTCATATGCCTTTGACTGTTTTGTTGGTTTGTTGGGCTTCGAGTCTCTAGTAGGCTTTGATGCAGCCTTCGAGTATTTGACTAGTCTTGGAAGGCTGCGAGTAGGCTACTACATTCACCCCTTCTCAGCGGGTGCCTCAGAAATTATTATAGGCGGTGCGTGCTGAGAAAACTATTAGGCGTAGGAAGTTGTAAAGTTGACTGGTGTAAATATGTGTAGTTTTGAGAGCATTAATGATGATGATACTGATTAAGAGGGTGATCAATGCTATCTTAAACAGGGTATAAATAGGGTTAGATGAACCATGTAATGTTAAATATTTCCATCTTCTTCTCTTATTGTTGTGATCTTTTGCCATCATGAAAACTCGTTACGAAAAGAAAATGAAGGAGACAAAAATATGTGTATGTGACAAATATGAAGAACTAAAGGGGATATACTTTGAACGTGGCGACCTGGGGGCATCTCTACCCGACATGGTGGATTTGTACTGGGAGGAGCTGACTGGGAGAGAGAGGGAGGAGGCCGAGGGTTTCACATTCTGGCAGACCATATTCCAGCAGTACCTGCAAAGCATAACGCAGAGGCTGGTGGCGACCAAGGATGGTGGGAAGAAGTGTCCGTGGTACTAGATGAACTGCCCGTGTGCAAGTAGGGGGGTCTTCCGACATTGTGGGTAGGGTTATGTAATTGTTTATGTTTTGTTCGTGCCTTTTTTGTTGAATGAAACAAAGTATTAATGATTGATGCATTCCAACATAGAGTAAAGTACATTATAGTAGATAATTAAGTTGATGATAATATAGGCGCAGCTAGAGTTTTACGTAAGAAAGATGGAAAACGATGGGCAACGCTTTGAAAAATCTAGACTTTGGTAGGAGGGAATATAATTGATCGAAGGTCGAATGGTTAAAACATGTTTGAGGGTACGAATGAGGTTGAACATAAAAGATGGCTTAAGGAATGAGGGAATGTGACACTTCGACTGCAAATGTCTGATAGCTATAATGGCAGGGCTGTCAGATGGGACCATGTTTATGGAGTAGTATACCGATGTAGGCCATAATTATGATGTTTCAGTTAAGGTGGAGGGCATGTGGCAGTTAGGTGAGTTTATTGTGGCAGGGTCTAACAGGGTGTTAGAGGCCTGGTGTCGAGGAGGATGAGTATTCGAAGGTATTTGGTAAAGTACTATCATGGACCATAGTCTTATTTTAGACGGGATCGAGGGTTCGAGATAGCTAGGAATGTCCTCCGCTAGGGCAGGTGTGGCATGCTCACGTTAGCATTAGTAGAGGTAGTCTGGTAAAAATACATAGTAGATGAAAATATAGGGGAAAGTAGGAGAGGTAGTGGGGGTAGTGGTAATGATAACAGTTTAGGAAACTGAGGCAGTTTTGTGGGCTATATTTAAGAGGGGAGAGAAAGAGAGGCCGATATTATTTCCAATCAAATAGAGAAGCACAAATAGACAAGAAAAAAGCACCTTTGTTACTGTAGAGAGGAAGGAAAAAGGATATATTGTTGCTGTAAAGGCTGGACGGTGTTGCTGCTTGAGTTCATTGTAGATACATTCAATTACAACAGACAGGTAGGTTCTGTGATCCTTTGTTGCATATTACTGCTCTTTCTATTCTTGATTCTTGGGTGGGTGAGGGGATGTGGGTTTTTTGTGATGCCGTTAATAGCATAACTGGGGTAGGGTGTGAGAGACAAGTCTGGGAGGTCCCGCGAAGAATAATTGTTAAGTGGTGTAAGTTTAGCTAGTAGAAGAGATAGTAATCGAATAGTCAGTCGTTGGATGGCCGATGAGTGAGGATGGGTTAGGTGATAGTATAATATAAACCTGAAACTTGATACTCAAATATATTGAGCTAATGTCAATCCTCTTATGTTGTAGGGTATAATACGTACCCGCAGGGCTTCGAGGATGAGGCTGATAGATGAGGATGATGACAGAGTGAACGAGCCGTGTATGTCTGGTCGAGGGGAGGCAAGTAGTGACATTAAAGAGCTGTACATTGCAACAGACATGCCTCTGGCTGTAGTGGAACCCGATATTGGTTCATTGAGGAGGAGCCAGCGTAGGGCTTGGATAGCTGAAGAGAGTAACGAAGAAGAGGAAGGGGAGAAAAGGGGTGAGGAGGCTAGAATCGAGTATTTGAGGGATGGAAGGGATGAAGGGGAAGGGGAAGAGGAAGAGAGTCAAAGTAGTGAAGAGACAGAGGAGGAAAAAACATATGTGGGACAAGTCTCACTTCAGAAAAAGATGAGGTTAGAGCGGTTTATGGCGCTAAACATGAACTAGAGGGGAATGGGATTATTCTGGTGCCTTTAGGGGTGGAATATTCACTTATGGATACGCCCAATGAGAGGATCATGGCATTCAGGGGGTAGATTCGACTAGGGATGCGGCTACCCCTTCGGAGGCTAGTAAAGGAAGTATTAAATTTTTGGGGTACAGCTCCGTGTCAGATGAGCGATAACTTTTATGAGATGATGAGGGCGATCGAAGGTATGAATGATAAGTTGACACGCGAAAGGAGGCCTTTAATCGAATGGCTTGACATAGTGTCGTTCTACTCGAAGAAGGAGAATAAGAAGGTATGGATGTATCACACCAATGCCACTCAGAAATGCCGTGGTTATTCGACTTGTGTTATACTGTGGATAAGGACTTGATTGTAGTGAAAGTGAATTATGAGTATTCTCATGTGGAGGTAGATTTTTTGCTGAACAATAGGCTATTCAACCCAAGTAAGATTATGGTTGAGTTTTTTTGTTGTATTGGTTAGAATAGTACTTTAACTTTCAATTTGTTGTTTGCAGAACCTGCCAATAGAGGACTGAAAAATCTTCAATTCTATATCAACGACCCTATCAACGAGAGTGAGGACCGGGTGAATAAGGTGTTTCAGAAGCTAAACTTTGTAAGAAAAAGATGAAAGAAGATGGATACATTGTTGAAAGACGTGTCAACTGCAGCTGGGTCATCGTAGAGGAGAAAAGAGGTGGACCCCTCCGAAGGAGTAAGTGACATGGATTATAACAATCTGACAAGGAAGTCGAGCTTGGTACCGAGGATCCGTCGAGGAGTTCCAGTATCGATGGTTGAGATTAGGGGTCAAAGTTCAAATGCATTCGAAGTGATTCCTCAGGCACTACATCAGGGCCAGAAGGGAAAGGGAAAAACCAATGTCAAAGGCTCGACCGATTACTTAACGAAGACAATGCTCCAAAAGAAAATTTATGAGTACATGGCCGAAGGAACTAACTTGGCAGAAGCCAGGCAGCTCACGGCCAAACAAGAGGAGGCCGTTTGAGCGTCGGCAGAGTCGATGATACATATGAGTGCCACTAACCCAGAAGAAGCAGGTCACCGAGCTAAGGTAGTGTGGTACCAGGTATGTGTTTATGGTTTTGAAAATATGAAAGAATTGATCTTTATGTTGATAATGCTGAATGGTCAAGGTGTTTATGATTCGTGCAGAAGCAGGCCTGGATGATATCGTTTACCAGTGCTCAAAAGGCATCGCGTAAGATGCTGAAGGAATCGATAGACGGGAGGGAGCTCACGAAGGTGATAATTTTTTCTTTGCAGACCCGAGTTGTTGAGCTAGAACGGGAAATGCTGTAGGCTCATTCTGATATAGCGAGGGAATGCCTGGCGGTGGTCGAATGCTGTAATGCAAAGGTGGCAGTGCTAGAAGCAGAGGTGGCGAGGGAAGAAGTACAATTACAAGATAACTGTGCACGCTTTCAAGCTATGTTCGATGAAGAGTGCGAGGTGACTTCAACATTGAAGAAATTTGTTGATAGGTTAGGGTATAATCCGGAAACCTTCGAACTCTATCCCCAGAGAAGGAGCCCGCCTTCGAGGACGTTGCAAATGTGGAGGGGAGAGAATCAAACCCTGTGGTTGAGGGGACTGGTGTCGAGAATATGGATGCCGCGCATGTAGGGGAGAACCCTGGTGGTGAAGAAGTGGTTGTGCCTGTGGAGAACTCAGGTGATCCTATTTAAATTGCTGGTCTGAGAGAGGAAAAAACTTGTCTTGAGCTGGTTTGTTTATTTGTAAGAAACTTTTTGGTTTGTTTGTGATGTATGTTTGAAACACTGCTTTTCTATTTTGATTTAAGCATGTTGATGGAAACTGGTAGTTGTTGTGGCTAAATTTTTGGTCAAAATGTTTAAACTTACACTTGCTGTGTGTTGGTATTGTGGGAAGGTGTATGTTTAATTCTGAGTGAAGCAAGATGTGGTCACCTCTAAGTATCAGTCGGGTCGAAGGGTTGACTGGATACATAGGTTTGTCCAAATTACAAAGTTTGCAGAGCTTCAAGGTCGCCCCTAAGTATTTCTTACCATGGGTTTGATCCTGAACAAAGAAAGATGTGGTCAGCCCCAATACATCCCCGAGTGTCCAGTCTTTCGACTATTCATGCCTCTCGGGTTTGCTCGAATTGGAACCTTGAAAAACTCCAAGGTCACCCCTAAGTATTAGTCGGGTCAAAGGGTTGACTGGATACTTAGGTTTGTCTAAATCAAGAAATTCAAAAAGCTTCGAGGTCATCGTCGGTTATTTCTATCCGCGGGTTTGATCCAGAACAAAGCGAGATGTGGTCGGCCTCAATACATCCCCGAGTGACCAGTCTTTTCAATATTCATGCCACTCGGGTTTGCTCGAATTGGAACCTTGAAAAACTCTAAGGTCACCCCCAAGTATTAGTCGGGTTGAAGGGTTGACTAGATACTTAGGTTTGCCTAAATCAAGAAGTTCGCAGAGTTTCGCGGTTACCCCTGAATATTTCTATCTGCAGGTTTGATCCTGAATGGAGCGAGATGTTGTCGGCCCCAATACATCCCCAAGTGTCCAGTCTTTTAGCTATTCATACCACTCGGGTTTGCTCGAATTATAACCTTGAAAAACTCTGATGTCGCCTCCAAGTATCAGTCGGGTCGAAGGGTTGACTGGATACTTAGGTTTCCCCAAATCATGAAGTTCACTGAGATATGAGACAGTGTATATGGAAAAAAATGTTGTATATTAATTATACTGTGGTTATATCAGTGGTGGGGGATTATGGCCACGGTCAATTATATGAGACTAACAACATCGTGTTCTATGGGTTGGGTAAAGGTTCCTCAGCTTCGGTCATTAGGTAATACGATCCTTTATCTATTTTGTCGTACATAACATATGGACCTTCCCAAGATTTGGCTAATTTACCGGTATTGCGTAGTTTGGAAGATGGAGTTATTCGACGGAGGACCAAATTGTCGATGTCGAAACTTCATGGTTGAACCCTCTTATTGTAGGATTTCTGAAGAGAGATTTGGTAACGCTCGAGGTTACCGAAGGCTTGATCTTTGCATGGTATGGTGTGGCAAGCCCAAAGTACATGTTGTAACTCTTGTACCCAACACCCTTTCTTCTCGTCAACCCATTTTTTAAGACCATCGACTTTAGTTTTGTTGATTGCTTCGACCTGACAACTTTCTTGTAGGTAATATGGTGTAGATAGAGAGAAGATGATGTTGTATTTTTTTAGGAATGCTTGAACCTTGTTTCCTATGAATTGTGGGCAATTGTTGCATTGAATCATATGTGGGAAGCCAAAGCGGGTGATAATATTTTCCCAGAGGAATTTGGTAACCTCTTCTTCCCTTGCTTGATATAAAGGCACGGCCTCGACCCATTTTGTAAAATAATCTGTGGCAACTAAGATATGTTCTCTACTACCCAAAGCCTTGGGGAAAGGGCTCACCGGATCAATGGCCCATCTCTTAAATGGCCAAACTTCTTTGCTGTAGAAGAGTTCCTGTGAGGGGCTTCAAATGTTATGGGCGTGACGCTGGCATTTGTTACAGTGCTTCGCATACTCTTTGGCTTGCTTCTTCATATTCACCCAGACACAGACCCCATGTGATTTCTCAGAGGGCCATGGATCGACCGGTGGTGTGGGACCCATAATTACCTTCGTGGAGCTCAGTAAGGATGGTTGTTGCTTCTCGTTGGGATATACAATAGAAGTTTATACCATTTCGTGATTTGTGGTGTAGACCTCCTTTGAGGATGGTATACTGTCGGCAGTTTTCCAGTAATGATTGTTTGGCTTTTGGGTCCTCTGGTACGATGGAACTATTGAAGTATACAAGGAAAGGTATACGCCAGTCTTCTAGGGTTGAGACTCTCGCCCCCAGTATTGATGGTATTTATTTCCATCTGGTCGATACTTGAACGTTCAAGTACTTTGATATGGAGGGTTCAAGATTCGGATTGGCCTAACATGGTTGCGATGTAAGCGAGGGCGTCGACATATTTGTTTTCGCCGCGAGGGTAATGTGTAATCGATGATTTTTCAGGGAAACTATCCATGCGCTGGCGGACAAGTACTGCATACTCAGCCATGCGACCGTTCACTTGGTTTTTACCGATATAATGTCGTTGGATGAGCTGTGGATCGGTAAATATAGTTAGTTTGGGGACACCAAGTTCGAGGGAAAGATCAAGGCCATGTAACAAAGTTTCGTATTCGGCCTCATTGTTGGTATATTCAAAGTTTAACTTGATGGCCTTTTCAATTTAGTCGTATGAAGGTGAGACCAGGACGATACCTATCCCATAATTGTTTGGTCTTACAGATCCATCTGTAAAGAGACTCCATCCATTATTAGGGTTCCAGTTCAGACTAATAATTGGGTAAGTCATCTTCGTGTTCTTCCCAGTCGATATCTTCGACGGGGAAGTCAGCGACTACCTGGCCTTTTTTGGGATACCTGCTTCTCGAAAGGTATATCATGCTCACCGAGGTAGACGAACCATTGTTGGACCCGTCGGGATTTATCTTTCTTAGCGAGGATTTCTTAAAGAGAGTAACTGGTGATGACCCGTATATGGTGTATTTAAAAGTACGGTTTGAGCTTTCAAGAAGTGTAGACTAGGGTAAGGAGTACTCGTTCGAGTTTGGTATATCGTGTTTCAACTGGTGTTAGAGTTTTAATGATAAAGTAAATAGGTTTCTCAATACCCACTTCTATTCGGATAAGGACCGAACTGATAGAGGTGTCGGTGACAGCAAGGTATAGGGAAAACATTTTGCCTTCGACCGGGGTACTCATGACAGGTGGTTGACCAAGGTAAGTATTGAGTTCGAGAAAAGCTTACTTGCATTCGGGAGTCCAATTAACTACGGGGTTTCTCTTTAAGGACTTATGAATGCCTTGGTCGTACAGGAGGGAGAATAACCAAGCGCAGTAGTTAGAGGATTTTGAAATAAAGAGATTAAGGACTACTATTTTGCCTGTTACCTTTTGTAGATCTTTCTTGGTTCGTGGAGAAGGCATATCAATGAGGTCTTGGATTTGGGTAGGGTCGACCTCGATGCCTCATTTACTAATGAGGTGGCCAAAGAATTTCTCAGAAGAAACACCGAATTGGCATTTGTCTGGGCTTAATTTCATGTTGTACGATCGAAGGATTGAGAAGACTTTGGTCAGGTGTTGTATATGGGTATGTTTATGGAGACTTTTGCACAGCATGTCATCGATGTAAACTTCGACTGACTTACCCAGCAAAGGTTTGCACATTATGGTAACATGGCGCTGGTAAGTGGCACCCGTATTTTTTAGTCTGAAGGGCATCACATTGAAACAATAAAGTCCTTGTTCTATGATAAACAAAGTTTTATGTTGATTATCGGGGAGAAGGGGTACCTGATTGTAACCCGAAGCCACGTCCGTCATAGATAGACGTTCATGACCGACTGTAGCATCCAGAAGTATAGAAATGATCGGGAGAGGGAAGCTGTCTTTCGGCGTGCATTTGCTGAGATCAGTAAAGTTGACACAGATTTGGATCTTTCCATTCTTTTTGGGTGTAACAACAATGTTCGAGATCCAGTCGGCGTACTTGACATCGCGAATAAACCCAGCGACTAGGAGTTTTTCGCCTTCGAGGTTTACTGCATCTCAAATCCTCGGGGCCAAAGTATGTTTCCTCTGTTTCACAGCACTGGATTTGGGGATGAGGTTAAGTCAGTGGCATGCCAGGGCCGGGTCGATGACAGGCATTTTGTGAAATGTTCAGGCGAAGACATCTTTGTTAGCATAAAGGAAAGTGGTAAGCTCGCGTCTTTCATCGGTATCCAAGAAACTGCCAATAAATGAACCTCGACCAGGGCTGTCGAATTTGATGTAAACCGTGGGCTCGACAGGTGTATTGGTAGAGGTCAAAGTGGTGGGGAGATAGAGATGCAGTGATTGCTATAGTTTTATAAGTTTCCTGGTAAGGTCGATTTCGGGATGCTCGTACGAACGAGCTAAATGTTGTGAGCCTTTTATGTTCCGCGTACTGCATGGTGTAGTGAAACACAGAGTTTAGTGGTAGGTAGAAGGTATGGCCTTCATAGCATAAAGCCAATCGCGGCCTAGAATGCCAAGGTATTCGAATTGCTTGTCAATGACAAAAAAGCTGGTTTGAAGGGTGATGGGGACAGTAGTGAAAAGGAGGCTAAGTCGTCCGACGATGACCTCCATAGAGCCGTTAAAAGCTTTCAGTTCGACGTTGGCGGGTATAATCAGATCGGCCTTTTGCATAGCTCAGACTGTCTGAAGGAAAAGTACATTAGCTGCACTACCAGTGTCAATGAGCATCGTGTGGAAGACGACGTGCTCAACTTTAATCATGATGACTTAAGGGTCTGAATGTGGAAAATAGATGTGGAAGGTGTCGCAATCGATAAAGGATATACCTTCAGGTCGGGGGCGGTGACTATATTGGGGTAGGAGGACTGGTAGTTTATGCTGATAGGTAAGCTTACAACATTCTTCGACCCACTTTCGCTTGCTTCGGGTGTGCCCACTGTCAATGTTACTAACTTCGATCAGGTGGAGTTGGAATATGTGTACTTCGGCGGGGCCGGTATTCAGAGCTGGTTGGGGCTTGAGGTATGACCCATCAAGGTAGCCAGGTTGGTCGACAACAAATTGGCACAATCAACCGGGTTTAAGAATCATTTCAAGTGAACATTGTAGAGCGTATCACTTGTTTATAGGGTGACAATTGCATTTGTGGCTTTGGCAGTAGGGCTCGTCCTTTCTGACCTCGATGGATGAGTGTGAGGAGGGTACTGATGGGAGCGAGTTTGGGCAGAACAGGCATGAGACATTTTTTGCGGGGTTCATAAGATTGAGCATCAAAGTGGGGGCATTTGCGGTTGTCGGTCTCGTGAGAAACAGGAGCGACCACGGGTGTATTTGAAAGTCGAGGTTTGTTGTGGTTGGTGGTCGAGGCTTGTCCCTGGTGATTAGATTCACGGAGACGTTCGAGGTTGATGTATCCATTGACTTTGGATAGCATCTCCTCAAGGGTTCTTGGCTTTTGGAGGACGATATTCTCTTTAACGTGGCTATGGTCAGGCAGGGCGTTGGAGTAGGCGAGGACAGCGTTCGCCCAATCGAGATTTTCAACTTTGCGCGATTCGAGGAAACGCTTTGTAAAATTTTTGAGCGTTTCTGTGGGTGATTTGTAAAAGTTGAAAAGGGCATCTACTCGGACTTCACAGTCTTTATTAAAATATCTACCAATTTCTCTCTCACCCTCCAGTGGTATAACCATGTATAAGTGGATGCATCTTCCAAACGACCTTCTCGACGTGATAACTAATAGATATACAACCATGAACGATTTTGTTCGTTTTGGTGCTGTTTGTGTTTCCTGGCAATCTTATTTCACACAAAATTGTAATCGCCCACTTCCCCCTCAGCTTCCAGTTCTTATGATGCCGAATGAAGAAGATTAATCACGGCCTTTCTACAGTCTGAAAGATGGATAGTTTCAAAATCTTGAGATAACGGTTCCTCGCCATGGATGGTTAGTAGTTGCAGAAGAGCCCGATTACACAATGCACCTATTAAACCCTTTCTTGCCTTTCAACAACAAGATTGAGCTTCCCCCTTTCTCTGCTTTTCAACCTGAGACTGATCCTGGCGATCTCATTGATCATGTCGCCCTGGAACTCAACAATAATATGCGACAAGGAATACCTTGGAGATTACTTTATTAATTTTCTTGAGAAGGTCGCTTTGTCTAGCAACCCGCCATGGAACTCTGACTATGCTGTTATGGCTATCTTCGGTCCTATTCAGAAACTAGCCTTCTTCAAGCCCGGTGAGGACAACAATGCTTGGACTACCATAGAACCAGGCCTCTTTGTATTCAACGATGTCCTATTTTTCAATAACGAATTTTATGCCGTAACTCGTGATGGAGATGTAGTTGCTTGTGATATCGGGGATCCTTTTTGTCCCAAGGTGAGAAATGTTGTTCCACAACTGGATGATGGTATTGGTAAAAATAAATATCTCGTGGAGTCCTTAGGGGAGCTTTTGCTTTTTAGAAGATTATTCTACTACACTGTCGATCTGGAGCTATATAGCAATGACTACGAGGATGACTCTATTGATGATACAATGGGGTTCAATGTTTTCAAACTGGATCCAACTGGGTGCAACAAGCTTCACGAGATGAAGACCTTGCATGGGCAATCTTTATTCTTGGGTTAACTCTTCTATATCTATCTCATCCTCAAACTTTTCACAATGCAAGCCAAACCGTATCTATTTTAGGATAGAGGCGGACCCCAGGATATGGGCGTTTTTAATCTAGAAAAGGGGCTTCTTGAACCAAATTCCCTGGTTGAGTTCAAGGGACTCATGCCTCCCCCCATTTGGTTGGAGCCAACTCTGTACGGGAATTGCGATTAATAAGTTACTAGTATTACCGCTAACGGTAGGGAGACCGACGTAATGTTATTTTAAAAGCCAAAAAAGTAAAAAAGGCGTGCCTTTGGCACTACACCTCTTTAGCTTTGAAACTTATTTAATTTCACAAGAAAATTTGCAATTAGCAATTTTTTTAAAAATTGGCAACACTTCCCTAGTTTCATAGACTATAAATAACATACAAATTATTTACAAACCTGTATAACAATCATTCAGCATAACTACACCATACAACATGCACAAAAACACTTTAATGCCATGTCTTAAGTTTTTCCCTTGATGTACATTAATGGATCACGAAGGAATACAATGAGATGTTCATTGATAGATCACGAAGGAATACAGGCAGATGTTCATTGATTCCCAAGATCCATAGCATTTCCTCATGTAACCATGACCTGAAAATTCTTCTACAAGAGCATTATCAGTCAGTTGCAGTCATTATTCCTCGAATAGTTAATATTAGTATCTTCCCGTATGCATTTAGCCACACAATAGCATTTGCTGAAGATGAAGAAAGGCTTGAAGGCCAGGAGAAGCGTGCACAACCAAGTAATGTGTTTATAGAATGTATTGATACAATGACCATAACTCCTCCTATGAACCCCTTAAACTAATCCAGGAGCTGCAACCAATGAAAATAACATTCCAAATATTTCCAAGATCAGTGAAAAATCCATAAAATCCTCCATTCCTTTTAAAGAACTACTCATGTATCCCATATATAAAAAGAAGTTTGTTCATAGAGGGCATACCTTTGGTGATGATGTAAAGTCTAGCCCGTATTGCTCGAATGAGTTTTCGTAATCTCGAATTCTTTTACCCCATGAGAATCGTCACAGCAGTGTAGAGACCAGCTACACAACCGTATTCAGCAATGCCAGTGGAATTTCTTAATGCCGACCCCTGCACTAGTGTTGGGAACAGTGGAATGACCACTGGTGACCACAGAACAAGAACCATACAAGCAAATCCCAAGAATCCTATAGAAATATAGTTATAGTCATATTCATCACATACCTCTTTATTAACAAGTCTCAGAAAGTTCTCATATTTCCCACTCACTGACTGCAAATAAAAGAGTCTAGGTAAGATTGACAGCAGATAGCATCTCCTGAAACCCTGGTTTAAAATCTCAGCCGATATACAAATAAATACAGGTATCTCACCATAATTTGATATTTTGATCTTTGCTTCTTAGAGCATGCTAAAGATTTAAAACAACTACAAAATTTTGTAACCCAAATCTTACAGAGGCTGAAGCAAGGACAAATAAGGCAGACTGAGCTCAAAGAGCTGCTCCTCTTTCTCTAATGCTTTTGCAACCACCTGCTCTTGTACCTCTCTCTCCATTGGCATTGGCATCCCCTCTGAAGCCACATCAATTTGGTTAATTGCCCGTCCAACTTGCATTTCTTCCTCTCCCTCCTATAATTAAGTAACACAGTAGAAAATTTTAATATAACAGATTAATGTTGATAAGAAGTTTGCAGTTTCAGACTTCATGCCTTATAGGTACATATATTTATAAATTCGAAGTGCCTAAAGTTGCATGATCTGTCGAAAAGGATCACAATTCAAATTACCGACATAAAGAGAGAAATAAGGGGAGTCAACTCCAAGTACTGAAATATTACCAATGAGGCCATTAAGTTAAAGATATAGATGAAGGATGGCCTAAAATCTGGGCTTCTAGTAAAAGTCATTTTGAGAACAATAACAACCATATTTCTGGAAATGTTTGTTGAACTGCAAGTAGAAGATGGATACGTTCACTAAAACAGATCAAGGTACCTTGATAAGTTATTGCGTCTCAAGGGGCTCCAATTTCCTCCTCCCAGAAACTGAAACTTCAAATGCCAAACCTGTCCTGCCTAAAGTATCCATGACTTCATCAAACAGATGATAGTGTAGCTTGCACAGCTTCTTCCGGCATAAATTTTCTAGAGACAGCTGAATCAAAAACGCAAGTTAAGTCCTGTTTGTAATTGAGAGGAGTGAGATCTAGAGAGAGGATCACCGAAGAAGTCATGTTTGTAATTGAGAGGAGTGAGATCTAGAGAGAAGGAAAAGAGGGCCTGGAGATGTCGAGTGAGAGAGGAGAAATGAATTGGAAGATTACAACTTTGACTTTGTATGGTACGTTTCAAAAGTTATAAATTATAGGGGCATTTTTGACAATGAACACGACCAATCATCAGACGCTGACGTCAGCTGACGCCAGATTGCCCTTCGCTCACCCTATCTAACGTAAAAAGACCTCCTAACATCGTCGGTCTTGATTAACTCTTTGGAGAATTTTATGTTTGATTTTGTTCTGCTATGGATAACTTTCGTCAAGTTTAGAGAGCATCCGATTTATGTTATACTTTTTCTTTCATCTAGTTATTAACTCTCTGTCCAGTCTCATGTTTCTACTGTTTAATAAGTAAAAAGAATGAGTTTCTTAAATATTTTAAGAGGCTTATATAAAAAGAATGAGTTTCTTAAATATTTTAAGAGGCTCTATAAGTTGTCTATTCTACTATTCAATACCAAATGAAACGGTAGACCTAACTGGTAATGTTTTTTGTTTCGTATTTTTTTTACCTTATTTCATTTCAAGAACATCATTGGAAATGGTAGTAAAACAACAAAGTACATTAAGTTGTTTGATCTGCCTATGATACTCTTTCATTTAAAAAGCATCAGTGGTGATATTCAAGGTAAAATGAGTTGTTTGGCATGCCTATTGCGCGAAACTATCAATAAGAGTTGTGTTTCCAAAAAAAGGCAATGCATTGGCTAGAAAAACACGAAAGATATACAGAGTGTTTCTTTTCTTCATTATCTTCACTTTGTTTCGGTTCATTATTCACAAAGACGTGATAGAAATTTACTTCTCACCTCCATTGAATACTAAAAAGAAATGGAACAAAATCAAAAGTGAGATTAAAAAAGATATTGGAGGCTTGGAGAAAACTAAGATACAAGAATGTGCGCATCATACTAAAATGTGGCACAAGAATGTGCAACATCTACATGTGTAACACGTCCACTTGTAATAGGAGGCTCAATCAACATTTAGCCAGAAATCATGATTTAGAGAGAAAGTAGATAGATGGTAAGTATGAATGCAAGAGTTTGATCAAAGGTGAAGAGATTAGCAACGAATTCCTTTGATTATTGTATTTGTGTTTACTAATAATATTTTGTTGTATTTCGATAGGCATTTTTTTAAGTAATTTAAGTAGGAAGGTGTGATGAAAATTGTGTTATCTTCTATGACTGACCTCTTGCCGTGAACATGCCACAATCTAAGCTGTGGATGAAGACAATGAGTCGTGATTATACAAAATTTATGCATGTGATGTCAAGTTCAGTCTCTATCAACACGGTATGAAAGATTTATCTATCAGGAATATGATGACTAATTGTAAGTTTGTACTTGAGTATTGCGTAAAGATAGACCATATAACGAGTTTTTAGCGTAGCTGAGTTTTTCTCCTTAAACTCAAATTTTAACAATACTAGTACGGCCAACTATTACGAAAAACTACTAGTAATCAATTCATGGAATGCATTTTTATTCTTAGATAGAACAAACAGCTAAAGATTGATGAGGTCTGTAAGATTGTAACTTACAGTATAAAACCATGTTTTTTTAATTTTTTAATTTTTTATTTATCATTTTGTTATGCTTGATATACTAGAGTAGAGTCTTTTGATGCAGTATATGTTGTTTTTCAATGCCTGTTTTTAAAGTTAATTGTTGACGTCTATGAATGGCCTGATGTGAAACTTCTATATTTGGTATTGGTTTCATTTTGTGTCTAAAGTAAATGTCAACACTATCTCGTGGTTATTCATTGTCAGAGAGTGCACGTGAAATAACTACAGCTAGACTGACACCGAAAAAAGTGAGAAATGATTATCCCTTACAGGATAGCACAATGAAAAATGATATATGATCATGCTTCTCCAGTTTGATATATTTATGATTATACTCCAGTTTTTCGATATTTTTATGTCATTTACACACGGTATCATAAACTAGTTTGTTGAGTGTGCAGATATTAAATAACAACTGATCGATACATTTTGGAGTGAGAAATATGTCATCCGTAGAAGCGGTTCACGGATTGAACCTGTAATAGTCTAATTCCAGGATTCAGACTTAGCCTTTACACTAAATGTGTTTTGAACGCTGAAGAATAGTAAATAATAACTAACAAGATGATTTAGCGTGAGAAACCTTTGAATAGGTTAAAAACCATGACCTCTCCTGAGGATTTTGGGAAAGGGAAGATGATATTATTAAGATTTGCTAGTTTATTACAATAGATATTCTCAGCGTATGTGATGTAAGGATGAGGAATCATCTGCCCTTCATCTCGAATTCTCTGGTCTTATTTATAGGCCTTATAATATGACCGTTTGACGACCATAAAGATTCTTAATTATGGACGTTACGAAACATATTTTTGACCAGATTGTGTAACGTTGTGATCTTTGCTGCTGTACAACGGTTTTATTGGAGACTGTACAACTGTTTAGCTCAAACTGTTGATGTAGAGGTCGTTATTAATTACTCGAACTTTAGTAATACTGAATGTGTCCTTAGAAATGCTTTTCTGTATGCTGATGAGGTCGTGGATGAAGCATGAGTCCGAGATGCAAAGTAAGTTATTACAAGACGGCTCTCAACCAAGAGTATGAGAGCATCATGGACGAGTGGTATTGGTTGAGAAACTCGTGTTGTACCTGTTTCTTGATGTTGCTATCTTGATTTTAACTGTACCACGTGCTCTGTTGATGAGGTCGAAAGTCCGTGTGTAGGTCGAAGATGAAACATGAATCTGAGATACAGAATAAATTATCCACTACAACCGCCCCCTCTCAGCCAACAGTACGAGGAACATTGTGGGCGAGTGGTATTGATTGAGAAATGTCATTAATACTACAGTTGATATTTTGGAATCATTTCAAATGTCTATTCATGAATATCTGTTGGTGTCTTTTGGGTTTCCTAGAACCAATGGTTCTAGTCAATGTTGTTGCATGGGAAATACTTCTGACGTTGGGAATTTGATGAGCCAGTTATTAATGCTAATCTCAGTATACAAGCATTCTGAGTTGAGTTTGAGGGGCCAGGTCTTCGTCTCTAAATTATTTCTCTTCTATTCTTCTTGCCTATTCAGTACATCTGTAACTAACTGTGAAAAGTATGGTGACTACCAGGAACCAATCTCGGGAGTTTAGGATTTGTTGAAAAATAGAGGAATTGCGTATCTAGCATTTTGGATATCAACCTCTGCATCTGCCGATACCAATTATGGTATCGCCAACTTATCATAACATGTCATATGAAGAGGTGGTGGAAGCGGGGGATGACCATTATCAGATGGTGTGTTTCTACTATCTGTTGACATCTGAGGCGGAGTACCAAAATGGGCTTCGGCTCCTGGTGGTGGAGGTTGTCACAACTGAAGATTAAGCGACAAGCGTTCATCCGAGGGAGTTTCGCCAGCATTTTGTTAGTGAGTGGGTCCTTTCTAAGAAATAGGACCTTCCATCTGTCTCTAACATGCGGGGAGGTGGGGGTTATGGTGGAAGAGGTGGCGATGATGGAGGTCATTTTCTTCCATGGTCTATAAATATTTGGTTATGAAGAAGATCTTTCATCTGTGATTTCAAGTTCTCTTGTGTCCTGTGTCTTGCAACACGGGATCAGAGTTTGGAAGCTACTTCAGTTTTTCATCATCTTCCGCAGTTACTGCTGAGAGATGTTTCGAACTAGTACTTGATTGTAAATTGAAAGTTATCTGTAATTTATCTGGAATGAAAGTGTATCTGTAAAGTAATCTATAAAAAACTTTTCGAACCAATGAAATGTCACTCATTCTGCTATCTTGATGTTTGTTTATCGAACTAAAAGTAAAGTAGAGGTTTGTAAGGCTGTAAGTAAGGGGAATAGTAGTTTATGAGGTGAAATTGAACTATAAAGATCTCAGTATGAATTGTAATAATTGAGAGGAGTTCGAAACTGTGATGATAGGAAGGGAATAATATCTGTAAGATGACTGGGCTATTGTAAAGGTACATGGCTTTTCTGTGAGCTGTGTATGTCGAACTGGGTAAAAAATATCTTGAACTGGGGAAAAAATGGATATAGGTCGGTAGGTGCTACTGTTGAACTTGCTGGTTTTGTATGTTGCCATCTTCATATATAAAATCTGAAGAAATATTTCATAGTATAGAAATAAAGAGCTGTCACAATATTCTTGATTGCTTGTTAATATACTGCTGTCCCAAAATGTTTTCTTAAAAAATATATCCTTCAGCACAATTTGTGGGTTGATATGGGTAATCCAAGATCTTCCTTGTTGCTATATAAAGTGATAAATTTTGGTTGCAATGTCTTGTACTTCTGTAGAGAGAAGCTGTTGTGAAGGTAGTGCGAGTAACCATAGTGAGGACACGTGCTCAACGTACTGGTCATGCAGTAGAGGGGAGGTTCCAAATCAAGGTTGCTGAATTGCGTGAGCGATATTTATGCCACTTGTCTTATGATACGGTATTACCGTTCTGGTTATTGAATTTGGTCGGCCTAGATGAGGAAGGCAGGCGTGCAGGACGTGATTCCTTTGTCTAGTGTGATATTTTCCATAGGTTGGTCTTGGATCCCAGGGTGCGAGAACTGACTGCCTGACAACTCGCATGTGACAATCTTATTGAAGAAGATGCAAGGGCAGCACGAGGAGAGATAATTCTGTGTGTGTGTGGGGGGGGGGGGTAAACCATCGAGGCTACTTTAGATGTAACTATGGAACTCGGAAAGCTCAAAATGTGGGAAATCGTACTAAGTAATCTATTTTTGTTTTTGGTATTTTGTGTTGGCACTCTAATAAATGTAAAATGAGGCAAAGTTTGTGCTTCGATCTGAATTGAAATAAGAATAAAGTATTATGGTTTATTGTTTGTGTATGGATATTATGAAAGATAGCTGTAGGGTTTTAACAACTGTATAGATATCTCTGATTTGAATATTGAACTATTTTAGGAATATTGTACGATCTTGGTAGAGTATAAAAGTAAGGGTATTGGTCGTTTGTAGTGCCCTGGTGAAGAGGGGCAAATTTTTTGAATGGCAGACAAGAGAGATAGACGTGATGATAGCAGACGTTGTCACAAAAGTCATGATGATGCTTTTAAACGAAAAGACGTGCCTGGAGAGACAGTAGGGGTGACTGACACGTGTCTGAAGGAGCCGTCATTTCAAAAACTGAGGGAAAGTATTAAAACTCGAATCTCTCTCCCTCATAAATTATTTACAATTACGGAGAGAGAAAAAATTGGTGAAAAGTCTATCAGAAAAGGAAACGTTTGAGTTCTAGGTATGATTTGAGAGAAAAAGTTTCGCCGTGTGAGATAAAATTATTAGAAAGGCAACGGGAACGTTCATTGTCGGTGAAATGTTCAAGTAAAGAAAAAGATTGCTGCTCTTCAAGCACAGGTAGGTGATACAAATCTCTTTCTATTTTATTTGTTGTTTCTGGTAATCTATATGATTTTGGATTTATACCCTTTTAGATTGAGGAAAACTGACATTTTGAATTCCATAGAAAGAGTGGGGAAATGATCAAATATCATAAGAGCTCCTCTGTCTGGCCGGGAATCAAATTTGCGGAATCGATTACCAAACCGTTTACAGGATGGATTATTGTAAATGGTTAAAAGATCGACTTTTGGAGAGACACTTGCCTACTTTCATTCCGCTACAAAAACACATAGACCTTCCAAATCATCTTTGGAAACTATGTACAGCCAAGGTCACTGACTTCATTAAACCTGATGGTTGGAACTTTCCTACGGATATCTCGCTCGTTCTCTTGGCTATGGGTATAAACATTTCTAGTATTACTTGCAACCCAAATTTAGAAGATATTCAGATCTAGAAACCGGATATACATGGTGACTTTTTAGTCAAAAATGCTTTTGAAAGTACTCGTGATCGGCTAGACACAGCTTGGTGGTGGAAGTGTACTTGATTACAATTCCTACACCCAAGTCTTAGTTGATTTGCATGGAAACTTATGAACCAAATATTGCCTACTGATGAATTGATTTAAAGGAAAGGAATTCAGCTTGTCTCCATCTGTACTCACTGTGGTCTCACAGCTGAATCAACAAACCATTTATTCTTCGAATGCAATGTAGCAAAAGTGCTTTGGAGCTGGGCGACAAGTACGTTTAACATTACTGTTGTTGCTGAGAACGATAGCTGGAAACAGATTTTAGACAAAAGCAAAACGCTGAGTTTATACCTGAATGACCTATGGATAACGATGGTCTTCTCGGTGAGTCGTTGGCTGTGGAATACAAGAAGCAAAATCCGATTTGATGAAACAAAATTAACAATAAGAAAGATACAAAACAGGGTGCTAAGAGAAGTAGAAAATAACGCGAAACTGTTTAAGCACGGAATGTACAGCACAGTCTCTGAGTTACAAATCATCAAAGCCCTCTCTGTAGATTGCAAAATGGGTAAAGCTATGGAGATTAAAAGCTCCATGTGGATGCTACCTAATGAGAACAAAATTAAATTATGCTGCGACGGTTCGGCGTTGGGAAATCTGGGTCTTTCTGGCATTAGAATTGTTTATAGAGATTGGGAAGGCAGATTCCTAGGAACGTTCTGCAAAGCAGTTAGAATAATAACCAATTATATGGCTGAAGTTAATGCTATCATAGACGGGGTAGAAAAAGCGGTACACCGAGGATGGAAAAACCTGTGGATTATTTCAGACTCCACGGCAGCAATCAATGCTTTCGTCATGCAAAAAATACCTTGGAAATTCAGAAATAAGTGGAGACAAATACTCAACTCTATACAAGCAATCAGATTCAGCGCAACCCTGAGAGAAGCAAATTTTTTGGCAGATACAATGGCTAAAAGAGGATCTAGAGAGAACATACCCTCTGAGGAATGGAGTGAGGGAAGACCGGAACTCCTTACAATGATTGATGTCCCCCACACGGAATACTTTAGATTTTATTGATATCTATAGTTTCGTAGTTTCCTTGTGGCTATTTTGGGCTCTCCTCGCCTAACTAGACGAAGTCCCCTAGTTTGTAAAGGCTGTTTCGTTTGCTATAAAATTTAAACCTTTTGCAAAAAAAAAAAAAACTGACGTTTTGAGAATGTAGGGATTTTGGATTTTTTAGAGTAATCGAGGGGAAAGTTTTGTAGAGTATGAGTTTAGGTATATAAATGTACTATAGGGGGATAAAATATTTGGTTATTGAAGAAGAGGGAAACTTGAAATCATTGTTTTGTTTTGGGAAAGTGCAAAGTAAGCGTGTTCACTGGGTAGAAAGAGGGGCTGTATTTACTGTATGGAGGGTCAATATTGAAAATATAGATAATGAAAATATATTTTGTGTATATGTAGCTCTAGTATGCACTCTAAACCTAACATTCCCAGTAGTAAATTTGTAATATCTTCAAATTTGGAAGAGACGTCGTCTTCAGGGAGGGAGGACGAGTGTAATATGATGGAGGAAACTGTAAATAGTACAGATGTAATTGGAGAATGGGGGCAAAGTTGTAAAGTTAAAAAAGTGGTAGATAAGCAGGATAAACAAAAGACAGATAAAGTATTTGTCATATACCCAGAGGGGGTAGACTTAGTAAAGGAGTTTTTGAAGTACAAGAATAAGTTGTAAGGAGAATGGGGAAGCTACCTGGGGGACCAAGGTCGCTGGTTTAGGGCCTACGTCCCAGGAAAAGGGGAGGAGGCGGTGTACTATCAAGTCCCTTATTTAGAGAAGTAGAAAAGGGAAAGAAGGATCAGGGGAGATGTGAATCTCTCTTATTATAATGAGCTCGGGCTATCAGGCCTGAATAATGGTTTTTTGTGTTACTTCAACCAGGTCGTGTATGGCCTTAGAATTTTTCTGACCTTTTTTCAATAAGGGGTTATGAATGTGTTGCAGTGCTGCCCTGCCCAATTAAATAGGAATATATAGGAGATGATGAGGGTATGTGAAGCACTGAACAAAAAATGGAGGAATGACAGGACTGCGAAGTAGTTTGCAGCTGAAGATGTATTGAAATTCTATAAGTATAAATATATGCAAGGTCGAAGTAGCCGTTATATATATAGTGATTCTGCTAGACCAATTTTTTTTTATTTTGAGCCTGCAGGTAGACCATGGAACGACCGCCTCATATGGATAGAGGGTAACTGTATGCAGGTTCTAGGTAAGCCAACATTCGAACTGAACCCTAACTATTATAACCCGAGTAAATAACGTTGATCAATCTACGAATAGCCCATAACATGTCTTCAAACTATTTAAATAGCGTTTTACTCTTTGATTTGACAGAACACAATCCTTCATCGACGCCTGATAATGCCAACTTGTTCGACTATGTTATTTGTGATTAGGTTGAGCTAAAGTAGGTGCTTGGAGAACTCGGTATCCGTAGAGATAAAATGGCAGACTCTGTGGTACACAAAGTATAGTGGGCTCACGAGAAACGAGCTATGGCTGAGGGTAAAGCTTGTCTGACTGTTGAGGACATTCTTAGTGTTCCAGCTCCTTCTCTTAGAAATGCAAAATGGACTACTCAAAAGTCGAGAAAGTCAACACTGCAAAGTACCCCTGTGACCGAAAAGGGGATCTCAGAACAAGATATCGCAAAAACTATTTCTGAAACGGTAGAAGAGCAGTAGGAGGTTAGCTTTTTTACCCCTGCAGAGGTTAAGAAGAATGTGTTGAAGATAAAATGGCATGAGGATGAGGGTTGCTCTTGTACGAATCCTCATGTTGCAGCTAAGAGGAAAGAGTTGGAGCTTAAGTACTTCCTGATGACTGGGACAGATCCGAAGTAACTCGAGGATGAGTATTATGAGCATACTTTTGCAGTACGTTCTTGAAATCTTTAAGTATCTTGTATTCGGAATAAAGGTTGTTGCGCTGAGTTTGTAATTTGCATATACTTTGTTCTTTTACTGGCAGCTGTCCATGCTGTTGAAAGGGGCACATAAGTGTTTAGATAAGAGGAGTCAGGAGTTTGGGGATCTAACTGGAAAGCTCGCTACCCAATCGGCTTGTATTAAGGAGCTCGATGTTGAGCTCAAGCTGGAGAGAGATAGGTGAGCTGGAGATGTTAAGGCAGCTACAAAGTTTGCTGAAAAGTACAAAGAGTTGGTGAGGCATGATGATTTCATGTCAAAATCAGTCATGGTACTGTTAGCGGAAATAGACCACTTTATCCAATCTTATTATAATTTTAGATTGAATGAAGCTGATGTGGCGCTATGCTGAGTTGGCATATATGAAGAAATAGTCCTTCCTTCAGAAGAAGCGGAAGATGTGATGGCTGACGTTGTTCGCGCTCCTAGGAAGATGTTGGACCCTCCCCCAGAAAGTGTTGAGCCAATCCAATTAGCTGAGACAAGCTTGGATCCTTTATTGGAACGTCCTAAACCAGTTCTTCCTTCTGGGAAGAATTTGGGGGCTCCATCTGAGGTAGAGATCAACAAAAATCTTTAATCATTCTGCGGACACCTGCCTTGATTTATACAAGTCACTTGATTTGAATGTTCTTGTAATCTGTTTGATCATAAATTGTTTTAAGTTCGAAACTTTTGCTCATTTTGCATGTCTGTATAGTAACAAAGTACTTATAATCTGTGTAGGAGTTAGAGCGATTGAGAAAAACTAATTTCAAACTGGAGAGAATGTTGAGTAGAACAAGGGATTCTGTGATTCGTATTCAACAGGTACTTAATAAAACTAAATATGAGATAAGGCAATTTAAATGCAATTTTGAAAAAACTTTTAAAGAGTTATATGATCTCCAATGTAGATATGCTAAGATAAAAATAAAGAGGGATGAGGTGTTAAGAAAGGAAGAGGAAAGGGGAATAATAGTTTGAAAACCAAAAGAATTGACCTATTTTAACAATCCGAGTGATAAGGCTAGGTGTCAAAGTATGTTGATAGTTCTGACACTGTATTTTGAGATTGAAGTAGATAGTGAAAAGGGTATAAAAGAAGCTTATGTAGAGCTTTTGAAAGAAATAGGTGCAGTTTCAGATCCAGCTCGAGTTATGTTTTTAGCTCAAGAAGCACGTATTCATCATAGTTTAGTATGCAAACCATTAAAGGAAGGGGGGTTGGGTATCCGAAGCTTGAAAGAAGTGAATGATGCTATGTTATGCAAACTCTATTGGGCCTTTTGTGACAGGCAAGAGGACTGGTCTTAATTTATGCAAGAAAAGTTCACAAACAAAGCAGGTGACTTCATACGATATCATAAGAAGTTTACGATTTGGCCAGGGATTAAACTAGCTACTAGCATTAATCAACCATATATGGGATGGTTAGTAGGGAATGGAGCCAACATCAACTTTTGGAGGGACACTTGGCCCACAGAGATACCCCTACGGGAATACATTGAGACGCCACAATCCCTGTGGAAAAGATACATAGCTAGACTTAGTGCTTTTATCAATTCCGATGGATGGGATATACCTACAGATATAAGGACTTTCCTGCTGGCTCTAGGGATCAATGGGATGGCAATACCTTGCAACCCACAAGAAGCAGATAAAAGAATCTGGAAACCAGATAGCTATGGGAAATTCACTGTTAGAAATGCTTATGAGACTATAAGGAAAAAAGAGAATACGACAAGGTGGTGGAAGTATACGTGGAGGGGAAGCGTTCGCCCAAAACTAAGGGGTTTTGCATGGAGACATGTAAATCATATCCTACCTTTGGATGACATTTTTTTAAAAAAAGGAATCCATATCGCTTCCCGATGCTCTCTTTGCCGCTTGTAGGAGGAATCATAAACAAATTTGCTCTTGCAATGCCCTTCTGCTACAAATATATGGTTATGGGCTACTAATACCTTCTTTTTGCCTTCTATATCTAGTACAGACACATGGAAAACCATTCTAGAAAAGAGCCGATTAGCTAGCAGCCATATCAATGACCTTTGGATTACAACCGTTTTCTCCATATGCCACACACTCTGGACAACTAGGAACAGATTGCGATTTGATGATACAACGTGCCTAATATGAAGAGGGAGATTCTCAAACAAATTTAGTATACTGCTGTACTGTCTAAAGGAAAGATGAATAAAAACATACAGGAATTGTAGACCATAAAAATTCTTAAAGTTCAATGCAAGGCCAATAGGTCTGCAGTTGTACAAAACAGTTTCTGGGAACTGCTTATGCCGAATGAAGCGAAACTATGTTGTGATGGGTCTAGTATTGGAAATCCGGGTACTGCTGGTATTGGTGTGGTGTTTCGGGATAGTAAGGGAGCAGTTCTAGGGGCATTGAGCAAGGCGATTGGAATCTCAACTAGTTTTTTAGCCAAAATACTTGCGATACTTACAGGTATTCAGAAAGCTGTTGAAGAGGTTGGCATAATCTATGGGTAATCTCTGACTCCAGAACAATAATTCGAGCATTCAAAACTGATAAGATTCCCTGGAAGTTTATGATACAATGGAGTCTACTCAAGAAATACATTCGACAAATCTGATTCAACCACAAATAGAGGGAATGCAATTTCTCCGCCAACCTTATGGCTAGGAGAGGATCCGACAATGATGAATCTTTTGAAGATGACTATAGTGGACGCCCTCCTTTCCTATTGAGAATTTAAGTTCCCTTCACTGAGTACTTTCGATTCCGATGACCAAGACAATTTTTGGATTTTAAATTTTATTCGATTGACTGAGTATTTTATTCAAATATGATTTTTCTTGTTTGAATACAGAGTTTTTTTATTCGAATAAGTTTTTTTTTCTATTCGAATAGATTTTTGCCTAGGCAGTTTTATTCGAATAAAATTATTTCTATTAGAATAGATTTCTGCCTGGGCAGTTTTATTCGAATAAAAGCATTTCTGTTCGAATAGATTTCTGCCAGGGAAGTTTTGTTTGAATAAATTGTTATCTTATTCGAATAGACAGATAGCATATTCGAACAGAAGAGTGATCAGCTTTACTTTTGAGTGTGTGAGGGCATTTGTGTCCATGGGATGTAATTATCTTGTAATTTTTGATTGAACATATATAAATAAACTATATTTTTTACAAAAAATTTTTTGTCATAGTTTAGAGGCAAGAAAGTGTTCGGCTCGAGCTAGTGTGTCTGTTGTATGGGGCAATGTAGAACCTTTATATGATGAATTTAGCTTTATGTAAGATCGGAGGGCTATGAGAATTATATTTTTTGGGATAAGGAGAGGGCAAATAAAAATCCAACAACAATTAGAGGGTGACTTAAAGGAGTTGCAGGATGTATTATCACAGCATGTTGAACAAGAAAGGTCTCTAGCGACACGATTGTCAAAAGAAGTATCTATACGAATGAGAGTAGAAGCTAAAGTGAGGGTATTAGGGGTGCTGCATTAAAGAACACGTCAGCGGTTGCATGAAGTACAGATACAGTTGAAGGATCATCTGCATCTGTCACGAACAAAAGTTACGGTTCGATCATAGCATGAGCATCATATCGATAGTGTCATCTCTTTTTATGGAGGGGAGCTAGCGAGGGTAGAGAATGAATTTAATAAGTTTGAATGGAATGTAGGAAGGATTTTGATGTTAAGAATGCCAAGGCAGAAAATATGTGGTTTACCAAAGATGACAAGGAAATTGTTGGTGAAAAACCCATTCCTAGGTCGAGGGAACTGTAATCAGAAGAAGATGAGGAGGAAGTCGAGAGTCTGATACCCCAATCGTGGCTGAAACTACGCCAGCAGGAGGTGGTGATCTTCATAACTCCTGTAGATGTTCAAGTAAGAAAGAGTTCAAGAGATGAAGGGCAGTCCTCGCATATCTCAAAAAAATGACAATAGGGTGTTTCTAGTTTGTTCCCGACCTTATATATGAAAATCTTTGGATACTGTTTCGATTTGATGAAAAATGAAATCTTTTTTTCTGTGATGATAAATAGAACGACATATCGATTTTACTCAGAAATTCTGCTCGTAATTTAAACTTGTTAACTGTGATATGTAATCTATCAGAATGCGTGAATTATGATAAATGTAAACAGAAATGGCAGATGGAACTGGTAACTGTCCAGAATCATTGTGACGTGCTACGTGTTCAGAACGAACAATTGAGTGCTAAATTAGATTTATGTCATTGGGCATTAAAGAGTGCCATTGAAACATAAGCACATTTGAAAGAGAAGTTAACAAAAGAGAAAAATATAGTAGATCGGTTGACTGCTGAATTGCACAAGAAAGAGGTTGAATTTTCTGATGAAGTAAAAAAGACAGGGGAATTAGAACAAGGGGCAGAATTGATCGCAGCACGAATTCAAATTAACGAACTGTCGGTGGCTTTAGAGGAGGAGGAAATAGCGTGAAAGCTTTGCAGTTTCAGGTTAACCTGTTGGAGTTTGATATGGATGATATGCGAGTAACTATTAAATAAACAGAAGTTCGATCTCGAAAATATGAGATTTTGTGGTTGGTTGCTGATATGATGATAAAAAAGCTGGAAAGAGTCTGTAACCAACAAGACAAAAATATAAACATGACCTGGGAAAAGGTATATACACTAGAGCCTACCATTGAGTTGTTGGAGTTGACTATTTTGGAGTATCAAACAGAGAATACAAGAGTGCATGATGTAAATACTAAATTGGATGCGGCTCTCTTGAAGGCTGAAATAAATCATGATGATAAAATGGTAAATAGTTGGTACCGTGATGATGAACTGGAGGGGGCACTGTCTATAGTTTGTCATATGGATAATTTATGACGGTGATGGAAGATTGGAAGACTAATTTGTTGGAGGAAAATTGAAAATTGATCACACGTTGTAAACAGTTGGAAGTAATGCTGAAGGAAGCTCAATGTAAAATGAGAGAACTCCTCCTCTCTAAACAAGTGAAAAGTAAGGTAGGTGATGTGCACGAGAGAGAGGCGACTTTAGTGATTTCATTCTTTGCATAAGAATTTAAAAGATTGGAAGTAGAAAGTAAAATGGTATACGATGTTCTAGTTGTCAAGAGTGCGCATTGTGACAGGAGCCAATACGATTTGAATACCTAAAACCCATGTTGGACAAAATTGGAGCTCTTAAAAAGAGTATGATTAAGGAGGGGGAAGAAATTGTTACTGGGTGGATGCCTGAGTTTATGCATCAATGGCTGTTTAAGGGTTGCGTACGTGATAAAGCAGGCCCTTTGAACATAGGTGATGATTCGATCTCAAGTGAGGAATGAAGTGTAATGATTGTGATGAGGGTTTATTTGTATTTAAACAAATATAAATAGAATAGATAGAGTATATTGGATAAGAAAGAATGATCTGTACTAACCTTGTGATAAACCAACTATAATGTATGAGTTGGGTGACTATCTTATAGAAGGAGTCTACATGCTTCTGTATAGTAGAGGACAGATTGGGCAGATGCAACAAACGTCGAATATTGGTGTGGCTGAAGCCTCAAATGATTTGTAACAAAAGATCAGTTTGGCATAAGCAACAAACGATCTGTACTGTACGAGATGATCAGTCTGGTTGAAGTAACAAATGATTTGTAATATATTTGATCATCAGTGTGGCTGACGTAACAAATGATCTGTAATGTAATATGCATATATTTAAATAGAGTGGTCGAACTGGATGAACCAATAAATGACCTACAATATGTACTCTATTTTGACGAATTGGGATGAACCAATAAATGACCTGTAATGTATTAGATGGGTTGGTCGAATTAGGATGAACCAACAAGCGACCTATAATGTATTAGATGACCAGTTTGGCTAAATCAACAAACGATTTGTAATGTTTTAGATGATCAGTTTGGCTGAAGTAACAAATGATTTGTAATATATTAAATGATTAGTTTGGCTAAAGCAACAAACGATCTGTAATATAATCTGCATATATTCAAATGGAGTGGTTGAAATGGATGAACCAATAAATGACTTATAATATATACTCTATTTTGTTGAATTGGTATGAACCAATAGGCGAGCTATAATGTATAGATGGGTTGGTCGAATTAGGATAAAGCAATAAATGACCTGTAATGTATTAGATGGGCGGTCGAATTGGGATGAACCAATAAGCGACCTGTAATGTATTAGATAGGCGATCAAATTGAGATGAACAAATAAGCGACCTATAATGTATTAGAAAAATAGAATTGGCTGAAGCAACAATTCTGTAGATAGAAGTACTTGTATGATATATTAAAGAAGTACTGTAGTATAGGGCAATCAACACAAGTATTTAATTGTTGTAAGATTGACGTACAAAGAATGTTAGATAGAGTACTGAATAGTAGAAAGTACTCAGTGAAGATCGAACATAAGTATTTCATTGATGTAAAATCGCCATACAGGATGACAGATTTATTTAGAGAAGTACACTATGATGGATTATCATCTTTGATATAGCTTTAATATCCTCATGTTCCAAGGTTTTGGTATTTAGTTGCCATGCTCGGCAGCGAGATCATAAGAACCAAGGCTACTTGTCCCAACAACGACGAAAGGACCTTCCCAATTTTTTAGCCAGCTTTCCTGCATTGACCTCTTATCTGTTGTTAGAGATTTCACAGAGGATGAGATCTTTGATTTCGAATTCTCTGTGATGAACTCGTTTGTTATATGATCAGGGTAGAGTCTGGTGGTATCTTCTCAAGTTCATGATTGTTATGTCTCTAGTTTCTTCGATCCAGTTCATGTTACATACCAACTGGAATTCATTTTCCTCGTCTGTCATGGTATGATTGCGTAACGGGTGATGATATTGGGTAGGGATTATTGTTTTTGTACCGTATGCTAGTAAGAATGGCGTGCATCCAGTTATTACCCGAGGTGCTGTGCGATATGCCCATAATACATGTGGTAATTCTTGGACCCAATTTTCCTTCTTCTCTGTTAAGCGCTTTTTAATCCCATCAACAATAATACGATTAGTAATTTTGGTCTGACCATTCCCTTGGGGGTAATATGAATTGGAAGGAGAATGGATGATGTTGTGTTGGTTGAGAAACTCAATGACTCTTGATCCAACGAATTGAGGTCCCTTATCAATTCTGATGAAAAGGGGGCAACCAAACCGAATGATGATCGTTTCCCTTATAAATTTGATGACTTCATCTTCTCGTATGTGACATAGAGGGAATGCTTTAACCCATTTGGTGAAGTAATCCGTTACTACGAGGAGGTGCTTTCTTTTACCTGGCGCAGTGGGGAATTCATCTACAAGGTTGAGAGCCCATATTTTGAATGGCCACACGACTTGCAAGTTCAATGGCTTGAGCTTTCATTTTTGGCCAAAAGACGCCTTGAGGAACCGCACGTGCCTTCGCGAAGTTCATGCAAGAATTTTTTAGCCTCTTTGTTCGATAAGTATTCGAGGTACGACTCTGTGACCAAAATTTTGTACAGAAGATTATTTTTCACTATATATTACTTGGCATTATCGAGCACGCATCTTCTTTCAGTGGGATCTTTAGGGAGTTCGCCGTAAAACTTGTTTGTAGTTCCAATGTAGGTAAGGAATGGTCGTCTCCAATCATCTTCCTTCTCTTCAGCGCCCCCAATATTAAAAAAAATTGAACTTATGATGTTAATGCTGGGTATGGAAATTACTTCAATCTTGAGGTATCTGGCCTCTGTGTTGAGGACTCCTACCAGATAGGCAAGGGAATCAAAATGTTTGTTCTTTCCAGGTGGTAAATGTTCGATAGTAATCTTCTTGAATCTACGCTTTCTGTCGGCTACTACTGCCGCGTAGTCAATCATCTTTCCATTTTTTTGAAACTTCTCTGTGTGGTGGTTCACAATGAGTAAAGAGTCTGTATATACAGATAATTTGGGAACTCCAATTTTAAGAGCCATATCCAGACCTTGAATTACTGCCTCATATTCAGCCTCATTGTTTGTAGCTTCGAAATTAAGTCTGATTGCCTTTTGATCCTGTCATTGGAAGGTGTGATCAGTTCGATTCCGATGCCTAATCCAACTGGTCTGGTAGAACTATCTGTTAAAAGAGCCATCCCATCTAAGTTATCCAGTCTGACTTTTTTTTGAACTGTTCTTCATTAGTATCTGTACTATCTTCTTCCCAGTCTAGGTCTTCTACTGGGAAGTCTGCGAGTAAATTTTCTACTGATTGACCTTTTTCAGAATATCGTGGTTCAAAACGGATATCATGTTTGCCAAGAGTTACTGACCATTGTTGTATTCCTCTGGATTTTTCTCGCTTGGATAAAATTTCTCACAAAGGGTAGTTTGTCATTACTCAAATTGAATGAGCTTGAAAATATTGCTTCAACTTCTACGACATATAGACGAGAGCTAAGAACAATTTCTTGATATTGGTATATTGATATTCTGCAGGAGTAAGAGTTTTGCTGATGAAGTAGTCAGGTTTCTCTGTCTTTTCATCAAGTTGAATGAGAACAAAACTTAATGATCCGTCAGAAATGACAAGATAGATGGTGAGTTCTTCCCCTTCTTTAGGTGTACTCATCACTAGAGGTTTACCCAAATAACGCTTCAGTTCTTGAAATGTAGCTTCGCATTCTGCTATCCATTCGATCTCAATATCCTTTTTAGACTTCTTTTTGTTATCCCTTCACGCAATAGGTTGAATAACCATCGACATCGATATAAAGATTTTGAGATGAAATGATTTATTGTTGTGATCTTGCCTGCTAATTTCTGTACGTCAATCTTTGTCTTTGGAGAAGGTATGAACAATAATGTAGGAATACGATCTGGATCAGCTTCAATGCCTCGCTTGCTGGTCAAGCATCCCAAAATATTTCCTGACTGGACTCCGAACTGGTACTTATCGGGATTGAGTCTCATCTTGGAAAAATGGAGAATGTTAAAAGTAGTGTGCAAATCTATAATATGGCTCTCCTTCTTAAGACTTTTACACAGCATATCATCAATGTAGACCTCCATCATTTTTCCAAAGTGGCCTTTGAACATCTGAGTTATCAACCTTTGATAAGTGGCTCCAACATTCTTGAGACCGAACGGCATGACCTTATAACAGTATAAGCCATATTTTGGGATAAAAGTTATTTTCTCTTGGTTGTCATATAGCAGAGGTATTTGATTGTACCCTGAAGTGGCATCTATTATGGATAAAGTTCATGTCCCGCAGTAGAATCGAGCAGATGGTTTATGATAGAAAGTGGAAAACTATCCTTTGGATTATGTTTGTTGAGGTTGGTAAAATCCACGAACACTCTGATCTTGCAATTTTTCTTTGGTACTACTACAATGTTCAAGATCTAGTCTGGATAATTAGCTCTTCAGATAAAACCAACTTCAATGAGTTTAACGATATCTTTGTTGACTTCTTCTTGGAGTCTTGGTGCTAATGTTCTCTATTTTTTATTTCAAATTAAGCTTGTGGTAGGCCAGCGTTGGACCAATCCCTGGCATTTTGTGAAACATCCAAGCAAAGACGCCGCAGTTATCTAAGGGACTGAATGAGGGTATCTCATTCTTTTGTAGATAGTAGAGTGCCGATGTATGTCCCTCGCTTGTCCCCACTGATCTCAACGTATTCTGTGATTTCTATACTTTGCAGATGGTTCTCTGTAGAGTTCACTGTAATGTTTTCTATAATATTCCCTGTTATTTTCTGCAATTGATATATGAGTTATGGTACTAATGGCTTTGGTATGATGGCCACGGAGTTCTCACATGCTCGAGCTAGCTTTTGGCTTCCTTTGATTTCCTAGATGCCGCCTTCCCATTCGAGTTGTAGTGCCAAATGATAGTTCAATTGGATAGCTCGTATATTATGTAACCAACATCATCCCATTATCCCCAAATAGCGGGACTTTACGTTGACAACATAAAACACTATGTCAACTATTCCAGGTCCAACCATAATAGGAAGTATAATCTTTCATACACGTTCTCCTCTGGAACCGTTGAATCCAAAAATATCAATATTGCTGGGTTGCACTTTATCGGCCAATCCCATCTGATCAATTGTACTTTAAAATAGTAATTCAATAGTACTACCGGTGTCTATCAACGTGGTTTATAGTTCTACATTTCTCATCTTCACAATGATCACCAAAGCGTCGTGGTTAGGAAAGTTTACATGACGAACATCGTAATCATTGAAAGAAATTCCCGTGCGCTGAGAGCTGGATACTAGATGTAGATGAGCTTCTTTGTCTTTCATGGACAGGTGCATTGGCCCACACGACATCTTTTGCTTCTGTTAGATTGATTGATTGCCTGAGTCTCGATGAAGTGGCTGAGTGATATACGATATAAATGCTTCTCCCCTGTCAGTTCTTTGAGCTGCATGGCTTCCGCAGGAAGCTTGTAACTCCTATTTTTGTAACTTTCAACATCCATAATGTATTCGTGCATGCGCTCCTCCGTAAAAATATACTCCAACAGTCGTTGTAAAGCAAAGCAGTGCTCTGTTTTATAAGGTCAAACTTTGTGTGAACGCAATATGGGTTTGTTCTTAATAAGTTGGTGACATTGTGTATTGTGAAAGAACTTATCCTTTTGAAGTATAGGATATATGTTGGCTATGGTGACATTCATTTTGGGAAGGCAGAGCTTCGGCAGGTTCCCACCCTTCCGAGGTCGATCGTCATTAGATTTTGTTCACTTCCTATCTCCTCCCTGATCAGCAGCACGGTTACAATCTTGGCCTGTGGATTGATCACGAACTGTTAATGTTGATTTATGTATTTTCTGTCTGTCAGACACCATTCTTTCAAGATTGATATATCTGTTAACCTTTTCGTTCATGTCCACCAAAGTCGAAGGTTTGATGAGGATGAGATATTCTTTTGCCCTTCCATCGACGACTAGAACATTGGTAAAAGTTGAAATAGTAATCTTCTGATCCAGTTAATCTACTTTTTGAGCTAACTCCAAAAACTTCTTAGTGAATGTCTCGAGCCTCCCTCATGGCATCTGTTTGAGGCTAAAAAGAGAATATATATTCTCTTCTTTATTTAAGTTGTGCGAGTAGTTCTTGACAAAAAAAATCGCAGGTGTTCGAAAGTTGCAATAGATCCTTCGGGTAGTGTGTGGAACCATCGCAGGAGTTTGCCTGATAAGCTGGTAGGAAAGAGCCGGCATAGAATGTATTAGATGTAGAATATAAGCATAAAGCATCTTGGAACTCCTGGACGTGCCTCACTGGGTCAGTGCCCTTATACTTTCGTATCTTCAGAGTATGGAATCCGATGGGGACCTCGCCATCTAGTAACTCCTATGCAATGGGGCTCTATTGTAATTTGTTGTGTATTCCCTTAGTATTCTTAATCAGAGCTTTGAGCAATTCTTTGATTTGCTTTTTAACATGTTCCTGAGTCACATATTGCCGAGCTATAACCATTGGGTGTGTGACGCGTTCTTCTAGAGGATTGAAGTCACCACTCTCTTCGTTTAAACGATCTTTTGCTGGAGCTTACACTCTTCGAGGTGGATTCTTTGTTTGTCTGACTCCTGCAAGGCCGTCATCTACTTCTTGGTGGACTTCTTGGATCGGGATGGTCTCGACCTCTCACGGGTGATGATCAGATCGAAGTGCACGTCCTGGGTGGTTTCCTGCAGGTGAAGATCCTATTCGATCATGAACTAAAATTTGTGACCTTCTGGTTATACGCCTTTATTTTTCTGGGTGGCAATCTGCTAACCCTGCAAAACCTTTAGTGCATCTTGTATACTTGCTTACTGTTGCTCCAGAGCAGCCTGACTTTCTGTTTTAGAATGTAAATTAACCCTTAGTTCTACCAGAGAAGCATTTTCTTTTGTTAGGCTGATCTGCATGACCTGACCTAAAGTTTTCATTCTAAAAAAAGAAAAATCGACAGTTATTGAGACAATGGGATTGAAAATTTCATTTCCACAGACGGCGCCAAATGTAATTGCCTAATTCTGGGATTCAGACTTAACATTTATACCAGATGTGTTTAGAACACTGAAGAATAGTAAATAATAACTAACAAATGATTTAGCGTGGAAAACCTATGAATAGGTTAAATACCACCACCTCTCCTGAGGATTTTGGGAAAGAGAAGATGATATTATTGAGATTTGCTAGTTTATTATAATGGATATTCTCAGCGTAAGATGAGGATTCATTCGTTCTTCATCTCAAATACTCCAGTCTTATTTATAGGCCTTATAATATGACCGTTTGACGACCATAAAGATTATATATGATGGTTGTTACGAAACATATATTTGACCAGATTGTGTAATGTTCTGATCTTTGTTGCTGTACAATAACTTTATTAATAACTGTGCAATTGTTTAACTCAACCTGTTGATGTAGAGGTTGTTATTGATAACTTGAACTTTAATAATTTTGAATGTGTCCTTAGAAGTGCTTTTCTCTATGCTGATGAGGTCGAGGATAAAGCATGAGTGCGAGATGATGCAAAATAAGCTATTACAAGATGACTCTCAACCAAGAGTATGAGGAGCATCATGGATAAGTGGTGTTGGTTGAGAAACTCATGATGCACCTGTTTCTTGATGTTACTGTCTTGATTTTAACTGTGCCAGGTACTCTGTTGATGAGGTCAAAATTTTGTGTGTTGGTTAAAGATGAAGCATGAATTCGAGATGCAAAATAAGCCACTACAGAACCTGCTGATTAAAGGGGTGGTGTCTTACTAAGGTCTAGGATGTCTCTTGGTCAAGGAAGTACTACAAAGTAATGTTTAGGTCTTAGATTTTATTTTGTCACAAAATGAACCAAAGGGGGAGATTAAAAATTTCTTAGTTTGTCTCATTTAGTGTATGTCAAGTCCCGTGGTTATCTCAGTCGAAGATGGCGACAGAATAAATACCTCCGGGCAAGTCATCTATAGTTAACGGTCGAGAAGGTAAGTTGGTAAGTAGAACTCTGATAAAATAAAAGCCCAAGATTGTTTTAACTTAACAAAATGCTTTTACAAAACTAGAAAAATCAAAAAAATTCTCTGAAGTATTTTCATGTGCATTTGTCACTATCATTCGAACGAGTTTTATAGTCGTTCGAGCGAGTTTTATAGTCGTTCGAATATTTTTTGGCAGAAGTCAAGATTTCAAAGAGTTTTTCACAGTTATGTTTTTAAGGCCATTTTGCTTCCCTCGTTCGAAAGAGATCTATAGATGTTCGAACGACTTTCGGGGAGAAAAAAAGAAGCCTCACAAAGGATTTAATCTATCATGCTTTTTAAGCTATTTTTAGTGTGTCGTTCGAACGAGTTTGGGCCTCATTCAAATGGATGTCAGGAAAATTATTTTTCCTTATTTAAAGAGAGACTAATTAAGATCAAATAGAGAGAGCTTAAAACCTTGATCTTTTGCTAGAGTGATTCGGGTAAGGTGATCCTTGTTATGAGATCAAGGAGTATCGTTGTGATAACGAAGGAAAGAGGGCCTTGAAGGCTTGGATTAAAAGGGATATCATGAGCTAGTTTCTATTCGAGTCTGTAGTATTTATTCATATTACAACTCTTTTTGATTAGTGAATTATTAAATTAGTGATTTTTAGTTATCGAGGATCAACGCACAACCTTGTGTTTTTTCTCGCTAGAAAAGTTCACACAAGATTAAATTGTTTTTGTTCTTTGGTTGATTATCTTGCATATTGAATATAATTATTTGTCACTACCGTAGAATTAATTGAATTAGGCCTAGGGTTTCCATTATTGAAAATTGATATCAGGATTTCGACCTATCACGTTTAACCTAACTTGATAAAAAACGTTCATCTCGAGTACCCGAAATTTTGCATGAAGTTTATCATATGCAATAGAAATAGGGAAACAGCTAGCTCCCCCACCTTCCTTCTTTAGTCCATTTCACAATCCCATGAAATAGAATGCACTGTTGTTTCTAGTCAACCTGCTGCAAAGAAAACAACTTGCATTCAGTACTAGTTAGTCCGTTCATAGTCCATTTTTTTCTTGGTCATTCCTTGTTCTCTCTTTTAATTCTTCATAAGACTCATGAAACCCCATATTGTTAGGTTAGAAACGAGATCTTTTACAACCCCTTTATGGTTCCAAATCATGCAGAAACTTTCAATTAACGAACTACCTAGAGTTTTTCGTTGTTATAATTTGTTTGGCTTCCTCCTTTATGGCTCAAAGGTTAGTAGGTTCTGTTTCTAATTAAAATTCGATTTGATACCTACTTATTTAATTTTCCATGATTAATATAGTAGAATTAATGTAATGTGTAGCCGAGACCTAGAGAAACTATAGTAAACTTATCCCACAATTTTAGTCTAAGCTATCTTTATTCAAAAGGTTCTTTATCTTGTAGGAAGAGGTGACAATGTCCAACTGGTGCGTACTTGTCCAACGACTTCCTCGACAGTGGTTCCTAAAAGTTACAATCACTGAAGATTTGTGTTAAACTTTGTGTTGTATTGTGGTTCATGGAAATCTTATTATACCACCAGCGTAATCGCCGTTCCCCATAAACTCCTCATCAACTTTGTTTATGATCCAAACAAAATAGTGAACACAGTGTTTCTGCAGTCTGAAAGATGGAGGGTTTCACATTTTTGAGATACTAGTCCTCACCATAACACTGTGCCTCGTGCCAGCAACACGTATGGGTTAAGCGTTATCGAGATGATGCTGATTTCACTACACGTTCACTATCAATTCCATTCTAGTAGGCTCCAAAAGTAGGATTGAACTTCCCTCTGTTCTTCGCTTTGACTTGAAGGCATCTCGTCTTCTGATAATCCCACTGATCCTGTCGCCCTAGAAATTTCCAAAATTGCGCAAAATAACCCGTAGGAAATTCTTTGACCTCCGAGTATAGTAATCAAGGAGGATCTGTGGAGATTAGTTTTGTACCTTATGTTTTCCCTCCTGATAAGCTTCTTTCTGTCCAACCCCATCATGCGAACCCTGGACTATGCTGCTGATGGCTTTCTACGTCAGGTTTGGAAACTTGCATTATCACCGGGAAGACAACACGGCTGGACTTTAATATTACCATAGCAAGTATATGATATTTAAACAAGATCTGATATTTAAGGATTTCATATGTTTCAAAATAAGTTTTTATGTTATCTCTTATAATCGAGAAGAATTGGCTTGTGATAGTGAGGTTTCTTGTTCCCACCCAGGTGAAAATGTTGCTCCAAAACGAGAATGAATGATATTGGGTAAAAAAGTATACGTTGGATCGTTAGGGGAACTTGTTGCTTGTAGAATCTCATCTAGTTCTACCCTGGTCATCTGAACAATATAGAAATGAGTATATGGAAGAACGCCCCTTACTGATACCATGGGGGTTCATGTTTTTCAAAAGATCCAAAGGGCGAAATGAAGTCTCTCTCGAGATGAAGACCTTACGCAGAAATCTTTCCTTATTTGCACTGCTTCTCTATCAATCTCACCATCACACTTTCCGAATCCAAACCAAACGGTACTCATTTTCACAAGATCACGTTGCACTATTTCAGCATACGAGTGGCCCCCAGGATTGGGCTATATTAATCTAGAAAAAGGATTCTTGAACCAAATGTTGGCAAGTCGAGGGCCTCATGCCTCATCATGCGGCTCGGGCAACGCTTGCCTGGGCATGCACTAATAGTTATATTTGAATTTTAGTCTATCTACTTCTTAGAGAATCAAGTTTTCTTAAAGTCACAATTTGTAAATCTGTCTCTGTTTTCTGTTCAAATAGACGCAATGTTATTTGAATGAAGAGGCCAATGCCTGTAATTTAGCAGATCAATATTTAATTCAAACATAATAGCGTAATGCCTTCTGCTTGAATAATGTGGGAGTCTTTTCGAATAAATTCGATAATACTCATTTTGAGGTGTTGAATTGAAGCCATTATTTGTTGGCATTAAGATCTAAATTGATATCTATAGCTCTCTGTCCACAATATATCAGGGAGACATACGGTAATTTCTAAGGTTCGGCTAGAGAGATTTATTTGTGGGCGATCTTTTGAGAGACATTCCTGTGAAAGAGCCTCCAAGCTGGTTTATGATTGTAACCTTACACTTCATTGAATAAAACCTCTCTCCTAGTTTGGTGGGACGGTAAAAAATTTGTTGGAACCACAGTAAATTGTGTTCTGTCATAATTGTCTATTCCTTTAGTTTTTCATCGCTAATCAGATCTAAGTGCATGGTCAGTTCCCCGCATGCGGCTCACAATTAGTGTCAGAGTGGTTGTATCATCGGTAGTTCTGCAAATGAGGTAAGTCTTGTCTCAATTTTACTTTGTTTTTTATTTGATTATGGAATAAAAATAGGGCAAGCAATGGTAGGAAGGAGATGAACTAAGTCCTCGATTGCGCCTAATGGAATACCACAACAGTTATGTTTACCATGCTAACGTTTGAAGTTAGAAAATTGAATGGCTCAAATAACTCCCCATTCCTGCTGATGTGGTGTAGCAAAGTTACTTGCATCGCTTTAGTCAACACAGATTTTGTTGAGGTGTGGAAGACAACCGGCGAGGTAGAGGTTAGTGTTGGAAGAAGATGATTAAAGGGCCTGTGGTTAAATTCAGTCATGCCTAGCTCAAGAATAACAGTGCCTTATGATAATGAAACCCTCGACAAAAAGATTTAGAGGATTTTTGAAGAGAAGTATTTGGGTGAAGAATTTCAAATGATCCATTGAAGAGTAAGCTTTACACTTCATGATGAATGAATCTACTTTATATCAAAGCACTTGAATGATTTTTACCAGTTACTTGCGGACTGCGAATTAGAAGCGGTGGTTGGTGATGAGGACAAAGCTCTATTATTCTTGAACTTGCTTCCGCAGAGTGATACTTTTGTACGACATAACCTATGGGAAAAGTTCTTTGCAATACGCGGATGTGACTACAACGGTGGTAAACCATGAGTACGAAGGAAGGATAAACATGCATTCGATAAGTTTATTGTTAGGTGATGATGGTAAGAAGTAGGTCTACTGACAAGAAAGATCTAGTGGTAATAACTCTTGATCGAAGTCGAGAGGGTCGTGGTTAATCGTAATAAATTTGGGTACAAGACCAAGTGTATTTATAAAGAGACGAGACGGTGGAAGAAACATCCTATGCTCCTAAAGAAGAAAAAGATGGGAAAATTAGCTTTTTAGTAATATTGCTCATGATACGGTAAGATATGTAATGATTAACTTTTCTTTAACTATCATCAAGTACATGTATTTTAATTCCAAGATGGATTTTGATTTGGTGTTACTTACATATTTGCCCGAAAGGGACGTTTTTATAGTTTCAAAAGGCTAGAAGGTGGAGTTGTGTTGTCATAGGAAAGATGATTTTCCGTATAATGGGGATAGGTACCATTCGTCTAAAGTTGCATAATGGGTTGGTACGGAAATTTTAGGAGGTTTGTATATTCCTGACCATGAAAAGAATATTACCTCAACCAATGTACTTGAACAAGGCTCAGGCGTGTCTAAAATGCATGAAGAAGGTTCTTAAGGGAGCAATGTGGTTTGGAAGAAGCAACAACTTATATTATTTAGATAGTATGGCTGCTCTTGGGGAGCTGCAATTGAGGGAAGTGTGGTGACTACGTTCTAGAGATACTACTAGACTTGACATATGCATTTGTGTCCGCAATACAGGGAAAAATTCCATTGAGGAGTTCTGCAACCAAGGGCTTTAAAAGTGTGAAAGGGCGTGCAAGTGGATTTCTCTGAATATTATGTTCTCGCAAACATATAAGGATAGTTTGCATGACAATCCATTGTACTCGTGAAATCCTTGACTATGTTCATTCATTTGTATGGGGACACTCCAGGAATGCATCAAGTGTGGGTAAACATTATTTTGTGTCACTTTGTTGATGATTTTTTAAGGCGTTATGTGGGTATATACCATGATAAGGAAGGGAAGACCTATAAATATTCATGGAGTTAAAGAAGTTGATGGGAAACACAACTGGTAGAAGATCAAGATGCCTACTTCAGTTTAATGGTGAGGAGATATAGAATGATCCGCTCTTGCAAGTATGCCAGAATAGAGGGATTGTTCATGCATTTCACCGCTCGGGGACACCCCGTAAAAAAATGGGTAGCAAGAGCGTATGAATTGTACTTTATTAAAGATGGTACAGTATGCTGTCTAATTCTGAGTTGGGGCAAATGTTTTGGGCTGAGGTTTTGACATATGCATGCTCTCATTAATAGGATGCCTCAACTAAAATTGAAGGTAAAACACCATTGAAGCTTGTAGGGAGAACCGCAATAATTATGATACTTATGTATTTTTGGGTGCCTGACATGTATCATGTCAAGATGTAAGTTGGATCCTCGAGCAGGAATGCATTATTTTGGTAAGAAGAAAGGGTGTGAAAGGCTAAAGTGTATGAGATACAAAAATCAAAGATTTATATATTAGGATGCACTTGATGAGACTTTTATGATGAAGTCACATGTCTCTACGCAGAAGAAAAAATGACAAACAAATTTTGCAGGCGATGGAGATTGATGAATCTTCATATGATCCAGATAGTTTTACACTAAGGGGGGTGTCTCTATGATATGACAATGGGTGATGAGCCATTAGTTTAGCTTCAATAATGAAGATACAGACGAAGGTAAGAGAATTTGGTAGTACAGATGGGAAACTCTGGTGGTAGAGTTAATTGCAACTAGTAAACCAAAGAGGAATTCAAGTAAGCCGGGATGTATACAAAAGATATGGTAACTTCCAAGGCAAAGGCTATAGATCCTATCACTACGGTCATTGAAGAAGATATTATTTACGGTTTCGAGATAATCATTGGAGAGGGGCATGAAAGAAGAGTATATTCATTTTCAAGAATACAACTTGATAACTTTAAAGTTTCCAAGGGAAAGAAAGCGATTGTTTATAAGTGGGTTTACACAAAGGAGATGATCTCAAGAGGATAATATACACTTCAAACAAGACTCAGAGCCAAAGGCATGTTTAAAGGGAGGTGATTGATTATACTAAAGTTTTTTCTCCCAGTGGTGAATACTCCTCCATGTTAAATGGTATTGTTCATACATGAATTGGAAAGACAGTTCTATTACACTAGTCGAGTGGACTAAAGTTACAGGAAATGAAGATTAATGTATAAGTTGAAGATTCTTTGTACTGTTTAAGCAGTCTCCACGATAATGGTATAAATGGTTTGATCAGTTTATGATTGGGAAGAAGTACAAGCGATGTCATTATGACCACTGTAACTACTTACCCAAGCTATGTGACAGGTCCTCATTTACTTTTTTTTCTATGTGGATGATATGCTTATACGTGTAAGCACACACAAATTGACAAGTTGAAGAAGAAAATTTGTAAATAATTGAAATGAAGATCATGTAATGCCAAAAGATTCTTGTGCATAACACGTTCCTAGCGAAGAAGATTCTTGGCATAAAGATTCATAGAGATAGAAAGAAGGGAACGGTACGTCTCTCTCAGATAACGTACATGAGGAAGGTACTTCATAGATTTAGTATTGATGGGAACACAAAAGTTGTAAATACGCCCCTTGCTCCTCATTTTAAGCTTAAGGCCTCTATGTCTCCAAAAACCGATGAGGAATGTGATTATATGAGTCAAGTTCCTTATGCTAGTGTTGTTGGTGCTTGATGTATACGATGGTATGTACTCGGCTAGATATTTTACATGTAGTTGGGATGGTTAGCAGATATATGAGTGATCCAAGAAGAGATCATTGGTGAGCTGTGAAATGGATTCTAAGGTATATTAAAGGCACTATGGATATTGGTTTGGAATTTCGTAAGCAGAATTCGATTGATTAGATTTGTGTGGGTTATGTGAATTGTGACTATATGGGTGATTTAGATAAACGGTGGTCTACTACAGGGTATGCTTTTACATTAGGTAGAAGACCAGCTAGTTGGAGATATACACTACAGTTAGCGGTGGACCTATCAACTACTGTGGCAGAGTATATGGTGGTGACTGTAGTGATCAAAGAATCAATTTGGATGAAGGGCCTTTTGCCCGATTTAAGTATAAGATGAAGCATCTTGATTTGTTCAGTGATAGTCAGAGTGCTATTTTCTTGGCCAAAGATCAAGTTTACGCACGAAGCATATTGATTTGCGTTATCACTTTCTCTGATATGTCCTTAAAGAAGGTGAGATTCGGTTGAAGAAAATTTACACCAATGATAACCCGGCAGATATGTTTACAAAGTTTTTTTGGGAATTAATTTCAATCATTGTTTGGACTGGGTCGAAATCCTTCATATGGATTGATTGGATTTTGAGAACTAGGGGAAACTTGATCCACACTACGTAGGCAACCATTAATTTGGTGTAATCGATATGGTCATTTGGGACGTTTATTTGATTGGGTCCTTAGGGACATTTGGTGAGAGAAGGTTCTATTTGTGTTCCAGTTGGTGGGTTGGTGAAGTTTAGCTCAGATTTGAGGAAATCTTCCCCAAGGTTGTAAATTGTAGAGGCTGTTCTATTTTATGTTCAAATAGATACAATGTCTACTTGAATAGAATAGGCCGAATGGTTTATCTTCGAAGAAACTTAATATCCATTTGAATAGAATAGGCTGAATGCCTTCTATTCAAATAGATTTGGGAATCTGTTCGAACAGATATCGATAAACTCGGTTTTGAGTATTAAATTAAAGTTATTGGTTTTGCCTCAAGATCTGTATTGATGTAATAAGTATCCCCCCTATATAAGGGAGACTTAGGGTATTTCTTTGCCACCCTTGGTGAGAACTATTTGTGAGGAATCTTTTAAGTGAAAAACTTTAAGAGACCTCAAATTGGTTTGTGATTGTAACCTTGGATCGTTGAATAATTCTCTCTCTCTATTTTGTGTGGACGTAGGCAATTCACAGAACAATGGTAAATGTGTATTGTTTTTTGATTGTGTTTATTCCTTTAGTTTGATCATCGTTAATTGGATCGAATCTATAGTTTGCTTCTGCGGCACGGCTCAACTTGAGTCTATTCGAACATAAAGCAGTCTGTTCGAATAAACTTTAGACTCTATTCATACAAAAACCGTTCGGCTTATTTTATTCAAATAGTCATTATGTCTATTCGAACAGAAAATAGAGTAGCCTCTACAATTTCCTCTATAAAGTAAGTAATTTCAAATTTTTTTACACTCTAAATTTCTAGACATAAAGTTGGAGATTTTATGGTTTTCTTCGCATCTAGATTAGTTTTGCTTCATCGTCTTCTTTTTGTTTCACTTTTCTTGGGTAAAATGGACACTTTGAAAAACTAGCTTGCCTGTAAGAAGGGGATCTATAAGTAGTATTCTGAATAAGCCTTAGAGGGTACATTGTTCACGTTCATCATTGTTGATAAGAAGTAGATGGACATTGATACAAGACTGTCTTTATGGCGACAATAGTTAAGATAGTCTATCTCTGATTGTTGTATGCGTATGTCCAAAATCTATGATACAAAACAAATTAACGTAGACCACGATAAGAGTAAGAATTTTCAGTCGACCCCATTTTTTACAAGTTTGTTCGTCCAAATTCATCTCTTACATTATCTTTTAGCTATGAACAATAATGAAGTCATTTTCAAGTCTTTTATCCCATTCAACATATGTCTCTTAGGATCTCCTAAAGTGCCTCACTGACTTGGTTAAAAAAAAGGCAAATCCAAGTCAGTGAGGCTCTATTTCCTCCAACAGTACCGAACTTGTATTTTAAGTTAATTCTAATAGGCGCATAACACTTGGGCGTATATTTGAATAAATAAACAGGCGCCTAACTCTTAGGCGCCCAACTTTTTTTTTTTTTAAAATTAGGCGCCCAACTCTTAGGACTTCTGATAGTCTGAAACTTAAAACGAATCTGTCTTACTCCTCTTCTCAAATTAGGCTTCAATTCATTTGAGTTTATCTAACAAAGCTCCGTCTCCATTAAACAATAATTTAGGTATGTGCATTCATAATTATAATTACGATCTTTATATGAGTTTATGAGAATTGTAGTTCCCCCCATCTCCATCAAACAATAATTTAGGTATGTGCATTCAATAAGTTCCAAATGCTTTGTTAGATAACTCTTCCAAGTATCAAATTATCTCTCTCTATTCACATTCATATTGAATTTGGAGATGGAAATTTGGTAAGTATTTCATGATTTAATAGGTTATACTTGTAGTAATTCAAGGTATTTTGTTATTTTGCTATGTATTTCATTGTGGAATTCAGGGTATTTTGTTATTTTGTTGATTTGAAGATAAATGTTATTATGAATTTAGAGTATTGTGATCATCATCTTGAAAATAACCATTGTTACTGCAATTTGGGTAAAATGAAATAGAAATCATTGCTTTTGAACCCTCAAAAAGGAGAAATCACAATTTGGGCATATGAGAATGATTATATCTGTGTAATTGTCATCTATTGTATGTTGGTGAGAATATCTTTATCTATCTATATGTCTTCCTCATAGATATTTCTCCTTCACAGGCAAACCATTTGAATGAAACAAAATGTTTTGAACTAGAATCTTTGGGGCTGTGCATTTAGGTACATTGATGAATTGTGCATATTGTGAATTTAGGGTATTGTGGTTGTGAATTTAGGGTGTTGTGATTGTGCATATTGTGTATATTGTGAATTTAGGGTATTTTGATTGTGCATATTATACAGATTCATGTTAGGATTATAGTTGTTGGAGTAATGTTGCTAATTTCATGGTACCCTTATATGTTAAACATCCTTACAAGATTCCTTAATATATATTGGAAAATCTTTCAAGTTTTCGCGGGGTTCATATAAATTGGTATTGTGGTGGTCAATCATATAAATTGATATTTAATTTTTAGGAAGGATTTGACGATGTCATCAGAGGAGGAAGAATGCGATGAAACCGGTGATGAGGAGGAATTCGTGTCCGATGAAGGCGATGGTTATGTTTCCCAAATGCAATTTTTATCGAGGAAGAGGCGGAAACTCATTTAAGAAGAACTCAATGTGTTTGTCGAACCTCCTCCACCTCTTCTACAAAATTATGAACCGCGTGACTTTTGGTGACTCTCACAATTAGATGGGAAGGGTCATTTGTCCACATTAGTTGTTGCTGCACTGATAAGTTGAAATAACCAAAATTAGTAATAATTGGTTTTATAATAATTTTAAAGTATTTGCTTCTGGTAGAATTTAGTTTAGATATTCTTATTTGTGTTTATTAATTTTATTACAGGTTTGGGTGGGATTTAAATGTCAATCCATTTTAGTCAAGCTCCGTGAAGTGTTCTTAATCCTTATTGAGGTACCTCACTTGAATCAGAGATTAAATGCTACTAATTTGATGAGTTGATTTGATTGTAAAGTTGGGAATGGAGACAACCAAGTTATAGTGTCGATGGTTAAGTATTGGTGGGCAACCACTCACACTTTTTACCTACCTTGTGAAGAGCTAGGGACCACTCCTAGAGATTTTATGGTGTATACCGTGATATGTATCAGGACAGGAGAGTCGATGGTATAGGATGAGTCATATACGGAAGAAGGGAATGCCTTAACAATTTTCCCCAATATAGAGTCTAAAGATTATGAAAAGGGATGTAATAGTTTTGCCCACCTTCAGACTTACCTTAACCATACCAGAGTAAACATCAAAGATCCCGCTAATGCTAATGCAATCTTTAGAACATTTATACTATTGTACTTTAGAGGTTTCCTATTTAGGAACTCAAAGAGCTGGGATCGACTAGAGTTGTTGGGTCCAATTGTCCTCATAGAGAAGAAGGGGCTTACAATCGACTTCGGCTCTGCTATATTAGAACATCTCTACTACTGCCTTGACCAAGAATCGAAGCAGGAGTTGAAATACATCAGCGGTTTTTTCCAATTGATCGAGGTATAATATTTTGAATTAATAGTTCTAGTTATTTATTTTTTATTTAATCAAGGTTATTTGGAAAATTAATATATTTTTTTATCTTTTGCAGTATCAGTGCTACGAGTATTATCAGATAGGCCATCATATCTTTATAAATGATAGGTTGGATGATTTTTGGCCAAGGATGCCAGCTTGGTATACTAAAAGACAAAAACTTATGGGAAATAAGGCGAAACATCATCTAGCACTGATGAGGCAACAACTGGATTTATGTGCAGTCAATAACATGCAATGGGACCCCTTTAAAAATATGAAGGATGCACTAATGCAGGAGGTAATCATCGCCGGTAATATCAGTCATAAAAGAGTACTCCTACAAAGCCCATTTGGTAGATACGAGTGGAATCTTGGGGACTGTTGTTGGGCATAGCTAGAGCACCGTACAGTGTCGTACGACCCTCCAGAGAAACTTCATTGCTTCCTGAGTTTCGATGTGGTTCGTTCCCTTCGAGCGGCCAGCTTGATCGAAGCACAATATTATATTGTGGGTCACCATGTCAACTATGATGTCTACTAGAGGCATGTTTCACATGGTGCACTCATGTCGGATATTGCGAAGTGTGGCAACATTGACATCCGAGGCCTTAGTCCTTTTATAGGCAGAATTTCCTTTCTATAAATTGAGTTTTCCACTGCAGATTTTTTTACATAGGAGATACAAATTGTTCCCCCATGGCTTGATGATTGCCCTGGATAGATTATGGAGTTAGGGTCGCCACATGGGACCATGTGGCATACCATTCCCTCTAATGCTACGATCTCTACTATAGGCGTGCAGGATATGATTTTTTTGCAATGACTGAGGGTATGCAGAAGCTTACACTTGATAGAACCCTAGATTTGGAGGCTCGATACCTTCATGATGAGAGTTGTATTACACATTTGACCATGGACTTGAGACGTGCAGAGTACCATCTTTCCCAATTGAATAAATATTTAGATGGGGAAGTAAGTTGTTTTAACATGTTATGATATATTTTCCATTTAATTAAATTTTGTAGTTTTAATTAATAGTGACATAATTTTGTATGTTTTAGGGGGTTGTAGTCGATTGGGAAGATGACGAAGATAAAGCAGGAACTTCTCAAGTGGAAACTTCTAGGGGAAGGGGTTCGCGGGGAAGGACATCTTAAGGTGGGGCCACTCCTCCCCGACAATCAAAACGTACGCGGGGATCTTTTTAGATGTTTGTTTATTTTGATTACGATAAATTGTGGTGTATGGGATATTAGTCAGAGATGTTTGGATATTTCATGTTATATGCCAATTTAATTTCCGCTGGTGCATGGATATTGGTTTATGCCATTGTATAGAAATTAATATATTTTCCATTGGTGCACGAATATTGGTTTATGCCTTGCCAATTTATTTTCTCCAAGTGCATGGATATTAGTTTATGCTATTGTATACTTGCCAACTTATTTTCATTGGTGCATGTATATTGGTTTATGATTTTTCAAACTTGGCAATTTAATTTCTATTGGTGCATGGTATTGGTTTATGGTTTTTCATGTCATGCAGCTTTGTAGCAGAAAAAAAATAATTTACTTTGCACAACAGGCGTCTGATAGAAAAAAATCAATCAGGTGCCTCTGTCTTAGGCGCCTTTTGCACTGAGTAATTTTTTTTCACAAGCATCTATATTTTTTTCAAATGTCTATATTTTGTTCCTAACGGCTATATTTTGTTTCTAACAGCTCTATTAGGTTAAGGGAATAGATAGACCAAATATTAAGGCTCATACTATCCTATAACCAATTCCAATATTCTCTTAGTGGAATTTTAGTGTCGTGTGTCATATCCGATGATTTTAAGGCAGTTTTTGATGTTTTCATCGATTCTTCTTCCGAGGAAGAAGAGGAAGAGGATATCGATGAATCTTCAGCCGATTATAGTGATGACGACGTTATTGATGTGATTAAGATAAATATATTTTGCAATCAAGCCGAAATTGATGAATTAGATGAAGCAAAATCTTCAAGAACTCGTGTCGGTTCGGTTGTCGGTTTAAAACAATAAATTGCTCACGTGCATTCTATCATAAGCTACTTATGCTCGACTACTTCCATGATAAGAATGTTTATGGAAGGGAACATATCTGTCGGAGATTCCCTATGAGCTGAAGACTTTTTGATCGTATTTTGAATCTCGTGGTTACTTATGATAAGTTTTTTGCTCGGAAGCTAAATTGTGCAAATGTTTTGGGTTTATCGCCTTAACAAAAACTTACTGCGGTATTCCGTATGCTTGTATTAGGAGTGTCAGTAGATAGATGTGATGAATATACTCGGGTTGTAGAGAGCACACAATTAAAGCCCTTACGTGATTTTATAATGCGATGATCGCGTAATTCAGTGTAGAGTATTTGAGATCTCCAACTCTGGATGATTTATAATGGTTGTTGTACGTTATCGAGAAGCGTAGATTTCCTAGCATGCTAGGTAATTTGGATTGCATGCATTGGAAGTGGAAAAATTGCCCCACGGCTTGGGCGGGTCAATACATGGGGCATAAGAAAATACCAACAATCATTTCGGAAGTGGTGACATCTCATGATTTATGGATATGGCACGCTATTTTTGGAATGCGTGGTTCCAACAATAGCGTAAATGTTCTTGATTAATCACATTTCTTTCGAGATCTTTGCCTTGGTCATTCTACACCTTGAAACTTTAAAGTCGATGGAAAATCATACGATACTAGATACTACTTGGCGATGGTATATATCGGAAATGGGCAATACTTGTTCAAACCTTACAATTTCCCCGAGGTAATGCAAAGAAATATTTTGCCAAGCAACAAGAGTCATATCAAAAAGACGTAGAACGAGCTTTCGGTGTGCTTCAATCTCGATTTGTAATTATGAAAGGTCCGACAAGAAGTTGGTCACCCAAAAACCTTGATAAGATAATGAAAACCTGTATAATTATGCATAACATGATCGTCGAGAAAGAATGCAATAGGTACGGAGCATTTTTTCCTAGACCCTCAACCAATTGACTTGAATAAGGAAGAAGTCACTTTATAAGGATACATTGTGAAGTATGATAAGATGACAAGTTCGAATAAGTATATGGGCACTTCGAAATTATAGGGACTTATCCCTCGATCTCAATCAAAATTGAGCTTACAAAGTACGATTTACCTCCATCTTAGACTCATGCAATTTTAACACTTAACACTCCAGTCAACATTCCAACCAGCCCCACAAACGACTCAAGAACGTGGATCGAGCTAAAACTGGAAAATGTTACCCAGTTAAAGACACCTGTTTCCCACGAACTCGTCAATTATTCAGTCAATCGCCACTAACCATATAATTTAGAAAACGTGTTCTAACACAATAAAGAGTTGTGGGAAAAGACTATATAAGGGAAAAGTTCTAGAAGAGACAGGGACCAGAAAAATTACATAAACTTCTTATTTACGAGATCAAAGGCATTTCTATATTTTAGAGATCACTTATAATAAAGATATCCGTTTTAAGCAATAAAGATACTTTTACAAAATCCTCCATACGAGGTCGTGGTTTTTTACCTATTCAGAGGTTTTCCATGCTAAAAACACCTGTTTCCATTTCTTACTTTCCATTAGAATAGTGTTACAGGTTCATTGGTGTGATAGTTAATTCCTAATCATTTCGAGTTTACGGAATTTGGCCATTACATTGGGCGTCGTCTGTGGGAATCATTTCATTTCTACGATACCCTAAGGCAGTCTTTTATTACAATTTTCAATTATGGTTTCTTCCAGACGACAGGCCGCAGGAACTCAGCTCGAAATTTTTGTGGATCCGGGACAGCTCACTGAGTTATGGGCGAATCTCTACGTCGAGACAGAAAAACGAGTTGAGCTCGAATTCAATTGACAAAAGATCGCGAGCTCCGAGAGAAAGAGCTCGATGCAGAACGACAAGCTCGCTTGACAACGCTCAAACAGCACGAAGATCAGATGATGACGATGCAGACTGTACTCGAAGCTCTGCAAAATAATCAGCAGACTCCTCCATCCAGGGGTCAGGATCAACTTCCAGAGACCTCCCGCATTTTAGCAAGAGAAAGATTAAGACCTCGGGGAGTTGCCAATAAAGCCATTTCCATAAATCTACCACACGGACTGCAGCCCTCCATCTATTTAGGGGGATAAGTCCAATCAGAAGTCAGTCGAGGTCACCAGATTTCCATCCGTCAGGAGGAAGACAAGCGACATCTCCATTAAGTTCTAGCAACGATCGCTTAAGTGAAGGTACGGGAACTCATCATCCCCTACTAACACGTCCGTCGATTCAACCAACATGTCACTACGTTACAAAAGAACACATGTACCAAAGGATTAAGTAGTTGATCGAGGCACAAGTTCTGGGTACTACCGGTGATGCCATGAAGTTACAAGGAAGTCTGATTGCCAAAAAACTATTTGATATGGAAATACGGAAATGTTTCTATACTCTCAAAATTCATAAATACATAGGTACTGACCCGAAGGAACATATCCAGCAATACCGTAATTCATTGGTGTTGTACTCCAATCTCAACCATATTATCTGCCATATGTTCACCACAAGTCTACAAGAACAACTACTCCAATGGTTCCATTCTCTCCCTGAGGAATCCATCCACACGTTTGATCAACTGCATAAACAGCTCATCAAGACATATGCCCGCAATAGAGACAAAGAGGAGAAATTGTATTCTCTTATCGGTCTTAAGCAGTCACATGAAGAAAAGCTTGAAGACTTCTCAATGAAATTTCTAGAGCTCACGAGAAAGGTGGATAACATCGACCAAAAGACAGTTGTGACCGCTTTCACCAATGCTCTCTGGCTTGATTGCAAAGCCAAAGAATACATCTTCCTTAACAAACTTACGACATTAGAGGAGATGATCACCAAAGTCAAATGATACTTTAACTTGGCGAAGATGATGTCTGAGCGACAAAAGTCTACTAAATCTGTCATCTCCACCAATGCCCCACTTGCAGATTGAATCAGCGAGCCTAAGGAGAACAGGGAGATCAAAAATATACTAAGGGAAACACTAGATACCCTCGGAGAAGCGGTCTGTAAAACAAGCCTATCCTCCCAAAGCTGAACGTCCGAATCTTCATAATTTTTCTACTTCTATCGAAAGACACGCTCTACCGTGTCTCTCAACCACTGGAGCCCATCGAGAATTGACCATTTTACCTACATCATAAGGTAAATTGTCATACTACTAACAATTGTTATACTCTACAGCGGTTGCTCGAGCTCATTTTCAAGGAAGGATGGATGCTCGAATACATTGTTGACTTGAAGTCATACCAAGATGGCAACTATAAGAAGTAGCTCGAAGTTGTTCAGGTCAACGATAGAGCTGAAGAGAAGCATCTGTACCATATGCACCTCAACAACATGATCGAAATCAACCAGATCACCAATTCCAATTGATCAAAGCACTGAAGGCTTTCAGAATGCTGTGATCTTACACCTCAAGACAAAGAAGCCAAACTTCTTCTCGAGTCAAGCAGTCGCTGACTCGAAATCTCCTTCGAGGATTGCGATAATAGCCATGTCAAATTTCCATATTATAATACTTTAGTCATAATGCTCAAGATGAAATAGTTTGTCATGCACACAATGATGATCGATACTGGAAGCGGTATTAAAATTCTTTTTCAGAGCATGATCGACCAAATGGGCTTGGCTGACCAAGTCATTCAGAGCGACAAAGACATCAGTGGGTTCAATGGCTCCAGGGAGGAATGAGTAGGCAAGATTATCTTACCTATTACCATAGGACTAGCCACTATCGATGTCATTTTCTACATGATCAATACCAAATCCCGTTATCTTTGGATTATGGGCCGCTGCTAGATACACAATATAGAAGCAATCGCTTCCACCTATTATCAAGCACTCCGATTCAAATGTAATAACGATATTTACGATATCAGAGGCAGTCAGAAACTCTCTCGAGCTTGTGAAAATACTGTCTCTACCATCCTAGATACTTCAGACTGATTGGCCGCATAACAATTACAGAAAAGTGATCACCTCAATGACCAATCACCTACAGAGGAGCCAACAAAATATATCAACATTAATGAACCTAGTAGTGGTACGTTCATCAGAACCAAGCTGGTTTAGCATGTGAAAGATGCTCACATTCAGTTCTTGTAACTCAATTGTGATATTTTTGCATGGTCTTTCGAAGAAATGCCCAGAGTCGATCCGGCCATGGCTTGCCATAAATTAGCCATCAACATCAACGCCACAATGGTCAAACAGAAATAGTGATGACTTTTACCTCGTCTTCGTGATGAAGTTAACACTGAGATCGAGAAATTGATCAAAGTGGAATTCATTCGTGAAGCCAAATATTTGGACTGGATAACCAACATTGTCGTTGTCCCAAAGAAGAATGGAAAAGTTTGCATTTGCATTAATTTCACAGATCTGAACAAATATACTTTAAAGGACAGTTTCCCTCTTCCCAGCATTCATCAGATCCTCGATTCTATAGCAGGCCATGATCTATTATCTATGATGGACGCTGCTTCAGGGCATAATCAAATCCTACTTCTGGAAGAAGATCAAGAGAAGACAACGTTCATCACCGAAAGTGGCCTTTATTATTACAAAGTTATGCCCTTCGGGCTCAAGAATGCAGGTGCCACATATCAATGATTGAGGACTGCCATTTTCAAAGCACACCTAGGGAAGATCGTTGAAGTCTACATCGATGATCTCTTGTGCAAAAGCGTATAGTCAGATAATCACATCTCAGATCTCTACACAATATTCAACATCCTTCGATCTTGCAGAATGCGTCTCAACCCTTATAAATATCAATTCGGGGTACATTCTGGCTGCTTTCTAGGCTACTTCATTAGCAAGAAAGGGATTGAGGCTGATCCAGATCAAATTTGGGCTCTCCTCGACATTCCTTCTCCAAAGACAACAAAAGACGTTCAAAAACTCATTGGCAAGATTGTCGCGATCAACCGTTTCGTCTCTTAATCTTCAGATCGCTGCCGTTGGCTATTCCTATTACTCTATGGATGTACCAAACGAGGAAAGGTTTAGCCAATTGTAGAAGTCACATGGACACCAGAATGCGAAGCAGCTTTTCAGGATCTCAAAATCTATTTGTGGAGGTCTCCCATAATGAGTACCCCAGTAGGTAATGAGGAACTGATAATCTACCTAGCAGTCATAGATACTTCTCTTAGCTCAGTTCTCAGTCACTTGGAAGGGAAAATAGACAAACCAGTCTTCTACATTAGCAAAATACTCATACCAGTCGAAACAAGGTACTTTAAAATTAAGAAACTTCTTCTCACCCTTATTTATACTTCGCAGAAACTCAAGCACTACTTCCAAGTAAATTTTGCCAAAGTTATGATGAACAACACATTCGAGAAGTTCTATCTAAAAAAAAAGTCACGAAGAGTGCAACAATGGTTAGTCAGTTTGGGAGAACATGATATCAAGTTCGAACAATGTCATTCTGAAAAAGGTCAGGCCATTGCTAATTTTCTTGCTGATTTTCCAGTAGAGGATCCCGAGTAGGAGGAGCACGACCTGAACCTTACCAAAAACACGCCAGAGAATCCAACTCCCAAATCATTTGATGAACGAGCTGACTGGATTACTACGTCAGGGTGGAGGCTTCTCACAGATGGATCAACAGGACCAGCATGGCCAGGGATCGGGATCGTTTTGATTACCCCTTCTAATGACAGAATTGAGAAATCAATCCGCTTAGATTTTGAGGTCTTAAAAAATGTTACCGAGTATGAAGCTCTTAATCACGGTCTCGACCTCACACTTAAGCTCGATGTCCCCGAACTCTCAGTTTACACAAATTCATTACTCATCATTCATCATTATTTCGAGCAATACAAAAATAATGGGAAGATGATCGAATACGTAGCCCTCGTTGTAGATAGGATGAGTAAGTTCGCGAAAACAACTCTCGAATATCTTCCTCGAGGTGAAAGCAGACACGCCGATTCCTTAGCATACCTGGCTGGGGTCTTGGGTACAGAAGCTCGATATCTCCAGATCGAAATCATTTCAACCCCCAGCATTGATTTCATATTTGTATGCACGATCAACACTGGGGGCGATAAAGGGGAAGAGGACGATTGGCAAAAGCCATCTTAGCCTACCGCGGTGTCGACAACAAGTGTAACAGACCACTCCTAACAGATCCATAAGAACGCCGACAGCTGATCAACAACACTAAGCGTTACATTACTCAAAACGGTATGCTTTACCGCCTTTCCGATACAGGGCCTTACCTCAAGTGCCTTTAGAAGTCAAAAACAGACGAACTGCTCCACGAATTATACGAAGGAACTTGTGACTCTTACACCGCAGGTAGATCATTAGCGAACAGAGCTATAATTCAGGAAGTATTTTGGCCCGGCATGTACAAGCAAGCAGAAGAATATTCTCACAGGTGCAATACCTGCCAAAAGACATGGAAATATGATACGCGTCCCTGCGCTCAAACTCCATGCAAGCAAGGTTTTCTGGCCATTCAAAAGATGGGAACTGGACCTCGTCAGCAAATTCCTTAACTCTCCAGGTAATCACCGTCACCTACTCGTAGCTACCGATTACTTTACAAAATGGGTAGAAGTAATTTTACTATGTCGAACCAGAGAATAAGAGGTAATCTCTTTTATTTGGAACCATATAATCACTCGGCTCGGGTGTCCCCACCTAATTCGTATCGATAACGGGCCCCAATTTGTGAGAGAAAAAGCCGTAACCTTCCTAAACTACCACAATATAATCTACTCGCCATCAAATCCATACAACCCTCATGGAAATGACCAAGCCGAAATCACCAGCAAAGCCATCGTGGATGGACTCAAAAAATAGCTTCACTCACAGAAAAAGGAAATTGGGTTCGCGAACTACCTATGTCCTATGGGCGTATCGAACCACTCCCCAACAATCTACTGGGTGTACACCATTCCTCCTTGCTTATGGCACTGAGGCTATCATTCCTTCTAAATATCATCATCCAATTCGCGATCACGAGCTGACTGACGAGGAAAATGAGTTTAAATTGGCTTGCAACCTCAATATGATTGATGAAACTAGGGAACACGTCATCGCTAACCTAGGTCGATATCATCATATGCTTGCCAAATCGTATAATTACCAAGTCAGGAGCCATACTTTCCAAATCAAAGATCTCGTCCTCAGAAAAATTCCTCAACATCGCAAATAGCCTCACGCTAGAAAATTAACCGACAATTGGGAGGGTCCATTCATTATCACAGGTCTCTCACGCCTGGGATCATACTATCTCATGACAGAAGAGGGAGTCCCCATTTTAAATCTTTGGAACACTGGGCGGCTGAAACAGTACTATCGTTAGGCGTCTTACTACTCCATTTCCATTGGTCACTTTTTGTTTTTCAATTCCAAAAGTGAGATTCTCATCTCCATCCAATGTAAATTCTGAACTTATCAATGAAATTTTTTCTTGAACAATATTATTCTCTTCACGAACATTCGTCTACATTATATAGATTAAAGCATAGATAATACTAGCTTACAATTAATTTTATCCAAGTTAGATCAAGGATATCACTTGATTTGGCTTCTTTTACTACATCTCTGCGATTGTAGTAAGTGTAAAAACTTATTTCATATCAAAGACTCTATCAAATAAGAGATAAAGTAAAAATAATACTAGTCTTTATCTTTTTCAACTTGTTTGGATCATTTCTACCAGTTGGATCAAGGATTTCACTTGGTTTAGCTGACTCTTTACATCTCTGCGATTGTAGCAAGTGTAAAAAATTGTTTCATATTAAAGACTCTGCCAAACAAGAGATAATGTAAAGGTAATACTAGTATTCATCTTTTTCAACTTATTTAAATCATTTTTACCGGCTGGATCAAGGATATTACTTAGTTTAGTTGACTTTTACATCTCTGCGATTGTAGCAAGTGTAAAAACTTGTTTCATATCATAGACTCTGCCAAACAAGAGATAAGGCAAAGGTAATACTAGTCTTCATCTTTTTCAACTTGTTTGGATCATTTCTACCAGCTGATCAAGGATATTACTTGGTTTAGCTGACTCTTTACATCTCTGCGATTGTAGCAAGTGTAAAAACTTGTTTCATATCAAAGACTCTGCCAAACAAGAGATAAGGCAAAGGTAATACTAGTCTTCATCTTTTTCAACTTGTTTGGATCATTACTACCGACTAGATCAAGGATATCACTTAGTTTAGCTGATTCTTTACATCTCTGCGATTGTAACAAGTAAAAAAACTTGTTTCATATCAAAGACTCTGCCAAACAAGAGATAATGCAAAGGTAATACTAGTCTTCATCTTTTTTAACTTGTTTGGATCATTTCTACTGGCTGGATCAAGAATATTACTTAGTTTAGCTGACTCTTTACATTTCTGCGATTGTAGCAAGTGTAAAAACTTATTTCATATCATAGACTCTGCCAAGCAAGAGATAAGGCAAAGGGCAAAGGTAATACTAGTCTTCAACTTTTTTAACTTATTTGGATCATTTTAACTGGCTGGATCAAGGATATCACTTGGTTTAGCTGACTCTTTACATCTCTGCGATTATAGCAAGTATAGAAACTTGTTTTACATCAAAGACCCAACCAGGCATAAGATAAGGTAAAGGCAATACTAGCTTTTATCTCTTTCAATATGTCTGCAACATTTCTATAGTTCAAATCAAGTTTCAACTTGGTTTAACTCAACCCATTTCTGCGATTAAAACGAATGTAAAAAAATTGTTTTATATCAAAGACCCCACCAGACACAAGATAAGGCAAATGTCATACTAGCTTTTATCTATTTTAAATGTGTCTGCGATAGATACTATTTATTTTCAGGTCAAATTCATATTACAAGGGTTTTATTTCTGCTGATGGGGAGTCAGCAGTGGTTCCCCCTACATCAAGAGGTCGAACTTTTAGTTTGCGGGTCACAGCAGCTCTACCCAATTCTATCAATTCAGCAGTTTGAGGGCCCAGTTGAGTCTCCATGACGCCCAGAAAGTTCCCTCGATCTATCTTAGCTTCACAAATATATCCTTTATCTGACAAAGTTTTGAGCAAGGTATCCCGTTCTAACTCAAGTCTTTTTACTTCCTCTACAAAATATACAACAATCATCTTTAACTGGTCAGATTATGACGCACTAGGTATGACCATTGTTGCAAATCTCGCTCTCAATCTCTCGAGGAGTGACTCTAACCTAGCGTACTCATTCTTCAGTTTAGTCATTTCCGCATTGACCTTAGCATGATAGATTACATTTTCTTCCAACTTTGCATTATACTTCGCTGATTTAGCTAGGTTTATGGCTTCTAAGTTTATTACCCGAGCACGAAGTCTCTCAATTTCTGTGCTCAACTCCTTCCTAGCTGGCATATCTTTCAATAATTCTTCTTTCCTCCTCACCAGCGATTCCTTTACTTTGATGTCCCCTTCCAGAACTTTCTGCCTGATAAAAGCAGTATCCAAGTTATGCTGGTATTCCCTCAAATTTGCATTTCCCTTCTGGTCATGCCCCTGAATACGAGATACGTCACTCTCTAGCTCTCTAATTCGCCCTAAGAGACTAACTACATCCCCTCGAACTAAATGAGCCTTAACCTCAATTCTACTTCCTCCTGAACGCTCTCTAGCCTCGGCCTTCTTGGCAAGCGCAATAGCTTGTGCCAGTTTGGCCTTAAGTCGTGCAACCCTTTCGTTTAAATCGTTACACCTTCGTTGTACTTCCCGGAATACCATATCCTTGGCGGGTAGGGCTATTTATAAATGTTCAGCTCCAGCTTCTGAAGCTGATAGATTTTCTCGAGCTACCCTCAGCTCGTCATCTTTTTTGACGAATTTTTACCTCATTCGCTCTAGTTCGTTCCTAAATCTCTAGAGATCAGATCAAAATTGTTCCTCCGATTGTTCCAATGCCTGAATACAGTATTAAGCCATTTCGGCCTGCTTACCCTTCACAGCCAATGCCTCAACTCGACTTTGAAGCTTCTCGGCGCGTTCTGTTACCTCCGTTAACTATTTTAATCCCTTCTTTATCTTGGAATCTTTCTCTTCGGCCTGAAGAGTCAGGTCAGAAATAGCCTGGGTCAACTCCACAAGTCTAAAATGTGCCTTTACGTATTGATCTTCTCTACTTCCATTTGCCTCCTTTATCATATCGAACTTCTCCACAAATTTCCAATTACACATGAGTACGTCGTCCTCACGTGAGCGAGATAAATCTAATTCGACCTGGGAAATATAAAAAAAATTTGTACAGTTCGATTCAGGAAAGCCTTTGAATATATACATACTACATTTCTAAAGACACTATTTGATTTCTAAACATCTTCTTCCAAATACTTTTAGACTAAAAGTTTGGAGTTCATTCTCAGATAAGCGATTTATGAGTCATCTTTCGGCGTACAGGGTACATACTTTCGATATACTACTCTATATTAATGACATTGAATTTTTACCATGCATCTATATCCTACGTACTTGATAGCTTAACGTTGGAATAACATGCAAGTCGTAAGACCTATTCCGATCTAAACTACAGCTCCGCTTGTGCAGACAGCAAGGCTTTAGAGGCCTCTCTTTGCCTGGCAAGTCTAAACTCTAGATCGTTTATTCTGAGACTCATCTCTTTAACTGCCTACAAAAGGTTTATAAAACAAAGTCAATCTACAAAATTTTCTTCCCCACACACAGTTCAAACTACTTACAAATATTTGTACAAACACGCATGTCTACCCTACCTTCTCACTACCACCTTCTGGGAGCTCGAGATCATACCCTTGATTATCGAGCACCACCTGGCGGGAAACATCATCCAGACCGTCCAAAATCCCTACCGTTTCTGCTTCCTCCTCAATATAGGTGTGCACCTTAATCGCATCCACCTCCTCCTCAGAATAGCCTTTCAGCATCAAATGATGGCCTAATCTATCACGCTCCTCAACCATCTCATCATGATTGGCATTTGTCTCCACCTGCAGCTGACCAATCGCCACGGCATGGGAAGCCTTCAGCTGCCTGAATTCCTCCAGAGTGTCAATCCTAGAATAAACTAGTTCTTTTTCTGGCTCAACATTTGCCTTCTTCAGCTCCCTTTTCTCTTCCTCTATATCGAGCCGAATCCCCATAACAAGGCGAGCAACCTGCAAAAATTACATCAATCTCAGCGATTAGCTTGAAATGTATTATGCAGTTCTTTCTGAAAATATGAACTTACCATCTTGCCTGCGTCTTCCTCTCCTTGGAGAACCGCCAACGTGGCCCTTTCCTCGACCTTTTTAAGGTCGTTCACCGTAGAAGATCGCCCCTCGGCGACCATCTCTCCTGACTCCCCCGTGGATTCGACCCTCCTCCTCTTTTCTTTCGTGACCTCACCACTTCCAGTGGTACCAGAGGCTGGTAGAACCTTTAGCATTCGTTTCTTTAGATATTTTAGAGCTACTTTGCTCAGCTTGACAGGATTCGGCTAAACCGAACTGCCAGTTCCGGGCACCTTGGAAAGATTAGTTTGAGCCTCCTCACCACTTACTTGCCTTTTTCCTTCATCAACCTCCGCCATTGACCTGGTAGATTGAGCTTTTTGAACCTTGTTCGACCTACTATCGACCCTTTTCTTTCTACTTAGGCTGAGTCCCTCCAATAAAAGTTCGAATTCAGTCTCTTCCTCCGTAACTTCGTCCAACAGAGATTATTTCCTCTCTACTTTAGATTTCACACCTGCAATAAGCAATATTTTACTATCAACTACAGTTGTCAAAAAAACGTAACAATAATTTTATCTATGGATGTCTATAGTTACTTTGCTTTACAGATCGAATAAGAAGGTCTAAAGGCTCTTCATCATCTCTCTGAAGACAATTTCCCTTCACCCATATGATGTTGTCATTCCAAGTTCGACCTGCTGAATTCAGATCAAAAGAACGACGCCGAGTTGCGCTCGCACATAAATATGACCCCCCGCTGGCCTTAAAAAAATTTACCCCATAAAACTGTAAGACGTCCTCAGGGTTTATCCTCCTCACTTTTCCCTCCTTTTCCCATTTTTCATTAAGTTGGACACATACAGTTATTACCTCCCACATATTCCCGTTCAATTGAACAGGACATGCCCCAATTGCATTCATAATCCCCTTCGCCAAATTGGTGAGGGGAAGGCTCAACCCATACTCTTATTGAGATATGTAACACAAAAAAACCTCCGAGAGGTTACTCTGAACATCCCGATCGAAATATTCTAACGAGATCGATTTATCTATACCCCTACCTCGTTTTTCCACTTCCAAATCAGCAAACAGGTAAAAATACTTTTCCCCCTCCGCTACTGTATCACCCCTAAACTGCGTACCGGTAAACACATATTTGCCCCATATCCTTCCTATAGCCACCTTGACTTTACAAAACTATCTAAAGGCATCAGAATCAGAAGGATAAGATACCAATTGACCAGAGATACCCAGAAATTGTTCCAATCCTACATCCCCTTCATTATCAGACTCATTCGTCCGACCAGAGGTCGATACCTCATTAACAGACGAACTTTCCATCTTAAAAACAAATTCTAAAGACACGTTTTCGAGCTACACAAATGCCTCTCTTGCTCGACCTACATACAGGTTAAGGTATTTATCATTCTTCCATCTATGTATATACATATATATATATACATATATATATATATATATTCAACATATATCTCTGATCAGTCATTTACGTATAACAATATATCTTTAACATATATATACGTCAACATATATTACATACATCTTTACTAACCTTCAGTATCCGAATGAGAATCGGCAGTTGAGTCAAGCTCACAAAGCTGCTATATAGCCACCTATGAGATCCCGAATCTTTTGCCCTCTTCAACCGTTTATCACCTTCGGATAATTCTTTATCAAATCCCCTGATCTTTCGTCTCTCTCTCTGAGTACTCTCTAAGTTTTTTAAAGTTGTAAAACGCTTAATTGGAGATGAAGAAGAACTATTTATCCTTTCTCTCTTAAGCGGCTGGCATTTATTACTCCTCGCACGAACCGTCCCCAATTCCAGAACTGAGGCGTCCTTTCCATTCTTCATGTCAGACGCCTTGTACCTTTTCAATAAAACTACATTTCCATCATTTCAACTCCCCTCATTTTTTTAGCATATTTTTTCTCCCTATTTCCATATTTTTTCCTGACTTTCCCATACTCATGATGACTCACTTTGTACGATGTCAGAGTTATATCTCCTTTTGCATACAAAAAAAAATAGAAGCTTCTGCATTTTCATATTTTTGTTTCTCTGTCCTTGTTTATCATACTTATAGTGATTGACGTCATTTTCTAAACTGTGCAAAATTTTAAAATTATTCAAAATATTTGCTAAAATAATCTCAAAATAGATTCGCCCCTATTAGAGGATCCGATTGACTTATATTATTTCTGGTACATTCAAAACCATTATATTATTCATAAGAAACACTTTACACAACATCCATCACAACCTTTACCTAAACAAATATCATCTAATCACATAATTCGTCAGTCCTCAGATCTTCGAATTCGATCTCCACTTCAATAATCAAACCAACCAACTTCTCTCGGTCTACCGAATTCCTCACCAATACACGAGAACACACCTCATAGAAATAGCGAGCATATTCCAGCTCTCTACTCCTTACATCTAACCTTCAAGCTCACATTCCCTCCCCAATAGCTCAGCATCATAACCAAGTGAACCAAAGATCTACTCACGTACTTCAATAATCTTTATAACTAATCATCCTTCCACGGCAAGATGAATCCTCTGAGATCGAGCCGTACCATCCTAATCTCTCCTCTATTTTTCTTTAATCCTACCCATATTTATACGATTCTCACACACTTTCCCCTTAAATATACAATTTTTACCTTGTATCTCGTAACAGCAAACCCAATATCTTGGGATAAATTATTTGAACTTATCCCCTTACTAGTACACATATTAGTTACCACGAGTAGTATCTATATCGGCCTGTAACTGCTCGAGTTTTTACGATTACATATTTCCTACAATTTTTCTCCCTCACCTGTTAAACATAAATCATTTCTACATCAGCACGACATTGTCATCACGTACTCATCTCAGTTCGAGCAATATTGCAACATTATTTCATCACTTATAAGCTGTTATTCAACCAACACCCAACATAATTCAGTTCGATTCAACAACAAAAATTGCCTATACACAGTTTGTTAAATATCAACTTTTATTCATGTCAAAGATATTACATACGATTTACAGATAACAAGTTTTCACCACATCGACCTCAGGAATACAACAAAATGTTATCCATCCAGCACCAAGCTCCATATACTTTATAGATAATTAGTTTTTCCTATTTGTTAAATTGTTACAGGTCATTCAGGCACACCGAGGTATCGTGTCTTCCAGTTCTTCATAATTCAGTAATTTTTACCCTAATGCAAAGAAGACATTAGATACGATAAAAAATTTCCCTCATAAGAGTTTGGTCAAAGTCCAGTCAAACTTCAAACAGAAACTATGCAAGCAGTGGACTCAGTGTTGGCCCCCACAAAACAAGATGAAGGCTTTCCGAGCACAAAAAAACATGATAGAAATGCGTCAGCAGGTTCCTACTTCTCATCCTCCTCCTCCACTGCCATCACCGCCTCATCTATAACCACCACCACTGAAGAGTTGGTAAAGATGAAGAGGGCCCAACCTTAAAATCCATGGCGCAATAAGAAATCAGCATATCTACCCCACAGATACACCAATCCCTGTATATGAAGCCCTAATCCTGTCTTCCGCAAGAGTGCGAAGATAGGCATAGCGTTCCTCGCCTGCCAGGACGAAGACATGAAATCTCCACTTATAGTAAAAATCTTTCTCATCTTCAGCTGCTTTCTCTTCCAATAAGTCTTGGTACGTCGGAGGGATATGAACGGGTATCATTATTTCCAAGGAATGGTCACCAAAGTATTTCAACTTTAACCTTTGCATTTCAGATGTAATATTCTCTTCAAGAACCATCCTGTGAGTTTTCACCATCTCAGAAAAAGTTACGCATGCAGGAATTATTTCAAAGATTTGCTACAGGTACTCGTTATATAACCCTAAATTTATTGTACAGGTACGTTTTCCCAAGCGTCATCATTCATTATGGACACGACAATTCAAACGGAACCGTCATATACATCCGCATTATCATTTAATACCCATCACTTCCCAATATCACGTAACTTTCACCAGTCCAACGCCATCATTACTCCGTTTCAAATTTCAAACTTTTTCCATATTCTTTCTCAACCAAAGCCACTCGTAACTTTGGTTACGAGGGGGCGATTATAGGGACTTATCCCTCGATCTCACTTAAAATCGAGCTCATAAAGCTCTATTTACCTCTATCTCAGGCTCACACATTTTTAACACTTAACACTCTAGTCAACATTCCAACCAGCCCCACGAACTACTCAAGAATGTGGATTGAGCTAAAACTGGAAAATGTTATCCAGTCAATATTCGAACCAGCCCCACGAACTACTCAAGAATGTGGATCGGGTTTAAACCAAAAAATGTTACCCAGTCAAATATGTCTGTCTCCCACGAACTCGTCAGTTATTCTGTCAACCGCCACTAACCACATTATTCGAAAAATGTATTCCAGCACAATAAAGAGTTGTGGGAAAAGCCTATATAAAAGAAAAGTTCCAAAGGAGAAAGGGACTAAAAAAATTACACAAACTTCTTATTTGCGAGATCAAAGGCATTTCTATAATTTAGAGATCACTTGTAATAAAGATATCCGATTCAAGCAATAAAGATACTTTTACAAAAATCCTCCATACGAGGTCATAGTTTTTTACCTATTCAGAAGTTTTCCATGCTAAAAACGTATGTTTCTATTTCTTACTTTCCATTAGAATATTTTTATAGGTTCATTGGTGTGATAGCTAATTCCTAATCATTTCGAGCTTACAGAATTTGGCCATTACATAAATGATCTTATTAAGCATTTACAGAATAGTTGCCCACGTGAGGATCATGTGGGTCGACTAAATCTTAGTGGTATCCCCATAATGTGTAATGTGTGGCGTACAAGGGGATAGTTGCCCAAGTACAATATCGGTACGAGAGCAGGAAAACTGATGAAGATCGGGTACGTTCTAATTTGCTTTAACTCAATATCGTTTATTTTTCTTGAATATATACATTATTTATTTGTATTTGGTAATTTTTCAAATTGTAGGAAAGTGATGCACACAAGATCTATCAAGGTATGAATAGCGACAATGACTTCAAACAACGTGAAGCGTATAAGATTTTGGCACGAGAACCGCGATGGGCCAATCTAAAGGATGATGGGTTGAACCATGCGAGGAATGTACCTAGAAATGTATCCTAGAGAACATCGCACAAGTCTTCCCTATGGAACTAGGTCGGATCAAACAACCTATTAGAGGATCCCGACGATCTATCTATACCTCAATCCGCTCCCCAAAATTCTAAATTAGATGGCTTGTTGTATGAGGTTGGAACGAGGCCTATCGGCCAAAAACTCTTTTGAAAAAATCTTGCAACACAAAAAGCCTTGAATGAGGTTATTATATCTGGTAACGGTATCCAAACAATGCTTACGAAGATGAGGTTTGAGAGACAAGCGAAATAAGGAAAGGAAAGAAGAAGAGTAAAAGTAAATCAACAATGGTATGCCAAAATAGATTTGGAACAAGAAAGGGAAAATAGCAAAATCATGGATAAAGACCTGAGTAATCTTTTTGGGCATGTATTACAATACTATCAGCAAAGGCAAGCTGAGGTCATGGAATATCTTAACAAGAATGGCAAACCAAGTACCAATTCAGGTTATTAAATATAATTTAACTTTGCTGAAGGGAGAAGTTTTTTTTTGAAGAACTTAGTTTACTTTCTAATAATGTATTCGCTTGAAGAATGTACTTTGCTATTAAAAAATGTAATCTTTTAAAGAAATGTTTATTTCAAAAAATATTGCGTTAAAACAAATACAAGATTAATGTAATATCAAAAATTGGTTCAATAAGCTTGTACGATAAGGAATATTAAATTACATCAATAACACTCAGATAATACTTGATTGAAATACTAGGAATAAAAATTTCCCTTCACGGCCCAGAAATGCTCGATTAGACCATCCTTTAGATCAAAGTGTAGTTCTTAACTTTGAATTCGGTTAATTTTCATTATAAAAGCTTCTATTGTTCGGCATTCGTGGATAGGTCCCTTTTGGAAAGTTTTAGGATCTTCCAGATTGTAGCCTAAGTATGATGGGAATTAATCTCGTTCCTCTTCGATGATCATATTGTGCATTATCACGCACGCCTTCATGATATTGTTTAAAACCTCGGGATTCCATAATTTAACCGAATTTTTGACAATATTGAACCGTGATTATAAAATCTGAAACGCCCATTCTACGTCTTTTTGACAACTTTCTTGCTGTTGAGAAAATAATTTTTGTTCACTATAATCAGATTGGATATTGTTTAGACAAGTATTCCTCATTTGGAGTATATGTCATCCGCTAGGTAATAACCCATATCATAAACTTTTCTGGTAATTGTATAATTGTAAGGCAGAACGATACTATCGGTCATATCGGTGGAAAGATATGATTGTTGCAGGACATTAATATCATTATTAGCCCCTAGTATCCCACAAAAAGCATGCCAAAACCAAAAGTCGTGTGAAGCTACCGCTTCTAGAATCATAGTCGCATTGGGGTAATTACCAGTAAATTGGCTGTGCCAAACTAAGAGACAATTTTTCCATATCCAATACATGCAATCAAGGCTTCCTAACATATTTGGAAAACCCTGTGACCCTCCTATCACTTTTAACCTTTCGACGTCGGCCGCGTTTGGTGCTCGAAGATATTTTTTTGCCTAAAATTTCTATAACTACAGCACAAAATATTTCCATACTTAACAAGGTTGTGTTTTCTCCTATTCTCAAAGACTCATCAAAAAGATATGCAGCAACACTGTAGCTTAGAAAACGTAGTGCTGCGATTATCTTTTAGTACGGTGATAACACCATTGTTTTTGCGTTATTAGGTTTTTTGACAAAGTAATCATCATGTGCAACTACTGCATCGAATATGCACATTAAATTTATCTACTCATACGAAAGCATTGTCAAATGTTGTCTGGCTTATATGTGCACCCCATGTTGAAGTAGGCCCGTATAAGGCTGTAATGACCCAATTCGTGTTCTTGCTTCTTTCTCTTATCCTTACGGCCTATGACACTCTCGCGGTAACTCAAAGTTGCATCATGTACTACTAGGATCATTGTATTTTGGTGCATAATGACTATTTTCCTCGCACAATCAAACATAAGATCGTCCGAGGAGAACAATACACATGAAGGATCATCAATAGATGAAAAGGATGATGAGGAAGACATTTGAGGTTGTTGATGGGCATGTAAAAATGTTCATTTTATCCTACTTATTTAAGGGTTCTAGACTTTATTTTATTGCAAAAAAGATAATTATTAATTTATTATTATTTCAGGTTAAGTTAGATAAGAGTGTACAAAAAACTAAATTTGAGTGCTAAAGTTACAATTGTTGGAGAAGACTACCTATCTAAGCTATAACTCAGAGCATCTCTAATAGAAAAAAAAATCTCAAGAGCAAATCTGGAAAATATTTGACATATTATGGATATTTTATTATGACTAGGAATATTTTATTGAGTATAATGAATATTTTACTGAGGATAGAATCCTCAAGAAAATAGCAGTTGTGGAGATCTAACCAGCATGTAGATTTATATTTGCCCAAAAATTCTGAAACTTTTTAGAGTAGTTTCCAATATGTGAAGATATTTTATGGATTTTTTTTTGGATTTTTATACTGAGTATATATTTATGAATAAATTTTAAAATTTGATTATATTTAGTTTGGCGAAAATAATCTCTTACTAAATATGTAACCCTCTCCTTCATCTATAAAAGGAGAGGTCTTGACCATGAATCATCATCCAATTTTGAGAGCTTGAGAACATTACTTAGAGAGCAGAGAGATTGAAGTTCTTGGATATGCTTGTAACCTTTGAGCAATTGACTTTTTGTAAGTTTTATTTGATCAATAAAGTATTTTTTCCATTATCATCATGTCTTTCTTTTTAGTAGTATGTTTTATTTTAGAATTCATGTTTAGCTAAACCATCATCTAGGGGAGGGGATGAAGCCGTATTCAATATATATTTAATGTGATCAACTAAACGTAAATTGCTCATTTTGTTTTATCGTCAAACTATCTTTATGTTTCTAATGGCCAAATTCCCTAAGCTCGAAATGGCTTGGAATTCGCTATCACACCAATGAACCTGTGATATTATTCTAATGGAAACAAAGAAATGAGACAGGTGTTTTTTAGCGTGAAAAACCTCTTAATAGGAAAAAAAACTATGACCTCGAGTGGAGAATTTTTATAAAAGTATATTTATTGCTTGGGATGGATATCTTATTACAAATGATTTTTAGATATAGAAATATTGAACCTTGTAACTCAGAAGTTTGAGTATTTTGAGAAATCTAGATAAGTAGTTTCTCGGTGATCTCTTGTATAATTTTTCTGGTCCTTGTCTCTTCTAGAACTTCTTGTTTATATAGGCCTTCTTCGTAGCTCTTCATCGTGCTTGAGCATATTTTCCAAACAATGTGGTTAGTAGCAGTTGACTGAATAGCTGACAAATTCGTGAGAGACAGGTGTATTTGACTTGTTTAGGCTCTTCAACTTGAAATTTGACCCACGTTCTTCACCAGATCGTGGAGTGGGTTTGAATATTGACTGGAGAAGTTACGTGAAAAATGTGTGAGCCTGAGATGGAGGTAACTCGATCTGGCAATAACTCGATTTTAGGTAAGATCGAGGAATATGTCCCTACAATTGCCCCCTCGCAACCGAAGTCACGAGTGGCTTTGGTTGAGAAAGATTCTGAGGGTAATAGGTATTCGGGTTGAAAATTTTGAATATCAAAATTGAGTAATGATGGTGTTGACGGTATGGAAGTTACGCGAATTATGGGGAAATGATGGGTATTAAATGAGGACGTGGATACTGATGTATGTGACGTTTATGATTTGAAGAGTCGCGTCTGCAAAGAATGATGACGTTTGGAAAAACGTACCTGCACAATAAATGTAGGGTTATATAAAGAGTACCTGTATCCACTCTTTGAGACATAGTACGCTTTGTTTTTGCCACTTTCTTTGAACTTTTCAAAAATGGTGAAGACTCGGAGGATGGTCCTCGAAGAGAAGATTACATCTAAAATGCAGAGGTTAAAGTAGAAATACTTTGGTGACCAATCTTTGGAGGTGTCAATACCCACTCCTGTTCCTCCGATTTATCAAGGTATGTCAGAAGACAAAGCGGTTGAAGCTAAGGAGGAATTCTACTGCAGGTGGAGGTTTTATGTCATCGTCTTGACAGCCGAGGAACATTAGGCTTGTCTCCGTACTCTGGCGGAGGACAATGTTCAGACTTCATATGCAGGGATAGGCATAACTGCGGGGAAGTTATGCTGATTTCTTGCATCACTGTGGATTCTAAGGTTGGTCCCTCTTCATCCCTACCAACTCTTCGGGGGTGGTGGTTATAGGAGGAGCGGTGATGGCAGTGGAGGAATAAGATGAGAAGTAGGAGTCTGTTTCTACATTTCCATCATGCTTTGGCGCTCAGATGACCTTCTAGTTGGAGAGTTGGTGCCAGCACAGAGTCAACTGCTTGCATAGTTTCCATTTGAAGTTCGACTAAACTTCAACCCAACTTATTTGAGGGAAGTTTTTTGTTGGCTCTAAGTTTTTCTTTGTATCAGGATGAAAGATCACTGAAGTAGGACGAACTAAAAGACTTGATCTGTCAGAATGTTTGAACGACCTGTTACTTACAAAAGTATTAAAAAACTTATTATCTATAAAGTACCTAAATTTTTGTGTTGGACAGATTAGATATATGTAAATTGCCTGAGATCGATTACTGAAAGACTTGTTATCTGTAAAGACCTGTGTAATCTTTTTTGACATGAATAAAATTTGTTATCCAATTGCTTGTATGGATGTAGATATAACATAGTTTGTAGAAATTGTACTATGATATTATAGACAATATATGAAATGTATGAGTACTGCAATTATTGTTTATCTTTACACTCAAACTGAGACAAATATGTACGATAATTAGTGTTTATGATGTAAGTATAATTTGCTCTGTGTGTCAAAATGTTGGAGGAACAATTTTTAAGAATTCTAAAATGCAAAAATTTGATCTAATAGAGGTCGATAGAAGAATAAATTAAAATTGGATATAGTTGACCTGCAAAGTAATGGAATGTACGAGCTCGAAGCAAAAGATAAGTGTAAATAGTTTTTCTCAAGATTCGGGGTTTCTGTCATGAGATAAAAGGTCAAAATCACGTTTTAAGGGAAAAATGTGGGAAAAAAGGATAAATAAGGATAAAATGATTTTTGAATATGGAGAAGAGATTTGGATGGTACGGACTCGATCTCAGAAGATTTGTCATGCCGCTGAAGGACGATTGGCTATAAAGATTACTAATGTGTAAGAGAGGATTTTTGGGGTGTTTGGCTATGATGTTGAGTTACCAGTGAGGGAGTGTTAGCTTGAAGGATTAGATGTAAGGAGTAGGAAACTTGAGTATTCCCGTTATTTTTATGAAGCATGTTTTCGTGAATTGGTGAAGGATCCGGTAGATTATGAAGAGATGGTTGGATTGATTGTTGAGGTTAAGATCGAATTTGATGATTGATGAGTAATGTGATTGGATGTGGTCGTCTAGATCATTAAGGTTATTATAGATGTAATGATGTATAAAGTATTTTGCATAAATAATTATAAGGCTGTTGAGGTTAACAGAATATATGAAAATCAATTAGATCATCTATAGTTGCAAATGCCGTTTAAGACTGTTGTGGTAAATAATTTTGAAAATTTTGTTAGCTTTAAAAATGACGTCAGTATTACTATAAGTATGATAAACAGGGGCAGAGAAACAAAAATAAAGAAATACAGAATCTTCTAGTTTTGTTTTTCATATAAAGCTGCAGAAATCTGATATCGTGTTAGGGTGAGTCACCATGAGTGAGGGAAGGTCAGAAAAAGATATGGAAATAGGGAAGAAAAATAGGTTAAAATATAAGGGGAGAGGTAATGATGGAAAGACGGTTATATTGAGAAGGTACAAGACGTTTGACGAGGATAATGGAAATAACGCCTCTGTTCCAAAACTGAGGATGGGTCGTGCGAGGCGTAATAACTGCCAGCCGCTAGAGAGAAAAAGGATAAATAGTACTTCTTCCTCATCGTTCAAAAGTTTTTCAACTTCTAAAAATTTGGAAAACACGGAGAGAGAAGTACAAAAAAATTGTAGAGGAATCGATAAGGATTTATCTGAGAGTGATCAACGATCAAAGAGAGTTACAGGTACTGGATCTCGTAAGTGGCTATACAGCAGCGTTGTGAGGGAAGGACTTGGTGCTACTGCGGATTATCATTCTGGCACAGAAGGTTAGTAGAGACGTATGTTGTATGTTTATGTTTTTGCAAATCGTAATCGTTTTTTAAGCAAATCTTTAAACAAAACTAATTATGGCAATCAATGCAATTTGACATATACACACAATATATGAAAGAAATGTTGTACATAAATGATCAATGTGCATAAAATAATGATAGATACCTGAACCTGTATGTAGGTCAAACGTGAGAGGTATTTGTGTAGGATCGAAACTTTGCATGTAGAATTGTTGTTGAAATGGATAGTTTACCTGTTAACAGGGTTTTGACCTCTGGTCGGATGATTGAGTCAGATAGCGAGGTTGAGGTAGGATTGGAACAATTTCCAGGTTTTCCTGGCCAATTGGTATCTTATCCTCATGGTTCGGATGCATTTAGAGAATTCTGTAAGGCCAAGGCTGTTGTAGGAGGGTCGTGGGGTAACTGTGTAGATTAGGTTGGTAGACAGTTTAGGGGTTGTACGGTAGTGACGAGGGAAGAGTACTTTTACTTGTTGGCTGACTTGGAGGTAGAAAAATGAGATATGGGTATAAATGAATCGATCTCCTTAGAATACTTTGATGGGGGAGTTTAGAGTGACCTCACAGAAGTTTTTTTGTGGTACCAGTCTCAATTAGAGTACGGGTTGAGTCTTCCCCTTACCAATTTGGCAAAGGGACTATGAATATAATTGGGGCATGTCTTGTTTAATTGAACGGGAACATATGGGAGGTAATAAGTGTTTGCGACCATCTGAATGAAAAGTGGGAGAATAAGGGGAAAGTGAGGAGGATATCCCTGAGGATGTATTACAGCTCTATGGGGTAAAGAATTATCACGCCAGTGGTGGGGTATATTTCTGTGCGAGCGCAACTTGGCCTCGCTTCTTCGATTTGAATTTAGCAGGTCGAGCTTGAAATGACAACGTAATTTGGGTGAAGGGTAATTGCCTTCAGAGAGATGCCGAAGAACCTTTGGATCGTCTATTTAGAACTATAAAACAAAGTAAGTATAATCATGCATAGCGTATGATATTGATATGATTGAACTGATGACCTTATGTTGATAATAAAAATGTTGTCCCTGGCAGGCCCGAAGTCCCACGTGGAGAAGAAATAATCATTGTTGGACGAAGTTTCTAAGGATGAGGCTGAGCTCAAATTTGTGTTGGAAGGACTTGGCCTTAGTAGAAAAAAGAGGGTTGGTAGTAAGTCGAAGAAGGTTCAAAAGGCTCAATCAACCAAGCTGATGGTGGGTGTCGATGAAGGGAAGAGGCGAGGAACTGGTGAGGAAGGTCAAGCCAACTTGGCCAAGACCCCTAGAATAGATAGTTCAGTTTAGCCAGAATCTATTACATCGAGCAAAATAGCTCAAAAATATCCAAAAAAAAGGGTGCTAAAGACTCTGTCGGCCTCTGGTACCACTGGGAGTGTTGAGGTCGCAAAAGAAAAAAAGGAAAAGGTTTGAACCTTTGGGGAAGTTGGGGAAAAAGGTCGTTGAAGAAAAATTTGCTGCAATGGATGACCTCAAAGAGGTTGAGGAAAGGGCCAGACTGACAGCTTTTCATAGAGAGGAAGACATGAGCAAGATGGTAAGTCTATATTAATTATGTAAAAAATTTATTTATTACATTTCGAGCTAATGCTGAAGTCGATTTATGTTTTGCAGGTTGCTTATCTTGTGAAGGGGATTTGGCTTAGAGCTGAAGAGGATGAAGATCGAGCTGGAGAAAAAGGTAGCTCGAGCTAAAGTTGATGTTGTTAAGGAAGCAAAACAGCTGGAGTCTCTTAAGGTTTCCCATGCAGTGGCGATTGGCCAGCTATAAGCGGAGGTGAGAGTCAATCTGGAGGAGATGGTGGAGAAGTACGACAGGTTTGGGAGCCACCTGATGTTGAAGGGGTATTCTGAGGAGGAGGTGGATATCATTAAGGCAGACACCTATGTTGAGGAGGGAAACGATAAAGAAATGGAAGAGGTCGCGGTAGGAGTTGTTGATGGGCTAGACAGTGTCTCCCATCAGACGGTGTTAGACAATTAAGGGGAAGATACCGAACTCCCAGAGGAAGAGAACGAGAAGGTAGGGTAGAGCAATGAATTTTCATGAACATCTTGAATGGGTACTGTAAGCTGTTGGATTGTGTGTAATGAATAGACTCTTATAGGCTTAATTTTTCTTTGTAATCCTATTGTAGGCACTTAGAGAAATGGGTCTCAAAATAAAAAACTTAGAGACCGAGTTTGCCTGGGAGAAAAAGATCTCCACATCCTCGCTGTCTTCGCAAGCGGAGCTGCAGGTGAGATCGGAACAGGCCTCTTGACGTACGCTATATTGATATAAGTACTAAGTAGAAAAGACAATCTTAGGACGTAGAAACAGATCAAAAGTTATTATTAGTTTTTGAAAAGTGACACTAACATGGTGCAAAGAAAGATTCAAAAGTAATGTTGCATGTAGAAAACATGTACCTTATACCTCGAAATATGTGTCATGGAGTATCCACCCGAAATATGTGCCATGGAGTTGGATAGGGTGAGGGAAACGAATGAGGATAGAGACGACCAGGATGTAAAGGTGCACTTCAAATTTATTGAGGCAACCCAGACTGTTATCGACCACACTCGTAAGATCGTGGAGAAAGATGTCGAAATTGACAAAGGGCTAAAAGAGCTTGCGGAGATAAAAGAACACGCCGCTAAGCTTCAAAATCGGATTGATACACTGATGGTAAATAGTAGGCGGGCGGAAATGGATCAATACCATATTAAGGTGCTAGAAAGATCGGAAAGGCAATCTCGAGCAGACCTCCAGAATTGGAGAAACGAGATGGAGCGACTGAAGTGGAAAATGGCTAAAAAAGACACTGAGCTGAAGGCAGATCGAGAGAATCTATCAGCCTCAAAGGCTGCAGCCGAACAATTGCACATTGCCTTACTTGCCAAGGATATGGAGTTTTGGGGGATGCAACGAAGATGTAACGATCTAAACGAGAGGGTGGCACGACTAAAGGCTGAATTGGCGCAAGCCAACTCGCGTGTTAAGAAAGCCAAGGATGGAGAGCGCTTGAGGGGGAATAAAAATGATGTTAAAGCTCCTCTAGTCTGAGGGGATGTCATTAGTCTATCAGGACGAATTAGAGAGCTGGAAGGTGACGTAGCTAAAATTCAGGGGCATGTGCAGATAGGTAATGTAAGCTTAAGGGAATGCCAACACAAGTTGGACGCTGCTCTTATCAGGGAGAAGGTTGAAATCAAGGCAAAGGAACTTTTGATGAAGAAGAAAGATGACTTGTTAAAGGATAGTTCGGCGGGGGAAGAGTTGGATGCAAAAATTAAGAGACTCCGCTCCCGGGTGGCAGACTTGGAGGCCATTAATCAGGCTGAATCAGCCAAATTTGATAAAAAATTAGAATAGACTATAACTTTTGATGCTCGGATAGAAATGGAAATGGCACATATGAAGAAATTGTACGCTAATTTGGAGTCACGCCTCGAAAAGGTGAGGTTGCATTTTTCTAAGACAGTTGTACCTCATGCATCACGCTCAGACCTGTTAAAGTCGATTGTCACGTATTTTGTAGAGGAAGTAAAAAGACTTGAGTTAGAATGAGATACCTTGTTCAAATGTTTGTCGGATAAGGGATACATTTGTGAAGTTAATATAGATCGAGGGAACTATATAGCCTCTATAGAAACCAGTTTAGCCTCGACCTGCTAATCTGATAGGGAGGGGCAGAGTTACTGTAATTCGTAAACTGAATGTTCAGCCTCTTGTTGTAGGGGAAAGCACGGCTGACATCCCATTAGCAAAAAAGAATCCATTGTAATGTGACCTGAAAATAAATAGTATCTATCGCAGACACATTAAAATAGATAAAAGCTAGTATGACATTTGCCTTATCTTGTGTCTGGTGGGGTCTTTGATATAAAATAAGTTTTTATATTTATTCCAATCGCAGAGATGGGTTGAGTCAGTCAAATCAAGTGACTTTTGATTTAACTGTAGTAATGTTGCAGACATATTGTAAGAGATGAAGGCTAATATTACATTTGCCTTATCTTATGCTGGTCAGAGCCGTTGATGTAAAACAAGTTTCTACATTTATTTCAATCGCAGAGATTTAGTAGAGTTAGCCAAACCAAGTGCTATCCTTGATTTAACTGGTATAATATCCCAAACAAGCTGAAGTAGATGAAGGCTAGTATTACCTTTGCCCTATCTCATGTTTGGTAGAGTATTTGATTTAAAACAATTTCTACACTTATTTCAATCACAGAGATTTAGTAGAGTCAGCCTAACCAAGTGTTATCCTTGATTTAACTGGTATAAGATCAATTGAAAGCTAGTATTATCTATGCTTTAATCTATAAAATGTGGTTAAATTTACGTAAGTAGAGAGATGTTGTGAAAACTTGAAAGTTTCATTGATCAGTTCAAAATTTATATTGGATAGAGATGAATATCTCACTTTTGGAATTAAAAAATCAAAAACAAGAAATATAAATGGAGTAGTAAGACGCTTAACGATAGTACCATTTCAGTCGCCTAGTATTCTAAGGATTTAAAATGGGGATTCCTTCATCTTTCATAAGATAATATGATCCCAGGCCTGAGAGACCTGTGATAATGAATGGACCCTCCCAATTGTTGGCAAGTTTTCCAGCGTGAGGCTCTTTACGATGTTGAGGAATTTCTCTAAGGACGAGATCGTCAATTTAGAAGGTACAATTCTGACTCGGTTGTTGTATGATCTGGCTAGTATATGCTGATAACGACCTAGGTTAGCGATGGCACATTCCCTGGTTTTATCGATCATATTGAGGCTGCAAGCTAATTCGAACTCATTTTTCCCGTCAGTCAGCTCGTGATCTCGAACTAGATGATGGTATTCAGAAGGAATGACGGCCTCATCGCTATAGGCAAAGAGGAATGGAGTACATCCGGTTAACTATCGTAGAGTGGTACGATATGCCCAGAGGACATGAGGTAGTTCTCAAACCCAATTCCCTTTTTTCTGTGAGTGGGACAGTTTATTGAGTCCATCCACGATGGTTTTGTTAGTGATTTCGGCTTGACCATTGCCTTAAGGATAGTAAGGACTGGATGGTGAGTGGATGATATTGTGTTGATTGAGGAAAGTAATAATTTTTTTTCTAAAAAATTAGGGCCCGCTATCGATACGAATTAGGTGGGGATCCAAACCAAGTGATGATGTGTTCTCAGATAAAAAAGATAACCCCTTCTTCTCTGGTCTGACAAAGTGGAACTGCTTTTACCCATTTTGTAAAATAATCGGTAGCTATGAGTAGGTAACGGTATGTTACCTGGAGAGTTAGGAAATTTGTCGACGAGATCAAGTGCCATCTTTGGAATGGCCAGAATACCTTGCTTGCATGGAGTTTGAGCGCAGGGGCGTGTATCCTGTGTCCTGTCTTTAGCTGGTGTTACATAAGCGTGAGTACTCTTCCACTTGCATGTGCATACTGGGTTAGAATACTCCTTGTGTAATAGCCCTGTTTGCTAGTGATCAACCTGCAGCATAGGAGTCACAAGTCCGTATATGTAATTCGCAGAGTATCTCATCTGCTTTTGATTTAGAGAGGCACTTGAGGTAAGGCCCCGTGACGGAAAGGCGGTATAACATACCATTCTGATTTGGGTAGCACTTCGAGTTGTTGATCAGCTGTCAGCACTCTTTTGGATCTGTTAAAAGTGGTATGTTGTAACTGTTATCGATACTGAGGTAAGCTAAGAAAGGCTTTTGCCAATCGCCGCCTCCCCCTTTATCGCCCCCAGTGTTGATCATGCATACAAAAATGTGATCAATGCTGGGGGTTGAAATGATTTCGATATAGAGATATCGAGCTTCTATACCCAAGACCCAAGCCAGATATGCCAAGGAATCAGCGTGTCTATTTTTGCCTCGAGAAAGATAATCGAGAGTTACTTTCACAAACTTTCTCATCCTTTCTGCTATGAGGGCTGCGTACTCAATCACCTTCCCATTCGTCTTATAATGCCCAAAGTAATGGTGGACGATGAGTAGTAAATCTATATAGAGTGAGAGTTCGGGGACATCGAGCTCAAGAGTGAGGTCGAGTCCATGAATAAGAGCTTCGTATTTCGTGACATTATTTGAGGCCTCAAAATCCAAGCGAATTGATTTCTCAATTCGGTCATTAGAAGGGGTAATCAGTACGATTTTTATTCCTGACCATGCGAGTCCTGTTGATCCATCAGTGAGAAGTCTCTACCCTTTTGCTATAATCCATTCAGCTCGTTCGTCAAATGGTTTGGGGGGTGGATCTTTGGAAGTTTCTTTTATAAGGTTAGGGTCATGCTCCTCCCACTCGGGATCTTCCACTGGAAAATCTGTGAGAAAATAGGTAATGGCTTGACCTTTTTTAGAATGACGTTGTTCATACTTGATGTCATGTTCTTTCAAGCTGACTGACCACTGTTACACTCTCCTTGATTTTTCTTTCTTGGATAGAACTTCCCGAAGTGGGTAGTTCGTCATGACTTTGACTGAATGAGCTTGGAAGTAGTGCTTGAGTTTCTGTGAAGTATAAACAAGAGTGAGAAGAAGTTTCACAATTTTAGAGTACCTCGTTCTGCAGGAGTAAGGGTTTTGCTAATGAAGTAGACTGGCTTCTCGATTTTCCCTTCGAAGCGAATGAGAATCGAGCTGAGTAAAGTATCTATGACTGCTAGGTAAATAATCAGTTCCTCATTATCTACTGGTTTATCATTATGGGATACCTCCCCAAGTAGGTTTTGAGATCCTGAAAAACTGATTCGCATTCCAGTGTCCATGTAACCTTTGTAGTTGGCTGAACTTTTTCTCATTTGGTAGAACCACATAGTAATAGGAATAGCCAATGGCATCGGTCTAAAGATTTAGAAATGAAACGGTTGATAGCGGCAATCTTGTCGGCAAGTTTCTGAACGTCTTTAATTGTTTTTGGAGAAGGCATGTTGAGGAGAGCCTGAATCTGATCTGAATTGGCCTCAATCCCCTTCTTGTTGATGAGGGGCCTAGAAATCAGCCAAATTGGACCCCGAATTGATATTAATTAGGATTGACACGCATCTTGTAAGATCAAAGAATGTTAAATACAGTATTGAGATCTAGGATGCGATTGGTTGACTGTACGCTCTTGCACAAGAGATCGTCAATGTAGACTTCAACGACTTTCCCTAAATGTTCTTTGAACATAGTAGTCATCAGCCATTGATATGTGGCACCTGCGTTTTTGTGTCCGAAGGGCATGACTTTAAAGCAATAAAGACCTCTTTCAGTGATGAAAGTTGTCTTTTCTTGATCTTCATCCAAAAGTGGAATCTGATTGTATCCCGAAGTAGCGTCCATCATAGATAGGAGGTCATGGCCTACTGTAGAATCAAGGATCAAATGAATGTTGGGAAGAGTAAAACTGTCCTTTGGGGTTGTTTGTTTAGATTGGTAAAATCTATGCAAACTCAAACTTTTCAGTTCTTCTTTGGGACAGCGACAATATTTGGCTTCTCGAATGAATCCCACTTTGATTAATTTATTGATCTTGGTGTTAACTTTATCTCAAAGATGAGGTGACAGTCGTCACTGTTTCTATTTGACCGCTTTGGCATTGATGTTGATGGCTAATTTGTGACATGCCTTGGCCAGAACGACCCTAAGCATTTTATCAAAAGACCACTCAAAAGCGTCTTGATTGAGTTACAAGAACTGAATGAGAGCATCTTTTTCATGCTTAACCAGCTTAGTACCAATAAAAGTACCTCTATTAGGTCCATCGATGTTAATATATTTCGTGGGCTCCTCCGTGGAAGATTGATCATTGAGGTGATCAGCCTTCTGTAATTGTTATGCAGCAAATCTGTCAGGAGTATCTAGGACAGTAGATACGGTATTTTCACAAGCTTAAGAGAGCTTTTGACTACCCCTGATCTCAAAAATAACATTGTCATGTTTAAATCAGAGTGCCTGATGATAGGTGGAAATGATTGCTTCCATGTTGTGAATCCAGCAGCGGCCCATAATATCGAGATAAGGAAATTTGGCATTGATGACATAGAAAATGACGTCGATGGTGGGTGGTCCTGTGGTAATAGGTAAGATGATCTTGCCTACTCGTTCTTGCCTGGAACCATTAAACCCACTGATATCAGTATAGCTCTAAATAACTTGGTCAGCCAAACCCATTTGGCCAATAGTGCCCTGAAATAGAATCTTAATACCGCTTTCAGTATCAATCATCATCGTGTGCATGACAAACTTCTCCATTTTCAGCATTATTACTAACGCATCATGAAGTAGAAATTTGACATAGCTAGTATTGCAGTCTTCAAAGGAAATCCCAAGCCGGCGATTGCTCGACTATGGGAGAAGCATGGCTTCGTTGTCTTGAGGTGCAAGATCGCAGCATTCTGATAGTCTCCTGTGCTTGGATTTATAAGAATTGGTGATCTGATTGATTTCGATCATGTTGTTGTGGAACATATAGTAGAAATACTTCTCCTCAGTTTGATCAATGACCGGAATAACTTCAAGCTGCTTCTTATAGCTGCCATTTTTGTATGATTCCAGGTCGATAATATATTTGAACATCCGTCCTTCTTTAAAAATATACTCGAGCAACCTCTGCAAAGCATAACAATTATCACTAGAATGATGGTTTACCTTATGATGCAGGTAATATGGTCGATTATCGATCAGTTCCAGTGGTTAAGAGACACGGTAGAGCGTATCCTTCAAAAGTAGTGGAAAAATTATGGAGATTCAGACGTTCATCTTTGGGAGGATGGGTTTGTTCGGTGGACCGTCTTTCCGAGGGTAGCCAGTGTTTCCCTTGGTGCGCTTCTTATCTCCCTGCTCCTCCTTTGGTTCAGTGTTTTGATCTGTAGATGGACCTTGGGTGGAGAGGATGAATTTAGTAGATTTTTTTCACTCCGACATCATCCTCTCCAGGTCGACATAACTATTGACCTTGATGATCATCTCCTCCAAGGTTGCAGTTTTGTTGAGGAAGAGGTGATATTTTGCCTTGCAATCGAGTTGGAGCGCTGTTCGTGAAAGTAGTAACAGCTGTTTTCTGATCGAGGCTATCCACTTTACGTGCGGGATCTAAAAATTTCTTCGCAAAAGCTTTGGGCTTCTCTCCGTGTGACTGTTTGAGATTGATAAGAGAATACAAATTCTCCTTTTTGTCCCTGTTGTGAGCATATGACTTGATGAACTATTTTTGCAGCTGGTCGAATGTATATATGGAGTCTCAGGGAGAGAGTGGAACCATCGGAGTGGTTTCTCCTACAGACTCATGGCGAACAAGCGGCAAAGGATGTGGTTGAGATTGGAGTACAACCCCAATGAATCACGGTACTGTTGAATGTGCTCCTTTGGGTTAGTACCTTTGTATTTATGAATTTTTTAGAGTATGGAAACCATTTGGTACCTCCATATCGAATAGTTCTTTGGCAATTAGACTTCCTTGTAATCCTGTGATGTCGCCGATAGTACCCAGAACTTATGCTTCGATCAACTCCTTAATCCGTTGATCCATATGCCCTTTCGTGACATAATGACGTATTGGCTGAATCGTTGTACGACCGGGTAGTGGATGATGAGTACTAGTACCTTCCCTCACACGATCTCGCATTGGAACTTGATGTTGAGGCCGTTGTTCTTCCTCCTGACGGACGGATATTCGGTGACCTTAATTAATTTTGGACTGAACTCCCCCCCCCCAAAAAAAAATATATGGAGGACTGTGGTTCATGTTAAAGATTCCTAAAAATAGCTCTACTAGTAATTCCTCGAGGCCCCAACTCTCCCTTGCAGAAATGCGGGAGGTCTCTGGCAACTGATCTTGACCTCATGGTGAAGGAGCCTAGTGAGTATTTTGCAGAGCCTCGAGGGCAGTCTGTATTGATGTCAATTGGTCTTCATGTCGTTTGAGCACTGTCAAACGATCTTGTCTTTCTGTGTCGAGTTCTTTCTCATAAAGCTCCTGATCCTTAATTAACTGAAGTTCGAGCTCAGCGTATTTCTCTGTTTTGGCATCGAGATTTGCCCGTAGCTCTGTAAGTTGTCCTGGCTCCATTGAAACATCGAGTTGGATGCCTTTAACTGGTCATCTGGAAGTATCCATGATTGAAAATTGTAGCGAAAGACTGCCTTAGGATATCGTGGAAATGCAATCTTTCCCACAGACGGCACCAAATTTAATGGCCAAATTTTATAAGCTTAAAATAGCTTAAAATTCCCTATCACTCCAATAAACCTGTGATAATATTCTAATGGAAAGCAAAAAACCTCTGAATAGGTAAAAAACCATGACCTCGAATGGAGGATTTTTATAAAAGTATCTTCATTGCTTGGGATGGATATCTTATTATAAGTGATTTCTAGATATAAAAATGTTTGAACCTTGTAACTAAGAAGTTTGAGTATTTTGAGAATCTAGATAATTAGTTTCTAGGTGATCTCTTGCGTAATTTTTCTGGTCTTTGTCTCTTCTGGAACTTCTTCTTTATATAGGCCTTCTCCGTAGCTCTTCATCGTGCTTGAGCATATTTTCCGAACAATATGGTTAGTAGTGGTTGACTGAATAACTAACAAGTTCGTGAGAGACAGGTATCTTTGACTTGTTCAGGCTCTTCAACTTGAAATTCAACCCACGCTCTTCACCAGCTCGTAGAATGGGCTGGAATGTTGATATGAGAACTTATGTGAAAAATGGGTAAGCCTAAGATAGAGGTAACTCAAACTGGCAACAACTCGATTTTAGGTGAGATCGAGGGATAGGTCCCGACAATGTTAACAATTTTATTATTGGTTCATGATCAAATTGATATAAATCAATTTTTATGAATGTTAATGTTGCAGATTTTAGTTGCACAATTATTATTAACATTGGATTGGTAATCAAAGATTAATGAAATGTATTTAGATTGTTTTAACGTTTCGTATTTTCACATATGATTTCTCATCTAATGTATTTTGATAAATTTGCTTCTTAAGAGATGGTAAGTAGACATTTGGTCAAAATCATTATTTCTTCCAAGAGAAATCTATGCTTGTATTTACGTTGAGAATATATTTACGATGAATCCCCGTTTCCCCCTAGTCTTTAATCTATTTGTAACCCAAAAATCTTATGAAATTTTCTTTAGATCTTTTATTTATTTGTTTAGTAGTTTGATTTGAAAACATTATCTAACAATTGTTTGGCCTAGTAAACGATAAAACCCGAAACCTATATTAACAAAACCCGATTTGATACAGTTTATTAAATGGCGTCGTTGCCCATGGTCAGGCTATAATCGTTCGATTTTTGTTTCTATTTTGATTTTGATTTATTTTATTTTATCTTTAAAAAAAATGAATATTGTTTGTTTTAGTCTAGAATTATTTTCCTTTTGCTTGTGAGGTATATTGGGTTTTTGTAATCGCAGGTTAACGAAGGCATATATCTCTCCATAATTTGGATAGTGCCACCACGAAAGCTTTTTAAACCCATTTGAAATCTCTGAGACAAAACAACTAAGGGTGCATTACTTTCAATATATCCAAGCACGTGACCCCACAAGAAAATCAAATAAAATTTGGTGTTGTGATATTTTTCTTACCTGCCAATTGCCATTGCCTTGTTATTTCTTTCATTTAATTCATAAAAAAAAACCAAAAACATTAGAGTAGCTTTATTTCTTTTTTCTTTCTCCCCTCTTTGAGTGACTTGTACTAAGGAACAACTTGTATCTTGAGTGCTGAGTGTGCAATTAAAGTGATGGTACAATTGTAATTTTTCTGCAGGAGCTATATTAGAACCCACATCCGAAAAGGACCTCTCTACAATACCTACTTAGGCCTGAGAGCCCGGGTGTGCCATCTCAACGGTTCCACCAGGGTAAACAACAAGCCCCTAAAAAGGCCGCCCTGCAGATACTTTCTTCCACCGCACCCTCCTGCGAACTAGTCAATCTTTGTTCATGTGCTTGATTTTTATGCAATTTAAAGTTCAATATTAGATAAAGAGAAAACAAAAAGAGGAATTTCATCACCCGTGTGTGGCACCAAATGCTAGGACCCTGGGAGGTCACGACCCGGTTTAATATTTTTTTGAAAGGGACATTTACTAAAAGAAACCAAGATTAAGCCATAAAATGCATAGTTAATCAAAGGCTTATAGAGCTCGGACCTGGAGCAGTGGAACACGCTCATTAAGACCCCTGATAGTGGCCATGTTTATCTGAAGGAAGTACGATCCCTAGCATAACTAGTCTGGAAAGATGATTCTAAGCGGTTTACCCCACCTTCCAGTACAAGTACTTCTAGGGGATTAAAACTCTACAAGAGTTATTCCTAAAGCGATCAAAAACAACTCAACGTACAAACCGATCTACTATTAGGAATAGGAGCAACCGAACCCTGAGACCTGGTTCACAACTTGACTGCAAATAAGGCCCATCTAGAAAGATTAAAGTGAGGGATTATCTCACGTAATCGACACCCGATTTAAATTGAATTACCACTCAAGGTGATCTACAATCGGAACCCCCTAATTCCTAGATGGAGTCGTTTACTAGACGGGGGAATCTGACCGTTGGCTAACGGTTGTTATATTTATTTTTATGCACCTCATTCTTGCCTGATCATTATTGTGTGCACTTCTTGTAGTTTATGAAAGAATGGTTTCGAGTGCCTGAGTGTCGTCTTGAGAGGCTTAGAAAATTTGATCTGATTGATATTCCAATCACTTTAAGTTAGGCGAGTCAGCCCATTAGGAGATTCCAATCTCCATTGATACTAGAGACCAAACAAACCAAACCTGTAGGGAACTCTTTCCTGTTAAGGAGTCAAATTTCATCTCTCAATCCGTTTAGTTTTCCACCTCAATTATTTGAGATGGGAGATGTCCATAAAAATTGGAATAATAATACAAATGGTCTGGAACCTTTACGGTTCCTACTCAAGGATCATATGTTTCCTAAAATGATAAATCATGCTTTATGCATTGTTTTACCTCCTATCACTAGACAATTTGAACTTAGAAATGCGCTTATCAATTCATTGCCAAAATTCTTAGGAGATGAGCATGAGAACCCATATGCCCATGTACGGGATTTTGATGATTTAATGTTCCTCCAGAGGTATAGGAGTGATAACAAAATTGAGGCCATGAAACTCATTTTATTTCTATTTTCTTTACTAAGAAAGGTTAAAAGTTGGTTTCAAGCTCTATGGTCTAAATATATCACTAGTTTTGAGATTCTTATTGAAGCCTTTTACAATAATTTTTTCTCTCTTGAGAAAACTGAGACCCTCCGTAGGGCCATTCTTAGGATTACCCAACTTGATGTAGAAAGCTTAAAGGATTATCTAGAGAGATATAAGGGGAATATCCTACAATACCCTCATCATGGTATCGACTCGCGGGCCCTAATTAGAAATCTTTATGATGGATTGGATGCTGAAACCAAGAAAACTGTAGAATCCTTTTGCTTAGGGAAATTTACTAATAAAGATGATATAGAGGGATTGGACTTTGCAGAAGAGATGACTAAAAAATTGCAAACCAGGGAACCATGAGAGAAAAAGATATACAAGAAAGGGAGGTAATGCCTTTAGAGTTGGATCAAACTCCAAGTCAGACCCTACATTGACGATAATCATGCAAAAACTGGAATCTTTAGGAATAGCAAACTACAAGATGTCCGCTAGAGCACCCGTTCTTCATGCCAAAATGCCAGCATGTACAGTGTGTGAAAACCCAAAACATTTTGTTCAAGACTGCCCATTTATTTATGGAATTAGGGAGGCAAAGAAGGAGTACATAAATGTTTCTCAACAAAAACTTGTTGTGCTACCCTACAGGGAGTTCTTCAGGATGGAACAACTCCTTTTCAAACAATTCTAGCAATTCGTATGGTAGATCTTATCATCAGGGGAGCCCCGCAGGGGGACAGTTGTACTAACCCAATCTAAATCAATTTGGTTCCTTCTACCAGTCCAACCACCAACCTACTCAACAGAATACTTCATATATTTTTCCTCAGAATAGGAAACCAGCTTCGGAGGATGGCATCCAAGCCTTATTATAATCAAATACCCAACTCGTGCAATAATTAATGCAAATAAATCACCAATCCATGGCTATGATAGAAGCAACCATCACTCAATTGGCAACTGGGTTAACTACTAGAGGCAAAGGTACATTTCCAAGTCAAACTTAACCCAATTCGAAGGATCAAAGTACGAGCTTCAATAACTGTGATCATACGAATGTGGTTATCACACTTAGAAGTGGCAAAACTATAGACAACAAAGTTAGGATGCTTAAGGATAAACCTTGTGTTAGTCCTAATCCTACTACAAAAGCTATTGAAGAGGAGGAAGAGTCCATGAGCAAAGAAACACCAGTCACAGGGGAAGAGACTGAAAATGTCTCCCCTACAAAGAAAATTAAAAATATTCATCCTAGAGGCCCTAAGGCACCTTTTCCCTACATGCTTGCTAAGAATAGAAAGAAGATTCTCGATGAAGAGGTTAATAAAATCATTAGAAATCTTAAGATCAGTATTCCTTTTAGCGAGGCATTGCGATGAATTTCTTCTTACGCAAAACATGTCAAGGACTTATGCACGTTCAAGTGACGAATGAATGTTTCCAAAAAGACTTTCAACGTCCATGGCAGTGATAATGTTATTCAATTGGATGCTCAAGTTAGCTCCATAATCTTGAACAAAACACCTCTAAAATACAAAGATCCTGGAATGCCAACAATTTCTTGCCACCTTGGGACAAACCAGATAGGGAAAGCCTTGCTTGATTTAGGTGCCAATGGTAACCTAATTCCTTACTTAGTATTTGAGCAGTTAGGTCTAGAGGGACTCAGACCCATAAATCAAACCTTACATCTAGTTGATAAGTCCATTCGATTTCCTAGAGGTGTTGTGATGGATGTGCTTGTCCAAATTGATGAAAAAAATTTATCCCGTGGACGTTGTGGTCCTTGACATAAATTCGGTAGAATGTCCTCAAAATAAAATACCATTGATCCTCAGTCGACCTTTCTTGGCCACCGCTAATGCTTTGATCAACTGTCACAGTAGAGCTATGAAGTTAACTTATGGGAATAATACTATTGATTTGAATATCTTCAATGCAACTCATACTCCGTTTGAAGATGAACCCGATGAGTGCTATATGATTAGTACTGTTGTAAGCAGTACATTTCACAGTTCAAATCCAAGGGATCCATTAGAAGCTTTCCTTACATACTTTGGAGAGGATTTTGATGTTGATGACCTCATCATTGAGGTCAATGCCTTATTAGATTTTGTCCCTGTATCAGATACCACTGATGTGGTTGAAATGCTAAAAGTCGATGATCTAGTTCCCGAAGCAAAGAAAGTACCCACTAAGTTAGAGCTTAAACCTCTCCCTAAAAATCTCAAATATGTTTATCTAAGTCCTAATGAGACTCTTCCTGCCATCATAGCATCTGACCTAGAGCCTGAGAATAAAGAGAAATTAATGCAAAGGGAAATAAAAAAGCTCTTGGATGGAGCATCTCAGATATTAAGGGTATTATTATTATTTTTTATTTATTTTTTATTTTTTTGAACAAATTTGAGATTTATTAAAGTGGAAAGCCATATTTACAAGTGGAGGACTTAAAGCCGGGCCACTAAATTTATTGCCTAATAGTTACCATTTCTAGTTTATCCATGAAGTAAGAAGCGCGGATATGTCGTAGAAGAGTAGCCGCCGTCCATAAGAGGGTGGACTACTAGGAGCTGCCAAGCCTTGAGAGTCTATCAGCTGTGCTATTTCCTTCCCTGTAGGTGTGTGTCATGCTAATATGAAGTCCGCGTCCTAGTTGGGTAGTCATATTCCAAGTTGTACTATGCTTTGCAGGGCATATGTGCGTGCATCTATACCAGTTTAAAAGGATTTCCTCGTCGACCTCAACGATAAGTGGAAGCCATCCTTGTAATTTACGGTGCAAAAGACCGTGAAGTACTGCGTACATTTCAGCTGCTGTATTTGTGCCTTAACCCAGTTCAATGTTGTATCCGAGTAACATACCACCGTGATGGTTGCGAATAATCCCTCCTGCACCACTCATGCCAGAAGGGAGTGTAGATCCATCACTATTCAGTTTAAAAAAATCTAGAGGAGGGAGAGTCCAACGAACCAAGACAGGCTGTTTGGTGCGCACCGAGTGCCTGACCAATCTTTGCACCTGGAGAAAGATGAGATCGCTGAATTTGCAATGTTGCTTTACTTTGGCTTTGGAGATACTCTCGAGTAAATAGATATTGATAGTATGAATGATGTTTGAGGTAGACATGTGTCGCTCCTCGTATCTATCAGTACATCGTGCCTTCTATATTTCCCATGCTATAAGAGCAGCTAGCACTCCTCTAACGATACCCATCTGAGTGCAGGAGTCTGCGGCCTGAAACCACAGCCCTTGCCGAGTCCACCAGCTATCGTTTACCCCTTGACGAACACCACATACGTTGCCAAAGTGCGCCCAAACCACCACAGCAGTTTCTTCCTAGATGAGCAGATGGGTTAGCATTTCGATTTTGCTATGATTGTAATAACAACACCGTGATGTAGGAGGGATTCTACATTGAATGAATGTGTCTACGGTGATGATTTCCTTCCATGCTTTCTAGCTGAAGATTTGAATTTTGGTTAGTAAGGTGTGATGCCAAATCTACTTCATACGGCTGTGACCATTTTCCTCGCTGTGCCAAAAATTCTAGGCAGATATTACAGTAAAGTTTTCTTTATCGGACGGCCCCCAAAGTGGTGCGTCTTCCTCGTCGCTTAGGAAGAACTTGAGGGGTAGTGTTGGCTTCAATTGGTTCAGTATTTCATGCTCTAACAGCGACCAATTCTAGCTGCAGTTGTTCACTATGATCTCTTTCACTTTGATATGTTGCGTGCATTCAAGGTTGAGCACATCAGCTAACCGGCCCACCCCTGTCCAGTTGTCGAACCAAAAAATCTTGTCCCCTTTGCCGAGAGACTAGTTTGTGTTGGCATTCACCGTAGAGAGAAGACCCTTCATCTGTTTCCAAAGTGTGGAGTCCCCTTGTCGCAAACGAGGTATTTCCCCATTAATGGTGTACTTGTTTTGGAAGAAGGATGCCCATGTGGAGGTGCTATGAAGGAAATTTCAGCATTTTTTGAGCAAGAAACTATACTTAATGTCCCCAAGTCGGCGAATCCCAAGTCTGCCTTCAGTTTTGGGAAGGCAAAAGTCATCCCATGCTACCCAATGATTCTTGTTGCGACCGTCAAAACTGCCCCAAAAGAAGTTAGAAAACATCGACTCGATCATGCTAATGATATCATTAGGAACCGAAATGCACGAAAGCAGGTGTATGGGCATCGAGTTCAAAATGTGGTTGAGGAGAACAAGCTTACCACCTTGTGAAAGAAGCTTTCCTTGCCAACCTTCTATTCGTCATTGGATTTTCGTGAGTAATTGTTCAAAGTGAATTAACCGCACTCTTCCATAGCTAATTGGAGCTCCCAAGTATGTTATAGGGAAGGATCGGTGTTGAAATCCGCATGCATTTTGGATGACGTGAGCTCGAGCTACCGTCACATTATGGTGTAGATAAACGCCGCTTTTGGCGCTGTTAACAAGTTGACCGGAGGAGGATCCATACCGGGCAAGAAATGCCATTAACCCATAAATTGATCGGTGGCTTCAATTTAAAAAGATGAGGAAGTCGTCTGCATATAAAAGGTGGGTTACTGGAGAACAACCTTTGGAAGTGTGGAACAACCCAATTTCTCCTTGCACAAATCAATCGGAAAGCCCTCGTGAGAGAACTTCTTCTGCAATTATGAATAAGAGTGGAGAAAGGGGATCTTCTTGCCGTAAGCCTCGTGACGATTTGAAGTATCCCTTGAAGACACCCTGGAGTACTACCAAGAACCATGAGGTTTCAACACATTGGGCAATAAGAGCAACACATCAGGTGGAAAAATTAATTTTTTGTAAAACCTATTGCAAGAATTTCCAATCCACCCTGCCATAAGCCTTTGCCATGTCTATTTTGATCACTACGTTAGTACCTCTTACCTTTCTATATAAATCCCCAATCATTTCTTAAGCCAAAGTAATGGTCTCCCTGATATCCTTGCCCCGAATGTAAGCTCCTTGATTGCCAAAAATTAGTTTATAAAGCATTTTGCTGAGTCTGTTAGCAATAATGGAAGAGAAAAAAATTTGTAGACAAGTGAGCACAAACTGATTGGTTTGTAGTCCCCTAGATTTGTTGGGGTATCCACTTTAGGTATAAGGGTAAGAAAGGAAGAGGGATTGAACCTGGATAGCGGAGCGCCGTTAAAGAATTCTTTGGCAGCGCCATGAAGGTCCTCTTTGATTATGTCCCAACATGAGATAAAGAACATCTATGTGAAACCATCACTGCCCGGAACACTGTCGCCGGATATGTTGAAAACACTGTCACTTAATTCTTCCAAGGATGGGATACAAGTAAGGCTTGCCTCGTCGTCCGCGGTGATAACGTGAGGAATGCATTCAAGAAGGTATGCATCCTCGGTTGTAGTTGTGGCCTGTAATACCTCTCAAAAATAGCTCATCGTGGCATCATGAATTGCCTCCACCTAGGTTACTACAGTTCCATCAGGAAGAGTAAAGTCGGATACAAAAGTTCTCTTTTGATTGACTTGTTACATGTTCTTGTTGTACCCTGCCGAGCTCAGCACCAATCTGATCGTCCCACCCATCTTGCAGTATGTAATCTAGTTGAACCATTTTATCCTATAGAGCGTGTATGTTTTGAGTGACATTTCCAAAAAAAATTGTATTTCATGCTCTGAGTTCCTGGCAAACCTTCTTGAGCTTGAAAGCGAAAGAGGATAAGTAGCTTCCAAAAGCACCACTAGGCCTGTTTTCTGCCACCTAGTAAAGGTTGCATGCGATGCCCACATTTTCAAGAAATGGAATGATCTTGGTCCTTGGTGTAGGCTGTTGCTGAATGATAGAAAGAGTAGAGAGTGGTCCGAACACACCCGTTCTAAATGTGTAATTTTATAAATAGGAAAGAGAGCTATGAGGCCTCGGTTTACCAAAGTTCTGTCTAACTATGCCCACTGCCTTGTGTTGTCTTGGTGGTTATTGCACCATGTGTAACTGGATTCGGTGAACGAAGTCTCTATGAGGCCAGCTGCCTGAATCGTATCCTCGAACTTCGTCAAGGATCTATGTGATGAGCGTCTACCCCCAAGTCGTTCTGATTGATGTCTTACAGTGTTAAAATCCCCAATAGCACACCATGGATCGCTCATTATCGATGTTATGTCTTTAATGTATTCCCATAATGTTCTACGCTCGGCGATATCGCATTTGGTGTAGACAATAGTTACGATGGTGCTCCATTGGTTGTTGTTGTTACTCATTTTGCAATGTAACAATTGGTTAGAAGCAAAAACCAATTCCACATCATATTCTTATGTCCACAAAACCTAAATCTTCCCTCCCATAGACTGATTAGACAAAAAGGAATTGCAATTAATTCTACGACCCAAAGTAGGACCTTGAGAAGCATCTTGAAAAGGTTTCAGCAACACCACAATCGAAATATGGCACTGTTTGATTATCTTCTTGAGATGGTTTATTGTTTTGGCATTGCCAATGCCCCTACAATTCTAAACAAGTAATGGACCTGACACCATTTAAATGGTTAAAGGTTTAAGGACGCTCTTGCTCCTCGAGACTGCGCTGAGTGATGTACGTTGTGATGCCGTCTTCTCCACTATTTCATACACATAATTAGCTGTAATTTTCCCACTTACCATAGCCAATCCCCATCGTCAACTGATATCCCCATCGACAGCGCTATATCGTGTTTCTCCACTCTCATGCTATGATTGTGATCGAGCCCGGCAACATTTGGCTCAGCCATGTGACCCCAATTTGTATTAATGTTGCTCCCAATTTCATCTATCGTGTTAAAAGTTGTGGCAGTTATGTTCAGATCCGAAGATGTGAATGAGATCAAAGGCATGCCCTTCTTCAACAAGGAAACTTTAGTATCTGGTTTGAGCACTTCTAGTACAGGCCAGACTGCGTTCACAGCGGCTATACTTGTATCGTCAGGGGAAAGGTGTGGAGAGGATTCAAAAACCGAGTTAATAGAATCCAAAATCGAGGAGAGATCAAGGTACAACACAGTTTCAAAAAAGGAGCTACGAGGGGTGAAAGAGAGAGGAGGTTGGGGCCAAGGGATGGACGATATGGGGAGAGAGAGAGATTCGGTAGAAGTACTCGCAGCCATGATCGAATACAACTAAAAAGGATGAAGTACAATAGAAAAAAGAGATGCAGGAAGAAAGAAAAATCAAGGCTCTGATAGAACCCTAAGAGGAGTCGAGAAGGGATGAAAACCCTAGCAGGAGAAATAGCTAGGGTTAGGGCTACGAGGGAGGAAGACGACTCTCATTTAGGTGGAGCAGGACTTATGTCATCGATATTAAGGGTATTAGTCCTTCTGTATGCATGCATAAAATCAATCTTGAGGATAATACAAAAAAGTTTCTAGAAGGGCAGCGAAGGCTTAACCCGACTATGGCCAAGGTTGTGAGAAAGGAAATTCTGAAATTGCTAGATGCTGAGATTATTTATCCCATTTCTGATAGCCCATGGGTGAGCCCTATTTATGTTGTTCCTAAGAAGTCAGGAATTACTGTTGTAAAGAATGATCACAATGATCTTGTCCCCACCCGCATGACCACAGGGTGACGAGTGTGCATAGACTATAGAAAGCTTAATTCGGTCACACGAAAAGACCACTTTCCCTTGCCATTCATGGACCAAATGCTTAAACTTCTTGTCGATCATGAATATAATTTTATTCTTGATGGGCATTCTAGATACAATCAAATACCCCTCGCTCTAGAGGATCAAGAAAAAACCACGCACACCTGTTCTTTTAGCACTTTTGCCTATCGTCGCATGCCGTCTGGGTTATGCAACGCTCCTACTATATTTTAAAGATGCATGTTAAGCATATTCTCTGATATGGCGGAGTATTTTCTTGAGGTCTTCATGGATGAATATTTTCTCTTTGGTGATTTGTTTGATCAATATCTCCACCATTTATCCCTTGTCCTAGCTAGGTGTCAACGGAAACATCTTGTGCTAAACTGGGAAATATGTCACTTCATGGTGAAGAAGGGCATAATTTAAGAACATGCTATTTCTGAAAAGGGAATGGAAGTTGATAAAGAAAAGGTGGACGCCATCTCTAGCCTCCTGCCCCCACGAAATATTAAGGATGCTCGATCATTCCTGGGGCATGTTGGATTTTATAGACGTTTTGTTCCAGAATTTAGCAAAATTGCTCAACCCCTTAGCAATCTCCTCGCTAAAGATATTATCTTCTTATTCGATGGTCCTTGTCTTGATGCTTTTGAGAATCTCATGACATATCAGGCATCTTCACTTCACTTATCATCCAACCTCCTAATTGGAATGAACCTTTTGAGTTAATGTGTGATACATCTGACTATGCCATTGGGGCTATTTTGGCACAACAGATTGATAATCATCAACGCATCATTTATTATGTCAGTAAAACTCTTAATGATGCGCAGCTGAATTATACAACCAGAGAAGAAGAGCTTCTAGCGATAGTCTTTTCTCTAGAGAAATTATGTTCTTATCTCCTAGGTTTAAAAGTAATAGTCTATACAGATCACGCTGCTATCAAGCACCTTCTCTCCTTGAAGGACACCAAGCAGCGTTTGATCCAGTGGATAATGTTACTTTAGGAGTTTGATATCGAGATTCAAGATAAAAAAAAAGGTGTCGAGAATGTTGTAGCTCACCACCTTCTCGATTGGACTATGATTCCTCAGATCAGTCATTACCTATTTGTGAGTCATTTTCCGATGATCAACTAATGTCCATTCGCATAATGCCTTCCACACCATGGTTTATGGACATTGCGAATTATCTTGCTGCATAGAAAATTCGTACCTTTTGGACCAAGCTTAATAAAAGCAATATCCTGAGTGAGGTCCGATGTTGTTTCTAGGATGATCCATACTTACTCAAGTATTGCTCTGATCAAATTATTCGCTGATGTGTCCCAGATTCTGAACATACCAAAATCATTAAATTTTGCCATACCCACGCTTGTGGTGGCCTCTTCAGTTCTAAAAGGACATCTGCAAAAAATTTGCAATATGGTTTTTATTGGCCAACCTTATTTTGTGATGCCCAAGAATTTTGCAAGGCTTGTGATAGATGCCAGAAAATATGAGCCTTGTCTCGTCGAAATATGATGCTCCTAAACCTTATTTTGATTATTGAACCCTTTGATGTTTGGGGAATCGACTTCATGGGTACATTTACACCATCTTCAGGGTATACATACATCATGTTAGCAGTTGACTATGTAACTAAGTGGGTAGAGGCCATTCCTACCAAAACCAATAATAGTTCAGTTGTTGTCAAGTTTCTATAAGAGAACATTTTCTCCCGTTTTGGTATGCCGAGGACGATCATTAGTGATGGAGGGTCGCATTTCAGCAGTAGAATATTTGCGAACTTAATAAAATAATATGGAGTAACATATAAGGTAGCTACACCTTACCATCCGCAGACTAGTGGACAGGTGGAGGTTTCAAATCGAGAAATTAAAAATATTCTCCAAAAGAAGTTAAATGCAAAACGCAAATATTGGTCAACTCGACTAACTGATGCTCTTTCGGCTTACCGTACAACTTTCAGAACACCTATTAGAATGTCTCCATACCGATTAGTCTACGGAAAAACGTTTCACCTCCCTGTTGAATTGGAACACCGTGTCTATTGGGCAATAAAAACATTAAATTTTAACATTGGGAAAGCCGGTTTACATCATAAGGTTCAACTCAATAAGTTAGAAGATCTACGGAATGATGCATACCAATCAAGAAAGAACTAAGGAATGCATGAAAGCATTTTATGACAAAAATCTTTTACAAAAATCTTTTGAACCAAATCAAAAAGTCTTGTTGTACTATTCTCAGTTGTATTTGTTTCCTGGCAAATTTCAATCTCGATGGACTGGCCTTCTCATTGTCAAAACAGTTTATTCACATGGTGGAGTTACGGTTACAAAACCTAGCACTGGCAAAATGCATAAAGTGAACGGTCAATGGCTTAAGCCATATTATGAGCATTTTAGCTTCACCAATGAAGACTTAAAGCTCTTGGACTCAGTCTATGAAGAGTGACATCCATATCTTTTTTACCTAACTTTCACTTAGTTTGGGGGTTCCTCGTTTCGTCTAGTTAAAAATAATAAACTTAACGCTATCTGGGAGGCAACCCATGTTATATCAGGTACTATGCTCCAATTTTCTTTTTCCCATCTTTTAGGTATATACTCAAACATTGGGGCAATGTTTCTTTCTAGTTTGGGGGTGGGGGAAAATCATTCACATTTTTCACTCTTTTTTGGAAAAAGATAGGTCATTATGGTAATTTACGAGACTCTTTAGCAAGTTTCTATAAGCTTAGAAGTATTTGGTTATGGTCTAAATATTTTGATCGTAAAAGCCATAAAATTTAAATTTTCATCAAATACATGCTTAGAAAATTTTGGAACACTATCTTAAGCTAAATGTATTACCCTTTAATTAAAAGAAATTTTCACGTTAACTGATATTTCTTGAAACAAATGCACTTCTCGGTAGTATTACATTTGTAATTTTTGTTAGAATTTTGACCAATCAAAGGGAATCTAGTATTTGAGGTAGGAATGATCCACTACAAGAGAAATAATTGTCTGAGAATAAGTTCAATCCTGAAGTAATATAATAGGGATTTCTATAAGCCAAAATAGCTCTAAAAACTTTCACGATGCAAGGCATACTCGCATGATTAGAATTTAAAGATGAAAAACTATCACAAATCTCTAGTATAGTCATGAACTATGTGAAAAGAGTAAGGAAAAATGTCGATATGTGAGAATCCAGAGCCTAGGTCACGAAGGGGCACTAAACCCCGACAACCTAAGCTAACTGGCTGGGATTATCGACCAAAGACTCATATTACAGAGGCTTCACTAAAGAAATAAGTACCAAAATAAAAAAGGCTTATAGTTATTCCCCAAAATCAATAACAGGATTCGAATTAACTATGGCACTTGTCAAACTGATCGATGGATTTATTTTAAGAAATACAAAATGACTGGATATTGACTCAAGAACCTCTAAATAAAGTTGTAAGTGTAAAAACTATTTTCACAATACTTGAGGATATTTGAAAAATATGTAAAATCTTATTTAATTATTGGGTAGTATCTCTAATTTCATATAGTTCTCCAAGATCTCTAGTTATATATATGTGAAAGAATTAAATTTTAGGGGTTCACCTTCTTAATATTTTTACTATTATCAGATATCAATAAGTTCGCTGAAATGACCTAATAAGTATCTAAACTACTAAAATGCCTTTATTGACTTTTGTGGGTATAGTCACTGCAAACCCTCACGAGACAAAATTCATCCCATATGGGTAACCAATAGGTTTAATGGCTTATTGCATATGCTAAATGCAATCGTCCTAACCACGAAAAGGTTATATTTTTATTCTTTTTCTTTGCACGAAGACTAACAAACTTTAAGTTTAGGGGTGTTTGATGGGCATGTAAAAATGCCTATTTTACCCTACTTATTTAAGGGTTCTAGACTTCATTTTATTGTTATAAAGATTAATTATTAATTAATTATTGTTTTAGGTTATGTCAGATAAGAGTGTACAAAAAGTTAAATTTGAGTGTTAAAGCTACAACTGTTGAAGACCACCTATCTAAGCTATAACTCAGAGCATCTCTAATAGAAAACAAATCTCAAGAGAATATTTGACATATTGAGAATATTTTATTATGACTAGGAAGATTTTATTGAGTATAATGAATATTTCACTGAGAATAGAATCTTCAAGAAAATAGCAGTTGTGGAGATGTGACAAGCAGGCAGGCTTATATTAGCCCAAAATTTTTAAAACTTTTTGGAGAAGTTGCCAATATATGAAGATATTTTTTCAGATTGTTATATTGAGTATATATTTCTGGATAAATTCTAAAATTCGATTATATTTGATTTCGCAAAAATAATCACTTACTAAATATGTAACCCTCACCTTCATCTATAAAAGGAGAGGTCTTGACCATGAATGATCATCCAATTTTGAGAGCTTGAGAGCATTGCTTAGAGATCAAAGAGATTAAAGTTCTTGGAGTTGCTTGTAACCCCGAAGCAATTGACCTTTTGTAAGTTTTATTTGATCAATAAAGTGCATTTTCCCATTATCATCACGTCTTTCTTTTTACTAGTATGTTGTATTTTAGGATTCATGTCTAGCTAAACCATCATCTAGGGGAGGGGATTAAGCCGTATACAATATATATTTAATGTGATCAATTAAACGTAAATTGCTCATTTTGTTTTAACGTCAAACCATCTTTATGTTAACAATTTTATTATTGGTTCATGATCAAATTGATATAAATCAAGTTTTATGAATGTTAATGTAGTTTATTTTAGTTGCACAATTTTTATTAATATTGGATTGTGAATCAAAGATTAAGGGAACGTATTTAGCTTGCTTTAACGTTTCGTATTTTCACATATGATTTCTCATCTAATGTATTTTGATTAATTTACTTCTTAAGAGATGGCAAATAGACATATGGTCAAAATCATTATTTCATCCAAGAATAATTTATGCTTGTATTTATGTTGAGAATATATTTACCGTGAATCCCCGTTTCCCCCCTAGTCTTTAATCTATTTGTAACCCAAAAATCTTGTGAAATTTTCTTTAGTTCTTTTATTTATTAGTTTAGTAGTTTGATTTGAAAACATTATCTAACGATTATTTGGCCTAGTGAGCGACAAAACTTGAAACTTATATTAACAAAACCAGATTTGATATAGTTTTATCATCTGTGGAGTTGAGATAATGGTGTTGAAGGTGAAGGAAGAATAAACAGAGAGATGAGAGAAGTAAAAAAGCATAAAGGGAAGAAGAACTAGCTGTTGTGGGAAATCATAGCTAGCGGTGGTGTTTTAATTACTGTGCGGTAATCAAAACACTGTCGCGAGCCCACAACGGCTAGTTTTGGCATCCCAACGGTTATTTATTTTAGATATATATATGCTGGCTGGAGATGCTCTAACAACAAGCCCTCTACTTCAGCTCAACAATGCCAGGATTTTAGATCTAACACAGGATTCTTCAGTGGTGTTTGGCTGAAATGAAGACTGCGCCTTTGTCGCGTCTTGACAGTATTTTGTTGATAATCCACCACTTCGACAACTCCACTTCGGTCACTTATGATTCGGAGTTCATGTCCGATTCAGGGAGCACACAGAACTTTGATGCCCTCCTGTCGATTTATACAATAGGTGGAATGTACTTAATGTTAAATGCGATAAGTTTCATGCGATATGGAAGAGTATTGATAGACGGGTGAGAGGTGTTCCACTGGCCTATTTTCTGTGTGAAGCCAGTGACGAATGGTATGAGAAATACAACCAGTCGTTCCCATTCGAGACTCCATACGATATATTTTTACCGGTACTACATCCCGCTTGATGAGTTTTCTGTAAGTTACCAACTTTCCAACAATGGACGGGATTCGATTCCCCTTACTGAATGGTCTGAGTTTAATCCCTACATCAGTCGTGAATGATGAATTAAGTTTAATTGCATCTGTTTTGAGTTTCATTTTGTACGTAAAACTACTATTTTAAGAATTGCAATTGCATTTCCATTTAAATTTAAGACTAAAAAAATTTGATAATTATTTATTGAATATAAAGAAATGGGACATCAGGTCCTACAAGTACATATATAGAGAAACAAAAGTCTACAATATAAATAGTTCAACATTGATGCACACAATAAAAATATACGTCTACAAGAACACTCATATCACACTTATTTCTACTGAGATGGGCCAATATCATCTCTAGTACCCCACCCCCTGCGGATACTACTGGCTCCCCTGGTTTGAACCCCATGTCCACGGGTCCCCTGCCTCGTCCTCCCGCTACCTCTAGGTGGTAGCAGCACCACCTGTACCGTCGGTGTCCTCCTCAACTATAAGTTCTGAACGGGACAAAAAAAATTATTTAAATTTGGAAAAAATAAATATGACCTTAAGAAGTAAACATAAATAAATAAATTACTTACATACTTATATAGTTGGTCGTCTATAATGTCATAGCCCCTCGTCAGAGTAGTAACCTCATCAGTCAAATACTGGATCGTTTGGGCGTCCCGTGCAGACTCTGCAAGGGCGGCTCACCACATACCATAAATCAGGTATCACATCTCCTCTAAGTCGTAGGAGGCAGACATGGGTGGCAGCTCCCTCAAGCGGTAGATAGGGATTGCCTCACGCCTCCCTGTCCACTCCATATTCCACCCCAGGTTTGGCCCCATCTCCAAGTCAGGCAGATTAAAGTCCTGGGACAAGCTATGAACCTCTGTTGACGTAACCACCACAGGTATAATATCAGTCCAGAGTACACTGGGTCTGAATAGATCTATATTCCCCATCCTCTGCAAATCTACTAACAGGCGGCCAACCTCAACAGTTTGGCTACGCCAGTATGCATCGTAAGTCTGTCGCTCCTCGTCTATCATAAACTGGTCACAGTCAATGAAGCCTGACTCTCTCAGTGCATGTAAATCAGTTGAACTAAGATGTGATAACATGTTGGACGAAGGATCCATCGTAATGCCCGCATAGCTAGTCAACTGCCTCCAATATCTATCCCCGAAGTAATACTCGTTGTTTCCATTTGGGACTTGAAGTGGCATCCTCTTATGAGATATGTACGACGTGATACGTACGTCATTTAACTCTAAAGCCGCATATATACCCTAAGGATGCCAGTAGATCGACTCAATAGTCCGATGGTCAATGACGTATCTTGCTATAATAAATAAGTTTCCTGCCTGGTCATTTGTTATCTTCTTACTCCCCTTCTCCCATACTTTGAAGCGAGGATACGACGTCATCTTCCATGCATCGCTGATAATGGGGTGACCAAACCCACAATACTTCTAGAACTAATACTACATTTTTGAACAACATAGAAAACACTTAAAAATTCCATTTAAGATGTTTATTACAAGATATTTGATTTGTATCTTTGGAAAAAGTGTTAGTGTACCTCAATAAGTTGTAAAAATCCAGTGATGGCACCCCCGGTCGTGACTGCAGTATCCAAGCCATTGTACAGAGAAGCAAGAATAGCGGAAGCCCAGTCATATGAGGGAGCTTCGTCCAAATTGGTCACGCCCTCGAGATATCTAAGCGGAACGGTGTCGTTGGCCGTTTGGAACCATAAATATCCCATCATGAAAATGATAAAAATAGGAACCACCATACTGTCATTAGACCGATCATTTGTGACGGTCAAGTATGTCCTCAGATGTGCAATACTGACGTTCTTACTTTTTGTATTATTAGATGTAATGCGGGGGAACAATTGTCTTACCTCGGATATAACACTCCATCGGTCGTCCTACGGCATCTGTGTAAGATATGTGCTAATTGGCAATGATGTCAATATTGTTAAATCACATGGAGTGATCTTTATCTCCGCACACGGGAAGAGAAAAGTGTGAGTTGTCGTCCTCCAACGCTCTTTAGTGCCTGAATTAGTCAATTATCAGAATTACCCATTTTCATATCCATAAATCTCTCGAATATCGTCACCACGGGATCCCTTATTGTTGGAATTGTGGAAATCGCATTCCAAACTTTTATCACCGTAGTGAATATGTCGTGCGAACGCATCCAATCACGATTCTGTTCATTGGAGCATTTTGTCAAACACTTGATTAACGGAAATAATAAAGTCGCCATTAAACAAAAACTTTTTGTGAGATCCTTGCCAGTATGATATATATGATTGACATCATCTGGGAGCGCGGTAATAAACTGCATTTGTGGAACTTCGTCTTGGGTTGGGTGTGGTAGACCTTGATTTTGTTATACCTCTTTAAATACAACCCTTTTTTTTTCTTCTTGACCTCGACCGAGTTAGGGCTTATTCTGGATTTCTTGTTCCTCTAAACCCAGGGATTGTACTGGGGTGTGGGTCTCCCTCTGGCATATTCATTTGATTTTGAAAATGTTAGTAATTTTTTTCAACGTTTTGGGCAAAATTAATAGATAATGAAACAGTGTAGGAGGGAGTCGAGTTTGAGTTATTTAGATCAATAGAACTAGCGGTGGTGTTTTGATTACCGTGTGGTAATCACAATACCGCACGGTATTTTGATTTCAAAAAAAAAAAATACTGGCATAAATGAGGGTTGGGTGGGTTCTGACGTGTGGGCCTTTTTAGAAAGACTATAAAAAGGTTTTGCTGGAAATAGGATTGTTACTGGGTCGTGTCGACTGGGGTTCGTGTCAACAAGCAACCAACCTGAACCCGACCCGTACGGGTCATAAAATCTAACCAGAACCCAACCCGAAAATTATCGGGTTGACCCGATCCGACCCATTTGACCCGCGAAATTATTTGGTTTACAGATTGACCCGCAAAATTTTTTGATTAAAATTATTTGATTGAAAGATTGGTCAAAAAAATTCATGTCCTTTCTTCCGTCTCCATGTGCCCATGACCCTTCCTACTATGGTTTAATATTGCCCATCGTTGTAGCTTGTAAGTCATAAAATAAAACTAGAGTTAGGATGGTTAATGGTTATGGTGGTTTGGTTCGAGTCCACCCCTAACCTGCTCTACATTGCATTTTCAGTTTTTGTAAATGTGAAAATCTCCTTAAAGGATTGCTTCAAGAACATTCTCTCTATGTTGAAAAAAGTAACAAAATTAAGAAAATATGAAGATTATATATCTTCAAATCGAGAAAAAGAGAAAATAAAAAATGGGATACAATTAGCAATCACACTGGCCGGAGCCCGAGATTAGGTAGAAGAAAATGAGGTTTAGATTTACATGTTATACACATAATATGAAAAAAGACTTAAAAACCCCTTAACACAAATTAACTCAAACCACTAATGGGTTAGCGAGTCAACCCGTGGGTCAATCTTCATAACACTAACCCGACCCGCTAACTTATCGTGTCTAACGGGTCAACCCATTTATGACCTAAACCCGTTTAAAGCAGGTCGGGTTCGGGTCGTGTTGTCGTGTTCGGTCCGATTGACAGCCCTAGCTAGAAAGTGATAAAGTTTTAAAGTTGTGGGAGAGTAAATTTAGGGATGTGGGAGAGTGACTTTGAGTTGAAGACATAAATCTTATTTTTGGCTTATTTGTTTTTGCTGCTTTTTGACTTAAAATAAGTAGCCCATTTTTATCATCAAAATTTACTTAGCTTTTGACTTAATTAAGCAAAAATGTAACTTCACTTTTGGGCATCTGAAAAATCAGATGAAATTTGTGAGTGCTACCTTTGTGGTAATGGTTGCATTTTCCGCAAATGTCCCCTTCTTCGGACTGTACCACAACACATAGCTTTCATATCAACAGGAATTTAGATGTGACTCGTTTGAACGTAACACCGCAAATGCCCCTTTCTTCTCCCCCTTCTTTGGACCGTACCACAGCACATAGCTTTCACATCAACGGGAATTTAGATATGACTCAACCGGCCTATTTCGGTTATATGTTGTTATTGTGTGCTTTACGACACTAAATGGATTATGTTATAATTAGGAGGGTTAGCCAAGAACTATGATTGTTCTCTAATTTATGGACTGATGATAGTTACAACATGTTGTCCATTTCATTGCAAATTGATGAGAATAGAGACTAATTATCCCTGGCTATTTAATTAGGTGAAACTGACATAACACATTGAGTCAACAATAATGGAGTCTTCGGTTCCAATCAGAAGAACTTCATGACCTCATCTCTTATAGATTCCTGAATCCAAGTATCTGTGATAGTATCTCCAAAGGGTGACATAATACATTGTCCATGTAAAGTCCGAGACTATCTAATGTCATGTCAAGCGAATGGTATTGCCTTGATGAATTTATAGTTATACAGAGAGTACTATAAAATCTTCCCTGAAAATATCTCTTGTTTCTATCAACCCTTTTTGCATGTTCAGATCCTAAAACCATTAGTGTGGAAATACAAGAAAATAGAAAAACTGCAACCCTGATAATATTATGGTAAATGTCAATCTGGAAGATAAACTTAGCCATAAGAACCACCAGTTTTCGGTGAAATTTTATCAGAATCAGGGATTTTAACAAATATTCTACCAGTAATTAGAGAAAAATGTTCCCATCAATAGATTTGCAGGAATTCCACCTCCACTTCCATAAACATCCAGAAATTACTATATATCGAGTTCCTGCTTCAGGGTACCTCAACAGTTTGTTGAGAATAGAGGTAGCTACTCTCTCTTCCCTTACAAGAACGATACGCGGAAATCGCTAACACAAGAAGTAAATCAACAAAGAACACTAAAGAACACAAGAAAGGTTTCCCAGATGAGACCCACAAACAATTCACTATGATATCAAACAGGTTGCAATAATCTCTCAAGCTTTAATAGAGTTTCTTCAAACCCTAGCCTCTCTAAGGTTAACCTAAGTCATTTTTATATAGTAGAGGACCAAAAATAGAAGTAGTACGGATCTCGAGACAAAACTCTAACATGGCAAACCTACGCGAAGCTCGTTCGAACAACTCCTTCGAACGATTTTGCGATAGTTGGTTCGAACGACATCCAAGCTCGTTCGAACGAGATTGACTCCTGGGCCTAAATTTCAGTGAGTAAGTCAACTCGTTCGAACAACTTCCTTCTTCGTTCGAACAACTTCGACAATCTTCACTTCAGATTTCTTTGACAATCTCGATTCGAGTTCATACCCAACACAGTTCTACGTTATTAGGAGATATATAAGTCTACCTTATATAGACCGAATATGACTATTGCCGCACTTAAGAAAGAACATCCACATTTTATTTTTTTAAAGCGCGAAAGAACATCCACATTGGTTCTCTTCAAGGTAGGTAATGGTGGCACTACAAATCCTAAGCATATTAGTCGTTGGATAGTATGGTTTCACATCAGACCAGCTTGATATATACATAGCAGGCAAATTGTCTATCAAAAAAAATACATAGCAGACAAATTCACTAAAAACGGTTGCGACTGTGACACAATGGCAGACCATATATGATGACCCATCCACATTCGACTTAATTTCAACCACTTGAATCTTTAAGGCTCACTTATTTGTTTGATGACCTCATTTCTAAACTGCAATTAGACGTACATTAATGATTATTGGTTAATTTTGTCCAAACAAATGGGAACTGAAACTAAAATAATTGAGCTCGTCACCAATGGCGCAAAACCACCTCCCGTGTTTAAATTATAACCACAAATGTCCCTTTCTTCGGACCTCCCCACATCACGCCTTTGGCGTCAAAGAGTATTTAGATGTGATAGGGTTTAAAATATCCTCCCTACTTAAGCTGCATTTGATAGATAATCTGATATATCGGAAGACTAGGATCCCAATAGATAAATTGCTGGTAACATTCCACTACACGGAGACTGGAATATGTATTTTTGCTAAAATATCAGTAAATATGGCTCATATCCAAAATATCTTTGGAATTTTGCGATATGCCGGATGTTCTGCTTTTGAAACACTGCCAACAGCCCAACACACATCAACACTTTGAATATATCAGAATTTTTAGGTGTAAACATACTGATGAAAATGGATATTTTGAATCTTTGAATTCATCTGAATGAGACCAATATGGTAGGATTATGTTCCATCTCTGAGGGTCTTGTACGATTAAGAGGGTTGGCAAATTCAGAAGCATTTTTTTATTATCACATCTAGGGCCACAACAATATTAGAATATTTGCCAATTAAGAACTTCGTGACCACATCTCTGTAAGATTCCAGTATCAATGATAGTGATCTACATAGGGTGACATAACATGTCCAATGTCATGTCAAGCAAAGGCAACCGTAGTTGATCTTAAATCTTAAGACGAAGAGTAGGATAATATCTTCCCTCGGAAATATCTCTCTTTGCTATATAAGAGCCAATGTATGTAACTCAGATGTACTAATATTGCGTTAGAGCTTGAGGATCTAATGGAAGCAATATCACCTTTACGATGTTTCACACATCTCTTCTTTGGTTTACTTCTTATAATCTCGCTAAGTTCACGGTATTCGGCCCTTAACCATGCTGAGTTTAGTCTCAACTGCACGAACTACTCGCCGTGGTGCACCTCTAAGAACCGGATTCAATCCAAATCAAACTTGATCTTAGATAATCCTAAACCGGAACCTTTTGACCACTCAACCAATACCCCGAACCATCCATTAGACCCACTTACGGTACAAGAAATTAACAAAGCCCGGTCCATTCTATTGGCGTACCCGCCTTTTGTCGCGTCCTTACCAGTAATTCATAGCTTAACGTTAGATGAGCCCGATAAGTCGAGAGTCGTGAAATGGGCTAAAGGAAACCATCTTCCTCCTAGGAAGGCTTTTGTGATTGTGTTTATACATGGGCAGTCGCATATGCTTGTGATCGATTTAGGGCCGGGTCGGGTTATTAGTCATGTAGTGAACTATAAATTAGGGTACCCGATTTTAGTCACGGACGACTGGTCAAATGCGCTAGAAGTACCGCTTGCTAATGAAGAGTTCAAAAAGATAATTGCTTCCCGCGGTGTGGAGTTTTTCGATTTGGCTTGCGTACCGCTTGCTACCGGGTGGTATGGGCCTAATGAAGAAGGGAGGAGGCTTATTAAGGTCCAATGCTTCTCGAAACAAGGCACGGTTAATTATTTTATGAGGCCCATCGAAGGTCTTACGCTAACGGTGGACCTCGATAAAAATGAAATGGTGTCTATATCCAATACCGGCAACGGCATCCCGATACCAAAAGCGACAAATACCGATTACCGATTCAAGGTCCAAAATAAGCCCTTAAATATGATTCCGGTTAACCCGATTTCAATGGAGCAACCAAAAGGCCCAAGCTTCACCGTAGACGGGCACTTAGTGAAATGGGCTAATTGGGAGTTCCATCTAAAGCCTGATCCACGAGCCGGCGTAATAATTTCCCGGGCAATGGTTCGTGATTCGGAGACTGGGAAACTTAGGAGTGTCATGTACAAAGGGTTCTCGTCGGAGTTGTTTGTACCATATATGGACCCGACTGATGGTTGGTACTTCAAAACGTATATGGATGCAGGCGAGTACGGGATGGGTTGGACGGCCATGCCACTCATCCTTCTTAACGATTGTCCTCATAACGCCCATTACATGGACGCAGTTTTTGCCACCTCCGATGGAAAGCCGTACGTGCGTTCAAACATGATATGTATTTTTGAACGGTACGCAGGGGATATTGCTTGGCGGCACTCCGAGTTCCTACCATCCAGCTCTGAGGTAAAGATTAAGTCCTTATTCCTGTAACAAAAAAGGTTTCTAAAATGGTTGCTCATGTAACGAAAAATATTGTTTTCATTACAGGTTAGAGAGTCTAGGCCGAAGGTGACGCTCGTTGCACGAATGGCAGCGTCGGTGGGAAATTATGATTACATCATAGATTGGGAGTTTCAAATGGATGGTCTAATTCGAATTAAGGTTAAGAAAAAAGGTCACCGCCATTATTTTTTCCGCTAACTTAATATGGCGATTTAACAGAGTACTAATTTGTGTTTTATTCCTTAAGTGCGACAGGTTGGTCTAAGTGGGATGTTAATGGTTAAAGGGACACCACACCAAAATACCAATCAAGTGGCTGAGGACGAGAACATGACCGGCACATTAGTATCAGAGAACGTAATTGGGGTTGTACACGATCATTACGTGACGTTTTACCTAGACATGGATATTGACGACTCGGATAACTCCTTTGTTAAGGTGAATTTGGTGAAAGAAGAGACCTCACCAGGCGAATCGCCTAGAAAGAGTTATTTAAAAGCTAAGAGGAATGTTGTGAAGACAGAGAAAGATGCACAAATCAAGTTAAAACTTTACGACCCCTCAGAGTTACATGTCGTTAACCCAAATAAGCAGTCTCGGTTAGGGAATCCGTCAGGGTACAAAGTTGTCCCTGGTGGCACCGCGGCTAGTTTGCTTGATCCCAATGATCCTCCGCAACTAAGAAGTGGATTTACAAATAACCAGGTAACAAATTTGAAAATTTCAAATTTCTATCGGTCTCTTCCTCTCTGGGCACTTATTTCTTGCTATTTAGATATGGGTGACTCCGTACAACCGGAGCGAGCAGTGGGCAGGTGGACTTTTTGTGTACCAGAGTAAAGGGGAGGACACGCTCGCAGTATGGTCAGAGAGGTGCGAATATTTCTTAAACTACTGTAATGTTATTTCGTCGTATGGTTGTAAGAAAATATTGTATTTGTATGATATGCAGGGATCGTTCGATTGAGAATAAAGATATCGTGTTATGGTACACCCTCGGATTCCACCATATACCTTGCCAAGAGGATTACCCCATCATGCCTACCGTTTCAGCCAGCTTCGACTTGAAGCCTGTCAATTTCTTTGAAAGCAATCCTATTCTTCGGGCTGCTCCTAACGATGAAAAGGACCTACCCGTTTGTAGAGCTGCAACTTCGTCTTAATCAGCGGCAACCGTAAATGAATGTACACAATCAATTATTTGGGTATATATATATATATATATATACTAGTACTACCCGTGGCTCGCCACAGAAAGAATGTCGATGCGCCTTCGATGCTACTCGTGAATATGTCGACGCGCCTTCGGCACTACACTTGCAACATATAAGTACAAATTCATTCACTATTTCAGAACAGGTTTAGAAATGGGGACGGGGTATTCTACATGGAAATGCATCAACATGTAGGCACACATGAGAAATACTATTTACCATAAGTATGTATTACTAACAACATCCGAGCATTTGTAAATCCTAAAGTATTAATTCAATTATTCCCAACCAATAGAACTGTGGAGCTTCAAATTATCCTATGCCTACAAATTTGGGGATCTTATTTTCCATTGTCGTACCCCCACTCCATTCTTCATTCTTTCTTATGTCGAATGGCTCTGTAAAAGTTATTATAACAAAGGTCTTCTAACCATTTTAATCACTATAACTTCTCCAACCATAACTCATTTTCATATTCACAACATAAAAATATCATTTTGCATAACTGCTCTCAAATGCGAATCAACCATCTGGAAGCCCTCAAAAATCTACTCTTGAATCATTTTAAAACATCTAATGAGGAAAAGATACTCTGTAGTGTCACTAAACCAAGATGCAAATGTCCGAAGAAGCATATAAAATTTTTGTTGATCTTGCATATAGTTTTAACTAATGGAACCCAAAAACTACTACATCAATTATATACAAAGTTTAATAATTACTGAAACCCAAATTCCATATACATAATCCAAGTTGGGCATTTCAAACAAATTATCTTATTCACAACAAGAAAAATAAAGTTCATAACAACTTGGTGTGGCGAGTTGCTTTCAAATCCTAAGCCACGAGTTAAGTGAAATCAGATTAAGCAAGATGTAAACCCTAGGTGTTCGTGAAGAGATGTGAGAGAGATAAAAAGAGATTGATAAGTACCATTAAAGGGAGATCGGCTTGAGACACACAGAAGATTGGAGTATACTTATCTAGTTAGAAAGAAGGTTGCTTGAGAGAGAGAGAGGAAACCCCTCAAGAGTAAAAGGGGTTTGAGAGAGTCGAGAGAGAAAGAGCTAGAGAGTAAATTTTTAAAGTTTTCTTTTAGACTATAATGCCCTTAAGACTTATGAGAATTCACAAAACTACCATTAGTAAGATTTAATCTTCTCTACCTATTTGCATCCATCTTTTTATATCTTCAATCCCAATGACTTAGAAGTCTATCCTAAACCCTCTTTGTCTCTATATAAAATTCCTCTCTCAGAGGCAAACTTATCACTGGGCAAAAATATCAATATATAGATATGTAATAAATATGCATCGCTATGTTTGTAGTTATTCTGAGTGACGGAATACACGCATAACATGTAAAAACCAACCTCTCATCAGAAATAAATGGATTGTGCAAGGATACTCTTTACATGTTCCAGTTAGCTAACCCTATCAACTAGATTTTTGGATACCGTGGGATCTTGAAAGTTGTAACTGTAAGAGCCTAAATTCTGGACGCGAACTTAGTTTCCACGCCAAAATGTTCAGAACACTAGACAATAATCAGTAATCACTAAAAAGATGAGATTTAGCCTAAAAACCTTTAGTACCTCTTTGGGAACTCATTTTTTTGGGACGGCCACGTTCAAACTAGGCTAGCTTATTCATCACAAGGTTGAACCTAAACCAGTTTACTTATGCTATTTGTTTAGAAACTTGTTTTAGATTAATCAACTTTGTTTAATGATATTGGAGCTTCACATGACATTTGCAAAAATTAGGAAATTCAAATCTTTAATCAAGTCGAAATTGAGGATTTGAGTAGCATGTCACCCCAAAAATGAGACGAACTGATCATCATAAACCTCCTTGTTATTGTTATTAATGAGAGAGGGAGAGAGAGAGAGAGAGAGCAATTGGTTTGCTTATAATGAAGAGGAGAAAGAGGTACAAAAGTAAAGAAAGGATAGCAGGGAAATGAATCCAGGAGATTTTCATGTCTTCTCCCAACCCTACCCTCTACTTCTTAGTAATAACCAAATCTTGAATGGTGATTTACCAGTAGCATAAATTCGCTGAAATTATAGAGAAGCATTACAATTTTTGGCAAAATTGAAGACGATTAACAACACATCGAAGGAGTTGGGTAAAATTAACCATTATTACCAAGTCGAAAAGGAAATGGTAACCCTGTTTTAGTACAATTAATTAATGGAGAGAGAAAAGAAAACGATGGAGAGAAATTCTAGAGGAATAACAACTAGTAAACCAAAGAGGAATGTGAGTAAGTCGAGATGGCTTACAAAGGATATAGAGCTTCCAAAGGCGAAGGCCATGGTAGCTTACGCACTACCGGTTGTTGATGAAGAAGTTGTTCCTTCCACTTATAAAGGAGCTATTTACAGTTTCAAGGCTAACCATTGGGAGGTAACTGTTAGGTTACGACTCAAAATAGGGGAAGCCGTTCGAACGACAGATTTTACGTTGAAGTCGTTCGAGCGTGTCATGAAGTCGCTTGAATAAAAAAATAGTTTGTTTGTTTGTTTCTAAGTTTATTTTGAAGGAGATTTATTCTAAAGCGATGGATTATCTCGTGATGCGTACTTCGAAGATGACCTAATGGAAAGTCTATAAATATATAATGTAAGTTAAAGGCCTCTGTAACATGGATAAAAAGTTAGAGAGAAAAAAGAGAGAAATCTAGAGTTTTACTCTTGAGATATTTCTTGGGTTTTCTTTCTAGGGTTTCTTGCTAGGGAGTATTTGTAAGGGTAGAGGTGAGGTTTACTAATCTCTGTAACTTCTTGTAACCCTAAGTGATAATATATTCGTTGTGCTTATCGTGGGTGGTTTTGATCCTTTGGAGTTTTCATAAAATTTAAACCTTGTGTATGTATTTTATTGCCTTTGTTTGAATTCTCAGTTGTTAGAGTTAGATCTTAAGTTCTTGTTAATCGTATTGTACTTCCGCATTGCGATTTCCCCCCTCGGTTTCCCAACAATTGCTGTCAAAGCGAGGTTTGGGGCAAGTAGAGTAGCAAGATGGGAAGATCCACGCATTCTAACGCCATTAAGTTTGATGTGGAGAAGTTCGATGGGAAGATCAATTTTGGATTGTGGTAAATACAAGTCTAAGATATCTTGATTCAAGGCAGGTTACACACATTGAAAGGGAAGCATATACCTAAAACTTTAGTTTAAGGTATAACGGCCTAAAAAGAGGACGACGATAAAGAAGAAGATTGGGAAGATCTGGATTTAAGGGCTGTGAGCGGGATACGCCTTTGTCTCGCTAAAAACATTTTGGCAAACGTGGTTAGAGAGAAGACCGTAAAGGGTCTTTGGGAAAAACTTGAAAGTTTGTACCAAACGAAGAGCCTTTCGAATCGCTTATACCTAAAGGAGCGGCTTCATTTGCTTAGGATGGATGAGGGTACGAGCATTGGTGATCACCTAGGTTCTTTGAATGGGATCATTTCAGAATTGGAATCGATCAGAGTTAAAGTTGAGGATGAAGATAAGACGCTTCAACTCATATGGTCTTTTTTGTCTACCTTCAAGAATTTTCAACCTACGTTGATGTATAGGAAGGAAACCTTGAGTTTTGAGGAGGTTACAAGTACGCTTCTTTTCGATGAGAGAAGGCTTAAGGGTAGTGAATCCTTGGTGGAAAACTCTGCGATGGTGGTTAGTGGGAAGAGAAGCTTTAATAGGTTCAGAAAATGAACTTGTTGCAGTTGTGGTCAACCGAGCCATTATAGATTGGATTGTAAAGATGGAAAAGGTAATAGAACATGTTTGGCAAGAAGATCCGAAAGTGATACTAACAAACTGGCAACGGCTACTAGTAATGATGGTGACGAGGCGCTCCTCGTGGTGGCCACTGATGGTTCTCACCACGATACAGGATGGGTGTTTAATAGTGAGGCTACAATGCATGTATGCTCACAGAAGGCATGGTTCAGCAAATATACAAGGTGTGAGGGTAACAAGTTTGTGTTGATGAGCGATGGCTCTCGAAGGCCGATTTCAGGAGTGGGTGATATTCGAGTGAGGATGTTCGATAGACGCATCGTAATTCTTCATGATATTTAACATGTACCGAGTATGACTCATAATCTAATTTTACTTTCCAAATTATATAATGAAAGTTTATTCAAAGTCTTTTTTGATCATAAATGGAGTTCTAAGTGGGAACTTGTATGCATTGGTTGGTAAATCAATAGAAGGAAATGTGAAGGTTGTGTATACCAAGAGAGCTATGGAGATTTCTTGAAAGGGGAAATTAGTTCAAGGTGGAACAATGGCATGGTCTACAAAGATGATCAGAAAGTTGGTTTATAAAGATGATCAGAAAGTAGGTTCCGATTTGTGGTCTAGGAAAAGCCTAGACTCGGGCGATTCTCTTAATTGAGAAGCTGCCTATAGGGGTAACACGACAAGGATACACGACGAATGCAGCAGAAGAAATGGTTTTATCGCTGAGGTAAAGATTGTTTGGTTACTACTCAAGCATGAGAAGTCATTCGAATGAGTGGGGAAGTTGTTCGAACGGCAGATTTTACATTGAAGTCGTTCAAACGAGTCATGAAGTCATTCGAACAAAAAATGGTTTGTTTATTTATTTCTAAGTTCGTTCCAAAGGATATTTATTCCAAAGTGATGGATTATCTCATGATGCGTACTTCGAAGATGACCTAATGGAAAGTCTATAAATACAAAGTATAAGTTAAAGGCATCTGTAATAGGGGAAAAAAAGTTAGAGAGAAAAGAGAAAAATCTAGGGTTTTACTCTTAAAAAATTTCTTAGGTTTTCTTTCTAGGGTTTCTTGCTGGGGATTATCTGTAAGGGTAGAGGTAAGGTTGAGTGATCTCTGTAACCCTAAGTGATAATATATTCGTCGTGCTTGTCGAGGGTGGCTTTGATTCTTTGGGGTTTCTACCTAATTTAAACCTTGTGTATGTGTTCTATTGCCTTTATTTGAAATCTCAGTTGTTAGAGTTAGATCTTAAGTTCTTGCTAATCATATTGTGATTCCGCGTTGCGATTTGCCCCCTCGGTTTCCCATCAGGAACGATAAAGGAAGATATGTATTCTTTTTTCAAGAACAAAACTTGGGAACTTTCAAAGTTGCCTAAAGGAAAGAAGGCGATTGGTTGAAAGTGGGTCTATGCAAACAATCTTGGATCTCAAGATGATAATATACACTTCAAGTCAAGACCCATAGCCAAAGGTTATGCTCAAAAGAAGGGGATTGATTATACTGAAGTTATTTTTATAGTGGTAAAATACCCCTTCATTCGTATCTTATTGGCCTTGATAGTACAATTTGATTTGGAGTTGCAACAACTCGATGTTAAGACGGCATTCTTATATGGAAATTTAAAAGAAGATATTTATATGACTCAGCCAGGTGGGTTTAAAGTTGCTGGAAATGAAGATTATGCGTATAAGCTGAAGTGATCGTTGTACGATTTGAAGTAGTCTCGAAAACAATTGTACAAACGGTTTAATCAGTTTATGATTGGGAAGAAGTCCAAGCGGAGTCATTATGACCATTACATCTACTTATGCAAGTTACGTGATGTGTCTTTTATTTACTTGCTTTTGTATGTGGATAATATGCTTATTACGTGTAAGCACAAATGCGAGATTGACAAGTTGAAGAAGCAAATTTGTGAATAATTTGAAATAAAGGATCTGGGTGATGTGAAAAAGATTATTGACATGGAGATTCATAGAGATAGAGAGAAGGGAATAGTGCATCTCTCTTAGACGACGTACATGAGGAAGGTACTTCATAGATTTGGTATTGATGGGAACACAAAACCTGTAAGTACGCCCCTTGCTCATCATTTTAAGCTTAAGGCTTCTATGTCTCTCCAAAAATCAATGAGGAACGTGATTATATGAGTCAAGTTCCTTATGCTAGCGTTGTTGGTAGCTTGATGAATGCGATGGTATGTACTCGGCCAATATTTTACAGGCAGTTGGGATGGTTAGCAAATATATGCATGTTCCGAGAAGAGATGAGCTGTAAAATGGATTCTACCGTATATCAAAGGTAATATGGATATTGATTTGGAATTTCGAAAGTAGAATTCGATTGATAAGTTTTGTGTGGGTTATGTAGATTCTGATTATATGGGCGATTTGGATAAACAACGGTCTACTACAGGGTATGTTTTTACATTAGGTGGATGACCGGTTAGTTGGAGATCTACGCTACCGTCAACGGTGGCTCTAACTACTACTGACGCAGAGTATATGGCGATGACTGAAGAGATCATAAAATCTATTTGGATGAAGGGTCTTTTGTGCGATTTGGGCATTAAGATGGAGCATCTTGATGTGTTCAGTAATAGTCAGATTGCTTTCTTCTTGGCCAAAGATCAAGTTCATCATCAATGCACGAAGCATATTGATGTGCATTATCACTTGGTCAGAGAGGTCCTTGAAGAGGGTGAGATTCGGTTATAGAAAATTCACGCCAATAATAACCCGACGGATATATTTACTAAAGTTATTTCGGGGATTAAGTTCAATCATTGTTTGGACTTGGTCCAAATCCTTCAAATGGATTGATTGGATTTTGAGAACTACAGGCGACTTGATCCATGGTATGTAGGCAACCATTGATTTGGTGTAGTAGATTTGGTCCTTTGGAATGCTTGTTTGTTATGGTTCCTTGGGACGTTTGTTTGTTTGGGTCCTTAGGGACATTTTGTAAGAGAAGGCTCGATTTGGGTTCGGGTTGGTGGGCTGGCAAAGTTTGGCTCAGATTTGAGGAAATCTTCACCGAAGTGGAGAATTTTATAGGTTGCTCTATTTTCTGTTCGAATAGACACAATGTCTATTCGAATAGAATTGGCCGAATGGTTTCTGTTTGGAAAGTCTTTGGCTTTTATTCAAACAGAAAATAAAACAACCTCTATAGTTTCCTTTATAAAGTAAGTAATTTCAATGTTTTTTTACGCTTTTAATTGCTAGACCTAAAGTTAAAGATTTTAAGGTTTTCTTCGCATCTAGATTAGTTCAGCTTCATCGTCTTCTTTTTTGTTTCACTTTTCTTGGGTAAAATGGATGTTTAGAAAAACTAGCTTGCCTCTAAGAAGGGGATCTATAAGTAGTATTCTGAATGAGCCTTAGAGGGTACATTGTTCACGTTCATCGTTGTTAATAAGAAGTAGAGGGACACTGATGCAAGTCGGTCTTTGTGGTGACGATAGTTAAGATAGTCTACCTCTAACTGTTGTATGCGTATGTCCAAAATCTATGATACAAAACAAATTAACATAGACCACGACAAGAGTAAGAATTGTCAGTTGACCCCTCTTTTATACAAGTTTGTTCATCCAAATCCGTCTCTCACGTTATCTTTAAGCTATGAACAATAATGAAGTCATTTTTAAGTCTCTTATCCCATTCAACATATGTCTCTGAGGTCCCAATTTCTGAAGTTTAATCTTAGGCCTAATACCCTTAGGAGCATCCCTATGCATAAATCACCACAATTTGGAAACTTTACATATGTTAACATTTTGGTGAGTAAGGGTATGTTTCTTTGGTGGTTTGAGAACTGACCATTAGACTTTATATATCAAATTGGATTGGAAGGGAGATGCAACCGATGGAAGATTACCTGACTGATGACCACCTAGTTATCACATTGGAAATTTGGAATGGCACTAGCATTTGAATGACTGATCATTTTTAAGGGAATTTTAATATTTTAAATTCCCCGGTATGACACCCTAGCGAACGCCTAGCAAATCTACCCGAGCGTTTTGAGTTCTGACTTTGGATATATGTTCTCTATATCCTAATATAGTTGCATGCCAAGTTTCGTTGAAAACAAAATTAATTAAGGGGGTGAGAAGTACCAGTACGTTTTGTCTCCACTTTTGATGTTTCCTTTTGGAAACTAGCTATTTACTTAGTAAGTATATTAAGGAGGAACATTGGTCCAAATCTCCCCATGACAAAGTAAGATTTAAGGCTTGGTCATCTTGGACCCCGACTCATGGGCTATCCACAAGGGATGTTCATGAGTTCTCATTGGCTTAGGAAAGGCTAAGAGATATTGCCTTGTAATGCGGGCCACTTTCCCAGATAAGAATTTATAGGGCGCCGTTATATCCCACGAGCTAACCGAGACACACCGCCCCTTACAAATGGACTATATAACTAGTTCATGCTCGTCGCCACTATATATATATATATCATATATCTGGAACTAGACATATTGAGTTATCCTGATCTGCTACAGGACAGGTGTGCTATCCATACCTCGTGCCCAGTCACGAGAGATTATGCTATAGGGATTATTGAGATAACCTTCAGCATTTTCGCTTATACCGAATACATATTTGATGACCCCTCATGAGTATCGAGGATTATCTGGATGTCGCTCTAGCATCCGTGGCTCTATTCCACTGGCGGCGGTGCACCCAGTAAAGAAGGCTTGTGCATGCCGGCCGCACATGCATGTACGCCGCACATGCATGTATGCCGCACGGCCTCATATTCTATTGTGCTCTGGGCACTGTAGTGCCTAACCCAAGCTAGGCCATGACAGTTAGTATCAGAGCAAGGGTTGTTGCGCCTATGTCATATTCGAGCATGAATGGTTATGCCTACGCTTATCAGAGCGGGTCAGAGTTGACTAAACATATTTGAGCAGTGGTTCCCGAATTGGTAATGCAAGATATCTACTTGACAGTTGTTATCTTCAGAGCTGAAGTTGGTCATTACTGATGATCCAAGCACCATTGTGAATGCTTGTAGAGCAAGTTTCTTACATGTCAATTGATATTGGATGCGAGATAAAGGCTTCATATCTGAGCACGAGATTGCTCAAGTTAAGTGTACTTTGGACAATGACGCTAAGAGGAAGAACATATATTTGAGTTAGACGCGGTGACCTATATCGTTAGTTGTCTTAAGAAGGTGATGGACATATAAAATGACCACTATTCCCCTATGACTTAATGTTTATTATTCTTAATTTTATTACTAAACATGACTTATAAAACCAATTTTTATATTTCAGGTCACATGGAGCTCATTTACCAAATATGTGCAAATACCGGGATGTATAGCTCAAAGGATGAACTGTTGGAGAAGGATGTAGAGTTGTCAAACACAAGGGTCCCACAGGGAGGTTACAATTTTGGAGGATAACTCTTGGAGGTTACAAATTTATGTACATTCATGGCATAGGTTATAAATCAAATATTAAATGTAAGAACCCTCTCCTTCATCTATAAAATGAGAGGTGGTGAGCTCATAAGATCATCCAATTTTGAGAGAATCATTCTTGTAGAGTGCAAGAGAGCATTATTGGAGTAAGTTGGTGCAAGTCTTGTAGGCATTTGGAGCATTTCATTTTGTAAGTTAATAAAATTCCTCTTTTTGTTATTAGTTTATGTTCATTTCATTCTCATATCATTTAGGTTTTATAGTTGTTATAATGGCCGGCTAAGTCCTCACTAGGAGTGAGGATGGATCTGCCATAAGCATATGATATCATGTAGTAGAATGTATTTTTCTCTAACACAATATGAGCATATTATCACAAATCCCAAAACTATATTTTTGGATACATCCATTATCATCCTATGATCTCTTTAAGTAGAGATATAGGAAGAGTTTTGTGATTCTCAAATGATATAATAAAATTGTATTAATATTGTATTTTTCTAAGATATGATCTTAATTAAAATTTCATAGTTAGCATAGCTTTCATGGAATGTGTTTTTAGTACATTCTTAGTTCATACAATATATTCTAATTGAGTTATAATTAATCATGGGATTACATCGACAAAAGGTCAAAGTTTGTTATTTCAATTAAGTGGAGAATTTAATATACGATACTATGTTGATATTGTATGTAAATGGTGGTGAAATCCGAATCCCCTAGACCTTTATTCTTGATTAAAACCATATCATTGATTTTTACAGTTTTGCAACCTTAGATTACTAAAGCACAAGACCAAAACTAATTTCTAGCTCCGTTCGAAAGTGAACGACACTCCAATTTTTACCCATACTAAACAACGGATTTTGACCGTTATCAAAATGGCGCCGTTGCCGGTTTCGAACGGTAATTAGAAAAAAAAATTATTGTGTTTAATTTTTTTTTTGGTTTCACTTTTTAGAAGAACATAAATTTCGTTTATTACATTTTTATTTTACTTTTGCACTTTGAGGAATTTTTCTTTGTTTTGCGGTGACTACTTTCTTTGTTTTACAGTGACTACCAAAGGAAGCTAAGGACCGACCAAAAACTAGATAGGGTTATCTTTTCTTTCTCTCTTTGAGTGACTTGTAGTGAGGCAAAATATTGTACTCTTGAGCGAAGAGTGTAATGAAAGAGAGGATAAAATTGTATTTTTTTTTTCTTCTGCAGGGGCAATATTGGAACCCACATCCGGGGAGGACCTCTCTACAACGCCTACTTGAGCCAGAGAGCCCGGGTGTACCATCTCAACGGTTTCACTGGGGTAAACAACGAGCCCCTAAAAAGGCCACCCCGCAGGTACTTTCTTCCACCGCACCTTCCTGCGAAGCGGTCAATTTTTGTTCATGTACCTGATGTTTGTGCACTTTTAAATTTTAAACTTTAGACAAAGAGCAAACAAAAAGCGGGATTTCATCACCCGTGTGTGGCACCACATATTAGGACCCCGGGAGGTCACGACCCGGTTTAACATTTTACGGAACAGGACATTGACTTTAAAAGAAACCAAGATTAAACCATAAAATACATAGATAGACAAAAAGGCTTATAGAGCTCGAACCGGGAGCATTAGGAACACGCTCATTAAGACCCCTGATAGTGGCTACGTTTGTCTGGAGGAAGTACGCTCCCTGGCATAACTAGTGTGGAAAGGTGATTCTAAGTGGTTTGCCCCACCTTCTAGCCCAGGTGCTTCTAGGTGACTAGAACTGCACGCGAGTTATTGCTAAAGCGAGTATACACAACTCAACGTGCGAACCAATCTATTGTCAGGAATTGGAGCAACCGAATCCTGAGACTGGGTTCACAACTTGACCTTAATTAATGCCCATCTGAAATGGTTGTTGTATTTATTTTTTGTGCACCTCATTGCTGTGTGATCATCATAGTGCTCACATCTATTAGTGTATGAAAGTGTGGTTTCGAGGGCCTAAAAGTCGTCTTGAGAGGCTTAGAGAATCTGATTTGATAGATATTCTGATCCACTTTGAGGTAGGCGAGTCAACCGAACTGGAGATTCTAATCTCTATTGATACGAGAGACCGTACAATCCTTACTCGTAGGGAACTCTTCCCTGTTGAGGGTGAGTTAGAAACTTTTGATTTCCCTATCTCTCCATTGAGACTTAATCCGAGTCCAATTTCCTCATTTACTCCATTTAGTGTTCCACCTCAATCACTTGAGATGGGAGATGACAATGATAATGAGAATGGTCAGGGACCCATGCGAATTCCTCTTAAGGATCACATGTTCCCAAAAATGACAAATCGTGCCTCGTGCATTGTTTTACCTCCTACAACTTGGCAATTTGAACTTAGAAATACGCTCATCAATTCATTGCCAAAATTCTCAGGAGGAGAAGATGAGAACCCATACGCTCATGTTAAGGATTTTGATGACTTAATGTTCCTCCAAAAGTATAGGAATGAGAACGAAATGGAGGCCATGAAACTCGTGTTGTTTCCCTTTTCTTTACTAGGGAAAGCTAAGAGCTGGCTTCAAGCTCTATGGCCAAAATCAATCACGGGTTTTGAGATGCTTACTGAAGCCTTTTACAAGAAGTTTTTCTCTCTTGAGAAAACTGAGACCCTTCGTAGGGCCATTCTTAGGATTGCCCAACTTCATGGAGAAAGCTTAAAGGATTTTCTTGAGAGATATAAGGGACTGATCCTATAATGCCTTCATCACGGTATCGACTCCTGGGTCCTAACTAGAAATCTTTACGATGGATTAGATGCTGAAACCAAGAGAACTGTAGAATCCTTTTGTTTAGGAAAATTCACTAATAAGGATGATGTAGAGGGTTTGGACTTCTTAGAAGAGATGGCTGAAAAATTGTAAACCTGGGGCACCATGAGAGAAACTGATATTCAAGAAAAGGGGGGTAATGCCTTTGGAGTTAGATCTTACTCCAATTCGGAAGCTACGCTGACGACCATCCTATGTAAGATAGAGTCCTTAGAAATAGGGAAAAACAAAATGTCCATTAAAGCACAAATTTTTCATGCTAGGAATAATTTGAATAACTATTCTGGCAGACTGTATTACCAAGGAAGTAATTCAAATCAAAATCAAGGTGGTGTGTCCTTTACTCCCAATCACTAACCTTTTCAGCAAAATACTCCTTACGTTCCTCCTCAGAATAGGAAACCATCTTCAGATGATGGCATCCAAGACCTATTGCAATCTAATAACCAGTGATGTAACAATTCATGCAAATGAATCAGCAATCCATGAGTTGAATAGAAATATCAATTGCTCAATTGGCATCTGGGTTAAGTACTAGAGACGAAGGTACGTTTCCAAGTCAAACCCAACCCAATTCGAAGGATTAAACCGAGAGTTTACACCGCGATCAGGTGAATGCGGTGATTACACTTAGAAGTAGAAAGATTATAGGCAATAAAGTTAGGATGCCTGAGGACAAATCACGTGAAAGTCCTAATCCTAGTACTAAGAAAGTTGTAGAAGGAGGCAAAACTATATGTGAAGAAACTCCTTTTGTTGAGGAAGAGGCTGGGCAGGTCTCGCTAAGTGAGAAGATTATCAAAAATGATCCGCCTAAAATTCCTAGAACACCTTTTCCCCAACAGTTTTTAGTCAATAGGAAGAACATTCCCGATGAAGAGGTTAAGGAGATGTTCAAGAATCTTAAGATCACTATTCCTTTTCTCGATGCGTTATGACAGATTCCTTCCTATGCAAAATATCTCAAGGACCTCTGCACGTTTAAGAAACGTATGAATATTTCCAAGAAAGCTTTCAATGTCCATGACAGTAAAAATGTTTTTCAATTGGATACTCAGGTTAGCTCTATAATCTTGAACAAAGTACCCATGAAATATAAAGATCCAGGAATGCCGATAATTTCTTGTCACATAGAGCCAATTACATCGAAAAAGCCTTACTTGATTTAGGTGCCAGTGTCAACTTGATCCCTTATTCGGTATATGAGCAGCTAGGTCTAGAAGGACTAAAACCGACACATAGAACCTTGCAACTAGCTGATCGATCCATTATAATTCCAAGGGGAGTTGTGATGGATGTACTTGTCCAGGTTGACGATTTTTTGTATCCTGTCGACTTTGTGGTCCTTGACACAAACCCGATAGAAGACCCAAATAGTGAGATACCTGTGATCCTTGGCCGACCTTTCTTGGCCACTGCTAATGCATTGATCAATTGTCGTAGCGGAGCTATGAAGTTAACTTATGGGAATAGGACCGTCGATCTGAATATCTTCAATGCAACTCATACTCCGTTTGAAAATGAACCCGATGAGTGTAACATGCTTGGTACTGTTGTAAACAGTACATTTCATAGTTCCAATCCTAGGGACCCGTTAGAAGCTTGTCTTGCACATTTTGGAGATAATTTAGATGTTGATGACCTTATCAATGAGGTCAATACCTTGTTGGATTCTGTTCCTATTGTGGATAACAATAATAATGTTGAAATGCTAAAAGTCAAGGATCCTGTTCCAGAAGCAGAAGAAGTGCCCGTTAGGTTAGAACTTAAACCTCTCCCTGAAAATCTCAAATATGTCTACCTAGGTCCTAATGAGACTCTTCCTGCTATCATAGCATCCGACCTTGAACCTGAGAATAAAGAGAAATTAATGTGTGCATTAAAGGGAAACACAAAAGCTCTTGGATGGAACATTTCAAATATTAAGGGTATTAGTCCTTCTGCATGCATGCACAAGATAAAACTTGAGGATAATGCCAAGAAGTCCAGAGAAGGACAACAAAGACTTAACCCGACTATGGCTGAGGTTGTAAGAAAAGAAATTTTGAAACTACTTGACGCTGGGATCATTTATCCTATTTCTGACAGCCCATGGGTAAGCCCAATTCATGTTGTTCCTAAAATGTCTGGAATCACTGTTGTAAAGAATGATCACAATGATCTTGTCCCCACTCGCATGACCACAGGGTGGCGAGTGTGTATAGATTATAAAAAACTCAATTCGATCACTCGAAAAGATTATTTTCCCTTACCATTCATGTATCAAATGCTTGAACGTCTCGCCGGTCATGAATACTATTGTTTTCTTGATGGGTATTCTGGGTACAATCAAATACCCATCGCTCTAGAGGACCAAGAGAAAACCACGTTTACTTGTCCTTTTGGAACCTTTGCCTATCGTCGCATGCCATTTGGGTTATGTAATGCTCTAGCAACATTTCAGCGATGTATGTTGAGCATTTTCTCTGACATGGCTGAGTGTTTCCTTGAGGTTTTCATGGATGACTTCTCCCTCTTCGGAGATTCGTTTGACCAATGTCTCCACCACTTATTTATTGTTCTTGCTAGGTGTCAACAGAAAAATCTTGTTCTAAATTGGGAAAAATATCACTTCATGGTGAAAAAATGTATAGTATTATGACATGTCATATCAGGAAAGGGTATCGAAGTAGATAAAGCCAAGATCGATGTCATATATAGTCTCCCACCCCCACGAACAGTCAAGGATGTTCATTCATTCTTGGGGCATGCAGGATTTTATTGACGTTTTGTTCCTGAGTTTAGCAAAATTGCTCGACCCCTCAGCAATCTCCTCGCCAAGGACACTATCTTTTTATTCGATGATTCGTGTCTTAAAGATTTTGAGAATCTCCGAACACGTCTAACATCATCACCCATCATCCGACCTCCAAATTGGAATGAACCTTTCGAGTTGATGTGTGATGCATCTGACTATGCCATTGGTACAGTTTTGGCACAACACATTGATAACCTTCCGCATGCCATCTATTATGCCAGTAAAACTCTTAATGATGCGCAACTCAATTACACAACCACAGAGAAAGAACTTCTACGATAGTCTTTGCTCTAGAAAATTTTTGTTATTATCTCATAGGTTCTAAAGTAATAGTCTATAAGGACCATGCTGCTATCAAACACCTTCTTACCAAGAAGGACACCAAACAATGATTAATCCGATGGATATTATTACTTCAGGAGTTTGATATTGAGATTCGGGATAAAAAAGGTGCCGAAAATGTGGTAGCTGACCACCTTTCTCGAATAGACAATAATTCTTTAGATTGGTCGTTACCTATTCGTGAGTCCTTTCCTGACGAGCAACTCATGTCCATTCGATCTATGTCTTTTGTACCATGGTTTGCAGACATAGCGAATTATCTTGCCACAGGGTACCTTCCTAGTTTTTGGACCAAGCCAGATAAGAATAAATTTCTTAGTGAGGCCCAACACTTCTTCTGGGATGACCCGTACCTGTTCAAATATTGTTCTGATCAAATTATTAGAAGATGTATCCCAGATTCTGAGCATACCAAAGTCATAGAATTTTGTCACTCCCAAGCTTGTGGTGGTCAATTCAGCTCCAAAAAGACCTCTGCAAAAATTTTACAGTGTGGATTTTATTGGCGTACCTTATTTCGTGATGCTCACAAATTTTGCAAGGCTTTTGATAGATGTTAGAGAATGGAAGCATTGTCCCGTAGGAATATGATGCCACTAAACCCAATCTTGATCGTTGAACCATTTGATGTTTGGGGCATAGACTTTATGGGTACCTTCACCCCATCTTTTGGGTTCATGTACATCCTTTTAGTCGTTGACTATGTGACTAAGTGGGTTGAAGCTATTCCTACCAGGACCAATGATAGTTCAGTTGTTATTGAATTTATTAAAGAAAATATTTTTTCTCGTTTTGGTACGCCGAGGGCAATAATTAGTGATGGGGGGTCACATTTTAACAGTCGAATATTTGCAAACTTAATAAAAAAATTTGGAGTAACACACAAGGTTGCTACACCGTACCATCCGCAGACTAGTGGGCAAGTGGAGGTTTCCAATCATGAAATCAAGAATATTCTTCAAAAAACGATAAGACCAAACCGTAAAGATTGGTCGACTAAACGATGCTCTTTGGGCTTATCGTACTGCTTTTAAGATACCTATTGGAATGTCCCCTTACCGGCTAGTCTATGGAAAGGCTTGCCACCTTCCAGTTGAATTAGAACACCGAGCATATTGGGCAATAAAGGCCTTGAACTTTGGTATTGGGAAGGCCGGTTTGCATTGCAAGTTTTAACTCAATGAGTTAGAAGAACTACGGAATGATGCATTCTATTCAGCAAAGATTTACAAGGAGCGCATGAAAACGTTTCACGACAAAAACATTTTGCAAAAATCATTTGAACCAAACCAAAAAGTCTTATTGTACTCTTCTAGGTTGCATTTATTTCCTGGTAAACTACGATCACGATGGACCGGGCCACTCATTGTTAAAACGGTATATCCACATGGGGCAGTTGAGGTTGAAGAACCGAGTACTAGCAAAATACAAAAAGTGAACGGGCAAAGGCTTAAGCCTTATTATGAACACTTTAGCTTCACCAATGAAGACTTTAGGCTTCTGGACACAGTTTATGAGGAGTGATATTCATATTCTTTTCACCCAACTTTCACTGAGTTTGGGGGTTCCTCATTTTGTCTGGCTGAAGACAATAAACTTAGCGCTATCTGGGAGGTAACCCATGTTATATCTAGTACTATGTTCTAATTCTTTTTCCCATCTTTTAAGATATGTTTTCAAATATTTGGGACAATGCTTCTTTCTAGTTTGGGGGTGGGCAAAAATCGTTCACATTTATTATATTTTTAGAGAAAAGATAGGTCATTATGGTAATTTATGAGACTCTTTAGTAAGTTTTTGCAAGCTTATAAGTATTTGATATGGTCTAAATATTTTGGTCGTAAAAACCGTGAAGTTAAAATTTTCATCAAATACATGCTTAGAAAATTTTAGAACATTATCTTAAGCTAGATGTACTACCCTTTAATTAGAGAAAATTTCATGTTGACTGATATTTCTAAAAGCAAATGCACTTCACGATAGTATTGCATTTATTACTTTTGCTATAATTTTGAGCAATCAAAGGGAATCTAGTATTTGAGGTAGGAATGATCCTCTTCAAGGGAAATAACTGCCTAAAGAATAAGTTTGATCCTGAAGTAATATAATAAGGATTTCTATAAGCTAAAATAGCTCTACAAACTTTCAATATGCAAGGCATACTCGCATGATTAGAACTGAAAGAGGAAGAATTATCACCAATCTCGAGTATAGTCATGAACTATGTGAAAGAAACAAGGAATAAAGTTTACTTGTGAGAATCTAGAGCCTAGGTCACGAAGGGGCACCAAACCCCGGCAACCTAAGCCAACTGGCTGGGATTGTCGACCAACGACTTATATTATGGAGGCTTCACTAAGGAAACAAGTACCAAAATAAAAAGACTTATAGTTATTCCCCAAAAATCAATAACAGAATTCGAATTGACTATGGCACTTGTCAAACTGATCGTTAGATTTGTTTCACAAAATACGAAATAACTAGATATTGATTCAAGAGCCTCTAAATAAAGTTGTACGTGCAGTAACTATGTTTACAACACTTGAGGATATTAGAAAAATATGTGAAATCTCATTTAAGTATTGGGTAGTATCTTTAGTTTTGGATAATTCTCCAAGTTCTCTGATTATATATATGTGAAAGAATTAAATTTTAAGGGGTTTACCTTCTTAATTTTTTTACCATTATCAGATATCAATAAGTTAGTTGAAATGACCTAATGAGTATCTAAACTACTATAATGCCCTTATTGACTTTTGTGGGTATAGTCACTGCAAACCCTCACGAGACAAAACTCATCCTATATAGGTAACCTATAGGTTTAACGGCTTGTTGCATACGCTAAATGCAATCGTCTTAACCACGAAAGAGTTATGCTTTTATTCTTTTCTTTGCTCGAGGACTAGCAAACTTTAAGTTTGGGGGTATTTGATGGACACATAAAATGACCACTATTCCCTATGACTTAATGTTTATTATTCTTAATTTTATTATTAAACATGACTTATAAAACCAATTTTTATATTTCAGGTCACATGGAGCTCATTTACCAAATATGTGCAAATACCAGGATGTATAGCTCAAAGGATAAACTGTTGGAGAAGGATGTAGAGTTGTCAAACACAAGGGTCCCATATGGGAAGGTTACAATTTTGGAGGATAATTCTTGGAGGTTACAAATTTATGTGCATTCATGGCATAGGTTATAAATCTAATATTAAATGTAAGAACCCTCTCCTTCATCTATAAAATGAGAGGTGGTGAGCTCATAAGATCATCCAATTTTGAGAGAATCATTCTTGTAGAGTGCAAGAGAGCATTATTGGAGTAAGTTAGTACAAGTCTTGTAAGCATTTGGAGCATTTCATTTTGTAAGTCAATAAAATTCCTCTTTTTGTTGTTAGTTTATGTTAATTTCATTCTCATATCATTTAGGTTTTATAGTTGTTATAATGGCCGGCTAAGTCCTCACTAGGGGTGAAGATGGATCCGCTATAAGCGTATGATATCATGTAGTAGAATATATTTTTCTTCAACGCAATATGGGCATATTATCACAAATCCCAAAACTATATTGTTGGAGATATCCATTATCATCCTATGATCTCTTTAAGTAGAGATATAGGAAGAGTTTTGTAATTCTCAAATGATATAGTAAAATTGTATTAATATTGTATTTTTCTAAGATATGATCCTAACTAACATTTCATAGTTAGCATAGCTTTCATGGAATGTGTTTTTAGTACATACTTAGTTCATTCAATATATTCTACTTGAGTCATAATTAATCATGGGATTACATCGACAAAAAGTCAAAATTTGTTATTTCAATTAAGTGGAGAATTTAATATATGATACTATGTTGATATTGCATGTAAATAGTGGAGAAATCCGAAGCCCTTAGACCTTTATTCTTGATTAAAACCATATCATTGATTTTTACGGTTTTACAACCTAAGATTACTAAAATACAAGACCAAAACTAATTTCTTGTTCCGTTTGAAAATGAACGACACTCTAATTTTTACCCATACTAAACACCGGATTTTGACCGTTATCAGAAGGCTGGTTAGTATAGCAGATGACCTATGAAGAATAGTAGTAGGACGATCTAGCAGTTGTTAATTAGTGTTGGATCCACCTACGCACTGCAAAGTATAGTAACAGTTATGATCAAGGATGATGCCCATCTCTGCAGAGATTGATATGGTCAGCATTTTATAGCAAGTACTTACGTGTGGAAACTGTGACGCTTGGTTAGGTTAGAATTCCTTAGTGTTTACAAAAGATTAAAGAATCCTATTTAATACTCGTTTTGATTGTCTTGAGTTGGACACAAAGAAATTTCAGAGTTGAACACCATTATTCGAGAAACAAGTAGAAGATGAAGACATGGTTTGAGTCCCAAGTTTGTGTACAGTGATTTTTGTCAGTGTTGACATTGAGGGCAGAGTTTTTCTTGGTCAGGTGACATGAACCGCGGCCCCACAAGTTGGGTTATTGCCTATCCGTAGTTGGTCCCACAGTAGCATGGGACACTGCTTTGCTCACTCTAAGAAGGCAAGAAAGGCGAGTGATGCTTGTTTTCTGGCTCTGTAGTTGAGTTTCAAGTTTTTTGTCGGGCGAATGCTCTAGCCGAGTTGGTCCTTGTTGTTCCACAAGATGGTTCTGGATCATTTCAAGCTCACAGATTGGTGAAGACTCACGTTTCTGAATAACATTAAGTTACATGGTTTTCGCAGAATAGAGTTGAGCAATAATCAGTTGTGCGGGTTACCTCAGACATGATCTCAGATGGATCAATACTCTAGGATAAAAGAACCTAAGCAGAATTAGATGGTATTCCCAATTCCTTATCACATGGTGGTTAGTGGTAGGGTCAGAGTTCCCGCGCCTCATTGCATTAATGGAGTATCTTTAGAGGACCACATCCGAATGACCGGTAAGAGTTGGCTGTTTTTGTAGAAGGTAGTTCAGAGATAAAGAATGACTGCGCTACCATTTAAAGATGATTGCGACAGTATAAAGGTTGATCTCCGTGAGTTTGATAGTAGTTGGAAGTAGCAAGCCAACGAGCTTAGGGTGACAGGTGCAGTGGCTGTATCTTATTCCCAAATCCCCCAAGTTACTCAGGTTCAAGTAGGGATGAAGATGTGGAGAAACACTTTAGCAGTCAATCAGTTATATGTCACAACTTTGTTCTTGACGAGGACGTCGAGCTTATTGAGTGTGGTAAGAGCTGTTTGTTATGACCCAGTTGTACGCAATTTCCAGCATGGGTAATTACCATCAAAGTTTGGCAAGTACAGATGTCAGTGTTAAGCCCTCCTTGAAGAATGAGGCAAATTGAAGTCATTCGTAGTTGAGAGACCTTGGTGATGCCAGAGTAGCAATCACCCTTCCTACATCCGAGTTAGGTGTATATGCCATCTATCGCTCAATAGATTAGATGATGGGGTACCACGAATTTTGGTAGAGCACAACATTGCCACACATATAGATGTCTCATAGGTTTTCCAAGTTCACACATAATACCTTTATGGTGGACCTTGATGGTTTAGCAGGCGGTAGGGTCAATCAGAGTTCCCGCACCTTGGTAGGCTGCCACAATAGTTTTGTTGGCGGTAGGACAGAGTGTTCGTGCCTTATTGAGAGTATGCTACCTCATAGGAGCTACCCTCCCTCACCCAAGTAAACAATGAGTACCAGTTTAGTTCTATACTGATAAGGCAAGAGTGTCGCATCTTGATCTTGTGTCCCAGATGTTCCGTAAGAAAGGAGGACACGGCATGAAAACCTTTGCAGATTTAGTTAAAAGAGCAGTTGTGCAGTTGAGAGCGTGGTAGGTGTTCCGTAGCAGATGGGGAGAGTTTACTCTTAGTTTTTAGCAGACTTGCTTCTCAGGTTTAAAGCTGAGATTCACAAAAGATTAAACTTTCGAGTAGTAAAGACGGGGTACGACTCGAAGGAAGAGCGCACCGGTGTAACTTTAAAAGGAGCGCACCTCTCAGACGGGATTGCAGATTCTCGTCAGGCAGTCCGAAGGGGATGTCAGGTTTGTCGAGTAGAGCGACATTCCAAATATATTAGGGGGGAAGACGCTTTGCAACAGGGTACAGCGTATTACAGAGGACGAGATGCTAAGAAGCATGGTCTATAGATATATCAGAAGGCTAAAGGTCGTGGGACAGTATCCAGAAGAAAATGTAGACTCCAGAGTTTTAATGAAGCTCCAATCACCGACGCACATCAGTTTGAAAGGCCGAAGATGAGGTTCAGTCGTGAAGACTACAGTTGTCTATATCGAGACTAGCAATTGGGTTCAGAAACTGCCAGTGCAGAAGAATGTGTAGTACTTAAGGCTGAGTGCAGGAGAGTGTTAGTTTCTTAAAGATGCAGAAGATTAAATCTTTGCAGAGGCATGCTGAAGAAAGGTTCTCAACGAGGACGATGAGATTATTTTAAGTATGGGAGGGTGCGACACCCTAGCGAACGCCGGGCAAATCTACCCGAGTGTTTTGAGTTCTGACCTTAAATATATGTTCTCTATATCTTAATATAGTTGCACGTCAAGTTTCGTTGAAAACGGAATTGGTTAAGGGGGCGAGAAGTGCCAGTACGCCTCTTTTCCACTTTTGATGTTTCATTTTGGAAACTAGCTATTTACTTAGTAGCTATATTAAGGAGGAACCTTGGTCCAAACTTCCCCATGAAAAAGTAAGCTTTTAAGGCTTGGCCATCTTGGACCGGCTCATGGGCTATCTACAAAGGATGTTCATGAGTTCTCCTTGGCCTAGGTAAGGCCAGAAGACATTACATTGTAATGCGGGTCGCTTTCCCAGATAGGGCTTTATAGGGTGCCGCTATGCCACCGCTATGCCCCACGAGCCAACCGAGACACGCCGCCCCTTATAAATGGACTATGTAACTCGTCCAGGCTCGTCGCCCCTTTATATATATATATATATCATATATCTGGAACCCAAAATATTGAGCTATCCTGATAGCTACAGGACAAGTATGCTATCCGTACCTCGTGCCCAGTCACGAGAGATTACGCTGTAGAGATTATTGAGGGAACCTTCAATATTGCCGCCTATACCGAATACATATTGGACGACCCCTCACGAGTATTCAGGATTAATCGGATGTCGCTCTATCATCCGTGGCTCTATTCCACTGGCGCCGCCGCACCCAGTGAAGAAGGCTTGTGCATGCCGGTCGTACGTGCATATACGCTGTACGACCTCATATTCTACTGTGCTCCGGGCACTGTAGTGCCTGCCCCGAGCCGGGCCCTAACACCTGGGGTACTCCAGATATAATTAACGAAAGAATATGGACATCTAACTAGGAATTAAGTATCTTTTGGATGAATTAACGGTATGCCGGTCGGCAATTCTAGCTTCGCTTATTACACAGAAAATGTTTCGCGGGGATTTAGACTATGGTTACAATTTGATGTATTCATGTATACATTAAACCTTAGCTTAGTCCTATAGTCATCAGTTGTCTAAATCACTGAAATGTTTTTTATCACAAGCATTTCCAGTGTACTAGTGGCGGGAGACGCGGAGCCTGGAGTTGCATACCTCCAGATTGAGCAATTTAAAATTTAGATCCCTAAGATCAATCTAAAATTTAGATAGTATCTCTAGAATGATAACCAGCAAAAGATACAGACACCTTTGCTTTGTAATCTTTCAAAGCTGCTTAATTACTTTCTGTCTTAAAGAAATCTCAAGTTGTTGTAGAGCTGCCACATTCCTTACCATGCCACAACACAAATCGCCACGTTTGTGTATACCAGTGCCATCTGCCACCCTTCAAACCTTTAAAATGAGAGTGCCAATGATATCGAAAGAGGAACTTTAAAAAAATAGTCATCACCAAGAAGAAGAAAATGGCAAGCTGCACTAGTCATGTTCCCGGAGAACCAACTCATACAGGCACAGCCTTGGTCGAGACTGCAACAAGCGTCATCCAAGGCTTCGCTCCCATCAATAAGATCCACCAACACTTCTGCACGTAAGTTCTATACAAACTGTTGCTTCTCTGGAAAGTTTAATCCATTTTTCATCTAACCATTGCATGTATGATGATGCAGATTCTACTTACGCGCACGACATGACCCGACAAATAGTGGCGCACCACTTTTGTGCCTGTGAGAATGTGGATATGAGGCAATGCTTGATTTACGACATCCCTGAGGCTGACGCTAGACTGATTGGTCTGGAGTATATAATCTCTGAAAACCTATTTTTGACGCTGCCTGATAGTGAGAAACTGCTGTGGCACTCTCATGTGCACGAAGTGAAGAGCGGGGTGTATTTTATGCCTGCTGTGTCTAGGATGATTGAGCAAAGGGATCTGGAGAAGGTATGTAAGACTTACGGGAAGGTGTTTCATTTTTGGCATGTTGATAAGGGGGATATGTAGGAATAAAGTACAATCACTATGATCAATATATCAAAGATTAATATGATTCTACTAACCTAATTTCCTGCTCTCTGTTTAATCACCTGTTCTTGAATGGAGTCTTCCCTTAGATTAGCTGCAGACCTCAATGGGGTGGTTTTCTATAGTGTAGCCTCTAAGAGGGACTTCCTCTCAATTTAAACTAATAGGGTTTGAGTGGTCTTCCCATTATACCCTCAAGCCCAAATAAAGAGTAACACTAGGTCCCACCTACCTTAACTTGGTATAACAATTTGGCATAACCAATTACACTTATATGACCTATTAACATGTGTGCCCGTGAGCCAGATGAGAAAGTAAAGAGTAGTGCCGGTATAGATGGAAAATCCAACAATCTCCCACCCGACACAAACTCGATTTTAAGAAAAATAATTTTAGCCTGATTCACGATTTTTATGAAAATCGGATAGCCATCCTTTGTTTTTTAAAACCACACATGATAATTTGTCGAAGACAATGTTACATCAAACTTGACTGTCACTCTACGACTACAAAGATGACTAACATGGTTCACGGACGAATTTTGGTCAGGCCTTTGGGCACATGCCTAATTCATATCGTGGACATCAGGCTACAACCTTAATAGTTTTAAGTGTAATTTCTTTACTGGTGGAGTTTAGCGTGTGAATGGCAAATGTACACCATAATGATGTGCTGGTATATTTCCATTAGTGTCCTGCAACATGTGTTTACCAGACACATGTTATTTCAATATTTAGACAAACCGTCATGCGAAGACCATCCCTCATACTGAAATGAAGGCCAAAGGATGTGGAGCCTACCCATATCCAGCCCAAGCAAACTTGAGAAACATTTCAGTATTCTCTATAGGCACTTGATACTTAGACAACCGCCATGTGATAAAATCACTCGTATCCTAAACTTTATTACAATTGCATACTTTAAACTGAATATGTGCACATATAATAACGGATCTAAATATAATAGTAGCTAAATAATCAAAAATCAAATCTGAATGTCGACCAAAATAATAATCGGGAATAACTCCCACATGGATAAAGAATCATAATGCAGTAATAGTAAATAAATCAACAACTACTCCCACGAAAAATAACGATCCTTAGAGAGACTCTAGCAAAATTTGAGTCAGAGTAGCCCAAAATCATTAGCTCATCTGATCTCCTATAAACCAATCTGTAATCTCTTGTCCTCTTTAAATGGCAAAGAACCTTTAGGTAATCATATGTTAACTCCCACACAGAGTTGTGAGACGTAGAATCCATCTTCTCTATCATGACATTACGCCACTAATCTGTAAAACTACTAGCCATAGACGTACTGAAAAATACTGGATCCTCGAAATCAAATAAATCCCCTTCAACTGAGTAAAGATGGTAATCTGAAGAAATTGTAGAACGCCTTTCTCTAGAGGATCTCAGAGTAGAAGCAAAAAGTTAAACTGGAGGTGGAATGATAGGAAGCTGAACAGGAGCTACGACGGGGACTGGAACTGTACTCGCCACAATGTCAACATCAGATAAACGCGGAAGCATAACAACACTGATCGAAATAGTAGTTGGACTCCGAGTCTCCAAACCATCCTCAAATACAATCTCTCTATAAATAGTACTTGTAAAGGGATCTCCCTCCTCTATGAAATTAGCCTGAGCACACTCAACAATCTCTATGGGTTGAGAAGGACAATAAAACCTGAAAACTTTTGATATCTCTGGGAAACCAATGAAAAAATAGCTAATAGTCATTGAATATAATGTACTAGGCTACAATACCCTGATCCAACAAAAACTAATAAAAGTGGTTACTAATGTTGACCGTCTTGATCGATCTTACCATAATACTCACCTCCTCGATCTGACCGGACAACCTTAATCTTTAACATCGGCTTAGAAATATGTCCTAGTCGTTTGTACCATAACATCGAGGATAGTTCAAAACACGAGAGCGTTTAGAAGTAGATGTACTAGCCTTAGAAGAGAATAGTAAAGCCTAAAGGAATGTCAAAAGATAGACGATATAACCCATAAAATAAATAAATAACTAAAAGAGTATAACCGAGAAACTAAAACTAAAGATCGTCTTATCTATGGAAAAAAAATTGCATGTCAAATTGAAAATAACACCCGAGAAAACTTGCTCCTTAAGCCTTGTCGGTTGCCTGCTGATGAACCCCTCCTTTCTTGTTATTTAGCCAGTTTTTGTAGGAATGACAGTCCTGCTTCACATGGCCTTTCTTCTTGGAAAAGAAGCATTCTATAGTTGATAAGGTAGTTGCTGACGAAGGTGCATTCTGCTTCCCGTTCCGGTTCCCGTTCCCATTCCCGGAACGAAAACTCTATCCTAGACCAAAGTGGGAACCGTTATTCTTCGTAGAACCTTGATTCTTGAACTTCTTCTTTCCCTGAGAATTGATGGACAAGTGCTTCATGGATGAAGTCAGATGAGCCGACTCTGCTTTACCTTTCTTATGTCGTTCTTCCTCAGAGACCAATGCTGCAATCAATTCATTTATTTCCCAAGTCTTCTCCTGATTCTGGTAGTGAACTTGGAACGCCTCAAAACTTTGTGGAAAAGACCAAACTGCTAAGTGAACCATCAACGTATCATCAATAGTGAGACCGAGTTCTTTCAAAGTAAGAACTAACTTGGAGATCTTAAGAATGTGCGAGTGCATATTTCCACTGCCATGATTTTTTAATGATAAAAGCTGAGATAAGTTATTGTACTGCCTTCCATTGACTGAACCCTCGAACTGTTTCTTAATGACATCTAACAGTTCCTTTGCGGTACCTCTCTCAGCGATACCGCCCCGCATAATAGGATCGATGGAAGAACGGATGATGAGATTTGCCATTTTATTGGCTTTGACCCATTTAACATAAGCCATTTTCTCAACATCAGAAGGTATCCGTGAGATCCGCGGGCTTGGCTTCAGTGAGGACGAAATCAAAATCAAGGTAGCCTAGGGCAATCTGGATTTTGAGCTTCCAGTTGGAGTAGTTAGAGTCCGTCAAGATCTCAATATGAGTCAGTTGGTTCTGGATCATAGGGTCCATAGCTACATGAACCAATGACTTATATTAGGACGTGAAAAAATTATTTTTTATGCACGTTTAACTTGATCTGTAAAAGATCTATAACTTGATGTCTTTAATCTCGATCCTACCTGGGGTTTGGATGGTCGAGTCAGAGTGTATATATTATTTATGGTATGGATTATTCACTCTACGGGTACAATTATATATCATCAAATCTCTCCTTTGGGTGGTGATTTGACATACATTGCCCTCTAGTTGGTGATCACTCACGCTCAAGACTAGACTAGCCACTTACAGTTTGATTCGAGATACTTCCTCATCTTTGGGCAGAGGGTTATCCTCATCTCCCTATACCGTTAAGCCTATCTTGTCCCCACTTATTAATTAGAAGTTTCTTAGCCTCTTTTGGGTGGTCTAATAGTTTCAAGTTTAATTAGTGCAAAGTAATCTTAATGAGACTTTACGAGATAATCTCAAAATTAGGAGAAATGTTCAACTCCATGGACAAAACTCCTTTGGAGATCCCGCATTCCTAACGACTACTTGATCTCACTTAAACCCCATTGGAGATCCTTGGGCATCAACGCCCTAAATGTATTAATGATATATTATATATATATATAGCTAAAGCCAGATAATATTATCTAACTGATAATAAACGTGAATAATTCATTGTAATCATATAATACAACTAAACAATAATCAGTTATTAAATCATGTTGAACTAATATGCATCCATAACCAAAATACAACTTGATAATAAGCAGCTAGAAAGCAACACAATAATAATTCACAAATACAAGAGTAGAAGCTGTATAGTAAAACCCCAAACTCTCCTCAATCTGATTCATAGAACCCAATCCTCTAGAACCCTAAATAACCGAATAATCACAGATTCGCAGGGATTCAAAACCACAACAGAAATCAGATTCGGCAACAGTATAACAGAACCAATATCAGATTTAGCAAAGAACCCTAAATCAATCGTTGAACAGCAGAACCCGAAATCATAGAACAACAGAAATCATATTTTATCACCTCTAATCTCCAACAATCTGCAACCACTATCCCAACAAATTGATTGTCCCCAATTACAAATTCACAGAATTTGATATGAACAACAAAAAAATAACAGATTTTCAGATTATCTTTGAACAATTTAACCCATAATCATAGATCAATCACCAAAACCAAATCACCCAAAATCAAATTTGAACCCATGAACCCTTTGAAAAACCCAATCTTCAGATTCGGCAGATAATTGAAGAGTCTCACCGAAAGTAAAAAAAAAATTACTTAGGAGAGAGAATAAGTGTAAAAACCCCATAAAGTATAAGAGATTAATAAAGCAATGATAAAAAATACTCTCTCTATTGTGAACAGTGATCGTGAACAGTGATTATCAATTACTGATCGTAGAGATTATGTACCCTAGCGACTGATACCAATTGTAGGAATAAAGTACAATCACTATGATCAATATATCAAAGATTAATATGATTCTACTAACCTGATTTTCTGCTCTCTATTTAATCACCTGCTCTTGAGTGGAGTCTTCCCTTAGATTAGCTGCAGACCTCAATAGGATAGTTTTTTGTAGTGTAGCCTCTAAGAGGGACTTCCTCTCTATTTAAATTGATAGGGTTTGAGTGGTCTTCCCATTATACCCTCAAGCCCTAATAAAGAGTAACACTAGGTCCCACCTACCTTAACTTGGTGTAACAATTTGGCGCAACCAATTACACCTATATGACCTATTAACATGTGCGCTCGTGAACCAGACGACAAAGTAAAGAGTAGTGCCGGTATAGATGGAAAATCCAACAGGATAAGCTTCCACTTGGAGTTCCCCAGTTGATGATGGCGCTTACTACAGACGGCCAGCTAGATGTACACCTGGCTCAAAGTACACAATTTATCTCTATCTTCCTCTATTTTACAACTTCATACAAGATATGTGTATTCCCTTATTCTAATAGCGCGATCTTTTAGGCACGATTGGCATGACAAGTTTGATTGATTGGTTGATTCATGTGCGTGAAGGTGTGGAGAAGAAGTATGGTGTCTCATTTGCTAAAGAAAGGGAGGCTAGAGCTTATATGACGGGGCCTGATCACGGCATACATCCATTGGCAAATGCCGCAGGGAAGGGTCTGAAAACACATTTGAGAGAGGTAGAGTGTAGGCCAGTTGAGTCTATTCGTAGGGTCTTTGTTTAGTGAGTGCAATGTTTGCCTTAATGTAAGCTAAAACTTTTATAGGGTAAAATGTAGCCTAATTTTCAAAAAAAATGTAGCCTATCTTGATAAATAAATGACGACTGTGTATTTTGGGGTACAATTTCCCATGTATTTGCTGCTGGTGAATGTATAGAAGTCGAGCATTGCATTGCTCGCATATTTTTTAGATCACCTTGAGTGCTCCACCCCTCCTCTGCCATAAAAACCTTGAATCTCCATATTGGTAAAATTATACCAAATTTTGGAATCCAGAAGTTTGTCGGCTTTTATCATAATTCACCATTCTCCGAGCCACTGTACCTCTACTTCCGCAACCGCATGCTCCATGTGTTTTGGTTTTGAACTTGTGACCTCTCTCATTTCTCCAAGGCGGTCCCAAACTATAGCCCAACATCAAAGAGCTGATTAAACCAACGTTTGACTTAGCTAGTTGAAGATTAAGTTTTTATGCACAACAGGAAAAGTACACTACCATATGATCTGCCGGTATTCCCCTTGCGCACAACGCGACCAACCACGTGAATCTTTGAATGATTCAATGGCTCTTAAACTTGTTTGATGACTTCATTCCTATTCTACTACGTTGCTATCTGCTGCACCACATACATACGTACTTTGTTTTATTTTTATTATTGGGAACTAAAAGCAAAATAATTTGCCATCTGCCCCACCACATACATACGTACTTCGTTTTTTTTTTATTATGGGTTAATTTTGTCCATAAAAATGGGAACTAAAAGCAAAATAATTAAACACATCGCACCTCAGCACATATATGTCATTGATCCTCTCAAGTTTGAAACTTAACACCACAAATGTCCCTTTCCTCGGACCGCTTCTCGGCACATAGCTTTCATATCAACAGGAATTTGGAAATGACTCAAAGGCCTAATATATATGACACTCACATATCAACCATTATTCGCTCTAGATTTATGTTGGTACCTAGTAGTGTGTGTAAGAGCCTAAATTCGGGATTCGAACTTAGTTCTCGCACCAAAGATGATTAGAATTCCAACAATCACTAATGCACAAGAATTAGCGTGGAAACCTTTGGATAGGTGTAATAGGCCTATTTTTGTGTTGGACGAAGATAATGCCTTACACCCTTGAAATATAGAATATTGACTATAAAATATAAGCAATTAACACGAGTTTTAGCGTGAAAAATCCTTCAATGGTTTAAAAACCACGACCTCTCCTGAGGATTTATGAAAGAATGGTGTTTATTTAGATGCTAACTATTACAAAGAGAAAGAGATTGGATATCTGAGTTTTGGTAGGGATTTCTTTCTCTAAGAGTTCTCTAGATGATAATAGCCGTCCTGGATCCTGATCTCCAGGTTTCTTTTTGTAGGTCTTATAATATGACCGTTCGTTACATTGATGACGTACGTTTTGGTCGTCCGTATTTGATGAGTCTTTATGAGGTCTTTTGTAATGTCTTGATACTTGTTGATTTGTAACGGATCTATTGATGACCTTAGCTGTAGCTTCGAACTGTTGATGAAGATACGATCTCTAACGATGTTCGTTTGTATACGAACTATTGATGGTCGACTGAGTATCTTCTGCAGTGCAATGTTACTGGTCACTTTAGTATCCTCGAACTGTAGGTGATCTGCTTATTCTCAATCCTTGGTTGGTTATCAGTATGTTTATACGAACTACGTGAGCTCGAATATCAGGCTTAGTAGGAGGAATAGAAATAAGTCCTTACAACTGTCCCCTCTCAGCCAATAGCAGGAGAAACGTGTGTAGCGAGTAGTGTTGGTTGAGAAGTCCAGTCATTTTAAATCCTGCATTGATGGATTCCTAGGTATCTGGATGAATAATTATTTTGACTGTTGGGTCTCCCAAAAATGTTGTTAGAGATGTGTGCTTGTGATAAAGACTTTCTTGGAAGTGGTGGCTTGCATTTAAATACTGCTGCTATATAGAAAATTGTGACCAATTGCTTTCACTGTTCATCTTGGTTTATCCTATCATTCATCTGGATTTGCATAAGTAATAGTGATGGTGACTACTCATTGTCAGGCTTATGAGGAGAGAGTTCAGAGTAAGATGATGAGTTTGCAGACTCGTTATTTTGGTAACCAAAGTCTTTCTCTGTCAACTCCAATCCCTGTTCCTCCAACTTTTCATAGGATAACGTTGGAAGAAGTAGAGGAGGCAGAAGATGATTATCATCAAATGTGGCTCTTCCACTACATGGTCTTATTTGCTACTCATCCTCAGGCCTGCCTGCAGATGCTTGTAGAGGATGCGGTGGCGACGGAAGATGAGAAGGCGGGGAAGTCGTCTGAGAAGTACTGCCGATACCCTGGGAAGGATTTGGGTGTTGTAATGGTGGAGGTGGTCCTTCGTCTTCAGTGGTTGCGAAGATGGTGGGGGTTACAGAGGAGTGGTGGGATTAACTTTGTCCTCTACCTTACTCCAGTTCCGTTTCTTAGACTTTGAGTTCTTTTGCTGGGACCGCCAATGTGTCTGCTCAAGTATTGTACTGTCATGTGTAAAGTGGGCTATTCTTTGTAAAAGAAATATTTGTCTGTAGAACTTGTAATCTTGATTTTTGAACTGACTGAAGTATTCGTCCTTGTAAATTGTTTATCTTGAATAATAAATTTGAACTTTATTGTCTTGTCTTGAAAGTGTTTGAAACTGCTTGAATGAACTACTGTAGGACACCGTGGAACAATTATCGAACTAGTCAAAGATGAAATAGGTCAAAAATATGTAGATCAAATTGTTGTTGAGTTGGATGAAGTATATTTGAACTGTGTAGATCATGTTATATCCTTGTTGCCTTGTTGAAATATATTGTTGTCATGTCTGTTATGATGATAAATTCATGATATCTTTTGAGCTCAATATAAAGTCTCATTGTGGGAGTATTATCATAGTTTGAGAAATTGCACTGGATACGCTTGCTAGAGAGGATGAGGGAGCTGCTGGTGGGGAAATCAGTCCATGTGGTGAAGAGAACCATCCATCTGCAATTATATGCAAGGCCGGATGCGTGACCATATTAAAATGATTTGTTTGCATTGAAGCCGCTTTGTCATCACTTTCTGTTTTTGTGAGAAAGATTGAATGAAATATAATTGTAGCAAGATTTGTTGCTGATTTTCTGCTTCTGTCACATCAAAAGTAAGATAAGTGACAGCTGGAAAAAGCTGTACTAGGGTTTGGAACTGGCACTCATGCTATAAATAGCGTAGTAGGATCGTGCAGCCGTAGAAGGTTGCTGCTGTACGTAAATAATCGTGCTACATGATCTGTACAAATCTTCTTGGGCAGTGAGTCCTTGCATTTAATAATGGCAGAGGAGAGAGACAGATGTGATAACAGAACACGTTACTCAGAAATCATGATGAGGGCCAACGAAAAGACGTGTCTGCTAGGAGAGAGGATGCTGACGTATGTCCCAAAGAGCCGCCATTTTAGAAATTGAGTGATAATATAAAAACTCGTCTTTCTCTCTCCCATAGACCACATTCATTTGCAGAGAGAGGAAGGAGCATTTCTAGAGAGAGAAAGTCTTCAATCTTTGAACAAAGTCCTCCATTGTTGTGTGATCTTGCTAAGAAGAACAAAGTTTTGCCGTCTGAGGTACAAGTGGTGACCGGAGTCGACGACTGTTGCCTACTAGTACAGGTTAGTACCCCTGCTTCCATCTTTTCTGTTGTGGTAGATAGTGTGTCTGTTAAATGCCATATTAGATTGTAGTTGCTTGCTTGGTAGATTGATGACTTATTGGGTATGGCTGGGGGATAAAGCCTTCTTGATTACAAAGCACTGAATATCCTTTTCTTGTATCTGTTAGATGCGTGTCAAAAATTTGAAACCCAGTAGTAAAATGGTTGTATCCTCCAGTGAGGAATCATCGTCGTCTGGTAGGACTATAGATGATGTAAAGGAAAGTAGTACCATTGCTATTGATATGCCGGCTGTTCATTCTGGGGAGGATGGGGAATTGCATGTGGAGATTGAGGTTGGGCAATTTTTTAGGTATCCCGAGAATGTAGACGTAGCGAAGAAATTTTTGCAGTATAAAAAATGTTTAGATGGAAAATGGGGGAATTATGTGATGAATGCGGGGTTGTGGTTTAGGGCTCTGGTGAGATCAGGTGGTAAGATAGAGCACTATTAGGTACCTTCCCTGGATCTGTGGAAGAGAAATATGGATATAAGAGATGATATAGATCTCTCTTATTACAACGGGACTGGTGCAAAGGTTGTAGAGGAAGGATTCCTTTGTTACCTGAACCAGGTCGTATATGGGTTGAGCATTCCCCTAACCTTTTTCCAAAAGGGGGTAATGAATGCTCTAAAGAGCTGCCCTGGCCAATTAAATGGTAATTTTTTTGAGATGATGAAGGTCTTTGAAGTCCTTAACAAGAGATGAAGAGATGGTGGTATTGCGAGACAGTCGTTACGGACGATGTCTTAAAATACTATTAGTTTAAATATATAAAAGATCGAAAGAGTGGATACTTGTTTAGTGATTCGGCGAGGCTAAAATTCTTTGACTTTGAATCTCCTGGGAGACCCTGGTGCGACCATCTTGTAATTGTGAGGGGTAATTGTATGCAAGTGCATGGGGAACCGGCGCTCGAGCTATTATATAAGAATTTTAACGAGAGTAAGTGTCTTCATTCTGTCTACATTTCATCTTTTAACTTTTTGCGAACTACTAACATAATTTGTTGTTGATTTGGCAGGACCTAATCCGAAAGGTGTTGCTGATACATCGAGCTTGTTTGACGTTGTATCTCGGGAAGGAACCGATCTGAACCAAGTACTTGGAGAGTTAAGTATCCGTAGAGAAACGGATAAACTCTGTAGTTCCAAAAGTTCAACGAGCTCATCAAAATCAAGCTATGGCGACTTCTGGGTCTGCTTTTGATGGGATGGCAGAGATTCCTGTATGTGATGCGGCTACTTCGACCTTGAAAAGTCGACGACCTAGAGGAAAATAGGTGTTGTCAGCTTCGGAGCAAACGGCGTCTGGGCAGGCTACACAGGTGGAGGTCAAGGTAGTAGATGTTGCTACAGATATAGTACCTTCTGTGAAGAAGGAGAGGCAAGAGGGAAAAACTAAGAAAACGTCCTCGAAAAACCTCGATCACAGTGTGGTGGGGCAAATGTCGCAGACATTACGCGACCTGGCTAAACATGATCCACCGCCTCTGAATGCTAAGATTAAGTCTAGCATTACACATGTACGTATATTGTTGCTGTATGATTATCTGTGTTTGAGAAGTGATCTGGCTGATAATTCTGTTATGTTGTTCTTGTGGTGCAGTTGTCTGTTGTGTGGGATTTAGCCTTCGAGGTGCTGCGAGTAGGTACTGAGGATCGTGCTGGCCTGGTTCAACAACATGATGCAGAGAAAGATGCACTGAGGGAGCAATTTGATAAAGAGCGAACTGCACTGTCTGAGGAGTTAAAGGACCGGATGGAAAAGGAGAAAATTATGCTGAGGGAGCAGTTCGAGGCAGAGACTGCTGAGTTGAAGGAACAATTCAAGGCAAAAACTACTGTCTTGATGAAGGAGGTCGAAGATGCGGCGAAGAATACTATCGACACTGTGTTGGCTGGTCGAAATAATCTTGTTAAAGCCTTCTACCACTGGGGGTTAAATCAAGATGATGTCGCTCTTGCTATCGCTGGGAAGTATAGTGAGATAGTTTTCCCAGACGAAGAAGCCTCTCCAGCAGTTGATCAACCTTTTGAGCAGATATCGGCTTCTTTAGTGGCGGATGACACGACCAAGGAGGTAGTAGGAGCTAATCCTTGATTATGTAGTTGTAACATTGTTTTAAAGTGTCTGGTCGAACTTGTCCCTTGTAGTGGTGATAGATCTTTTTTGCTAAGAATTGAATTTCTTGTTGTTATTGATATATGATGTTTGATCGTGAATGTATAATTTGTATGTAGGAGGTAGATCGTTTGAGGGGGAAAGTGATTGAGATGGAGAAGGCCTTGAGTCGAGCAAGGGATTACATCAATAGTGTTCAACAGGTACACAATAAACTTGAATATGAGAGACGTCTACATAAGTCCAATTTTGATAACGCCTTTAAGGTGTTATTCGAGCTTCAATGTAGATACGGGAAGATAAAAATTAAGAGGGATGAGGTTTTGCGGAAAGAGAGCGATAGGTTTGTCTTTTTTCAAAAATCCCTTAAGGATAAGCAGTTCGTAGATGAGAGTGATAAGTTAGAGTGTCAAAGGTCGTTATTGTCTTTGATACTTTACTTTGAGGCTGAAGTAGATAGTGAGCGGGGATTAAAGGAGGCCTATTTTGAACTGCTAATTGAGAGAGGTGTAGTGCCAGATCCAGCTCAGGTGAAATTCTTGGCGCGAGAAGCGCGTAATCGTCATAGTATAGAGGAGAAAAGATGCTCAGCTTGGGCAGGTGTATCAATAATATGGGGTGGTGTAGGTATAATGCCTGATGAACTTAACTTTTGTAGGGGCGAAAAATGATGAGGATCCTTTTCTTCAATGTAAAGAAGGAAGATAGAAGGGTCCAGGCACAATTAGAAAACGATCTGAGGCATGCTCGTGACGAACTGGAGCTATGCAAGGATCATAATGCATGTCTAGAGATGGAAAAGGTAGAGTGTAATAAGTTGTTGCAGAGTTCGGAGAAGAGAGTGACATTGTTTGAAGCGTGTTTACTAGATACGCAGAAACGTCTGCAAGTGTCCCAATCGCGCTTGAAGAAGTATCTTACTCTAAAGCGGGGAAAACGTGCTAGTAAAATAGATCACGAACATCATATAGCCGATGTGATCTCATTTTATGGGGGCGGGATCGAGAGAGTGGAAAATAAATTTAGATGTTATATCTTGAGTTGTGGTAAAGATGTTGGGGTAGAAAATGATAAGGTTGAAAATATGTGGTTTGCAAAAGGTAATGAGGGTGGAGAAGCTTCAACCTCGAAACTGCAAGCTGAAGAATCTGAGGAGGAGGAGGTTGAAGATCTGTTACCTCACACATGGCATAAGACCCATCCTCAAGAGGTTGTAATCTTCAATGAACCTTTGCAAGTAGATGCGAGTAGTAGTAGGGTTCAATCATAAGCCAACTAAACTGTGGCATATGATTGTGCTTTGCATAATGTAGTTGATTTGTGTATCATAGCTTGATGTTGTAATAAATATTGTTGAATGATATGTCTTGCTTGCATGAATATTTCTTGATAGATGTGTGTCCTTTGCAATTTGTTCTTCTAGGCTGATGTCGATAAGCAGAACAAACTTTTTGCTTCAAATAAAGAACTGACTACAGAATTGCAGCAGTGTTAGTTGGCGGTTGAAAATACGACCTTGTTGAACTCGAAGTTGGAGGCTGATATATTGGGGCTGCATAGTCGGCTAAATGCTGTGACTGTAGAGTTGTCAAGTAAGAATGCAGAGATATTGACTGCCCATAATGAGGCCAAGTTGTGGAAAGATTCTTTAAAGAAGAAAAAATTGGTTAACCAAGACTTCGAACCACCAAGTCTTGGATCTGTCGAGTACGATTGAAAAATAGAAGAACGATCTGTTGCATTATCAATCGGCAATGATAAATAATTCTAATCTGTTAAAGAAGCAGGATGCTGAACTTCGTAATATGCGAGAGCGTCTGAAAAAGATGAGTTGGGATTTGCGTAAAGCTCGAGACTCATGTCAGAGAAAAAGTGATTGTGCCAAAACTCACGAGGAAACATGTTCCAAGAGAAATCGAGAGCTGAATGAAACCATCAATAAGTGTAACTCACGGATCGCCGATCTTGACCGGGAAAAACAAGCCTTGATACTAGAGTGTATGCAAGGTAATGAAGTTTACGAGGAGCTCCATGTGAAGTATAAGGAGTTGCAAAGGTTGGTGGATACTGCAGACGACGAAAGCAAGTATTCTCAGAAGGTGTGCAATAAGTTGAAACGTCTGAAGGAGAAGATGGGGCATAGTGTGCAGATAACGAAGCAATATAGGGAATCGTTGCTGCAGGAGAAAAAGATTCTGGCAGATCGATGCAAGGATCTTGACGATGAACTAACCAAAGTGAAGACTGAGCTTGGTGAAGCTATGTTGTTAACTGCAAATAATGCTACATTGCGCACTAAGGCTATGCTGCATGCTGATGTAGAGAAATTGCGGCAAGAGCGTGATTCAATTTTGGCTGCTTCGTCTGAACATGGTATGGAGTACGATATATAGCTAACACGGTTATCTTATATAGATAATCTGATGCCGAGAGTTACAGAGCTGTTGAATGCGTCTCCTATTGAAGTTGATACTGCTATACCTTTCCCTGCCTTACTTTCTTCTGGGCCTGGGAAATGTTTGAATGTTGTACGCCCGAAGCGAGAAGGGTAGTTAACTGCAATTAGACAGAGTGTAAATATGTCTTTATTGTAAAAAAAATATCAAACATTTAGTAAACAAATGTTTATGTTTTTGTTCTCTCTATGAATTGCCGAATTGGATGAACTAATAAACAACCATGTAGAGAGATATGACTAGAGCGATATTGTATTCTCTTTTGTATAGGTCAAAATAAGTAACCGTAAAGAGATGCATTGAATGTTAAATAGCTGTATAACGTATCGACTAGGTTGAATTAATTGACTCAATAAGCGACCCTCGGGAGAGCGTGTATACTGGAGGAGCTATGTTGCAGTTCTCAATTACAGGTGGAATTGAGCGTATCAACAAGCGATTGTAATGAGATGTATTGAATATGGCATAGCTGTATAGTGCATCTCTGCCAGATCGAATTGATTAACTCAATAAGAGACCCTCGGAGAGCGTGTATATTCGAGTAGCTTTGTTGTAGGTCTCAGTTACTGGTTGAATTGAGCGTATCAATAAGCGACTGTAATGAGATGTATTGAATATGGCATAACTGTATAGTGCATCTCTGCCAGATCGAATTGATTAACTCAATAAGCGACCCTCGGAGAGCATGTATATTTGAATAGCTATGTAGTAGGTCTCAGTTACTGGTCGAATTGAGCGTATTAATAAGCGACTGTAATGAGATGTATTGAATATGGCATAGCTATATAGTGCATCTCTGCCAAATTGAATTGATTGACTCAATAAGCGACCCTCAGAGAGCATGTATATTTGAATAGCTATGTAATAGTAATTCTTCGGTATATAGGTAGAAATGCTTGAACTGAGTAGGCTTGCAAGATGGTGAAAAATGTACTTTATTGAATAATATCGGATATTATAGCATGTTTATCTTCGATACAACTTCAATCGACGGGTATTCCACGGATTAGGAATAAATACACCTTCACATGTACTGAGATCGCAGGATCCTAAACCACTTGTGCCAGTCACGATAAACGGACCTTCCCAATTGTCTGCTAGCTTTCCAGCATTAGGTACTTTGCGTTGTTGTGGGATTTCTATCTGAACGAGGTCTTTGACTTTGAATTCTCAGTGCCGAACATGCTTGTTATAGGATCGGGACAACGCAAGTTGATATCTTCCAAGATTAACAAGGGCTGTGTCACGCGTTTCTTCGATCAAATTTAGATTGCATGCGATCTGAAATTAGTTTTCTTCATCTGTCATCTCGTGATCATGTATTGGATGATGATATTGAGTGGGAATGATGGCTTCAGTCCTGTATGCCAGTAAGAATGGAGTACAGCCTGTTGCTGTTCTGGGAGATGTTCGGTAGGCCCAAAGTACATGTGGTAACTTGTTCACCCAGTTCCCCTTTTTGTCGTCTAAACGCTTCTTGATGCCATCCATAATAGTTTGATTAGTAATCTCAGCTTGTTCATTTCCCTATGGATAATAAGGATTGAATGGGGAATGAATAATGTTGTGTTCATTGAGGAATGAGACGATTTTGGAGCTGAGGATCTGTGGTCCATTATCATCTTTGATGAGGGGTGGTCTACCGAATTGGATAATAATGTTCTCCCAGATAAATCTGATAACTTTGTCTTCTCGGGTTCGGCACAGCGGTACTGCTTCTACCCATTTAGTGAAGTAATCTGTAGCGACCAACAAATGCTTTCATTTTCCTAGTACTGTAGGAAACTCTCATGCAAGATTGAGAGCCATCGTTTGAATGGCCAAGTGACTTGGCTCGAGTGTAGTTCGAATACTGGAGCTCATATTTTAGATCCATGCCACTGACAAGCATCACACTTACGAGCATATTCGATTACCTGTGCTTTCATCTTAGGCCAAAACATTCCTTGAGTTGAAGTTCTGTTTGTAAGAGATCGTCCTGCTGCATGGGATCCGCACGTGCCTTTGGGTAGATCGTGTAAGAATTGTTGTGCTTCTTTGTCAGATAGACAAAGGAGGTATGGACCAGTGATCGAAATTTTGTATAAGAGATTGTCCTGAACAGTGTATCTTCAAACATTGTCAATTAATCTCCGCCGCTCTGTAGGATCCTCAAGAAGTGGACCGTCAAATTTATTTTGAGGTTCGATGTATGTAATGAAAGGTTGTCTCCAATCATCTTCGACCTCCTTGCTGCCCCCAGTATTAAAAGTATTAGACACGATGGTGTTAATGCTGGGGTTAGAAATGATGTCAATTTTTAAGTAACGAGCTTCTGATCCAAGGACACCAGCAAGGTAAGCGAGTGCATCTACATGTCTATTTTCTCCCCTTGGGAAATGCTCCAAAGAAATTGTCTGAAATTTGCTCATTCGTTCAACCACTGCAGCAGCATAGTCAACCATTCTCCCATTGGTTTGATATACGCCTGTGTAATGGTTGATGATTATTAACGAATCTGTATAAACAGAGAGCTCTGCTACACCCAGTGTGAGTGCCATGTCCAAGCCATGAATTAATGCCTCATATTCTCCCTTATTATTGGATTCTTCAAAATTGAGGCGAATGGATTTTTCAAGCCGATCATTGGAAGGAGTAATAAGAACAATCCCAATTCCTGATCATGCTGGTTCGACGGAGTCGTCTGTCAAAAGTTACCAGCCTTTCTTTATCACCCAATCTGATTTATCCTTTGATTGGTCCGTGAACGATTTATCTTTTTGATCAATAAAATCTTCTTCCCAATCAGGATCCTCTACTGGAAAGTTTGTTAGAAAATCTGCTATGGCTTGACCTTTTTTAGAATGACGTGGTTCGAAATGTATATCGCGCTCCCTGAGGGTTACTGACCATTGTTGGATACGTCGAGATTTTTTGCGCTTGGATAGGATTTCGCGGAGTGGATAGTATGTCAGAACACGAATAGTATGAGCTTGGAAGTACTGTTTTAATTTCAGGGATGTATAGGCGGGAGCAAAAAAAAGCTTATCGATTTTGGTGTATCTCGTTTCAGCAGGAGTCAGAGTTTTGCTAATGAAATAGGCTATTTTTTCAGTCCTTTCTTCGAGTCGGAGAAGAACAGAGCTGAAAGATGTATCCATGATAACTAGGTATACTGTGAATTCTTCTCTATCTGCTGGTGTGCTCATAACTGGTGGTTTGCCCAAATTACGTTTGAGTTCAAGGAAAGCTGCTTCGCATTAGTCTGTCCATTCAATCTCAGGATCTTTCTTTGATTTTCCTCATGATGTACCTCGTTTTAACAGATCAAATAAAGGTCGACATCTGTCTAAAGATTTGGATACAAATCTATTTAGTACTACAATCTTCCCGGCTAGCTTCTGAACGTCCTTCTTTGTCTTCGGTGAAGGCATAGCTAAGAGAGCTCGTATGTATGACAGGCTTTAATCCCTCTTTTGCTTATTTGATGGCCCAAAATTTTTCCGGATTGATCGCCGGATTGGCACTTATCAGGATTTAAACGCATCTTATAAGATCGCAAAATCTCAAAAGTTGCTCGTAAATCTATAAGATGGTCTTCTCTCTTGATACTTTTGCAGAGCATATCGTCAATGTAGATCTCCATTATTTTACCGAGATGGTCTTTGAACATATGTGTCATCAATCTTTGATAGGTAGCGCTGATGATTTTCAGGCCGAAAGGCACGACTTAATAGCAATATAGACCTTGTTCAGTAATGAATACAGTCTTGTCTTGATCTTTAGGAAGAAGTGGTATCTGATTATATCCTGATGCATCATCCATCATTGAGAGGAGTTTGTGCCCTGCCGTAGAATCGAGCAGATGATTGATGATGGGAAGTGGAAAGCTATCTTTCAGGGTGTGTCGGTTGAGATTCGTGAAATCAACACAGACTCTGATTTTGCCATTCTTCTTTGGGACTATGACAATGTTTGAGATCCTATCTGGGTAAATAGCTTTGCGAATAAAACTGACCTTGATCAATTTGTCGATTTCTTTATTCACTTCGTCTCGCAGTTTTGGTGCTAGAGTTCGTTACTTTTGTTTGAACGGTTCTGCTTTATCTTTCAACCTTAGCTTGTGGCATTCTATAGCGGGATCGATCCCTGGAATTTTGTGAAACGTCCATGCAAAGACGCCACTGCTATCTATGAGGAATTGAATGAGATTCGAGCGTTCCTTCATGCTCAAGAGAGTTCCAATGTAAGTTCCTCTTTGCGTGCCACTAATCTCGACGTACTCTGTTGGTTCGACATTTGGCAACTGAGATTCTGCTGGGATCGACTGCTGTAATTGCTATGGAGGAATCGTTGTAGCTGGCTTAGCTTCAATGGAAATAGTATTATCGCAAGCTTGAGCCAATTTTTGGCTTCCTTTGAATTCGTAGATCCCTTATTTCCAGTCGAGTCGTAATGTCTGATGATATGTGGAGGGAATAACTTTCATGTTATGCGACCATGGTTACCCCATGATGCCCAAGTAACAGGATTTGGCCTTGATGACGTAAAAGACTACGTCAAGTGTGACTGGTCCGGCTGTGATGGGAAGTGTGATTTTCCCCACATGTTCTTCCATTGAGCCATTGAATCCGGAGACATTGATGTCACTTGGTTCGACCTTGTCTACTAAGCCTATTTGGTCGATTGTGCTCTGGAAAATTAGTTTGATGCTACTACCGGTATCTACCATCATTGTATGTAGAACTATGTTCTTCATTTTTAACATGATCACAAGTGCATCATGGTGCAAAAAGTTGACGTGACGAACGTCACAGTCTTCGAAAGAAATCCCAGCTCGTCGATTGCTGAATTCTGGCAATAACCGAGCTTCTTTATCTATCATTGTTAGATCATGGCATTGTCCGATGCGCCTACGCTTGGATCTGTTCGAGTTGTTGATTGTCTGAGTCTCGATGAAATATAAGTGTTTTTCTTCATTTGTTATGTCAACTTGGACGATCTTGGCGTCAGTCTTGTAGCTGCCATCCTTATGACTTTCAATGTCAACAATATACTCAAGCATTCGACCCTGCGCAAATATACTCTAGAAAAGAAATATCACTGCAAAACACCGCTCCATGTCATGATGTTGAATCTGGTGGTGAATGCAGTATGGCTTTCCTGATATGGGCGGAAGAGTATTGGCATTTTTGAAGAATTCATCTTTTTGTATCAGCGAGTATATGTCCGCAAGAGTAGCTGTTAATTGTGGTATGCACAGAATTGGCTTCCATCGTCCTTGGCGTCCTTGATTGTCATTGGACTTGAATCGCTTCTTATCAACCCCATAGTCTTTATTGCTGTTATGAGCTCGTTCATCGGGATGGCCTTTGGTTGGCAGGGTGATGCGCTGAGGTCTTGGCTTTTCAGTTGTCAGTCGCTCAAGGTCGATAAAGATTTTGACCTTCTCAATCATATCCTCCAACGCCAGTGGTTTATTGTGAACCAGGTACTCCTTGACTCGTCCATCTACGAGCAGTGCATTGGTGAAAGTGGAGATTATGATCTTCTTGTCGAGATTGTCAATTTTTTGAGCTAGTCTGAAAAATTTTCTTGGTAAATGTCTCCAATTTTTCATCTGGTGCCTGCTTGAGGCTAAATAAAGAGTAAAGGCTCTCTTCCTTATCTTTATTATGCAAATATTTTTTGACAAATAGTTTGCAAAGTTGTTCGAAAGTGAAGATAGATCTTTCACTGAGTGTGTGAAACCATCGTAGAGGTTCGCCTTTTAGGCTGGTCGGAAAGAGACGACAGAGAATGTGGTTGGATGTCGAATGTAGCCCCAAGGAATCTTGAAATTCTTGGACGTGCTCCACAGGATCTCCTCCCTTGTATTTCTGAATTTTCGGAGTATGAAAGCTGGTGGGTACTTCCTCGTCCAACAATTCTTGCGCAAGCGGGCTCTTCTGTAATTTAGTATAGCTGTTTCTTCTAGTGAGTATTTGAGCATCTAACATCTCCTGGATGCATTTGTTCACCTATTTCGGAGTGAGATGTTGTCGGGACGTGATAGCTCGCCTTGTTGCTCGCCCTCCTGGTGGATTGTGCTCTCCTGTTGCTTCGCCCATGCGATCATAGACCAAAATTTAAGATTTTTCTCTATTTTGTTCCTCTTGTTGTTGCAGATCGATTATTGCTCCGGTGGGTAATTGTGGATTAACGTGACCTGGAGGTGGGACTAGCCATTGCTGAATTTGAGGAAGTACTAGATTTTGGACTGATATCCTCGAGGTTACAGGCAGAGCGTTCTGTTGTCTCGGATTTACTGTTATTTGAGCTTAAAGTGCTCTGATTGTGCCCGTTATTGGAATGAGAAGTTCTTTTGATGAGCTAAACCTAGCCTCCAAGATGTGAGTCATCTCTCTTTTTGTAACCCTAACTCTAGCCTTTCCTTGCTAGGGTTGCCTTTCTATTCTCTTGGTTTTGAGCTATATAATCCCCTCCTTTGTGGCTGTTTCACTCTATCTGTGGATCTCGTGTTATCTTATTTTTACCTTATCTCTCCATTTTGCTTCTCCCTTTCAATGGCTTCGAGCTCCTCTTTGAGCAACCATACAATCACTCCAACCCTCTCCTCCGATCAGCCTCTCTCCCTACCGGCTGGTTCTTCCATACCCTCTCTGTTACCACCTGCGCAAGTCGACTCTATTTCGACTGCCACTGCACAACCCTCCTTCACAAATGTTGCCTCGAAAGCGGTAAAACCTACGCTTGAGGAGTTTAAACTTGACACTCGGATATCGTCGAAAGATGGGATGCCCGTGATATCATTTTTACCCTCGGATCTGACCAAAGCAGCAGCTGCATTTAACACTACAATCATTATGAGTTTTCCGGTCAAAAAGCCTCAATTTGATGTCATTGAGAAGAACATCGTGTCCAATTGGGGTCTTCTCGAAGTTCCTAAGGTTACAGTGCTAGATTTCAAGCACATTATGGTGCGAATGACGTCGGAAAAAGATGTCACAATAGCGCTCTCTAGAGAGTCGCGACAAATCAAAGTCTTTTTCTTCAAGTTGGCTCGCTGGACAATCGATTTAGATCCAAAGAAAGACTCGCCGTTTGCTCCAGTTTGGGTCCAGTTCCCAAGTCTTAAGCTACATCTTCAAAACAATGGGATAGTCAAGGAGTTGGCTGGTCTGATTGGAAAATACCTTATCACGGACACTACAACATTAAGCCTAAGCAGACTTAGTACTGCGAGGGTTTACGTTGGGGTAAATCTTACGAAAGACCTACCAACGAAAGTGGGGATTGCTCTTACAAAATCCTCCATCATGGAACAATCAGTGATCTATGAAAGGCTTTCAATGTACTATATACAATGCTGCCTACAATGCCACAACAAAGCAATTTGCACCAAGCTCAAGCCGATTGTTCTACCAGACAAGAGAGACAAAATACGAAAGAACAAAACAACCATGGGAAGAGCAATGCCGGATAAAGATGGAAACAACAAGACAAATAAACTAATAGTTAATGACATAAACAACAAGCAAAATAGCGACGTACCTGAGTTGGGTGCCATAGACAACATCATCGAGCTGCTATCGAACAAAGAAAAATGGTTGGGAACAAGGTCATCACAACAACATACAATGGCAACAGTGACGAATGACAATACACTTGGGATAGAGAAAGTACACCTCCTGGAAATATCGACAAACAACAACACTATGAACAGCCCGAGGGTGATAAACACAGCTGATACAACAGCAACCAACAACATGAATGTGAATATGGAAATCCTTGCATCTGTCGATGAACTCGTAACAACATATGATACCGAGTTGGAACTTACAGCAGTAACCAAACTCAAGACTGTGATGGAAAACCTTGTATCTGACGGCAAACTTACAGCAGCGTATGGCTCCGAGCTTGAACGTGGCTTTCACTTGGATATGGAAGGGGGAACCTGCAAGGATTGGACTCCGGTCAAGAAAGTGGGATCAAGGCCACAGTAAATGCCTCTCAGCGTGATCACAAGGAGAAAGAGTGCTCGACAACGTCCAAATTAACTATGGTAGATGGACCGCTGCTCGTTTGGAATTGCGGAGGCATTGGCAATGCCAAGACAATAAATCATCTCAAAAAAATCATACAGCAACACAAAATTTCGATTCTGGTATTGGTAGAACCTTTCTTAGATGTCTTACATATTGCTAGTATTTGTAGCCGAATAAAGTGCAATTCTATTTTGTCTAATCAAGATCAAAATGGTAAAATTTGGATACTCTGGAAACAAGATTATGAGGTGACGCTTATATCTTCTACTAATCAACTTATATACTGCAAGATGGCACTAAACAATGACTGGAGTGCCATAGTGACTATTGTTTATGCTAAATGCACAAGTACTGAACGCCGACCTCTGTAGGATGACATTTGCCCGCTCGCCCAGAATATTACAACACCTTGGTGTGTACTGGGTGATTTTAACACTATCCGATATGAAACTGAGAGACTAGGTGGTCAGAGAACACGCCACAGAGAGGTTATAGAATTTGAAGATATGATACAAGCTGTAGGGTTAATGGATACTGGTTTCTTGGGTTCAGGATACACTTGGTGCAATAATCATCAGGGCAGTTCTCGACAGTGGGCAAGATTGGATAGAACACTCGTCAATGTTGCGTTCATGACTGTGTTTCCAGTACACAAGATCAACCACCTCACACGGGTTTGTTCAAATCATTCTCAACTCCTCCTAACACTCACGAGTATCGCTTATCAAGTCCCCAGACAATTCAGATTTCATAAAATGTGGACAACTCACACCACATTCCTGAAGCTCATTGAAGATACATGGCCATCAGGGGTGTTTGGAAACTGCCTCTCCTCCTTTTCTTACAAACTAAAACTTGTCAAGGCGGCCTTGCGAGAGTGGAATAGAACAGTTTTTGGAAATGTTATGCAGAACATCAAATTGCTTGAAGACAAAATTACGGAGCTGAATTTCTTATTACAAGGCGGTTGGGGCGAACAGGTTAGTGCGAATCTTACCAACGTGCAAAGAGAACATGCTGATATGTTACACAAAGAGGAGATCTTTTGGAGGGAACAGTCGCGGGTAAAGTTGATTCAAGCAGGAGATGCGAATACACAATTCTTTCACACAGTCACTCAAATTAACCACGAAAAATCTTTTCTCTCAAATTTCACAATGCCAGACGGCACCCACACGTAAGATACTGGATTGATCCATGAAGCAGCTATCTTTTACTACAAGGATGTACTAAACGCACCTCTGACCCAACCGAATCCGGAATTACTGAACTGCATCCCAACGATTATCACAGAAGAAGAGAGCGACTGTATTACGACACCAACAACTATGGAGGAGTTAAAAACTAGTGCTTTCAGTATACCCGTTGATAGCGCTCCTGGTAGAGACAGTTTTTCAGCCAGTTTCTTTAGCACATGTTAGGACATCATTAAGGACGAGTTACACGAAGCGGCCAAAGAATTTTTCAATGGAGCTACTATTTCCAGATTCTACACTACCACCTTTCTGACACTAATCCTAAAGGTCGAGACGCCTACAACGTTAGGAGACTACCGGCCGATCAGCTTATGTTCAGTGGTCTATAAAATTTTCTCTCAAATCATTGCTACAAGATTGAGTGCACTCCTATACAAGATGATCTCGGGCAATCAAGGAGCGTATATACAGGGCAAGGACATCTGGGACACTATTACTCTCGCCCAAGAAATGGTGGGGGATTTACATAGAATGGTACGGGGCGACAATGTTATGATAAAGGTGGACATGGCCAAGGCGCATGACCGATTGGACTGGAAATTTCTCAGGATGGTTCTTGATAAATTTGGGTTTAGCAACTCATGCGTAAATTTCATTTCTCAATGTGTTGAAACACTCTAGTTTTCGGTGATGCTACAAGGAGTATTCAAAGTTTTTTTCAAATCTACTAGAGGCCTTCGACAAGGGGACCCCCTCTCGCCTTTGCTTTTCATCATTGCAGGAGAAGTACACTCCAAAGGATTATCGAAATGCTTTATAGATGGCCAAATTGGGTACTTTAAATCAGCTCGGGGCTGTCTTCCGATCACACATTTATTGTATGCAGATGAATTTCTCGTGTTCCTAAATGGAAGCCAATCCTCACTTAAGGGGCTACTGAAGTTTATGGGAAAATATGAAGCATTCTCTGGGCAATTGGTTAACAAAGAGAAAAGTTGTATCTATGTGCACCACAATGCGACTGTCGCTCAGAAACAAATCATTCACACCACTACCGGATTCCCACACAGGCTCTTTCCTATGCTATATATCTAGGAGCGCCCATCAGCTATGGTAAAGTTTGACATTATCACTTTGAGAAGCTACTCACTAAGGTACAACAAAGAATTGAAGGATGGCATGGTAAGCTCCTATCACAAGGCGGAAAACTAATTCTGATAAACCACGTTTTGAGCTCCATACCAATACATCTTCTAGCCTATATTACTGTTCTGAAATCAGTCCTTCAAAAACTGGAGAGCATGTTCTCCAACTTCTTCTGGGAAAAATTTGAAGGTAAAAGCAAACGACATTTGTCTACCGAAAGAGGAAGGCGGACTCGGCATCCAAAAAATCGACGATATCAATCATAGTTTACAGCTCAAGAAATGTTGGAATGTGCTCCATGCCGATACTTTCTGGTTTAGATTTCTGAAAAGCAAGTACGCCATCAACAATGACTTTTTTCGGCTTCGATCAAACACTTTTCCCTTGTGGACAAGCATTCGAAATCTGTTTGAAACAGTTCACACAAACACTGTATGAAACCTGGGTTCAGGAAATTGCAACTTCAGGAAGGACGACTGGACAGGGGAGGGCAGCCTCGCCGGTGCGCTGAACATAGACTGCAACCAAGATATCATGGTAAAAGAAATAATTGTCAATGGACCAAACTGGAATTGGCAACGCCTAAACCATGAACTGCCGGCAGACTTGAAGGTCACTCTCGTAAACAAGTTCTTAATCAGCGAGGGAAACGATACACCGCTATGGGGCCCCTCTGAAAGTGGTAACTTCACGGTAAAGTCTTCTTGGCAATTTTGGAGAGGGACTGCGGATACACAACGTCGTATGGATTGGATTTGGTACAAGATAATACTCACCAAATTTCAGGTATTCAACTGGAAAACGTGGAAGAAAGTTCTCACAGTGGGCGATTTTATACAGCAACGACTCCCATTTGTTTCTCGATGCAGCTGTTGTCGCTCGAGTAACAACGAAACGCTGAACCACTTGCTCGTAAACGGAGAGACAGAGCAACAAGTTTGGCAATTTTTCACGTACACTTGTGGGGTTCAAAACATATCGGCTGAAAGTTTTTGGGCACGACAAGGGATATGGTAACTGGCAGCCAACAAAAGCACACAAATGGGCATCATTAAAGGGGTTCTTCCGGCTATCATAAGCTGGGAATTATGGAAAGCACGTTGCAAACATTGATTCGACGACGTGCCGATGAATGCTCAAGCGATTGTCACCAAAACATGCTGATGGCTTCAGGGTATCATGCTCAATACTAAAGTTACCCAAAGCGGCAACTTTAGGGACACAATATCGCTGCAAGTTCTCTGAGTACACACGCTCCAAATAAAGCGTAAAACAAACATATTGGTAAAACGACAAGCACCACCACCAGGGTGGTTTAAACTGAACACTGACAGATCTTCTTTAAGCAATGGCCTCTCTGGGGTTGGAGGTATCATACGCAACTCACAAGGAGTAATGAAATTCGGTTACAGCGTGGCACTTGGAACTGGCACAAACACGACAACTAAACTTTATGGACTACTACATGGCCTCAAATTCTACAAGGAAAACAACTGGTTTCCAATCGTGGTTGAAATGGATACTAAAGTTATAGTGAACTGGCACAAACAAATAGGCATCTGCCTTAGCAAGTTTCAAGCCATATGGAAAATGATCTGTCAACTCAGCCAGGAGCTCCAAATCAACATGGTTCACACGTACAGAGAAGGGAACGGATCCGCTGACGGTCTGTCCAAGTTGGGAAGTACACAACAGAACCTCGTGTTCTGGTCTATTGCAGCACTACCTAGACAAATACGGGCCTCCTACTTTCTTAAAAAATTAGGGGTTGCAGCTATTAGACACTAAACCTTTTGTAATATTCGGAGGTCAGGCTTTAAGTCCCCCTCTTGTTTTGATCTTGTATATTTAAATAAAAACCCAATTTGCACCCAAATAAAAAAAGGCCTCTGATTGTGTCCGGCATACTGGCGAGCTGTTTTTCTAGTTCTATTCGTCGTTCGGCTTCTGCTTGTACAGTTGTTCGCAAATCTGTCACTCCTTCAGCAACGTCAGGCAGGACATGGTGTGATTTTTCTTGATTTTCCATCTTTCAAAAATGAACGTGGAAAAATTAGATCGGAGAACGTTGAGTGTATGCTTCATTTCCCATAGACGGCGCCAAATGTAATAGCCAATTTTCGTCTTGGACGAAGATAATGCCTTACACCCTTGAAATATAGAATATTAACTAAGAACTAGAAGCAATTAACATGAGTTTTAGTGTGAAAAACCCTTGAATAGGTTAAAGACAACAAGCTCTCCTGAGAATTTATGAAAGAATGGTGTTTATATAGATAATAGCTATTACAAAGAGAAAGAGATTGTATATTTGAGTTTTGGTAGGGATTCCTTTCTCTAAGAGTTTTCTAGATGATAATAGTCGTCCTGGATCCTGATATCTAGATTTCATTTTATAGGTCTAATAATATGACCGTTGGTTACATTGATGACGTACCTTTTGGTCGTCCGTATTTGATGAGTCTTTATGAGGTCTTTTGTAACGTCTTGATACTTGTTGATCTGTAACTGATCTATTGATGACCTTAGCTGTAACTTTGAACTGCTGATGAAGATACGATCTCTAACAATTTTCGTTTGTATACAAACTATTAATGGTCGATTGAGTATCTTCTGCGGTGCGATGTTACCGGTCGCTTCAGTATCCACAAACTGTAGGTAATGTGCTTGTTCTTAATCCTTGGTTGGTTATCAGTACGTTTATATGAACTACGTGAGCTCGAATATCGGGCTTAGTAGGAGGACTAGAAATAAAACCTTACAATAGGTAAAAACAACAACCTCCTGAGAGGATTTGAAAATGATTATGTTATTTATCTCGTGATTACAAGTTGCTAATAGTATTTTGGATAGTATTTCATAGAGTTCTGAGATGGAAAAATTCGTCATTAATCTGTTCGTCCGTGGTCTTATTTATAGGTCTCATATTATGACCGTTTTAATGACCATTATCGCCTTTTAATGTTGAATGTCATAAAAAAAATTTGATGTGTCTTCGTAACGGTTGTTGTCACAGCTCACGGCTCAGCCCGGGACTGCCTCTATAGTGCCCAGAGCATGGCAGAATAAGGGACCGTACGGCGTACACGCACGTGAGGTCGACGTGTACCAGCCATCTTTACGGGCGCGGCGCGCCAGTGGCATATAACCCACAGATGCTAGAGAGACATTCGGATAATCTTGGATACTCGTAAGGGGTCATCGAATATATATTCGGTATAGGCAGCAATGCTGAAGGTTCCATTAATAATCCCTACAACGTAATCTCTTGTGACGCGCACAAGGTACGGAAAGCACACCTGTCCGGTAGCGAATCAGGGTAGCTCGATATGTCGGGTTCCAGATAAGGGACTCATATATGATGGGGCAACGAGCCTGGACTAATTATATTGTCCATCTGTAAGGGGCGGTGCATCTCGGGGTAGCCCGCGGGGCATAGCGGCGCCACATAAAGCCCAGCCCGTATTGCGAGCCTTCCCTAAGCCTAGGAGAACTCATGACTATCCCTTGTAGATAGCCCATGAGCCAGGGTCCTTGATGACCAAGCATTAAAACTCTTTTAGTCATGGGGAGGATTGGACCAAGGTTCCTCCTTAATATAGCTATTAAGTAAATAGTTAAATTCCAAAAGGAAACGTTAAAACTGGAGACGAAGCTTACTGGCCCTTTTTGCCCCCTTAACCGAAACCGTTTTCGATGAAACTTGGCGCGCAACTATATTAGGATATAGAGAACATATATCCATGGTTAGATCTCAAGACGCTCTGGTGGATTTGCCCAGCGTTCGGTAGGCCGTCACACCCTCCTACACTTGAAATAATCTCGTTGTCCTCGTCGTGAACCTTATTCCACACGGCTCTACAAGGATTCAATCTTCTGCATATGTAAGAAACTAACAACTCTCCCGTACTTAGTTCAGAGTACTATATCTTCTTCTGCACTAGCGGATACTGAGCCCAACTACTAGTCTCGACGCTGATAACTGTGGTATTCAGAACTGAACCTTAACTTTGCCCTTTCTAACTAAAGTGCATGGTGACTGAACCTTTATTTGAATACTAGAGTCTGCCTTCTCGTCTGGATATTGTTCACGACCTTTAGCCTTCTGATAAATGTATGGGCGGTGCCCTCTAGCACCGCACCCTCTAAAACGCGCTGCATCCTGCTATAAAGCGCCTTCTCCCCTGACACTAATTGAATGTCGCTCTACTCAAAAATCCTGGGGCGTCTCCTCTGGATAGCCCAATGAGGATATCTGTAATCCCGTCCAATAAAAAGATGTACTCTCTTCTGAGTCACACCGGTGCGCTCCTCGTTCGAGTTGCACAATGTCTCTGCTACTCGAGAGTTCAATCCTCTGTGAATCTTGGCTTCAACTTCACTCTTCTGCTGTGAGTGGTAAGGAGCAAGTCTGCTAAAAGCAAGGGGTAAAATCTCCCCATCTGCTACGGATTGACTGCCGTACTATGAAACTGCCTGACTGCCCTTCAACTAACTCTGCAAAGGGCTTTAAACCATGTCTGCCCTTCTTACAGAACATCTGGGACACAACATCAAGATGCGACACTCTAGCCTTACCAGTATAGAACTGAACTGGTACTCATTGTTCACTTGGACGAGGGAGGGTAGCTCCTAGAAGGTAGCATACTCTCAACAAGGCGCAGACCACTCTGTCCTACCGCCAACTAAACCATCGAGGTAGCCTATCAAGGCGCGGGTACTCTGTTCCCTACCGCCAGCTAACCATCGAGGTCCACCATAAAGGTGTACTGTATGAACTTGTAAAACCCATGAGACATCTATCTGTGCAGCCACAATCTTCTCTACCACTTCGCAGTAGGCCATCATCTAACCAATGTAATGCTAGATGGCATCTGCACCAAACTTGGCTGCAAGAAGGGTGATCGCTGATCCGGCGTCACCAAGGTCTCTCAACTTCGGAGGACTCCAATCTGCCTCAATCTTCAAGGAGGACTTCTCAATGCCTATTCTCATACGAGGACTTAACACTGGTATCTGTACTTGCATAACTTCGGTGGTAATGACCCTTATGTACATCTGCGTCACAACTTACAGCTCTTCCCACACTCAATAAGCTCGACGACCGCATCAAGAACAAAGCTGTGACATATAACTGATTGACTGCTGAAGTGTTTCTTCATCTCTTCATCCCTACTCTAACCTAAGTACTTGGGGAACTTGGGGACAAGATACTGTCACTATACCTATCGCCCTGAGCTCGTTGGCTTGCCATGTCCAACTTCTATCAAACTTGCGGAGACCAACCTTCATACTATCGTAATCATCTTTAAACTGAAGCGTAGCCATTCTCTGTCTCTTGAACTAACTTCTGTAAACGCAGCCAACTCTAACCGGTCACTTGGGATGTGGTCTTCTCAAGATACTCCCTCAATACAAGCAAAGAACGAGGCGCGGGAACTCAATCCCTACCACCAACCACCAAGCGATAAGGAATTGGGAAACTAACATCCAATTCTGCTCAGGATCTTTCATCCTAGAGCATTCATCCATCTGAGATCATGTCTGGGGTAACCCGCACAACTGACTGTAGCTCAACACTGTTCTGCGATAACCACGTAACTTATTAACCTTTGGAAACGTGAGTCTTTACCCATCTGCGAGCTTAAAATGACCCAGAACCATCTTGTGGAACAACATGGATCAACTCGGCTAGAGCACTCGAACGCCGACAAACCTGAAACTTACTACGGAGCCAGAGAACAAGCATCACTCGAGAACTTGCCTTCTTTGAGTGAGCAAAGCAGTGTCCTGTGTAACTAGGGACCAACTGCGGACAAGGGACAACCCATCTTGGAGGTCGCAGTTCATGTCGCGTAACAACGAGAAACTCTGCCCTCGACGTCTACCTGACGATATCACTGTGTACAAACTTGGGACCCAAACCATATCTTCTTCTATTACTTCATGTCATTTCAATATCGGCTCATGACATTCACCTCCGGAATGTCTCTGTGTCCAACTCAGGACAATCAAAATGAGTATCTCTCAGGACAATCAAAATGAGTATCTCTCAAGATTCTCTTCAATCTTCTGTAGACACTAAGGAATTCCAACCAAACCAAGCTTTGCGGCTTCCATACGTAAGTACTTGGTAACTGACCATATCGATCTCTACTGAGGGGCATCTTCCTTGATCACAACTGTTACTAAACTTCGCAGTGCGTATGCGGACTAATGCAAACAGCCACCTGCAAGATCACTCTATTACTGTTCTTCATAGAGCATCTGCTATACTGACCAGCCTTCTAGAGACAACCAACGATATAGGCCATCGCGTCCAACTTAAACATCAATCCTCCTCTTAGCATCATTGTCCAAAGCACACTTAACTTGAGAAATCTCATACTCAGATATGGAGAATTTCTTTCGCGTCCAATATCAACTAACATGTAGGCAATCCGCTCTATAAGCGTTCTCAACGGTGCTTGGATCATCTGTACGGAGCAACTACAGCTCTGGGGATAACAACTACCAAATAGGTATCCCATACTACCAACTCGGGAATCATTACTCTGATCTGCTCTAACAGACGTAGGCACAACCCATCTACGCTCTAACAAGCAAACGCCCAACAAGCCTTGCTCGGATAAGCCTAGACCAAACTAGTCTAGCTCTAATAGACGTAGGCACAATCCATCTACGCTCTATCAATTCGAGAGCTAAGCTTTAACAAGCTATTCTTGCTCTGATACCATCTGTCCCGGCCCAGCCCGGGACTGCCTCTACAGTGCCTAGAGCACAGCGGAATAAGGGACTGTGCGGCGTATACGCACGTGCAGTCGACGTATACCAGCCATCTTCACGGGAGCGGCGTGCCAGTGGCATATAACCCACGGATGCTAGAGTGACATCCGAATAATCTTAGATACTCGTGAGGGGTCATCAAATATGTATTCGGTATAGACAACAACGCTGAAGGTTCCCTCAATAATCCTTACAATGTAATCTCTCGTGACGCGCACAAGGTATGGAAAGCACACTTGTCCGGTAGCGGATCAGGGTAGCTCGATATGCTGGGTTCCAGATAAGGGACTCATAAATGAAAGGGCGACGAGCCTGGACTAATTATATTGTCCATCTGTAAGGGGCAGTGCGTCTCGGGTAACCCGCGGGGCATAGCGGCGCCACATAAGGCCCTCTCTGGAAAAGCGGCCCACATTGCGAGGCAATGTCCCATAGCCTTCCCTAGGCCTAGGAGAACTCATGACTATCCCTTGTAGATAGCCCATGAGCCGGGGTCCTTGATGACCAAACATTAAAGCTCTTTTAGTCATGGGGAGGATTGGACCAAGGTTCCTCCTTAATATAGCTACCAAGTAAATAGTCAAATTCCAAAAGAAAACGTTAAAACTGGAGACGAAGCGTACTGGCCTTTTTCGCCCCCTTAACCGAATCCATTTTCGACGAAACTTGTCGTGCAGCTATATTAGGATATAGAGAACATATATCCAAGATCAGATCTCAAAACGCTCGGGTGGATTTGCCCGGCGTTTGGTAGGCCGTCACAGTTGTGTAACGGTATGAATGACTTTTCTTCTTTGTAAGTGGCTCATAATATACTATAAATGTGCTACGTTATCGTATGTTGATGAGGTCGAGTAAATGCATGTTGGTCGAAGCTAGGGTTTGAGCTCGAGATTCGGAATAGGCCCTTACAGTGTGCTTTATGTCTCTGAATGAATTACGTTATGAGGGTTAGGCCAAGAAATAAGATTGAGGTATTGTGTAATTAGAAGGGTTGGCTCATTCAGACTTATTTCACATAGCATACCAGATGGCGAGTGTAGTACAAAATCCTTAACACTCCTATTCTCTCCTACCATAAAAACCCAATGTAAACTGCCAATCAACATCTCAGCAGGGTCCTACTTTGGAAGAATTCTCATAGTGCAAGAAATATGTCATGTTCTCTAATTACGACTCCATACCTCGGCATCTTCCTGACTTTTAAAAAGTGACACTACGAAGGCATATTGATGAAAATAGAAGCTAATTATCCCTAGTTATTTAATTAAGTGAAGCTGACATTAGTTTTAAGGACTCGGCAATAATGGATCAGTCTTTGGTCCGAATCTTTATAACTTCATGACCTCATCTCTTTTAGATTCCTGAATCCAGTATCTGTAGTATCTCTAAAGGGTGCCATAACACATTTTCATGTAAATATTGAAAGTCCGAGACTATCTAATGTGGTGTTAAGGGAGCAGTTTTGCCTTTCTTGATTTTATAGTTATAGTACTGTAAAATCCTCCCTCGGAAATATCTCTTGTTTCTATCAACTTTGCTATTAAAGTGCCACTGTATGTAACTAAGATGCACTGATCACCATTTTCAGAGCTTGAGGAGGCGAGCATGGAAGAAACAAATAGTCATTTTTACACTCATTTTCTTTGTTGTTGGAGTACACACCACGACTAATTCCTTATGGCCCGTCTTATAGACTTTGCTGGATCTAAAACTATTGTTCATTGTGTGGAGGCAGTGTTGTGCTCAACCTGAATCTGTTTTGTGCTAGTACATATATGGACCTCCTAACACTGTTGTGCTGGTGGAAATATAGCTAAGCATGACTTGTTGTAGTTGATGTGGATACTGTTTAACATTCCTGTTGTTATATGTCCTTTACAAGTTATTTTTTTCAAGAACTATTTTACTTTACCTGGTTTGGCACTAAAAGCTAAATAATCAGGTTATAGCAACTATTTCCCCAGGTTTTCAAACTAAAAGCCGGATATTCTTACTTCATATGATTGAATAACTGGTTTCTAGCTCATTCAGTTTTAATAATCAGATATAGGCAAGTTTCAAGAGAAATCTCGTATGCAACCCGAGTTATCGAAAGAAAGAAAAAAACCTTGAACCACTCTTTCTTTTCACATGTGATTGACACAGTTTTACCAGATCAACATAATGCACACAAGTTTAGTTGATTAATCGTCTAGCTCTATTATTGGAGTGTAGTCTTTATGATCTCCAACACAGTCTTAGACTCTTAGCTAACTTAAATTGATGTTCAATGTAACCCTAATTATGTCATTTGATAATGCATCTTCCACAGTACAACATGATCCATCGAGCCATGAACTGTCAAGTCCCTGCAGTTCCTTTCAATTATCAGTAATACTTTATTAGTAATACTGTATGGAACACGCATATCTGTGCATTCCTTTAAACTAGCTTCAGTCACGTGATACTGGACTTCTCCCTTTTTTACTCGTAATACAATAAACTTGTATTTGTTTTTTTTTTTTTTTGTTTTTTTTTCAAATAATCTTCAGTCAAGCCCTTTCCAATTCAAATCAAAATGTCAAGAAACATTGATAACTTTAGGCACGTCATGATACTAAGAATATACCAGAACCACATTTCCTCCTTTACTATGACCAAGAGTTGCACTTATCACATGTTTAGCCCCAGAGAAATGTAGGACAACAATCATCAGCCTCTACAGAGTAATTTTCATATATTATGATCCTTCGCTTTCTCTTTGAAGATTGAAAATCATGGCATAGGATAAAAAGCACTTTTGATCCTGTTTCATGTAGCAACCCCACAAACTTTTCACACAAGTAACTCTTTCCATTTTGAAATTCTATTTGCTCGTAATTAATGTATTTCGAGAAACTAGGTCAGAACAATTTCTATCAATCAATAGTCTAAGGTTAAACAAAAACTATCAAAACACAGACTATGAATTAAATGACAAGCAAATGTTCACCCTGTGGAAACTCCTTACTCAGGAGAAAAACCACAGGTCGTTGTCGAGGATCACGACAACCAAAAGTTTCACTAGTCAAAAAGAGTTATACTGAATTACACTTACAGATTTAAACCTAGTCACAAGATTATTACTCTTTTGACTAAAGCTTCACGCTCCACCTTCTTCTTGTTCTCACAACAACTCTTCTTGACCTCTCACCAAGAAACTTCTTCTATTCTCGCAATAGCCCGTCTTGATCTCTCACCAAGAAATTTCTTCTAGAATCGCTCTTGAACAAATAATTGGGAAGTCTTTGAAACCCTAACTCAACATCAATCTTGTGATCAAAGGATGATTGATTGATCTTAAGTTCTTCACCCTCTCTGATAAAGTCTTTTGGAGCCCTTAGAAAGAAAAATCATTTTCCCAAGAAAAAAAAAGAGCCACTGAAAAAGAAACTAGGGTTTCTTTAAATAGTAGTTCTATTTCTCTCGATATTCGTTCGAACGAGACCAAAAGTCGTTCGAACGAATTATGACTAATTTGGACAAAAACCCTAGAAAGTTTACATATCGTTCGAACGACAATTGCATGTGAGACAAATTTCAGGGGACTTGACAAGTCGTTCAAACGACATGAAAACTCGTTCGAACGACAATTGCATATGGGCCAAATTCTAGGGGACTTGACACTTCGTTCGAACGACAAAATTGTCTATGGACCAAATTTTCAGGGGACTTGACTCTTCGTTCATACGACAAGGAAATTCATTTGAACGACAAAAAAGAAAAGAAATGCTCCTTCCTTTTATCAGAGAGTAATACTTACCTTATGTCCTGTGATCTGTGTCTTCGACTGAGACAACCAGAAAATCCACAAGCACGAAATGAGACAAATAAAACCTTTCACATTTGAGTACATGTGCTTAATTACTTATGTTCTAACCTGTAAACCACTATTGTCTGTCTCTATATAACCTCCAAAAAATCTATTCTCTCTATATAAGTAGTTAGACTCCAACAAGAGTTTCCTCTAATTGCACTTATTATGTCTCTCCATCAAAAATTCTTTAAACAGAACTAAATATAAAGTATTTGTGTGTATTATGAGCTTTTTCTTATACAATCTATTATAATCCATATATAGCAAAGAAACCATGTCCCAATAGTCGCATTCGACTGAATAAATACTACTTCCCTATTATTATTGTTAAAGTGTCATTTACTTTGCAATTATTTCATCAAAATCTAGTATATTGCAAGATGTTATATTTCACGATTTATCATGCACGCTGTACTTGTTTTGGATTCATGGTTTGATTGGATATGTGTATAAATATTACCAAATCATCACTTTTTGACCAAGTTATTTATACAAGAGTAGGACTTCTATAGTCGTAATTTCATGGGTGATTGGTTTCAATATATCCCTATAATTTCATCTCTTTAACCAGCCAGGTTTTTGATATTTATCTAATTTTTTCGTGTAATGGGTAAAGTTACGTATCTACTCTTTTTTTTTCTTCTCAAAAGCAAGTTGGGGTTAAGGCATGATCCCTATCTTGTTATAATGGACGATTAAAGGAATACAATGTAATGTGTAGGGCTTCAACCTATCTATATAAAACAAATTAAGATGTCAACCCCAACTTTATTCCCAAGTAACACGTTTGAACTTGGTAGCGCGTGCGTAATTGCTTGTAACCACACCCTTGACTTTGGAACTGCAAAACAACTCTTCGGCTTTGCAATTAATCTTCTAGGGGATGTTTGAAAGATAAAAAATGTGGTCCGTCTAGGTTCAAACCAAAAACTTTAAAAGTTGTTTGGGTAACTAGCTGGACCCACAAACTAGTTCTTTCTAATACGAGTCTACACCAAAAATACCGGGAAACCCAGTTCTATATGGAAACGATAAATAGGCATTTGACGTCTAAACTAGTTTTTAATATCTTGAAATTACGCGATTGAGAGTATTGAAAAGAAAAGCCACCAAGTTTTCTGAGTTTCTTCTTCAACAAAATACTTTATCCCCCATTAAAATCAAAGAAGCTAATCTCTCACTCTTTTTAATGGTGTACGAAGTATCATCTTTTTATCACTACTCTTTCTGGCTTTTTATTCTTTCCTTCCTCGAATCTTGTCTCCTCGTCCTTTCATTTTCGACCACCATGGATTACTAACTTTGTGCTCTCTCTCTCTAGCTGATTCTCTCATGGATCCATTATTTCGTCGTATTATCTCAATCAGATTTTACCATACAATAATAATCTAATCCATCTCTGAACATGTACGGAAGATGATTGTGAAAGTTAGCCCAAATTCATAGGTCTACAAATCTTCAAGATTTAAAATGTTATTGTCAAACATAAATTTTAATTGAACAGGTTCGGTGTTATTTGGTATAAATATTTTCACCAAACAACTAAATAGTTGAACTGGTTTAGGTTCGACCTTATAACGAACATAGTAGCCTAGTTCGAACCTAGCTTGTCCCAAAAAATGAGTATCCAAAACAGGCCCTAAAACTCAGGTTTCTCGTGTAGAATAAAGGATTAGAAATAGTCTATTCCATGTTACTCATATTTTTTTTGTATCACAGTTTCCAAGCAACCATAAACAATAAATCATTTCTCAATAGTTACTTTTAATTAGATATTGTACTTGTAGTAGCATATTTCCTAGATTCGACAAGAGTAAACCAACATTGAATAGTCGAAGAAAGAAAGCATTCGAGAAGATACCGCAAGTCCTCGACCTATTAAAAGTAGCCGTTGTGCCTGGTCAAAAAAGAACTGTTAGAGATCCGCAAAGTTTGCCCACTCCCCCTGAAATAAGAGAATGTTTCTATCTTTTTGTAAACTGCATGTATATAGTATAAATACAGGCAGATAATAAATTATTCAGGCCAAAAATTGACAACTCTTACTTCCTTACCCTGCTGTTACTCCACCAACTGTAATAACTTGCATCATATTAGGTTTTCAACCAAAACTCTCCTCGAGGTCGTGGTTTTTCTCAGCTTTTACTGAGCTTCCACGTAAATTCTTATTTGTTATAGCTTATTACTGTACCTTCCTTACGAAAAGTATTGGCAAAGATTATCCTTCTGGAAAAAAAGTCATTACAATTGGCGTTATATGTGGGAATTACCACACTTTTCTTTGCCATTCCTGATCTACAAAGCAATCCAATGACAAACATGAATCTCCGAAGTCATTCCAGCACAATAAGAGATCACGAGATCAACCTGATACCTGAAACTGTCGATCTGCACAGAGCAGTAATCAAATTACAGAGACAAATGAAAACTGACAAAACCTAGAGGTTAGAAGATCAGTGCATTCACGCTCGAGCTCTTCAATATGAAAGAGACAAAAGAAGGAAAGCCCTGGACCAACAAAGTCGAACACATCAGAAAGAGATGGAAAAATTACAAAGAACCCAAGATTGACTCACTGGCCGTCAAACATCACTTCCGCAAGCCCGAAGTGACAATCGATCCAGAGCCACCCAAATAGACGATCAACCAAGAGAAAAAAGAATACGAACCTCTCGATCTAGATCCAGGATCCCATATAAAGCTTCTCGATACTTTGGACTTACATCCTCACCATCAACAACTCAAGGAAGTTGACGCACGCGCCATTAAACTCCATCGCCACCAGAAAGAAGACCAATCAGGGACCAATTGGGACCTTAAGGACAGGGAGATTTCGATCCACAAGCTGCAGTCGTACAATTTCCTCCTCCATAATTCATTACCCTAGACGACCTAAACAATTGGATCTAGGCCATCAACTCTGATAATCTAGGACGAAGGTCTGCCCTCAACAGAATCGAGATAAATACCCTCATCTCAAAGTTATGCCCATTCCAGATAACTTCTACATGCTGAAATTTATTTAATATACAGGCCTAACTGACCTTCTCACCCATGTTCGACACTTCAAAGTTACAGTTAGATTATACTCCAAACTTGACCATATGCTGTGCAGGTTATTCAGCATGAGCCTGAAAGAAGAACCTCTGAGATGGTTCCATACAATCCAAGAAGGCTCCATCACTACATTCAGCCAGTTCCAGCGTCTCTTCTAGTCCAATTATGCTCATGCTGAAGAACGAGGGATTACTGTTGATTCCTTGTTCTTCTTCGAGCAGGGCGTAAAAGAAAGCTTGACAATCTTTTACAAGCATTTCTTACGAGAAACACGAAAGATTGGAAATTCAGATCCTAAAATCGTCATTCCAGCATTCACCTCGGCCCTGCACATCGACTCCAAGGTTCGAGAAGAACTCACATTACACAAACCCAGAACGGTAACAGAAATGATTTATATAGTTAATAACTACATCAAATTGGAATGATCAAAGAAAGATAAGATGAAGAGCTCTTCTGCCATCCATTCTTGGGAAGCAATTTTACCTTCGTCCCGAAACTCGACTACTACCAAAGCACCAAAGCAACGCGGCGGAAACACCAACAACAACAGAAGAAAAGATGAAAGACCTGATAGACCCGTCCTCACCCCCAATGACAACAACTCTTTCCGTTATCTTACCAATGATAATGGGAGATGAGTGTTATTGCAAAGCACAAGCAATTCCCGATATCCCCAACAAACCTCTATGTCAGTATCACAATGTGCATAGTCCTGAAACTGACAACTGCTACTCTCTCATTCAAATTTTTTATCGTATCCTATTGGTTGGAAGACTTCATAATTATGTAGTCGACATCCAAAAGTTCCTCAAAGATGAAACAAATAATAAAGTCATTGAACAAAATCAAAACCAAGAACAAGCTCGTCACCTTTACATGATCGAGATTGAAAAAGGAAAGAAGGGAAAATAGGACAATCGGATTACATCTTGTTCTAAGATGACCTCATCAGAAAAATTCGCAAAACTTCTCCCAAGCTCGAGCAAATCATAACGCCCATACCATATCTCCTTCGAGGACTGTGATATCAGCCATGTGAAGTACCCTCATGATGACCCCCTAGTCATTATGCTCAAAGTAGGCCAAGACTACCTACACACGCTTTTCATCAATACAAAAAGTGTCATGGATTTTTTTTTCCGAAAAGCAATTGAAGTTTTGGGTCTCAAAAATTCCGTGGAGGCTTCGATAACCACTATTACCGAATTTAACAACACAAGGTGATCCTTTGGACTCCTGACTATGAGTTGGCTTTCCAAGATCTTAAACGATACTTAGGGCGTCCTCCGATAATGAGTACTCCAGTTGATGGTAAAATACTGACAATGTTCTTATCCATAACTGATGACTCTATTAGCTTTGAACTTATTCGAGTAGACAACATAATAGAAAAAAAATCTACTTCATCAGCAAGACTCTTATGCCTACTGAGAGGAGATATACAACAACAAAAAAACAATTAGTCGCCTTGGTCTACAGCTCTAAAAATCTCCGTCTATACTTCCAAGCTCATCCTATCAAAATCATTACTAAGTATCCTCTAAAACTGGTACTATCCAAAAAAGAAAAATCACGAAAGATTCAACAATGGTCTATTTTCCTTGGTGAGTATGAAATCTTCTTCGAACCCCAAATATTTATTAAAGGACAAGCAATTGCTGACTTTTTGGCAAATTTTCCAGTAGAGGACCCCGATTGGGAAGAACTCAAAGAAATATTTACAGATGATTCAATTGCAGAACCAGATGTATGGTCCAAAAGCACCGGATGGAGACTCTTTACAGACAAATCTGCTAACCCACGAGGATTAGGGATTGGCATTGTCCTCGTGATGCCTTCAAATCATCCATCGAGAAAGCTATTAAACTGAACTTCTATGCCACAAACAATGAAACTGAATATGAAGGTATCCTTCACATACTAGATCTTGGAATCGCACTTGGAGCGGAAGAAATAGCAGTCTATGTCGACTCTTTACTCGTTGCCAATCATTACAACAAAAAATTTTGTACATCGGGAAAAATGGTTGATTATGCAGCCCTGGTCGAAGTAAAAGTGAAGATATTGAAACACGCATCGATCTCTTACTTGCCTCGACAAGAAAATTGCCATGCCGACGCATTAGCTTACATCGCTTCCATGTTAGGAGATAGTGAAAAAAGATCTTTAGACATCGAAATCATCGGACATTCAAGTCTTAATATCAACTCCATAATGTAAATCACTCTTACCGATGCTGGCGATGGGAAGACTGGAGAAGACCATTATATGCATATCTCAACTCTAATATCCTCCCACATAACAAAGAAGAAGCCCAATCACTTCTGGTTAAATACCCCCGATTTACAGCTTAAGATAAAATCTTATATCCTATTACCGGAGGAGGACCCCTTATTGAATGCATCTTTAAAAAACAAGCCCAAATCAAAATCAAAGAACTTCACGAAGGTAAATGTGGAGCCCATGTTTCCTGAAGATCATTAGCCCAACGGGCATTTACACAAGGAATCTACTGGCCGAAGATGAGACAAGATTGCGAAGAATTTGTACAAAAAATACTACAAATGCTAAATCTACACTCAAGAGATCAAAAGCCCAACACTTAACTTGCACATCAACAATGTCCTCTGGCCATTTAAAAGATGAGGAATCGATATCATTGGACCTTTCCACCCAGCTTCGGGAAACATAAAGTTCATCCTTGTAGCCACTAACTATTTTACAAAATGGGTCAAAACAGTTCCTCTATGTCACACCGATGAAAATGAAGTGATGAAGTTCCTGTGGGAACACATAATTGCCAGATTTGGCTACCCACAAATGATATGCCCTGGTAACGGCAAGCAATGCATCAGCGCTAAAGTCATTGCTTTCCTCCATAAGTACAAAATTCAACTCTCCACTTTAACACCATACTACCCTCAAGGCAACGGGCAGGCTGAAGCCAACAACAAGAGCATTAAATTAGGCCTTTGAAAATACCTCGATGGCAAAAATGGAAGATGGGTCGATGAACTACTTAGTGTTCTCTGGGCATATCGGATGACACCTCAAACATTTACTGGCTGTACCCCATTTTTGATGGCCTTCGGAATTGAAGCAGTCAGACCCTCAGACCTCGATCTACTAAGTGGCTGAAGAAAAATTATAGTTGAGGACATGAGTTTGGTCTCCTCTGCACCTCAACTGGATCGAAGAAACCCGAGACAAAGCCATCGCAAATTTGGGTTGATACCATGACGCATTGAAAAGAGCCTACAACAAAAAAGATTGGTAAAGAAAATTCGATATCGGCAACCTTGTCCTTCGACGGATCCAAGATAATACTCGACCTAAGAATTCTGACAAATTTCCTAAAAACTTGGAAGGACCCTACATTGTCAGCAGCAAAACAAATAACGGGACTTACTAGCTGATGATAGAAGACGAAGCTTGAATATCCATGGAACATAACTCAACTAAAAATGTTTTGCAAATGACAACTGTAACAATTATCATTGATTTCAATAAAGCATTCTTTACTGTCACTTACATCTTTCTATTTTTACTATTCTCGATCAATACTTAATAAGTATGATTCAAACAATCAATCATCTTTACTTGATCTCGATCCATATTCGATAAGTATGCATCAAACAATGAATTATCTTTTCTAGATCTCGATCCATACTTGATAAGTATACATCAGACAATCAATCATCGTTACTTGATCTCGATCCATACTTGATAAGTATAAGTCAGACAATCAATCATCGTCACTTGATCTCGATCCATATTTGATAAGTATGCATCAGACAATGAATCATCTTTCCTAGATCTCGATCCATACTTGATAAGTATACATCAGACAATCAATCATCGTTACTTGATTTCGATCAATACTTGATAAGTATGATTCAGATAATCAATCATCTTTACTTGATCTCGATACATACTTGATAAATATGCATCAGATAATAAATCATTATCACTTGATCCTGATCCATGCTTGATAAGTATGTATCAAACAATAAATCATCTTTACTAGATCTCGATCCATACTTGATAAGTATGCATCAGACAATCAATCATCATTACTTGATCTCGATCAATACTTGATATGTATGGCCCAAACAATCAATCATCTTTACTTGATCTCAATCCATACTTGATAAGTATGCATCAGACAATGAATCATCTTTACTAGATCTTGATCCATACTTGATAAGTATGCATCAAACAATCAATGATCGTTACTTCATCTCGATTAATACTTGATAAGTATGATTCAGACAATCAATCATCTTCAATTGATCTCGATCCATACTTGATAAGTATGCATCAGACAATGAATCATCTTTACTAGATCTCGATCCATTCTTAATATGTATGCGTCAAAGAATCAATCATTGTTACTTGATCTCGATCCATACTTGATAAGTATGCATCAGACAATCAATCATCTTTACTTGATTTTGATGCATACTTAATAAATATGAATCACACAATCAAAAATCTTTATTATCCTTACTTAGCCTCACTCCATACTTCCTACTTATGCATCCAAACTTTGATTCAATCTTACGCAAACATTATCAAATTATAAGATACTCTACTTCACACTCCTTACTTATCGAACAAAATATGATATCTTTTGTTCTTTTCAAACTAAATCCAGATCTCCCACTGAGGATACAGATCTGGTCATCACACATTTCTTGCCATTTCATGGCCATCTTTTACTTATCACTCCAACATGCATTCCTTACGTATTTACTACGACATACAAATCAGTTCCACATATCAATCATATCGAATATCAACACTTAGCATAATTTACAACAAATTTGCTACAAATATTTTAGCACACTTTCTTCACAAAGCAAAACTAATCATCATTCCAAAAGCACAGTTAAAATTGTTTCGGTCCCAACGGCCACTTTTATATTTCTAAAAAAATAAATATAATATTGTTCACACAGATGTATTTAAACTGCAGGAGGAGACACGACGTCATCAGCCTTCGATAACCCCCCAGAAGACAATACTTCCAATACTTCCTCAAGACATAGCCTATCAGCTTCCATTATTGCCACATCATCGATGATATTCATCCCACTAGGAACCTCGGGAGTCTCCAAAACATCGTCGTCTTCATCTGAATCCACAAACACAGCTCCCGCAGTACTGGCCACCCCTTGTAATGATCCTTCCTTTCTTCCAACACATTTAACTACCCTACATAGTGAGCCCTTACCTTCTTGCAAGTATATAAATTCATCGTTATCAACTGAGCTCTAACCCCATCAAGAATCTTACTATGTTCAAACTCCATCACCTTTCGAGCATCGGCAATCTGCTCCCTCACATCCTTTTCAAAGTTTATTCTGAGCAATGCCAAAGCCTCTTCTTTCTCCTTCATCCACACTTTCTTTGCCTCACGCAGAGATACTTATTTTGCCATCTGAGCTTCCAGCTTGTACGCATTCAGAGTGGCATTCAAGTCCTTCTTCTCCTCAATCAAAGCTTCTTTATCCTTCGTCAATTCTTTCTCGATGCCCTTGTATACCAGAACTTGATTCGCAATGTCACTATTACCAATAATACGATCTTTCGCCTCTGTCAACAACTTCTTGATCTATATTACATTCATAAATTGAGTATTTGAATAAGATACCAGTTTCTTTAATCGAAGCAGAGTTGAAAGATTTCTCACCTTAGACATGCTTCGGTGGCCCTCGCTGAGAAAAGTAATCATGCTCTCGGTCCCGACCAAACAGTCATCCACTTTAGCCTTCAACACATCCATCCTAGACACATAAGCGTCAATCGTCTTCTAGACTTCGGTCTTATTTTCTTCGACGAATTTATTCTTCGACTGAATTTCCCTCTTCTTCGGGATCGCACTTGTCGAACCTCGTGGAGGCCGCCCATCTAGCAAAATAACAGATGCATCAACCTTCACTGCCTCTTCTTTTGTTGCTCGATGAGTATTCTTCGGAGGAGGAAGTAAAGGAGCAACAACTTCGCTCACTGCCTTTTTCTTCTTACTCCTCCCCAGTGTCTCGGCAAACATCGAGTTTATCTCTATAGTATTGGAATCAATCATGTACCCAGCCATGGAAGGATTATCCAATGGCAGACTTGATTCTGCAGCCCTATTGTTCTTCGTTGATATCTTACCGTCGATAACTAGAACTTTTGACCCTTTTGCCCTAGACCTTTTTAAGCCTGCCTCTTGAAAGAGGGTACCTACTCGCTATTGGTTGATGACAAGATTGTTGACCCTACTAAAAAAACCCTTCCTAATCTTGTACAATTCCTTTTGTACTTCAGAATTCCTATCAACTTCCTTCAAAACTGCACAAGTAGAACATAAAGCAAAAAACCTCATTACACGCTGACATAGACATACATCAAATAAAAACATTAATATTTACGTTACCTAACCACAAACCTAAATGAAACATCTTCCTTTTTAATGGCTCCCTAGGGTTTATCTTGTCAAACTCGTAATTCCCAGACACGAGTAGACGTTTATTAGTATATCGCCCTCCTATTGATACCATGTCATAGAACAACGGTCTTTTCAGAAACCTCACCAGATATCGATAGCCTAACTTTTGTGTGTTCATTCTGATAGTGTAATACACACATATATCATCGACTATGATCAACTCTTCCCCCCTCGCCTTTAATCAACCATTTATCGCCCCACATACACGAAATAGATCATACACAATCGGGTTGAATTGCTCAGGTGCCACATCAAAGAAATTCATCAACTTCTTCTGGTCAGCTTGAAGAGGGAGCTTTAACCCCTTCTTAATTTGTTCTCGATGAACCAGAATCCTACCCAAAGGAGCATGTTGATCAGTCATCTCATACTGATATTACTCCAAACAAATATCTTGAGGAATACCGTACTTCTTAAAACTCAAAATCTCTTTTGTTTCCGGACCCTCCCCGTAACAAGCGTACTCCCCCTCCTCGGCATCTTCCTTCCCACTCCCACTACCTTCCTGATCACTAGCCTATGGCCCGTGATCTACATCAATCTCAGTACCCTCCCCATCCGACATATCGGCAATCCTAGGTACCACCCTAAACTGGTTGACACTAGCTAAGCCTGCACTACTTCATATGAAATTCAACTCACAAACTCTTCCTCGCAGCATCATCTTCCCTCTTCACTAACATCTTCGCATGGGTATACATATAACTCATGCATTCAGGAGGACTCCAAAATTGTAATTGGCACTGAAAATGAAAATCCTCCTCCGCATCCTTCATTTCAGCCTCGCTCATCCCTTCGTAACTCAGTTTTATAGAATCTTCCATGTGAACATTAACGTTCTGATTAATGAAATACTGGTTAAATAATTCCCCATAATTCGCTTGAACTTGGCTGAACACTTCATTTTTCACTTGGGCCCTAGTCTTCACCATCTTCACAAATATTACATACAATATGCCCGAGTCCACAAGGTATTTATAATCCAACAAAGTCAAAGTCAAAATCTTCATATTTATTTCACCTTGGAACTTTACATTTCTAACAGTATAATTAATCAGCCTCGAAATCCTTTCCTGGGCCCACTCAGCCAACTATACTTCGAGATGTATTACAGATCCAGCTACACACATTCCACACATTTTATTTCAACATCACATTAATCCAATCATTTGGGAACATCAAATAATATACTCAACAAAATAAAAAATAAATAAAAACCACGAAGCAATAGAGTTTATTCATTAAGTCTAATTTTTACACTTTACATTCGACACCTCACTCCTTCGATTGCATTACATTCATTTACATCCCATATTTTTTACTACTTTACCTGCTTTTCACCAGAATATGACATAATGGCTTCTTTTCACCATAATTAAACATTACCTATGGCACCAATATCCTATGAAACTCAATGAATCTTAAGTCAGGGAACTTTTAAACAACCCTGCCCCCGTAGAAGAACGGCAGCAGAAAATTGCAAGAAAAAACATTCCTTCGACAAGATCCCAGGACGCTCAGCCAATTTTCACATCATCATCTTCAATGTGGGCAGTTGCCCCTTCCCTCAAAATTTTATGAACTTCAATGCCGTCGACAACAACAACTGAACCAAATCAAAACAAATACCCTGCGCAAAAACGCTCTCTCACTCCAGCTCTACCAAATCCCCCCCCCCCCCCCCCCGTGATTACATTAAACCCAATGTCAGACAATAACGACTTGCAATAGAAATTTACCTCTGCTTGGTCATCACGGTCACCATTTTTTTCCTCATGGAACTCGCTACGCCATACTTGGGGCGACATTTCTTCAATGCACTACTGCAATATTCTTCTTAAACACAATCTATTTATACCTCATTTTCAATTTCCAGGTCCAATGTTCCGCATTAATTGCTCCACGAAAACAACACTGGCAGGTTCATTTCACTATTATAGGGACTTATCCCTCGAGCTCAATCATAATCGAGCTCACACAGTTCAAATTACCTCCATCTCAGGCTCACACAATTTTAGCACTTAACACTCCAGTCAAACATTCCTACCAGCCCCACGACCTATCAAGAACTTGGGTCGAGCTAAACCCGGAAAATGTTATTTAGTCAAAGATGCCTGTCTACCACGAACTTGTCAGTTATCCAGTCAATCGCCATTAACCACATTATTTGGAAAACGTGCTCTAGCACGACGAAGAGCTGTGGGAGAAGCCTATATAAAGGAAAAGTTCCATAAGAGATAGGGGCCAGAAAAATTAATGAAACTTTTTATTTACGAGATTAAAAGCATTTATATATTCTAGAGATCACTTGTAATAAAGATATCCACTCCAAGCAATAAAGATACTATTACAAAAATCTTCCATACGAGGTCGTGATTTTTTGCCTGTTTAGAGGTTTTCCACGCTAAGAATACCTGTCTCCAATTCTTCCTTTATATTAGCATTTTGTTACAGGATTATTGGTGTGATAGCTAATTCCTAATCGTATCGAGCTACGAAATTTGGCCATTACATTTGGCGCCGTTTGTGGGAAAGATTGCATTTCCACGATATCTTAAGGTAGTCTTTCATTATAATTTTCAACTATGGTTTCTTTCTGACGACAGGCCGGAGGAACTCAGCTCAAAATTTCTGTAGATCCGGGACAACTCACCGAGTTATGGGCGAATCTCCACGTAGAGGCAGAGAAACGCGCCGAGCTTGAACTTTAATTGATAAAAGATCGCGAGCTCTGAGAGAAAGAGCTCGATGAAGAACGACAAGCTCATTTGACAGAGCTCAAATAGCACGAAGATCAGATGGCGACGATGCAGACTGTACTCGAGGCTCTATAAAATACTCAGCAGGATCCTCCTGCCAGGGGTGACGGTTAACTTCCAGAGACCTTCTGCATTGCGACAAGAGAAAGGTTAGGACATCGGGGAGTCATCAGTAAAGCAATCTCCAGAAATCTACCACATGGACCGCAACCCTCCATCCATTTGGGGGGGAGTCCAATCAGAAGTCAATCGGGGTCACCAGATTCCTGTCCATCAGGAAGAAGACCAGCGACCTCTCCGTCAGATTCCAGCACCGGATTGCTTGAGTGAAGGTAAAAGAACTCATCATCCCCTGCCGGTGCGTCCAACAATCCAACCAATACGTCATTACATCACAAAAGAAAATATGGATCAACGAATTAAGGAGCTGATTGAGGCACAAGTTTTGGGTACTACCGACGACGCCACGACGTTACAAGGAAGTTTAATTGCCAAAAAACTATTCGATAAGGAAATACCGAAAGGTTTCCATACTCCCCAAATCCATAAGTACAAAGGTATAGACCCGAAGGAGCATATCCAGCAATACCGCGACTCATTGGGGTTGTACTTAAATCTCAACCACATTCTCTATCGTCTGTTCACCACAAGTTTATAGGAAGAGCCACTCCGATGGTTACACTCTCTTCCTGAGGAATCTATCTACACATTTGATCAGCTGCAGAAGCAGTTTGTCAAAACATATTCCCACAACAGAGATAAAGAAGAGAACTTGTATTCTCTTATCGGTCTTAAGCAGTCACATGGAGAAAAGCTTGAAGATTTTTCAAAGAAATTCCTAGAGCTCGACCAAAAGATAGCTGTGATCGCTTTCACCAATGCTCTCTGGCTCGATTGCAAAGCCAAAGAATACCTCTTCCTTAACAAACCTACGACGTTAGAGGAGATGATCACCATGGCCAATGGTTACGTCGACTTAGAGAGGATGGTGTCTGAGCGACAAAGGTCTACTAAGTTTGTCCTCTCCACAAAATCCCCACATGTAGAGCAGACCAGTGAGCCTAAGGAGGACCATGGAGATCATAAACGCACCAAGAGAAACACTGAGTACCCTCAGAGAAGCGGTCCGTAAAACAAACCCATCCCCCCAAAGATGAACGTCCGAATCTCTACGCTTTTTCCACTACTGTTAAAAGACACGATCAACTGCACATCTCGACCACTGGAGCCCATCGAGAGTTGAGCATTTTTTCTAGACCATAAGGTAAATCATCATTCTACTGACAATTGCTATGCTATACAGCGGATGCTCGAGCTCATTTTTAAGGAAGGACGGATGCTCAAATACATTGTTGACCTGAAGTCATACCAAGATGGCAACCATAAGATACAGCTCAAAGTTATTTAGGTCAACGACAGAGCTGAGGGGAAGCATCTATACTACATGCACCTCAGCAACATGATCAAAATCAACCAGATCAACAATTCTAACCGATCAAAGCGTCGAAGGCTCTCTGAATGCTGTGATCTTACACTTCAAGACAAAGAAGCCAAACTTCTTCCCGAGTCGAGCAATCGCCGACTTAGAATCTCTTTCGAGGATTGCGATACTAGCCATGTCAAATTTCCACATCACGATGCGTTAGTCATAATGCCCAAGATGGAGCATTTTGTCATGCAAACAATGATGATCGATACTGGAAGCAGTATTGAAATTCTTTTTCAGAGTACGATCAGCCAGATGGGTTTGGCTGACCAAGTCATTCAGAGAGACACTGACATCAGCGGGCTCAATGGCTCTAGGGAGGAACGAGTAGGCAAGATTGTCTTACCTATTGCCGCAGGACCAACCACTATCGATATCATTTTCTACGTCATCAATGCCAAGTCTGGCTATCTTAGCATCATGGGCCGCTGCTGGATACACAATATGGAGGCAATCGCTTCCACCATTCATCAAGTACTCCGGTTCAAGCAAGACAATAATATTTATGAGATCAGAGGTAGTCAGAAACTTTCTCAAGCTTGTGAAAATACCGTCTCTGCCATCCAAGATACTTCAAATAGATTGGCCGCATAACAATTATAGAAAATTGATCACCTCGATGATCAATCACCTACAGAGGAGCCCACGGAATATGTTGACATTTATGGACCTAGCAGAGGCATATTCATCAGAACTAAGCTGGTTTAGCAGGAGAAAGACGCTCTAATCCAGTTTCTGCAACTCAATCGAGACGTTTTTGCATGGTCTTTCAAAGAAATGCCCGGAGTCTTTCCAGCTATGACTTGCCACAAGTTAGCCATCAACATCAGCGTCCCAGCGGTCAAGCAGAAACAACGAAGACTTTCACCTCATCTTCGAGATGAAGTTAACACCGAGATTGAGTTATTGATCAAAGTTGGATTCATTCGAGAAGCCAGGTATCCGGACTGGATATCCAACATTGTCGTTGTCCCAAAGAAGAATGGAAAAGTTTGCGTTTGCGTAGATTTCACAAATCTGAGCAAACATACTCTAAAGGATAGTTTTCATCTTCCCAACATTCATCAGATCCTCGATTCCACTGAAGGTCATGATCTTCTATCAATGATGGACGCTGCTTCAGGATATAATCAAATCGCATTTTTGGATGAAGATCAAGAGAAGACAACATTCATCATCGAAAGTGGCCTTTACTGTTACAAAGTCATGCCCTTCAGACTCAAGAACGCAGGGGCCACATATCAACGATTGATGGCTGCTATCTTCAAAGCACACCTGGGAAAAATTACTGAAGTTTACATCGATGATCTCTTGTGCAAAATTGTATAGTCAATTAATCACATCTTAGATCTCAACACAATATTCAACATCCTTCGATCTTACCGAATGTGTCTCAACCCTGATAACTGTTAATTTGGGGTACATTTTAGCCGTTTTCTAGGCCACCTCATCAACAAGAAAGGGACTGAGGCCGATCCAGATCAAATTCGAGCTCTCCTCGACATGCCTTCTCCAAAGGCAACAAAAGACGTTCAAAAAATCCCCGACAAGATTGTCGCTATCAGCCGTTTCGTCTCTAAATCTTCATACCGCTGCCGATGGCTATTCCTTTTACTCCGCGGATGTACCAAACGAGGAATGGTTCAGCCAACCACAAAAGTCACATGGACATCAGAATACAAAACTGCTTTTCAGGATCTCAAATTTTTTTTGGGGAGGTCTCCCATAATGAGGAACTGATAATCTAACTAACAGTCACAGATAATTCTCTCAGTTCGGTTCTCATTCGCCTGGAAGGGAAAATTGAGAAACCGGTCTTCTTCATCAGTAAAACACTCACACCAGTTGAATCAATGTACTCTAAAATTAAGAAACTTCTTCTCACCCTTGTTTACACTTCACAAAAACTCAAGCACTACTTCCATGCACATTCTGTCAAAGTGATGACGAACTACCCACTTCGGGAAGTTTTATCTTAAAAAGAGAAATCACGAAGAGTGCAACAATGGTCAGTCAGTTTGGGCACATGATATCAAGTTCGAACAGTGCCATTCCTAAAAAGGTCAGGCCATTGCAGATTTTATTATAGATTTTCCAGTAGAGGGTCCCGAGTGGGAGGAGCACGACCTGGACCTTAACGAAACACGCCAGAGAATCTAACAGCCAAGCCATTCAACGAACGAGCTGACTGGATCACTACGTCAGGGTGGAGGCTTCACACAGATAGATCAGTAGTGCCCGTAGGGTCAAGAATCGGGATCGTTTTGATTACCCCTTCAAACGGCAGAATTCAAAAATTAATCCGCTTGGATTTTAAGGCCTCAAACAATGTTGCCAAGTATGAAGCTCTCATTCACGGACTCAACCTCACTCCTGAGCTCGACGTCCCCAAACTCTCAGTTTGCACAGATTCATTACTCATCATTTATCATTATTCAGAGTAGTACAAGAAGAATGGGAAGATGATCGAATACGTAGCCCTCGTTGCAGATAGGATGAGTAAGTTCGCGAAAGTAACTCTCGAATATCTTCCTCGAGGGGAAAACAAACACGCCGACCCCTTGGCATATCTAGCCGGGGTCCTGGGTACAGAAGCTCGATATCTTTAGATTGAGATCATTTCAACCCCCAGTATTGATCGCATATCAGTATGCATGATCAACACTGGGGGCGATAAAGGGAGAGACGACGATTAGGGAAAGCCTTTCTTAGCCTACCTCGGAGTCAACAACAAGTGTAAAGGACCACTCCCATCAAATCCAAAAGAACGCCAATAGCTGATCCACAACTCGAAGCGTTACATTACTCAAAACAATATGCTTTACCGCCTTTCCGTCATAGGGCCTTACCTCAAGTGCCTCTCAAAGTCAAAAGCAGACAAACTGCTCTGCGAATTACACGAAGGAACTTATGGCTCCCACGCCGCAGGTAGATTATTGGCGAACCGAGCTATAACTCAAGGAGTATTATGGTCTGGCATGCGCAAGCAACCAAAAGAGTATTCCCACACGTGCGACACCTGCCAATGACATAGAAATATGATACACGCCCCTGTGCTTGAGCTCTATACAAGCAAGGTTTTCTGGCCATTCAAACAATTGGCACTAGACCTCGTCGGCGAATTCCCTAACTCTACAGGTAATCGCCGCCACCTACTCGAGCTACCGATTACTTTACAAAAATAGGTAGAAGCAATTCCACTATGTCAAACCAAAGAAGAAGAGGTAATCTCTTTTATCTGGAACCACATAATCACTCGATTTGGGTGCCCCCACCTAATTCGTATCGATAACAGACCCCAATTTGTGAGAGATAAGGTCATAACTTTCCTAAATCGCCATAATATCATCCATTTACGATCCAATCCATACTATCCTCAAGGCAATGGCCAAGCCAAAATTACCAACAAGACCATCATGGATGGACTCAAGAAAAAGCTTCACTCACAGAAAAAAGGAAATTGGGTTCGCGAACTACCTCACGTCCTATGGGCGTATCGAACCACTCCCCGACAGACCACTAGGTGTACCCCATTCCTCATTGCTTATGGCACTGAGGTAGTCATTCCTTCTGAATATCATCATCCAGTTCGTGATCGTGAGCTAACTGACGAGGAAAATGAGTTCGAATTGGCTTGCAACCTCAATATGATAAATGAGACCAGGGAACGCACCATCGCTAACCTAGGTCGTTATTATCATATGTTTGCCAGGTTGTACAATAACCGAGTCAGGAGCCGTACTTTCCAAATCAGAGATCTCGTCCTCTGTAAAATTCCTTAACATCACAATGAGCCTCACGCTGGAAAATTAGCTGACAATTGAGAGGGTCCATTCATTATCACAGGTCTATCAGGCCTGGGATCATACTATCTCATGACAGAAGAGGGAATCCCCATTTCAAATCCTTGGAACACTAGATGACTGAAACGATATTTTTGTTAGGCGTCTTGCTACTCCATTCCTATGTTTTGCTGTTTGTTTTGCAGTTCCAAAAGTGAGATTATTATCTCCATTCAATATAAATTCTGAAAGTTATCAATGAAAGTTTTTTACACAATGGCGTTCTCTTCACGAAATAGTCATCCACATTCTACAAATTCAAGCATAGATAATACTAGCTTACAATCAATATTTTCTAAGTTCGGTCAAGGATGTCACTTGATTGGCTTCTGTTACTACATCTCTGCGAAGGTGGCAAGTGTAAAAACTTGTTCTCTACCAAATACTCAGCCAAACAAGAGATAAAACAAAGGTAATACTAATCTTCATCTTTTACAACTTGTTTGGTTCACTTCAGTAGGCTGGATCGAGGATAACACTTGGTTCAGCTGAATCTTTACATCTCTACGAAGGTGGCAAGTGTAAAAACTTATTTTACATCAAAGACTCAGCCAAAGAGGTGATAAGACAAAGGTAATACTAGTCTTCATCTTTTACAACTTGTTTGGTTCACTTCAGTAGGCTGGATCGAGGATAACACTTGGTTCAGCTGAATCTTTACATCTCTGCGAAGGTGGCAAGTGTAAAAACTTGTTCCACATTAAAGACTAATCCAAACAAGAGATAAAACAAAGGTAATACTAGTCTTCATCTGTTACAACTTGTTGGCTCACTTTAGTAGGCTGGATCGAGGATAACACTTGGTTCAACTGAATCTTTACATCTCTGCGAAGGTGGCAAGTGTAAAAACTTGTTCCCCATAAAAAACTCAGCCAAACAAGAAATAAGACAAAGGTAATACTAGTCTTCATCTTTTACAACTTGTTTAGTTCACTTCAGTAGGCTGGATCGAGGATATCAGTTAGTTCAGCTGAATCTTTACATCTCTGCGAAGGTGGCAAGTGTAAAAACTTGTTCCACATCAAACACTCATCCAAAAAAAAGATAAGACAAAGATAATACAACTCTTTATCTTTTACAACTTGTTTGGTTCACATCAGTAGGCTGAATCGAGGATAACACTTGGTTCAACTAAATCTTTGCATCTCTACGAAGGTAGCAAGTGTAAAAACTTGTTCCACATCAAAGACTCAGCCAGGCATAAGATAGGGCAAAGGTCATACTAGCTTTCATCACTTTCAATATGCCTGTGACATTTATATAGTTAAAATCAAGTTTTAACTTGGTTTAACTCAACCCACTTTTGCGATTAAAACGAATGTGAAAAATTTGTTTTATATCAAAGACCCCGCTAGACACAAGATAAGGCAATGGTCATACTATCTTTCATCTATAACAATGTGTCTGCGATAATTCTATTTAGTTTTAGGTCAAAATCATACTACAAAGGATTCTTTTCTACTGATAGAGCGTCAGCAATACTTTCCCCCATATCATCAAGGGGTCTATCTATCAGTTCATGGCCACAGCAGCTCTACCTTGAACTTTGGATTCAGCAGTTCGAGGGCCCAATTAGGTCTCCATGATGCCCAAACAGCTACCTCCATCTATCTTAGCTCCATAGGTGCATTCCTTATCTGACAGAGTTTTAAGCAAGGTATCTCATTTTGACTCAACTCTTTTAACTTCCTCTATAAAATATGCAACAATCACCTTTAACAGGCCAGATTGAGACACACCATGTACTACCGCTGTTGCAAATCACGCATTCAACCTCTCGAGGTGTACCTTTAACCTAGCACAATTATCCTTCCATTCAAATATTTCCGCATCAGCCCTATCATGATAAATGGCATCCTCCTCCAACTTGGCAATATACTTCGCTGACTCCGCTAGGTTTATGGCTTCTAAGTCTACTATATAAGTACAAAGTCTCCTAAGCTCAGCGTTCAACTCTTCTTTCGTTGACAGATCTTTCAACAATTCCTCCTTCCTCTTCACCAGCAAGTCCATTGCTTTGATCTCCCCCTCTAGAACTTTTACCCTAATAAGAACAGCATCCAGCTTATGTTGGCATTCCTTCAAATTTGCATTTCCTTTCTGAACATGGCCATAAATTCGAGATACGCACTTTTTAGCTCTCTAATGCGGCTTGAGAGACTAACTACATGCCCTCGAATTAAAGGAGCCTTAACCGCATTTCTACTTCTCCCAGAGCGCTATCTAGCCTCGATTTTCTTGGCACGAACAATGGCTTGATCCTTTTCAGCTTTAAGTTAAGCAACTCTCTCATTTAAGTCATCGTACCTGCGCTGCATTTCTTGGAATTCCATATCCTTGGCATGGAGAGCTGTTTGCAAATATTCAGCTACGACCTCCTAAGCCGATAGATTTTCTCGAGCTGACCTCATCTCGTCATCCTTTACGATGAATTTTTGTCTCATTCGCTCCAGGTCGTTCCTAGATCTTTGGAGATCGGATCAACATTGTTCCTCAGATCGTTCTAGCACCTGAATACAGTATTAAGCCGTGTCGGCCTACTTACCCTTCACAGCCAACGTGTCAACCTGACGTTGGAGTTTCTCGGCACGTGCTGTGGCCTCGGCTAGATTTTCTAATCCCTTCTTAATTTCAGAATCTTTCTTCTCGATATGGAAAGCCAGGTCATAAATGACCTGATTCAACTTCTCAAGTCTGAAATGTACTTTTACGTATTGATCCTCTCTGTTCTCGTTTGCCTCCTTCATCCTGTCAAACTGCTCCGCAAATTCCTGATTGCACAAGAATACGTTATCCTCACGTGCACGAGACAAATCCAGTTCGACCTAGTAAATATAACAAGTTTTAGTACAGTTCGATTCTGAAAATCTAATTCCTAACATCTACATACAACATTCTTCAAGACTGCGTAGTTTCTAAACATCTATTTCCAAGTACTTTTAGATTAAAAGCTTGGAGTCCATTCTCAGATGAACATTTCATGAATCTTTTTTCGGCGTACAAGGTATACACTTTCGATATCTTATTCTGTATTAATAGCGTTGGATTTTTGCTATGCATTCCTATTATATTTACTTGATAACTTAACATTGGTGTAACATGAAATTCGAATAACCTATACCGATCTAACCTGCAGCTCAGCTTGCGCGGACATCAAGGCTTTAGAGGTTTCTCTTTCCCTAACAAGTCCAGGCTCTAACTCATTTAACCTGAGACTCGTCTCTCTAACTACCTACAAAAGATTTATAAACAGAGTCAACATACATAAGTTTTCTTCCTCACGCAAATGCCATACAACTTATAGATATTTATACAACGCAACTACCCTACCTTCTCACTCCCACCTTTTGGAAGCTCGATATCATCCTCTTGGTTGTCAAGTACTATCTGGTGGGAGACACCATCCAGACCATCCACGACTCTCACCACTTCCGCTTCCTCATCTTCCACCTCAACATAGGTGTCAGCCTTAATGGCATCCACATCTTCTAGAGAATAGTCCTTTAGCATCAAGTGACAACCAAGTCTGTCACGCTCCTCAACAATCTCGTCTAGGTTAGCCTTTGCCTCGACCTGTTGCTGGCCGATTGCCACGGCGTGAGTTGCCTTCAGCTGCTTGACTTCCTTCATGGCTTCAGTCTTGGCTCGAGCTAGTTCTTTCTCCAGCTCGCTCTTCGCCTTCTTCAACCCAGATTTTTCTTCTTCAATACTGAGCAAAATCCCCTTGACAAGACGAGTAACCTGCAACAATTATATCGATCTTAGTTATTAGCTCGAAGTATATTAAACATTTCTTTCTGATAATATGGCACTTACCATCTTGCTCGTGTCTTCCTCCCTGTGAAGATCCGCCAACCTGGCCCTTTCCTCGACGTCCCTAAGGTCATCCACCGCTGCAGGACTTACCTCCGCGACCATCTCCCCATAAGATTTAACCCTCCTTCTTTTCTCTTTGGCGACCTTACCACTTTCTGTGGGGTCCGGGGCCGGCAAAGTCTTTAGAATCCGTTTCTTCGAAAAGATTTGAGCTACTTTCTTTGGCTTAACGGGTTTTGGCGGGGCCGAACTGCCAGTTCCAGGAGTCTTGGAAGGATTCGTTCGAGCATCTTCACCACTTGTTTGCCTTTTTCCTTCATCAACCCCCGTCATCGACCAAGTAGACTGAGCCTTTTGAACCTTTTTTGACCTACTGTCAACTCTCTTCTTTCTACTCAGGCCGAGTTCCCCCAAGACGAGTTCGAGTTCAGTCTCCTCCTCTGCAACTTTGTCCAATAGGGATTCTTTCCTTTTCACTGTGGACTTCACACCTGCAATAACACGTTTTACTATCAACTACAGTTGTCAACAAAACATAACAATAATTTTATCTACGCAAGTCAAAACTTACTTTGCTTTACAGATCTAAATTGAAGGTCCAAAGGTTCTTCATCATCTCTTTGGAGGCAATTACCCTTCACCTATATGATGCTGTCATTCCAGGTTTGACCTGCTGAATTCAGATCGAAAAAATGACGTCGAGTCACGCTAGCACAGAAGTATGACCCCCCACTAGCCTTCAAATTTTTCACCCCATAAAATTGTAGAACATTCTCAGGGGTTATGCTCCTCAATTGTTCCTCCTTTCCACCCCATATATATACATATATCTCTGATCAATCATTTACGTATAACACATATCTTTAAACTCTTAAAATCAACATATATCGCAAGTATCTCTACTAACCTTCCGTATCTGAATGAGAATCGGCAGTAGAGTCAAGTTTTCCCCTCACAACACTGCTGTATTGCCACCTTAGAGATCTAGATTCCTTTACCTTCTTTAACCATTTATCGCCTTCGGATAACTCTTTATCGAATTCCCTAATTTTTTGTCTTTCTCCTTGAGTGCTCTCCAAGTTTTTTGTGATAAAATGTTTGTTTGGAGACGAAGAAGAACTATTTATCCTTTCTTTCTCATGCGGCTGGCATTTATTGCTCATCGCATGAACCATCCTCGATTCCAGAACTGAGGCATCCTTTCTACTCTCCATGTCAGACGCCTAGTACCTTTTTGATAAAACCACATTTCCATCATTACAATCTTCCTCATTTTTTAACATATTTCTTTCCCTTATTTCCATATCTTTCCTTGACCTTCCTATACTCATGATGACTCACACTAATTTGATGTCAGAGCTCTATTTCCTTTTGCATACAAAACAAAACTAGATGCTTCTACATTTTCATATTTTTGTTCACAGTCCTTGTTTATCATACTTGTAGTGATTGGCGTCATTTTCCAAATTGTACAAATATTCAAATTTATTCAAAATGTTTGCTAAACAGTCTAAAAATAGATTTGCCCCTATAGAGGATCCAAATTGACTTATATTATTTTTGTTACATTCATAACATTTATATTATACATAAAACACACTGTACTCAACATCCATCACAGCTTTGGTACACTTAAGCAACCAGCATATAATCACATCATTCGCAGATCCCCATATCTTCAAATTCGATCTCCACATCAGCGATCAAACCCACCAGCCTTTCTCGCTTTATCGAATCCCTCATGAATACACGAAAGAATAACTCATAAAAGTAATGGGCATACTCAAGTTCTTTGCTCCTTGTATCTAATCCTTCGAGCTGACATTCCCTCATTGGTAACTCAGCGTCGTAACCAAGCAAACCAAAGATCCTTTCCCGCACTTCAGCAGTTTGTATAGCCAATAGACCTTCATTACCACGAGTATTATCTTTATCGACCTGAAGCAGCTCGAATTTATATCTTTCCTTCAATTTCTACCCAAATCATTTATATCAGCACGAAGTTTTCAGCTCGTATTTACATCAGTTCGAGTAGCATTACAACATTGTCTCATCACTTATCAGCAGATATTTGACCAACACACAACACTTTTTAGTTTGATTCAAAGAAATTTTTCTGAACAGTGTTTACTGAAAATCACCTTTATTCATATCAAATATAGTACATACGATTTACAGAGAACAAGTTTTCACACAGGAATACAACAAAATGTTATCCGTCCAGTACCGAACTCCAGGTACTTTACAGATAACAAGTTTTCCATATTTGTTAAAAGTTATAGGTTATTCAGGCACGTAGAGGAATCATGTATTCTAGTTCTTCTTGCTTTAGTGATTCTTCACCCTGATGCAAAGAAGACATTGAAACCAACAAAGATCTTCCCTCACATGGCTCGGTTGAATCCCAGTCAAACTCTATACAAGAACCATGCAAGCAGTGGAATCAGTGTTGGCACCCGCAAAACAAGATGAAAGGTCCTCTGAGCACAAAAACACGATGGAAATTCCCCTTCCCATCCTCCTCCTCCACTGCCATCACCGCCTCTTCTATAACCACCACCACCGAAGAGTTGGTAGAGATGAAGAGGGCCCGACATTAGAATTGACGGCCACAGAAGAAGTCAGCATATCTGCCCCGCAGAAGCACCTTTCCCTGTATATGAACCCCTAACCCTGTCTTCTGCAAGGGTACGATGACAGGCCCAACATTCCTCGCCTATCAAGACAAAGACATGAAATCTCCACTTATAGTAGAAATCTTCCTCAACTTTAACCGCTTCCTTTCCCGATAAGCCTTGGTACGTCGCAGGAACAGGGGCTGGGATTGCCATTTCCAAAGAATGATCACCAAAGTACTTCAACTTTAACCTCTGCACTTCAGACACAATCCTCTCTTCAAGAGCCATACTCCAAGTTTTTACCATCTCAGAAAATGTTACACATGCAAGAATTGTTCTAACGAATCGATCAAGGTACTCTTTATATAACCCTAACTTTATTGTGCATGTACATTTTCCCAATCGACATCATTTATTACGGACGCGACTATTCAAACGCAACCGTCACATACATTCGCATCATCATTTAATACCCATCACTTCCCAATTTCACGTAACTTCTACCCAGTCAAACACCATCATTGCTCCGTTTCGAATTTACAACTTTTAACCTATTCTTTCTCAACCAAAGCTACTCGTGACTTTGGTTGTGAGGGGGCGATTGTAGGGACTCATCCCTCGAGCTCACACAGCTTAAATTATCTTCATCTCCAACTCACACAATTTCAGTACTTAACACTCCAGTCAAACATTCCAACCAGCCCCACGACCTACTCAAGAACATGGGTCGAGCTAAACCCGAAAAACATTAGTTAGTCAAAGACACCTGTCTCCCACAAACTCGTCAGTTATCCAGTCAACCGCCATTAACCACATTATTCGGAAGACGTGCTCCAGCACGACGAAGAGCTATTGGAGAAACATATATAAAGGAAAAGTTCCAGAAGAGATAGAGACCAAAAATATTACTGAAGCTTCTTATTTACGAGATCAAAAACATTTCTATATTCTAGAGATCACTTGTAATAAATTTATCCACTCCAAGCAATAAAGATACTATTACAAAAATCATCCATACGAGGTCATGGTTTTTTACATGTTCAGAGGTTTTCCATACTAAGAATACTTGTCTCCAATTCTTATTTTATATTGGCATATTGTTACAGGATCATTGGTGTGATAGCTAATTCCTAATCGTATCGAGCTACAGAATTTTTCCATTACAACTATGACCTCAGAAATAACAACAACACAACTTTCTAATCATTCGGTAACCTCTTCATATTTCAGTTATTCTCAACACAACCACAAGTACTTCTGTCGATAATAGGGTGATTGTAGTAGCATATTTCCTAGATTTGACAAGAGTAAGCTAGTATTGCATAGTCGAAGAAAGAAAGCATTCAAGAAGATATCGCAAGTCCTCGACCTACTAAATGTAGCCATTGTGCCTAGTCAAGAAAGAGTTGTTAGAGATCCGCAAAGTTCGCCCACTCCCCCCGAAATAGGAGATTGTTTCTTTCTTTTTGTAAACTGCCTGTATATACTATAAATACAGCCAGAAAATAGATTATTCAGGCCAGAACTTGACAACTCTTACTTCCTTACCCTACTGTTACTCCACCAACTATAATAACTTGCATCATATTAGATTTTACACCAAAACCCTCCTCGAGGTCGCGGTTTTTCTCAACTTTTACTAAGTTTCCACGTAAAATCGTATTTATTCTAGCTTATTACTGCACATTCCTTACGAAAAGTATTGGCAAAGATTATCCTTCTGGAAAACCATTACAGTACTCATCCCTATTGAGAATTGAGGTAGCTAGCTAGTCTCTTTTCTACCACAAGAACGAATCACAGAAATCGTCGAACAAGTAATAAGCCAAAAAAAGAATAAATCAAGGACAAGGGATTTACTCAGAGAAGGGAAGTGAAAAACCTTTTCAGATAAAAAACTACTCCCCGCGAACAATCCATGATAAATCAATAGGTTATAATACGATCTCTCAAGCTTCATCGAAGCTTTAATGAAGTCTCTCAAACCCTAGTTCTCTCTAGAATTATACTCTCTCAAGATAACCTAAGAAATACACTAAGTATCCCTTATATAGTTAGGAGGTTATTACATCAATTATAACTCAAACTGCGGATCACGAGGCAAGTTAATATCTTCACTCCAACCTTCTAAAACTGTGTTTACAAAATCTATTCAAATAGACTTCAAAGTCAATTCAAACAGAACGAGTTTTAAGACCTTTTTTCGAATAGTCTTTGAGTATATTCAAACAAACAACTTTCTATTCGAACAGGCTCAAAAATATATTTGAGTAAAGCATGCTCTGACTCTTCTATTCGAATAGACATTATGTCTATTCAAACACACTAAAAATCCATATTTTCCTTCCGTCTTCGATCCTCATTTGTCCCACGAACTCCAATGAACTTCTACGAATATAATTTGAGTTCATTCCTTAACAATCTTCTACTTGAAATCGAATCTACCATAACCCATCTCCAGATCTCTAATAATGAATTGATCGTGATACTTAGAACTTCAATCATGAAGACGCACAGAAGTTGTACATGTTGTCAACTTCTGAAATGTCACCACCTTTGTAAACATATCGTTCGGATCCACATTAGTAAGAATCTTTATGAGTTTCAACACGTCGTCCTCGAGGAGCGAGCAAAGGTAATGATCTCGAATATCAATATACTTGGTTCTAGAGTAAAAAAGACGAATTCTTTGATAAGTGTATCGTGCTTTGACTATTGCTATATAACTTAGGAAGATGCTGCTATTTACCAAGTTCATTTATCAGCCTTTTAAGCCAAACTATATCCTTGCATACTTCCGTAGCAGTAACATATTCTGCCTCCGTCATAGACAAAGTTATTATCTTTTGTAGGCTTGAAGCCCATGTAACCACACCACTTCCCAATATAAATACGAATCCACTAGTGCTCTTCCGCCTATCAATGTCACTCGGCCGCCATATTAGAATTAGCGAAATCTTATAAGCATATCTGAGAACCCCTCATAACATAATGTCATAACTTGAGTCCCCTTTAGATACTTAAGTATCCATTTCACAGTTCTCCAATGCTCCTTGCCTGGATTACTCATATACCTACTAACAACTCCCACTGCTTGGGCAATATCTGGTCACATAGAAATCATATCGTACATAAAGCTACCAACCGCTGACTGATAAGGAACCTTTCGCATCTCATCGCGATACTTCTAGGTCTTCAGGCAATACTATTTTGAAAATTTAAAGTGACAAACAACCTTAGAACCATTTATATTAAGCCGCTTAAGTACTTTACCAATGTACTCAGCTTGAGATAACTTCAATTCTCGCCACTTTCTATCTTGTGTAACACGCATACCAAGAACTTATTTTGCAGTACCCAAGTCTTTCATAGAAAACTCCTAGGATAACTGTCCCTTCAACTTGAGAATCTCTCCTATGTCGGCACTTGCTACCAATATATCATCTACACACAAAAATAAAATAATATATGAGTTTCTCATATTCTTGATAAAACAATAGTGATCCGTATTGTATTTTGAATAACTATTTCTAAACATGAATTGATAGAACTTAAAATACTACTGCCACGAAGCTTGTTTCAAACCATATAAGCTCTCCGAGAGCCTACTAGATCTTCTTCCGCTTTGACTGCATACCCTTCTGGCTGTTTCATATTCATGGTTGCCGTCAAGAAATGTTTTCTTGACATCAAGCTGCTCATGATATAAATCTTCAACTCCAACTATATTCATCACAGCCCCAATAGTAGACATCTTCCCAATAGGAGCAAAAATCTTACCAAAATCAACGCCTTCTCACTAGGCCAAAAACTGTAAATAATGACACTTTTGGAGGTAGATTTACGACTTGGTTGGTCTGTTGTAACAATATAACTTCCATTAACAATCATTATTTTAGAACTACCATCGTTTTTTACTTTTCCCCTCTTATTTTTGACTCAAAAAAATTGACTCTTGGTGTAGTCGAGAAAATCATTCAATTTCGACTCTAGAGACTGTCGGTTTCTCGTTTTCCCCTTTTGATACATTATATCTCCACGATCCTACTAATTCCACCGCACATCTCTCCATAATCTCAATCCCTCTCTTCTCTCTTCTGAGTTTCAACTCTCAACCCTAAATCTCTAAATCCCTAATAATTTCAAACCTTTCGAATCAAAATGAAAGAGTAACAATTTTTCTCACCAATTCTTCAAACTTCAGATGTAATTCTTCTCCAGATGCAATTCTTCTCTTTGATTATATCTAAATTGGGGAATCAACAAAATTGATGAGCCATTACCAACAAAATTGAGGATCCGAATTGCAAGTTATACCACGGGTATGCTTTCTCCCTCTCTTTCTCTCTCTGAATTGAATTACATTCTTTTATTGAAGTTCTTTGTTGTTGGAATCGAAATATTGAATTGATGTTTGTTGGAGTTCTTTCTTGTTACTTTTTTTTCATGGTTTATGTTCTCTTCTTCTTGGTAATGTTAGTTTCTTGGTAATGTTATGTTCTCTTCCTCTTGCTGTATATTTTCATGGTCGCAAAATGTAAACATTTTTTTAGTGAACTATTCGAGTTAGAGCCTGAACACACAGAAAAAATGGATCTTATGGTTATGTCATGGTCTGATTTTAGTTTCTCTTAAAATGGATTTGGCAATTGCCGCAACAGAAATATGGGTGCTTGAGGTTCGAGCAGCTTGTGACAAGGTGGAAGACCGCATTTGGACGTCCTCAAGGTAAATTTCATCTCTTTTTGTGTCAAAATTGGTTTAATGTGCAATGGGTTCTTTTTATAGTAGTTTTTGATTAATGGGTTAATGGGGTTTCAACAGTTATTCCTTTTTAGATTGAATTTTCATGTACAATTGATTTCCTTTATTAGCAATAAAGTATAAGAATAAGGAGCCTTTTTGATGTTACCTTTAGTTGTGTAATTGCACTTAGTGTTGACTTTTGAAGCATATGATTTTGATCTGAATTTGATAGAGCTGGGTATGGACTTCCTAATCCAAAATGCACCGTCAAGAGTACTGCCTTGGATGTTGAAGAGCTTGCTGATCAAATGGAATTAGGATCAAAATTCAATGTGATGGGATATTCCATGGAGGGCAGGCAATTTAGGGCATCTTCAAGTACATCCCTCATAGGTATGCAATACACTGTAGCTATGCTTTTTGCCTCCTAGCTTCATTTGTAGGTAGACATATTTACACATGGTCATTGCTCACAACTCTTTCTGACCATATGTAGATGAACCAAGGTCTGTTTTTTGGGGATGATAATTTTCTCCTCATAGGTTAAAGTTTGCAATAATTTTTTTTTTTTGTTTTTTCCTGAGAATTTTAAGACTCAGAGCTTGATAAGGATATGGATGGTATAGTATTTAAGAAAATATATGTACTTAATAGTTAATGGAATTAAACGTTTAAATTAAGGTTTAGTGATAGTGGAGGTGATCTCTGTTATCCAAAGATTATGGTCATCAGTTTTATATGTTGCTCTTGGCCTGCAATGGTCATCAACACATAGACACATTCAAATATTACTTGTAGATCAACTGGTAGAAGTAGATCTGCAACTTAAGAACTGATTTTGGTGTTGCTTCTATCACAACAACAAAAAATGCAAAAAAGGATTTAGTGAAACAATAAGACAACAAATCATAAGAACTTATTAGAGGACTATAGGACTATAGGGCTTATCTATTTATGCATAGAGTACTTTAGTTAATATTTTACCTTACTGCTCTTGATGCTTCCTCGTCCATATTGCGGTTCTTGATGCTTCTTACTGCTCTTTATGTGTATGGAGTGTATGGATAGAGTAGTGAACTCAATTGGTTTTTTTTTATCACACCAATACAAAATTTTAATAACAATAGAGAATAAACTCATCTGTTATTCAAATGTTTTAATCACCGTGATAACTCTGATTACAAATGTAAAATGAAATGTGGGTCTAACATAGCGTTCTACGTCAAAGACTAATTCCTGTTGAGTTATGAAGACTTACTGAATCCGTTTACGCTTGGTAATTTTGTGTACCTGGGATCCATAGCAGTAGTGTCATTGGTAATCTTAGCTGTATTTAGAAAACATTGTTTCTGTCTTTTACTGCGCGCATGATGGACCTACCCTTGCGCAGTCTTTGAGTTGTAAGTGCATCTAATAAAGTATGCAAGGCGTTCTCTAGCTCGTCTGCCTGTTTATCCAATCCGTGTGAAGTTAGTTCAGGAAGAAGGTGCATTTCTGAGAGAAGACCTATGGCTGCTGCGGCTGTACACTTGAGATCCCAGAATGGCTGAGGCCGGAGTTTATGCATTGCAGATACACCTGACGTAGACAGAGAAATGCAGGGAAGGTCGTCCTCTCCCCACAAAAGCTTTGATTGCTCCTTCAAACGCCTGAACATTTCAGCTGAATTATTCCATGTACCGTCGAGCAAAATAAAGTTTAAAGGATTATCTCCATTTCTCATTGTTTGTTGTGCTTCTAAACATGCTGGAGACTCATGAAACACAATATCCTGAACTGATTTCGGAGTCGCATTCTTATTAGGATAGAGGCACCACACCATGTTCTTTCCTGCAAACTTGAAAGTGTTCCAGATGAATTCTTCATGTTCAGAGATACCGTATAGGCATAAAGTTGCAGCTTGAACTCCAAATATTTGCCACAATAGTTTTCAAGTATTGTTCTGCCGTGGAAAGTCCCTTGGATGCATATATAACCAGAACCGTATCCCGGGACATAGAGAAGAGGGTTTGGTGTTTGAACACATACAGTCTTCCATAGCCAGCCAGCACTTTTGACAATGGTATCCCTTACTTCCAAGCAAACGGCAGACAATCTGTCAAGCTGAAAAGAACTGAAGCTTCTTTTCAGAATCAACAAGAGCTTGATATGTTGCTCTATGTTTTTTATCCTCTTCAACCTTGAAGTTACCCTTAAGTTTCCCACCAAATCCACCAAAACTTGATATGATATTTGTGATGATGGTCTCCATCATGGATATTCTATCCTTTCAAAAGAATCATCTCTCAACTCTTCCTCAAAAGACTCAGAGGATCAATGCTATTCTGTTATGTACTCATATTAGCCCACCCTTATTTATAAATACATATGAATCATTTTCTTTTGAGTTATGTGATGTTATTTTATAAAACTATTGTCATATATTATCTCGATATTGTATATCGAAAAAGAATCACATGTTTTTTGATATATTATCAGACCCGTATATGGCATATGTAGCTCACCTTTTGTCAATGTACATTGCAGATGTATTGCTATCTTTGAACCATAATCCAGTCTATAGATTGATCTTTTGTTTAATATAATGGTTAAATACTGCATTGTTATCACTTGTCTAGGATTGCCTAGATAACAAGATATCCCTTTATAACAGTTGGAGTGTTCTTGATAAATGTTTCATGTGTACTTCGTTTGCTTAGGTTATTGATGTATATGGGATTGGACTATTAGCACTATCTTCTTCTGTTTTATACTTATCTGCCACGCTGGCTTATGACTGTAGATTGGCGAGGGAGAGAAGCTAGTGAGAGCGCTGTTCGGGATTGCCTGTTGTCGCCAGCCTGCTGTAATATTTGTCGATGAAATAGATTTACTTCTGTCTCAGTCTCAGGTACGTTTTAAAAAATAAGGTCTTAGTGATAATAAATCACAGAATTGTTGTGTTTTGCCTTCGTCCAATGTCCTTGTGATACACATCATGAGTTTGCTATGTGTATCTCAATGACAATCTACGATAATCGCCCATGAGATACCCCAAAATTAACCTCTCTAGAAATGAGTAAATATCATGTTGCACATTTACCATCTAACTGAAAACGAAATTTAGGAAGACAGACAACTAAAATCTGATAATCTAGCAAGAGCCTAGTCCTTAACTCACACACATAAGCACAGGAATAAGGTTCATTGTATCATATTCTTTAAAATATGCTTTCGGCCCGAGTTTATGATATCGTTCCCCATGGCAAACTACAGCATCGTGAATTATGATCACTATTTCCTCCTGAATCGTGACATTTTAACATTTTCTACTAATATAACCCCACAATGAATATAGTACAATTTTTTTCCCTTAATAATATAACCCCACAATTGCTACTATTATACACATTGTCTTTTTATGCATCTTTATTGATAGAACTATAAGCTCTAAATGGCAAGAGCTCTCATGAACTTGAGACAATGATGGTTCAAATCCATCAAGTTCTAATTGTAAAAGTATCAAAAAGACTCTTTAAGTAAACTAATATTATTTAATAAAATTTTGAAATTTATAATTGCGAGAATCGACTAAAATCATTGTCAATAATTGTGTCTAATACGTCGACGTTTTTGCGTGATAGATAGTACGACTAGTTTGTATGTCAAAAAATTTTAGAATTACGACAAATTATGCGATTTTGGCGTCGTAAAATTGCGACGCATAAAACAACGGATAAATAAATCAGAAAATGAAACAAATACGACGAAAATAACAATTGATACTTGTGTATATTTTTTGCGACGCATAAAGCGACTTATAAATGTGTCGCAATTTTAACTAAAAACGACAGATATTACGACATGGTTTACAGTCGTAATATTACGACGCATTTCAAGTCGAAAACATAAAACTACTGCAAAAAGAACGAAGTTTTTTCGACTAAAATGGAAGTCACTTTAGCAAAATAACGACTGACGTGCCCCGTCGTTTTTTACTCGTTTTGGCCTAGTGTCTTCTGCTAAAAGCCCTTTACCATAAGTCTAGCCTTGAATCTCCTTAAGTCATCATATTTTTTCTTTAGTTTGTATACCTACTTGTTCTACAACGTTATCTTCCCTTTCGGTAACCAAACTAAATCACAAGTTTAATCTACTGATAATGACTACATCTTATCATCCATAGCAAGCTCCGACTTGCTCTTGGCTTCCACATCTAAAGCATCCTTGTATCTTTTCGATTCACCACCATCCGTAAGTAATAAATGATATAGGGAGTTAACGTACCTAGCCAAAGTATTTATATTTCTCGGCTCCTTTCAAAGTGTTATTGGAATGTCTAGATCATTAGGTTTACATGATCCGGTGCATCGGACTCAACCATGACTTCTTCTTCAACCTCTCGAGAAGGTTTAAATTCAATGTCGACAAATTTTGCTGCTTCACTTCGATTCATTTTCACAGGTTCTTTAAAGTCTTTATACAAAACTTTCTCATTGAATGTAACATTATGGCTCCGGATGAATTTTTGATTCTTCACATCTCAAAATTAGTACCCAAACTCATTAACACCATATCCAATGAATATGCACTTCGTTGACTTTGCATCCAACTTTTTCCTTGTATCTAAATTATCAAGTACATATGAGGTACAAACAAAAATATGTAAGTGAGAAAGGTTTACCTCTTTACCGGTTCATGTTTCTTCAGGCAATCCAAAGTCCAAAGCCGTTGAAGGCCATCTATTAATCAAGTACAATGTTGTACTAGCCACATCTACCAAAAACATTTCAGCAATCCTGCGTTAATTTTCATACTCCTTGCATTTTTGTTTATGGTTTGGTTCATGTGTTCTACAACACCATTTTGTTGTGGTGTTTCGGGAATAATCTTCTGTCGCCTAATCCTATTTGATGTGTAATAATCTTCAAACTCATCACTACAGTACTCGCCCTCATTATCTGACCTAAGATACTTTATTTTCAACTAGAGCCCTCCACTTCTAGAACTTATTAAACATATCCAATTTGTTCTTCATAAAGTAGACCCACAGTTTATGAGTAGCATCATCGATGAAAGTAACAAAATAATGAGAACCAGCAAGATAAGATACTTTGGTTGGCCCCCAAACATCTGTATGAACAAGATCCAGCCTTTTAAGTTTCTTTGAACTTCTGGTTATTTTGAAACTAACATTCTTCTGTTTAGCATGAATATACTCTTCACAAAACTTAAGATCAACATCATCAAGACCTTCTAGCTTTCTCATGGTAACCATCATCTTCATCCCTTTTTAACTTATGTAACCGAGCCGTTTGTGCCTTGTACTTGTATCAATCCCCGGAGTGGTCGCACAAATAGTTGAAATTATGTCTTGTATTGTATACAATGTTTATTATCTTAAGTCCCGAGCTACTATCGTAGCTCTTTTTGTGACTTTCCAAAAATTATTACCAAAGGTGCTTGCATATCCACCATTATCTGATAATTGGCTAACCAAGATAAGGTTACGCCCCAATTTGGGTACAAGTCACACATTCTTTAAAATTAATGTTGCCCATAAAGGTAACTTCAACCTAGCATTTCCCTTTTCAGCAATATTACGCGCACTCTTGTCTGTAAGGAAGACCGTACCAAAGTCGTCTTTAACAATATTGGTTAGGTAACCTACGTTTGTACTAGCATGGAATAAGGCACCCAGATCAACCATCCATTATTTGTTAACATCGTTGCACAAAAAAAGTAAAGCTTCATCAGAACTAACCTCTTTAGTAAGGTTCATTATATCTTTCTCCCCGTCATTTTCTTTTTAAAAAAAATTACAATCACGCCTGAAGTGACCCTTCTTTCCACAGGTCCAACATGTACTGGGCAGCTTGGACTTTCTCCTTGACTGTGAATGACCCCTTCCATTCTTCAGCCCCTTTCTATTGGACCTCCCTCTTTCCTCGACGTTCAACACACTGCCGTTTAAACTCTAAGAGAGTTTAAATGATTTTATACCTATTCTCTTCACTTATAATCAACGAGACTATAATGTCAAATGTAAATGCTTCCTTCCCCGATGAATTGCTCATAGCTGCAATAAACCCTTCTTAGTTCTCTGGCATGTGCCCCAAAAGAGCCCATGTTCTCACCTCCTCGGTAAAAGTGATTTTCACAGATTCAAGTTGAGCATGAATAGTATTAAACTCACTAATATGAGTTTGCACGCTACCATTATCTTTCATCTTTAAAGTAAATATGCAGTGCAAGAGATGTACCTTATTTAGCCTGGACGATTCTGAGTACATAGAGGATAGAGTCTCCATCAACTCCTTTATTTTCCCAACTTTGGAGTTCATATATTGAATTTGAGATAATAGCGCCAACCTGACGGTTCCAAGCGCCTTGCGATCCAAGCGTGCTCACTTTGAAGCATCATGATCTGTTGGCTTCATCTTAATTCCACCCAGTGGTAAGTCAAGATCCTTCTGATAGAGATAATCTTCTATCTGCATCATCTACACTCTAAAATTCGAACCATTGAACTTCGAAATCTTCAATTTCTCTTCGTCGGTCATCGTTTGTTACCGCACAAGCCCTAGAATAAGCATTCTGATACCAGTTATTAATAATTGAGGTAGTTAGTCTCTCTTCTACGGTAAGAACAAATTGTAGAAATTGTCAACCAAGTAATAAGCCGAATGAAGAATAAAACAAGGACAAAAGATTTACTCGAAGAAGGGAAGTAAAAAATTATTTCTGATGAAAAGCCACTCCCCGCGAATAATCTACTATAAATCAATAGGTTACAATACAATCTCTCAAGCTTCCTCGAAACTTAAATGGAGTCTCTCAAACCCTAGTTCTCTCTAGAATTAAACTCAATCAAGATAACCTAAGAAATTCATTGGGTATCCCTTATATAGTTGGAAGGTTATTACGTCAATTAGGACTCAAAGTACAGGTTACGAAGCGAGCCAACGTCTTCATTCTAACCTTCAAAAACTGTGTTTACAAATTCTATTCGAATAAACTTCAAAGTTTATTCGAACAGAACGTGTTTCGAGACTTCTAATCAAATAGACTTTGAGTCTATTCGAACAGATAACTTTCTAGTTTAATATCTCAAAAGTTTATTCAAATAAAATATGTTTTGCCTCTTCTGTTCGAATTGACATTATGTCTATTCTAGCAAAATACTAAAAATCTATATTTTCCTTCCGTCTTCGATCCTCGTTCGTCCCACGAACTACAAAGAACTGACACGAACATAATTCTAGTTCATTCCTTAACAATCCCATCACGAAAGGCCCTTATCTCAGTTTCATATTTGGAGGGTCCTACCTTCTTGGTGATGCTCATATTGGTTGAGAAAAGAAATAACTGGTTTGTGACACATACTAATTAGGGTACTATTATTTTAATTGTATCTTGTATATGTACTCTACCATACATTATATGTTTATATTATATGAGGTATTAGTTGTTAAACCACACAGGGGAAACCAAACACCGATTCAATCTGATTAGCGATGAACAAACTAAAGTAATAAACACAATCAAATGATAACACACAATTTATCGTGGTTCGGAAAATTGCCTACGTCCACACAAATAGAGAGAAAGTGTATGTTTTATTAGATGATTCAAGGTTATAATCACTCACAAAAAAATTGAGGTCTATCTTGGTTTTTCCTAGAAAAGAACTTACCAAAGAATGGCTAAGAAATACCCTAGGTCTTCATTTTATACTTGGGAGATTATTACATTAATTATACGGATCACGAGGTAAGCCAATGGTCTAAATAACCTCATCAAAACAAACCTCTGCATCATAGGTCGAATGACTATGAGTCTCGCTTGAATGACTATGAGCCTCCAATAAAAGATTTTAATTGGGTCAAATTTTAGGCAAAAAATTGACCATCGTTCAAACGACTATGATGGTCGCTCGAACGAATATGAGCCTCCAGCAGAGATTTTAATTGGGTCAATTTTTAGAACAAATATGAGGCTCGTTTGAATGACTATGAACCTCCAAATATTATGCCTTTATACCCGATAATTCTCCACCTCGGTAAAGATTTCATCAAATTTGAGCTGAACATCGCCAACCCAACAAAAAAACCCTATCTATCACAAATGTCCCCAAGGACCAGAAAAATAAACACCCCAAAGGACCAAATCGACTGCAATAAAATAATGGTTACCTACGTATCATGGATCAAGTCGCTTGTAGTTTTCATTATCTCCGTTAGTAGCCAAATCAATTCTTATGAAGGCTTTGGACCAAGTCCAAAAAATAATTGAACTTAATCCTAGAAACACTTTCATAAACATTTCAGTCGAATTATTATTCATGTGAATCTTCTTTAATTGAATCTCACATTCTTCAAGTACTTTTATGAAAAAATCGTAACGCACATCAATGTGCTTTGTGAGTTGATGATGAACTTGATCTTTCGCCAAAAAAATAGCACTTTAACTATCACAAAACACATCAAGATGCTCCATCAAGCTACTAGTTGCACTAGTATAAAGAACTTGACTCATATAATCACATTCCTCATCAATTTTTGGAGACATAGTAACTTTAAGCTTAAAATGAGGGGCAAGGGGCGCACTTACAAGTACCTTCTTTATGTATATCATTTGAGAAAGATGTATGATTCCCTTCTCTTTATCTCTATGAATCTCCATACCAAGAATCTTCTTTGCGCCACCCATATCCTTCATCTTAAATTCTCCACCCATTTGTTTCTTCAACTTGTCAATCTCGCTTTTATGCTTACACTTAATAAGCATATCATCAACATACAAAAGCAAGTAAATAAATGACCAATCATGTAGCTTGCGTAAGTAGACACAGTGGTCATAATAACTCTGTTTGTACATCTGCCCAATCATAAATTGATCAAACCGTTTGTACCATTGTCTTGAAGAGTGATTCAAGCCGTACAACGATCTCTTCAGTTTACACACATAATCTTTATTTCTATCAACTTTAAACCCATTCGATTGAGTCATATAGGTCTCTTTTTTAAAATTTTCATGTAAGAACGCCGTCTTAATATCGAGTTGTTGTAACTCCAAATCAAATTGTGCTACCAAGGCTAAAATGATACAAATGGGGGAGTATTTTACCACTAAAGAAAAAACTTTATTATAATCCATCCCCTCTCTTTGAGTATAGGCTTTGGCTATGCCTCAAAGCATATGAGATCATTATTTCTTTGTGTAGACCCGCTTACAACAAATAACCTTCTTTCCCTTAGGTAACTTCAAAAGTTCCCAAGTTTCATTCTTAAAAAGAGAATACATCTCTTCCTTCATCGCTCCTTCCAATTTGTTATCTTATATAGAACTTTAAATAACTCTTTTATAAGTAAAAGGAACAATTTCTTCAATGACTGGTAGTACGTAGGCTACCATGGCCTTCGCCTTTGGAAGTACCATGTCTTTGTAAGTCATCCTGGCTTACTTGTATTCCTTTTTGGTTTACTAGATGTAATTGGCTCCACAACCGGAGTCTCCTTATATGTACTGGTAAATGCTTCACTTTTGTCTATATTTTCATCATCTGGAATATTAACTAATGGCATATCAGCCGTTGTCACACCAGTAGATGGCACCCTCTTTGGTATAGAACTATTTGGATTATGTGAAGATGCGTCAATCTCTACCTATTACAAAATCTCATTTGTCATCTTTTCTTCGTACTTAGAGACTTGTGACTTCATCATAGAAGTCTTATCAAAAGTGACATCCCTGCTTAGAATAATATTTTGGTTTTTCATATCCCATAACTTATAACCTTTAACCCCTTTCTTCTTACCCAGAAAAGTGGTTATCCTTGCTCAAGGATCCAACTTACCATCTTTGAAATGATAGTATGCCGAACATCCAAAGATACAAATAGTATCATAATCTGTAATAGGTTCTCTCAACCAAGCTTCAATTGGTGTTTTACCTTTAATTATAATTGAAGGCAACCTATTAATGAGGTAGCATGCATATGTCGAAGCCTCAATCCAAAACACTTTGCATAACCTAAAATTATACAACATACATTGTACCTTTTATAGTAAAGTACGATTCATACGCTTTACTACCCCATTTTGTTACAGTGCCTCCCTAATGGTGAAATGTCTCAAATTTCCACATCCTGAAAAATTTACAAGAGCGGATCACTTGTATACTCTTTACCATTATCTGAACAGAGCAATTTGATCTTTTTGCCAGTTTGAGTTTCTATCAACTTCTTCTACCTCATGAATATTTTTAGAACTTCATCCTTCCTTCTCATGGTATATACCCATACACACCTAGAAAAATCATCAACAAATGACACAAAATAATGTTTACCTCCAAGTAATACATTTCTAGAGGGTTTCCATACATCTGAATGAACATACTTAAGGATTCCACGAGTACAATAGGTTGCCGTGCCAAACTTCACCCTTATCTGCTTACCCAGAATACAGTGCTCACAAAAATCTAACTTGCACGCCTTAACACCTTTCAATAGTCTTTCATTCACAAGAACTTTTAAGGACTTCTCTATGTATATGCTAAATGCATATGCCATAGTCTAGTAGTATCTCTAGAAGTAGTCTACGTACTTCCCGCAGTAGCAACATCCCCAAAAATAGTTGTACTACCTAAATAGTATAAGTTGTTGCTTCTTCTTTGACCCTTCAAACCACCATTACTTCCTTAAGAACCTTCTGATCCCCATTTTCAGAAACAACATTGTAGCCTTTTGCTTCAAGTAAACCAGTTGAGATAATATTCTTCTTCACAGTCAAAATATACTGAACCTCTTCAATTTCTTGAACCAAACCATTATGCAACTTAAGATGAATATTACCTATTCTCATTACGCAACAAGAATAATCATTTCCCATCAACATAACCCACTTTCTAGCCTTTTGAAATTGTAAAAAAAAACCTTTCGAGACAAATATGATAGGTAGCAACCGAATCCATAATCCATTCTTTGGAATCACCAATGTATGCACTAGATGATATGGTTAAAGAATAGTTAGAATCATTACCATCATTTACCCCAAAGTCTTGAGTAACATTCACAGAAGAGCCTGCTTTCCAAACTTTCTTCTTCTTTAGAAGTACAAGATACTCATTCTTCCAATGTCCCATCTCATAACACAATGTATATTCATCTTTACCCAAATTGTTACGATTAAATTTGCGTCGACCTCTTGACTTCTATCGAAAGTTATTACCACTAGACTTCTTCTTGTCCGTAGACCTCCCTCTTGCTTTCAACACCTCATATATTAACTTGACAGACTCAGGTTGATTCTTCTTTCTGTACTCACGATTCACCACCATCGTCGTCACATCCGAATATTTTAAAGAGCTTTTCCCATAGGTAATCATCGTTATAAAGTATTCGTACACTTCAGGTAGCAAGTTCAAGAATAATATAATTTTTTCCTCATCACTAACAACCTCGGCAAGTAACTTAGTAAAATTATTCAAATGCTCTGACATAGAATTCCATTGTCTTATAGTGAAGCGGTAAAACTTCCTTCTCAAAAAGAGTCGATTTTGGATGCCCTTTACCAAATACTTCTTCTCAAGAATCCTCTAAATCTCTTTTACCGAGGTTTCATTCATTACAAGATACTGTATGTCTTGAACTAGGCATAACCTAATTTGACCACATGCCTTTTTATTTATCTTCTTCGAAACACTCTTTTTAACCTCCTCGGACTTGTCTTCCAACACCTCATCCAAATATTGTTGACTAAGCGCATCAATAACTTTACATCGCCACATGATAAAGTTTTTTGTATCATTGAATTTTTTAACTTCAATTTTGGCATTGCTAAACTTAACCGTTGTGTCATTCTGTTTAGGTGCCGTTGAGGAACTTGGTTAATCTTTTACCATTGTTTTCCTAATTTTCATACACTAATTAAATAAAAAAATAAATCAAAATTGAGATAAGACGTTACCTCATATTTTAAGAACCACCGATGATACAACCTCACTCTAATACCAATTCTTGAGCCACACAACGGAAACCAAACACTAATTCAATCCGATTAGCGATGAACAAACTAAAGTAATAAACACAATCAAACGAGAATACATAATTTGTCGTGGTTCAGCAAATTACCTATGTCTTTACCAATAGAGAGAGAGAGTTTTATTTGATGATTCGAGGTTACAATCACTTACCAACAAATTGAGGTCTCTCTAGGTTTTCTCTAGAAAAGAACTCACCAAGGGATGGCCAAGAAATACCATAATTTTCATTTTTATACTTGGGAGATTATTACATTAATTACATGGATCACGAGGCAAGCCAATGGTATAAACGACCTCTTCAAAACAAACCTCCGCATCGTCATTAAAACGACTATGAGTCTCGATCAAACAACTATGAGCCTCCAACAGAAGAATGTAACTGGGTCAATTTTTAGGTAACAAATTGACAGTCGTTTGAACGACTATGAGCCTCGTTCGAGCGACTATGCACCTCCACGTATTCTGCCTTCATACCCGACATTGATTGGATATGAAAACAAGTATCAAACTCTTAATGGTGTTTATATTTTATAGGAGGAGGATAATTTGTGACGGGGAGCTGGGGATTCCAACGTTGGAGATTCCAAAGTTGAAGCAAAATGGTTCTTATGGTTGTGGTCTTGAATAATCATTTAGTTATCAAACTTGAACTTAGTTTCCAGACTGTTTACTTTTTGGCATGGCTACGGTTTATGACTTTGTTTCAAAATTCTTACTAACTTTCGTGTAGTTTAAATGTACTTAGTTTGAATGGTGTGCTTCTATGTAGCTTAAATGATGCTTTTATGTAATTTGAAACATATTTCTATCTACCATGAAAACTCCTCTAAATAAATTGTTACGTTCGATGTTAATTTCCATTTCTGTACTATTTGGGATGATCAGAACACTTTTCATACTGCATATTCATATTCGTTGTTCTGTTAACAAATAGGGGGCAGATGCTCTATAATTTTATCTGAAACATTTCTACTTGTTATAACATATGTGTATTTCAGACCTCATAGTGGTTTAGCTTTGCAACAATTATCTTAGTAATGCATGGCTATCAAGGAACCCATAGGAGGATTCAGAACAATCTCTTCGAAACACTCAATATATATATGATCGGGTATACAACAGTATAGAATCACACATCAAAGACCTTTACATGATACCAAACTGAGCATATATAAATGCCAAGGTGAACTTATTTTAATTTTTTTGCACTTTCGCCTATGGTCTTTATCAGAGCCAAAAAGATAAACTAGAAGTTTGGTGCACACCAGCTTAATACACATATAATCAAAAAAACAAATAAGAACTCCAAATCAACTCAAATGCAAACATCGAGAGCTACACAGAGAGTTAGAGAGAACAAACAAACTTGAGAATCAAGGGTTTAAATGGTTCCTCCTGGTCACCATCATTGACCTTGGGGAGAAGCTCAGCAGTGAGATCACCATCGTCGATTGAGACTTCAGAGGTGACGTGAGAACATGATCCAGGTTTATGAGATCGAGCTCCTATGCAAAAAGGGGTTTGATTACAAGTTGGAATTTCTTCCTTCTTCCATGATTGGACTGAAACATTGAGATGAAAAAGAAGAAGTAGTAGGAGAGTTAGGGTTGAAGTTTGAATCATTTGTTTTGATGCAACAGCAATGCCCAAACCCTTATACCTTAAGCCCAGAAGTTAAGTATATCTACAACACCAAGGAGAAGAAGATAGAAACCCAAAAATGCTACTCAATTCGGCAATTAAGGGTTGAATGGCCTAGATCATTTCTTTGGTTAAGAAGTACCATGGAATACATCAGGGCCATCAAATGTACCCATCGTTGCTCGTATCAGTAAAATCAACGCTTAAGACCCAACCAAAAAGTTGGGTCTCTATTTTCTTATTATAAATTATCTAAGTAAGCATTATGTATGGTTCATGTATTAGGTTGTTATGTAAAGGCTATAAATAAAGCCCATCATGTGTGTTAAAGGAAAAGAGTTGAGAGAAAGGATTTGAGATAAGAAATTAACTAATGAGTTTTTGTGTGTGGTACTGAGAGCAATATTCTTCTTAGGTGTGTTATCTGATAGTGTCGTTTGTCTGATATAACTTGTCAGTTGTTCAATCTCCAATTCCTTCATATTGCTATAACAACACTTGGTTTGGATAGACGATATGTGTTCAAATAGCGATATGTTGTAGCCCCAATTATCCCAATTCACGGGTACAAATTTTCACCAATAGATCATAAATGAAGGTGTTGTATGGTTCTCAAGATTTGTGGGAGATAGTTGAAGATGAAGTTATAAAGCCGAAAGACCCAACAACACTTTCTCCACAACAAACCACCGAGTTGAAGGAAAAATGCAAGAAGGACAAGAAGGCGTTATACTTCTTTTATTAGGTGGTTGACAAAGTTGTTTTTGAAAGAATTTTGATGGCAGTATTGGCAAAGGAAGCATGGGAGATTCTTGTTACGAACTATAAAGGAGAAGATAAAGTTAAAATGGTGGGACTTCTAGCTCTTTGAAATGAGTTTGATATGTTGCGCATGAAAGATTCAGAGTCGGTTGAAGAGTACTACAACCATGTTATCACCATTGTGAATCAATTACGTGTGATTGGGGAGAAGATTGAAGATCAAAAGGAGGTTAAGAAAATCCTAAGCCAAAAGTTCAAACATGTTGTAGTGGCGATTGAAGAGTCATATGACATGATAAAGATATCTTTGAAAACTTTTATAGGATTGTTCTTATTCCATGAACTTCGCATAAAGAAATTTGATTCATCTACTACATTGCCGAAAAAGCTTTTCAAACTCAAACAACTTAATTTTTGAGGAAGTTTTAGGGGAAGAGCTCAAGAAAGTTTTAATCGCAGAGGAGGAAGGGGTCGTGTAAAAAGAAAAGCCAAGAATGAAGAAATCAAAATTGATTCTCCTCCTTTTACTAAAGATAGAAGAAGGGGAAGAGGATAACGTCGTAGATCATATTTTTCAAGCATTCAATATTTTAATTGCAAAAGATATGGTCATATTCAAAGCCAATGTAGATTGATATTTGATGGTGAAAACAAAGATGTTTCATCGTTTATACATGAGAATCATGGTGGTCATGAAAATGGTACTCTTTTTATGATGTTTAATACTCAAAAGGTGGCGATTAATGATATTTGGTACATTGATAGTGGTTATTGTAACCACATGTCCGATAATCGAAGTGTGTTCGTGAACTTGGATGAATCAGTTCAAAGTAAAGTGAAAACCAGCGATGACAAAAGACTTTTGGTATAAGGAAGTGGAGACATTCTTGTTAATACAAAGAAAGGCACGAAGAGAATCTCAAATGTGTTTTATGTTCCGGCGCTCAAATACAACTTGTTAAGTGTTGGGCAACTTCTTAAGAAGGGTTACAATGTTAATTTCGAGGATGGTGGGTGTTATATTTGGGACAAGGATAAAAATATGATAGCCAATGTGAAGATGAGGCAAAGAAAAATGTTTTCGTTAAGCTTTCGATGTGAAGGGCTTCCTTGTTTCAACACCATCATCAAAGATCCATCATGGTTATGGCATCTTCGTTTGGGTCATTTCAGTATTAGCTCTTTGTCATTTATGTGCAAAAATCATATGGTGAGAGTAGGGCTGCAACTTTTGTTCGAACTACCAATTTTTTCTAAAATTTAATCCAATTTTTGAACCCTATTTTACGTTTCCGATTTCTTAAAATTCGATTTCTGATTTTTTCCAAAAAATATCAAATTAGAATTGGATAGCCTTTTGCTATTCCGATTTTCCAAAATTTTCGATCCGATTTTTTTGAATAAGATCCGATCCGATTCTTCCTAATAACATTCGATCCAATTTTTCTAAATATTCTTATTCAATATTTAATATATTATTTTTAGTTTCATGATATTTTTTGTTAGATGGAGATGCGGTGATGTGGTGATGTTACTATTGTATTGTATGAGTAAGGGTTACATACTTTGATTTAGGATTATTACGTTCAATTTTACATATAAAAAAGCCAAAGAATCACTATTTTCACAAATATTATATGAAATTTTCGATTTTTCCAAATTTGTAACCCAAATATTCCGAAATTTTCGGATTTCTAAAAAATTATGATTATTTCGAATTCCGAATAATTTTCAGATTTTCAAAAAAATATGATCGGAATGTAAGATTAGTATCCAAAAAAAAATCAAAAAAATTCTGAAGAGCTTCATTTCCTATCTGATTCGATCTCAACCCTAGGTGAGAGGTTTGCCAATTATTGCTCACCAAGATCAAGTTTGTGAAGGATGTGTTATTGGGAAACATCATCGTGATTCTTTTCCTATTGGAGAGTCATAGAAAGCATCAAAACCCCTCGAGTTGGCTCATACAGATTTATGTGAACCTATTCGTATGTCTTCTATTGGGGGTAATCGTTATTTTCTCACTTTAATTGATGAACATATTAGAAAAATGTGGATCTATTTTCTTAAAGAAATATCAAAAACTCTTGGATACTTCAAAAATTACAAGGCATCGGTCGAAAGGTAAAGTGATTATATGTTGAAAACTTTATATTCCGATCAAGGTGGGGAGTATGTTTTACGTGATTTTGGGAAAATTTATGTGATAAATGTAAGGGCCTAATTCCGTAGGTCAAAATAGCTCAAAATTAGATTTTACACCAAATGTACCTCTGGCAAAAATTAATGTAATTCAAAAAATGACACAGGTAATTTAGCATAGAAAACTTTTGAATAGGTAAAAAAGCCATGACCTCGAGTTGAGGATTTAGTGCTGTAAATTTTATTGCGCGAGGCTAATATCTTATTACAAGTAATCTCTTTAAACTAGAAATGCTTGATCTTGGAATAAGAAGTTTGGTGGTATTCAGTATCTAAAAATTCGTGTGTTAGAGTCTATAAAATCTAATTTTTTTATTCCTTATCTCCTCTAGAATTTTTTCTTTATATAGACTTTACCCGTAGCCCGTTATCATGTAGAAGCACGTTCTCCGAATAATGAGGTAAGTGGTAGTTGAATGTGTAACTGTTTTGTTCGTGGGAGACAGGTATCTTTGACTTGTTCATATTTTATTGTAATGCTCGATCCACGTTCTTTTTCAGTTCGTGGTCAAGGTGGTAATGCTGACAGTATATGTCATGTGTGTAATGCGTAAGTCTAATATTGAGGTAGTTCGAGTTTATACTAGGTCGAGGGACATGTTTCTACAATAATGGTATCCGACATCAACAAACTGTTCGATATACTCCACAACAAAATGGAGTTTCCGAAAAAAAGAATCGGACGATTATGGAGATGGCGAGAAGTATGTTCAAAGTAAAAGGGATTCCCAATTTATTTTGGGCCGAAGTTGTAGCATGTACGGTTTATCTTTTGAATCGTGCATCAACAAAAAGTGTTCAAGGTGTGACTCCTCAAGAAGCTTGGAGCGGAATTAAGCCATGTGTGAATCATTTGCGAGTGTTTGGTAGCATTGCTTACTCTCCTGTACCGGATGAAAAGACAAGTAAGTTGGATGTCAAATCTAAAAAATGCATTCTTGTCAGGTAGTAAGAACTTGAAGGCTTACAAGTTGTATAATCCAATTTCTAAAAGGTGGTGATAAGTAGAGACAGGGCCGGCCCTGAGGGTGTGCGAGGTAGGCTACCGCACAGGGCCCAAGAATAAAAGGACCTAAAAAAAAAATTTGCTAAATATAAATGTTTTTTGTGAATAATGCATATGATGAAGACTTAGCTTAGTTGGTTGGTGTTTTGTCTCTTGTGTAAAAGGTCAAGTATTCAAGCCCTTAGCAAAACAAAAAAAATTTAACCTTTTTTTGTATTTTTGCATAGGGCCTTAGGACTACTTGGGCCGAGCCTGAGTAGAGATGTGAATTTCAAGGAAGATTAATCCTAGAAATGGGATACTCCAAAACAAATACCAACTACAGTCGTTACAAATGACAAAAATGGTGTTACAAATGAAGAAAATGATGCTATAAATAATGAAAATGATGACGAAGTTGTTGAAGATGTTGGCAAAAATAATGAGGGAGATGATGATTCTCTGGTTAGAAAGATCAAAAGTGTTGTTAAAATTTATGGTTCAACAAGAAGAGTTGATAATATTGATGCCGAACTCGTCAATTATGCATTATTTGCAGATGTCGACCTATTATGTTTTGAAGATGCTTCTCGAGACAAGAAGTGGAGATGTTCTATGGATCAAGAAATTGAATCTATTGAGAAGAACAAGGCTTGGGAGATTGTTGAGCTTCTAAGGGGAAATAAATATCTTGGTATGAAATGGGTTTATAAAACTAAGTTGAATTCGCAAGGAGAGGTCAAAAAACACAAGGCACGACTTGTGGTGTAAGGGTACAAGCAAAAATATGGTGTTGATTATCGGGAAATATTTGCTCACATGGCTCGTCTTGAGACCGTTCGTTTGGTGTTAGCTTTGGCGGCAAAAGAAAGATGGAGTGTTTATCAAATGGATGTCAAATCGATATTCTTGAATGGTATATTTGAAGAAGAGGTTTATGTTGATCAACCTCTTGGTTACAAGAAGAAAGGGGAAAATAACAAAGTATGTTAATTGAGGAAGGCTTTATATGGTTTAAAGCAAGCGCCGAGGGCATGGTATAGTCGAATCGACGGTTTCTTCTTGAAGAGTGGATTTAAAAGATGTCCATATATATGAGCATACTATCTACATCAAAGAAGACAAGTAAGGTAAAATTTTGATCATATGCTTATATATTGATGATCTTATTTTTACCGAAAACTTTATATCTATGTGTGATGATTTTAAAAGACCTATGATGAAAGAGTTTAAGATGACCAACATGGGTCTTCTCCATTATTTTCTCATAATTAAAGTCAAGCAATATGCCCAAGGAATTTTTATATCTCAACGCAAATATGCTTTGGATTTATTGAATTAATTCCGGTTGCATAATGCTAAACCTTTTAGCACTCCAATGAAAGTTGGTTTGAAATTGAGCAAAGATGATAATAGCGAGATCGTTGATGGAAGACTCTATAGAAGTCTTATGCACTTAACCACAACAAAGCCGGATATTATATTCGCTGTTAGTATATATGATTAGTCGTTTTCATGGAATCACCAAAGCAATGTCATTGGGCGGCCGATAAGAAAATTTTGAGGTATGTTCGTAGTAAGATTGACCATGGAATGCATTATGAGAGTGTCAAAGAACCAATGTTGGTTTGCTATTGTGATAGTGATTGGGGTGGAGGCATTGATGATAGCAAAAGCATTTCTGGTTGTATTTTCAATTTTGGTTCGGGTGCGATTTCATGGGCTTCCATGAAGCAAGCAGTTGTGGCTCTTTCCACAGCGGAAGTGGAGTATATTTCACTAGCTTCGGCGGGTTGTCAAGCTATTTGTCTAAGGTGGATGTTGAAGGATTTGAAACATTCACAAGGTGGAGAGACAACAATACTTTGTGATAATAGTTTGGTTATTGAGCTTACAAGAAATCCAGTGTTTCATCGGAAAAGCGAGCATATAAGAATCAAGTATCATTTCATTCGAGAATTGGTTAATGAAGGGGAATTGTAGATTGTTTATTGCCAGGGGTGACCCCGAGGTCCAAAAATGGGCCCTCCCAAAAGGTTTTTTTTTTTTTTTTTTTTGTCCTTAGGCATTTTCAATGCAATTTTTTTGAAAAGAAAGGAATGTAGCACACTAATATAAGATAGTTCATTGGCTAGAGTGCCTAGACTTGATCTTAAAATCACAAGTCAAATTCTTACCTTCGCTACATTTTTTTTCCCGTCCTAAGGCATTTTCAAAGTAAAACTATCAAAAAAAATAAAAAATGATGTAGCAAATGCAAGAATTGAACCTTTGATCTTATAATCAAGTCTAAGCACCCTAGCCAATAAACTATCTTATATTAGTGACTAAAATGGGCCCTTTTTATATACACTACTTACAAATTTTGGGGCCCCTATTTTAGGCTAAAATTTGGGGGCCCTAGGCGACCGTCTCTTCGGCCTATAGCCAGGGTCAGGCCTGTCTATTGCAAAACTCAAGATCAAGTGGTGAACATTTTTACAAAGACATTGAAGCATGAGAGTTTTGTCAAGTGCAAAGAGATCCTTAGAGTTTTCCCAAGTCTTTCTTAAGGGAGGATGTTGGAAATATAGCTAAGCATGACTTGTTGGAGTTTATGTGGATTCCTCTAGAAGATTAGTTGTGAATCCGAAGAGCTGTTTTGTAGTTTCAAAGTCAAGGGTGTCTTTATTATGGGTTATTATCTAAGTAAGCATTAAGTATGGTTCATGTATTAGGTTGTTATGTAAAGGCTATAAATAAAACCTAGCGTGTGTGTTAAAGGTAAAGGATTAAGAGAAAGGATTTGAGATAAGAAACTAAAGAGTTTTTATGTTTGGTACTGAGAACAATTTTCTTCTCAGGTTTGTTATCTGATATTGTGGTGTCTCTGATATAAACTTGTCAATTGTTCCTTTTCCAATTCCTTCATATGTACAACATTGCAAGATCTTTTTGCATGTCCAGATCCTAACTTGTATGAAAATTCAAGAAAATCAAAAAACTGCAATCGTGGCTGGAAAAGAAAGTTACTCATAAAAACCTCGAGTTTTTGGTGAAATTAACGAACATTCTACCCATAATTACAGAAAATATACCCATCAATAGATTTGTAGGAATTCCACTTCTACCTCCCTAAACATCCAAAAGTTACTATATACCGAGTTCCTACTTCAGGGTACCTAATTAGTTTTAAGTTCTTACGAGGGGTATAAGTTACATTAAAAGGACATAATATGACTATTGTAATTGTCTCATATGCGCACTTAAGAAGAAGAAGAAGAAGAAGAAGAACCCACATTGGCTCTATTCAAGATAATGGTCGCACTTCAAGTCTTCAACACAAATCCAAAGCAAATTATTCGTTGGATCATACAGTTTCACATCGGGCCTTCTTAATATATACATAACAAACAAACTCACCAAAAATGGTTGTAACTGTAACACAGTGGAGACCATATATGATGACAAGTCCACATTCTGAAACATCCATTTTGTGTTGGCAAAATTTTAGTTGTCGAGGATTTAATAATGGCATGTGGGGTTTTCTCCTGAAAAAGGTTTCCCACAGGTTTAATATTGTGTGTTAATTAATTGTTTATTGACACTTAATTATAGAATCAAATTGAGTTAGGTTAGGGCTTCGTTATTGGAAAATTGATATCAAGGATTATCAACCTAACTAATTGGACCTAATTGTTCACAATCGGTCAATCTCAAGTAGCTAAAAATTTCACATTCGACTTACTTCAACCACTTGAATCTTTGAATGATCATAAGGCTCACTTATTTGTTTGATGACCTCATTCCTATGTTGCAATTAGCGTTACGACGTACATTAATAATTAATGTTTGATTATTGGTTCTTTTTCACTACACCAATTTTACTAATTACCACGGACCTAATCTGTGGTAATAGTCCACAGATAAAGTCTGTAGTGGAGGTCTCTAGGAAATGGTGCATAGCAATTTTTTTGCCACGGAGTTTATCTGTGGTTATTTAATTTATTTTGCTACGGAGTAAATCCGTGGCAATTTTTTTGCCATGGAGTTTGTCTATGGTTAATTATTGTAAATACCACAGATGATACCCATTTTGCCACGGATAAAGTCTGTGGTAATTTTATTATTTTTTTGAAAAATTTTTTTCCAATAATATTGCTAATCTGCACCTGCATAGCCTGAAACTACTCCAAAAATGCATTTGTTGCACATTTACTTCCATAATAAATTTGATATAAAGATAGTATGTTAATGCTTTATAAACAAAAAAAGCTCATAAAAACTACTAACTTTCATAAATAAGTCATAAAACATCCAAGTACAAATATTCCATCTGAAATAAAAGAAACTAAGAACATAAGAATGAAAATGATGAGGATGATGACTTGCTTATCAATTGTATTTCTTCTTTCAAAGGCCTAGTTTCATGTGCTTGTTTATACTCCATGTCTTTTACCTGAGAATAGTATAGAAGTCCAAAATGAATGGAAATCATCCAATTATCTGTATAAATTCAAATCCTAAAATACTTTTATAGACATAACAAATTATCCGTAGCAAGTATAACCTAGTTAATCAAGTGTGCGTATCATTATTCAAATTCCAGGGGATTAAAGAAAATAAGCATATGAGATTAGAGAAAATGGGATTTACAGCTTTTGCCTCATAATTCTAAAAAAAACTTCAGATGTCTAACGTAGCATACTTCTTGACTAACCTTTTCCCCAGCAGCAAGAATAACTAGTTGACCATCCTCAATAGGCTTTTTGCTACCAGAAACTGGAGCTTCTAGAAACTACCCACCCTTTTATGCAATTGCCTGCATAATCAAGTTATAGAGACATATCATCACAAATATATCAATAGACTCACTCTCATTGTCATGCAGTCCAGTAGTTAGTTATTTTCTTTAAAATGAGAGTTCATGAGAATGATCAGTAGCAGTTGTTACTAACAACTTCTGTGATGGGGCACCTTTAATTCTATTTTATACAATGATTGTGAAGATCACTTTATGCTATTGTTAAATTGTGGATAATTGTTTTATCGTTGAAAAGGTAGATGCAACAAGAAATCATCCTTGAAAAAATTGACAAAAGAAGAAATCATAGCAAGCATTCCCTTATTCAATTGAAAGAGTTTGTTAACATAGAACTCAAAATTACTAATTATCAACATCCCGCAACTTTTTCACCTTCAGAAGTTCCTTTAGTAGGTCCTTCTAAAGCAATATGCCTTTAAAGCTAGCTGACACTTGACAAAAACAAAGGGAAATGTAACCCCTTTAAGCCTTTCAGATTTCTCGTTTAAGGTGCTGCTTAATAATAATTTTCCTAAATTCTTTTCCTTTGATTTAGACTTTCTCGAAGCACTTATAGATTATCTCAGACGGAGGTCGAAAGAACGAAAGAAAGTAACGCATCTAGAAATTTGCAGTATGGTTGACTATGTGATACTGGCATACCGCAGGATATAAAATTGGGCAACCTATACTTATCAGTCAAAACTACCAAATGAGTGATTTCTCAAACTTCACACTTGCAAAGTGACCTATTCTTTGCCGTTGTGAAGCTGCTATTTTTTTGGCCCCTGGGAAGAAGCCTAGCGCTGCTGTGCCCAGTCTTTATTGGGGTTTGTAGTGGTTTAGGATCGTTTCCCTGCCGTTCGCATTCTCATATCTCCTAATATGCCAATATATAGCAAACAAGTTGGCCACCTCATCTAAAAATGCATTCAGGTAAGGCGCATGTTGTGTGAGAGAAGTAGGATAGTAGTAGGTTAAAATTAGGCTCCTGGTTTTTCATATGAAAAAACCTTAGCAAAGTTTACCTTAAGCTTACACAGCCTCTGGTTTCACTTTTTACTATAATCTTCAATATAGTCATAGATACGCATCAGTGAAACTCAATGTCTCACATGTATTTTGATTCCTAAAGAAGAACTACTAGGATTGCCTACAAAGATGCTCTTATTAACTCTAAAATTTAGAAAAGAAAAGATGACTTTATATATTACTTGTGAGTTAATTCTAGTTAATCTTTACTTTAAACTCTAATTAACATTTAGCATCCCATTATCCTTACCTCGCTAATCTTCGACGAAGTATCGGCATCAACTGTTGACATGTCAATATACCCTTTCCCTTCACATATTTGCTCCAGCACACCATCCTTCTCAAAACCCACCTGCACACCTAACAAATCTCCCATTCCATAACCAATGCCAAAACACACCTTCTCATAACATAAAATAAAAACTAACTAACCGAGAAAGCCACAGAAGGATCTGACAGCATCGCAATGGTGTACTTGCACTTCTTAACTACCGTTGCTAGGGTTTCTCCAATCAAGGCACCGTGTTCCACAAGCTCTTCACACTGCACATAAACCTATCATTCTACACAAAGTACATAATTATTATCTGTCCATAAACAACATTCAATATCGGACTCTGGGTATTACTAAAAATAATAAATCTTACACAAATATATCCCCATTCCTCCAATTAGTATTAGTAATAGTTAACTCTGTTCAAGTAGCAAAGTACACAACTATTAACTATCCATTAACGACACTCAATATCAGCCTCTGGGTATTATTAAAAGCACAAAATCTTTCACTAATATGTCCTCTTTCCTCTAACTAATAATAACTATGTAGTTCAAGTAACTGTATATAGATTGAATAAATCAAATAAATTTTAAGCCAATCGAAAACTACGAAACAATATCAACATAATGAGAATTGGATCCAAAACCAAATAACTTTGTATTTAGATTGAATAAGTGAATGATTGGGGTGAGTATGAGTTTACCTTAGATAGTGTTTTGTTCCAAACAGTGACCTTGAAACCATGGCGAAGGAGACTAAGAAACATTGCCTTCCCCATTATCCCTAAACCCAAGAATCCAATCTCAATCTCCATTGTTATTGCTATGAATCTCACCAAAGCGTAAATTAGGGTTAATTTCAGGAACCCCATATCGATTCTAACATTCAGAAGCTCAAATTCGATAATGATGAATTTAATTTCAAATCAAACGAGTTTAACACGAAATGCCCCCAATCTAAACACTAGAATTCAAAAAGCTTACCTATTAATCTAGATCAACTACATAGATTAGAATTTAGAGTTTCAGATACTACTTTGAACTGAAAATTGTAAATTGTAAATATACACGCACCTTTGGAGTACGATTCCATCAAAATCAGGCAGAGTCGATTATATTCTCTTTGTATCTTTGCAGAGTCGATTATAGTCCTTAGTTTTTTAGTGTGAAAATCGTGTGTAAAAGGTTAGTTTTTGAGTTTTGGGTTTTGAAAACTGAAGATTTGAAAATAAAAAAGAGGGATCTGAGAGATAGAAAGAAAAAAAAAAGATCGTCGAGGAAAATAAAAATTACCACCGACTTGAACTAAATTTTCCACAGATAATGTCTGCGCTTGACTTAATACGGTACATGTCCGTGGTAAAATTGAAATGGGACTGTGGCAAATTTGTTTTTTTGGTGCAGTGAGAATCACTCCCATCACACGAAATGAACACAGCTGGTGCAGGTGTAGAAACTGTTGATGTGTCCGGAAACATAGAGATATCTTCCGATATAGCTCCTGCCAAATTAAACACAAGAAAAACTTGTTAATAACTGCTTTTAGATAGAAACACTCTTCCATAATTTACTGGACCTAAATTATACATGAATCAAGCAATACCATGAGTTAACAATTTGGTATATGTTATAAATATTGGTACATGAAATCTTTAAGAAAATTTCGGGTTTGATGTTCGAGGACTCGAATTAATATTTGGCAAAACATAATTCATTGCATATTTATATGCTATATGACTGTTTAATTCAAATATGTGGTTTTTAAAATCCCCAAACCTTTTTGTGGATTGAGCGATGAATAAAACCTTATAGTATGAGTATTAGACAATACAATTTTTTTTAATACCAAGTGTTACATAGAGCCTTACAAATACATGTAAGAGTACACTCTCCTAATTGAGTTATTGGGCGTAAACTAAATGGTAGCTTTCTGAAAAGGTGATATACAAGATACAGGGTTATACTTTTTAATGTAGTGCTTGAAACTTTTCTCTCATAATTCTAACAAACTTGAACAAGCCATTTGTTTGGCTCAACTCTTGGATCAACTCCTTCATATCACCCAAATATGGATCACAGTCCAACGACTGAAAACCATAACGAAAAACAATATTTCAAATGATATAAATGTCCCAAAGCTAATAATTCTAACAAGACATTTATCAACATATGATTAAAGAAGAAGAAAGGGTGCTCTCGATTGGTCTCTGTATGAACCTTCTTTTAGTGGACCTTTGGATTAATATAATTAATAATGAGGTAACAACGTACCTCTCTTGCGCCTGAACGAGAAATATTTTCAGACCAGCCAAGTTTACAAGATTAAGCTTGCCACATTTGATAAGATCCTCATCATCCACGGTTGCTTCTTTTACATGGATAGTGATGGAAAATACAGAATGAGAGCGGCTGCATAAGAAAAAGATGGTCTCATTAGTATTGTACGCAAGCTCTTCAAGATTCTATTGCATTACAATAGACAAATTTTACCTGCTATGCTTATTTAACAAGGTATCCACTGCGCCTTTTAGCAGATCCATGCTCCAACAGACTACAAATTTCATTTGCACTATGCACAACCTCTTCTTCAAGGCCTCTCACTATCACACCGCCCTTACCATCCTCCATTAAGGAAATTGGCTTTTTTTGTTTATCTTCCATAGGTTTAGTGGAGTCTTCAGTAGCTAACAGATCAGTTGACTCTTCATTGTAAAGCCCTGAAAAGGTCACCTTCATAATATAATCTGCTTTTTGTGCTTCTAAGGTATCAAATATTTGGCAGTCTCAACAGATAATTCTTCTCCCTAATATAACCAAGAAGATGGTTTGTATGATTAAACGTATAATGTAAGCATCAAACTTCTAAAGATGGATTAATAAATTTCTGCTATATGTATTATACCTTATGTTTTGCACCACCTTCCATTGTATATGTTTTTCCCGTGCTTGTCTGTTCATAAGCGAAAACTGTACAGTTAAACCCCTCTAAAACCTCGTCGACTATCGGAGAGATGGCATGTTCATATATCGACCTTTGCTGTGATTTAGGTCCAAAACCTTCCAATGTTTTCAATGAGAGATATAAGCATATAGGCCCACATATTCTTCAACAAAGAAATACTTCTACATGGTTACATAACAAAGGAGGTGTCGTACCTTAAGAATTTAGAATTTTGTAATGTATGAGATCCTTATATTATACATTAGACATAAAGTTTTCTATGTTAACAAGATGGTCCTATATACCTATTTTGCTGTGTAGTGCAGTTATATCTTCACTTGCATTACTCAAACCAGAACACAACTCCTTTGCCCGTTCAAGTGTAGAGTTTTCTGTTTTGTATATGAACAACCAACATAGTTAGAGTAAATCAATAATTAACCGAAAAGCAAGATGACTGATTAAAAAAATTATATCACATCTTACCCGAGTGTAATAGATTTGAAATGATGAACTCTTTCTCCTTCAAGGTTGAGATGGCAATTTTATGGCTCACCTGAAGCTCTTGCAATGACTTGTTACAACTATCCAAATTTATCTGAAAAAACATACCATTTGTTATGGTTAGGTTTAACTCAAATGCCCAAGTAAGACAATAATTTTAGTATGTAAGGTTATGTTCAACCTTGCACTCATCAAGCTTGCTTTGTAAATCCAGTCTAGATTCTTGCTCCGTTAAGTAGAGTTCTCAAAATTTATCGTCTGTCTGTGATAAAATAAATTCTCAGGTTTAGTTAAGGTACAAAAATGATTTGGAAAATAACACAAGATAACAAATTGTACCTTCCCCCTGAGGTCTAGATCAATTTCCAATTGCTCTATCTTCAAAAGCATGGCCTGAATGAGACATAAATCACATCGATATTAATGAAGATCAATCACACTTCATAATGAAGGAGAAATCTATACTCTGTTGAAAATAAGCTTGATCGCTCATTGATATAAACAAAACAGAAATGGAAGAACAATAATAGGTTTACTATTTCAACCATAACATTATAGAAAAAAATCCTCATCCTTGACTCATTCCAGTCAATCTGAATCCTTACGAGTTACTATTTATCTGGAATACATAATATGGGTAATATACACATAAATCAAATGAAAAATATGAAATTGCCACTGGACCTTCGTATAGGGGAAAAGAAAGTGAAGCTGAAAGTTAAGGCGCAAATATCAATATTTCAATATCAAAGACGAACTTACCATGTTCGATGAGAAAGCTTCTGAAATCCCTCCAATGAAGATCTAGGACAAGGTTTGAGAAAAAAAATAGTCATGAAATTTCCTATAAACAATCTGATCACAACCAATACTTTTTTACTCGTGAAAAATCATACGAGATAAACAGACGCATGGGCATTGAAAGTACATGTCATAAGCTCTAGATTTCTTCAAAAAGAATACATGTTTAGCAAAACGAAAAAATGACAATGAACATGTACATTCATGAATCCATCAATTTTATATCTACAAATCCCATTTTATCTAGCATGTAATCTAAAAACTACCAATCTAACGTAATAGTATGTTTGCTCAATATCAACCTTGCACCCACCTCCCAAAATCGGCTCTCTCCTCCTAGAGGCTATGCACTCAATACCCATTATGATACAATCAAAATTTTAGAATCTACGTTCTAGTAGTGAATGTCCCTTTCTTCCAACAACATCGGAATGGGCGATCAACATCAGGATTTGAGAAACAATTAGTAAATGGAATCTAGACGCTAAAAAGTGAATGTTTTGGCACTCAACGAGTCAACACCAAATTTCACTGCTCGATGTATGGAAACATTGCCTGATATATCGCTGGTTCAATGGACTGAAAATTGCGGGAATATCAAAATATCAGCCTATACCGGATCAACTAGTCTTGAATTATAGTTGGTGTTGTAGGTATATAAAAAATATTAACGGACACAATTGGTAGTATAATAATTTCATACACACATAGACTCGCCTTCTTGGCAAATCAGTCCAACATTTATGAAGCAAATTCTTAGCATAACCTAGCCTATATGCATACCTTATGAGGTGAATTCTCTACGATGTCAGATATCTTATCAACAACTACCATTAATTTTTCTTGGACACCATTCTGCATGAAAATAACAACTGTTATGATTTCTGATCATAACTTGGAGAAAGCAAAAACTTAAAGATTTCAACTCCAATAACAAAAGGCATATGGTAAAATCATTAAGATAAATGTACCCTAAGGTAACAAAGTTCAAGATTTCTACAATCATAGAGATTTCTAAAAGTCGAATGTTTGATACCTTTGTAGTTGTGATTGAAACCTTGGCAGTGATTATCGAAACGCTTGAACTTTGGGGTGATGATAGAAACCCAAAGTGAATTCAAACCCTTAATTTAATCGAGCTCGGATTTGAAATAGATCAATTTCTAAAAATTAACGCAAAGATCCTGAAGAGAAGTTAGTAGATCTAGTTTACAACTAAAAGTTAAAGCGATTTCTGATAGAAACGTCGAGAATTTTGTGGTTCTTAGAAGAGATGATAGTTTAATGTTGAAGGTAAAGAAAGAAGAAAGAGATAAACGAAATAAAATATTCAAAGGCTCAAGAAAATAAAACCTTGACTTAAAAGTGAAATTGTTATGGATAGTTTAATATTTGCCACGGACTATATCAGTAACAACGGTGCCATAGACTTAGTCCGTGGCAAATTATAGATTTTGGTGTAATATTTGTCCAAACTAGGGTTGTTTTCGGATCGGAAATTAATCTCTTCAGAATTTTTCTGAAATCAATATTGCATTCCGATCTTTTTCGAAAATCAAAAAATTATTCCGAATTTGAAAAAAGCGGATTTTTTGGAATAATTGAAATTTTCGGATTAAAAATTTGGAAAAATCAAAAAATTCAGATAATATTTGTGAAAATAGTGAATCTTTGTCTTTTTTATATATAAAACTAAACGTAATGTTCCCTAATCAAAATATCCAACCCTTACTCATACAATGGTTACATCACCACATCTTTATTTAACAAAAAAAAATCATTAAACTACAAAGAATATTTTAAATATTGAATAAAAATATTCGGAAAAATCGGATCAGACAAAATTTGGAATAATCGGATCATAAAAATTGGAAAATTGGAATCACAAAATTCTATCCGATTCCGATTATTTTTGGAAAAATATCGAAAATCGAATTTTTGAAAATCAGAAAATCAATATAGTATTCCAAAATCGTATCGGAATTCGAAAATTCAAAAATTTAGAAATTCGGAAAAAAGTTGTAGCTCTAGTCCAAACAAATGCGAACTGTAACTAAAATAATGGAACTCGTCACCGATGGCGCGGAACCACCAACCATGTTTAAATTACAACCACAAATGTCCCTTTTTTCGGACCTCTCCACGTCACGCCTTTTGCATCCAATAGTACTTAGATTTGTTCACCACGTCAAGTCTTTTGCATCCAAGAGTACGATTAAGAGAGTTGGAAAATTCACACGCATTGTTTGGTATCAATACACATCCTAGGGGATCTAGTGCACTTGTGAGACATTGGGAGGTAGGTCAAGGGTTCAATTCTCACCTCTGTGTGAGTTTCGAGGTTGGCATGAGCCTGTCAGCCTTGTGATAAGCTTGCCCCGTTCATGTGCTTTACACGGTCCGCGGGCCTGGATACTTAGCATAAAAAAATATACATCCTACTACGCACCAAAAACTCCAAAAAGGCAAAACCACCACCTACAATGAATCAACGATTAATGTTATTCTCTTTACACCTCATATTATACAACGTTTAATGCTAACCTAGTTGCATGTCAGTCGACGTCTAAGTGGGAACTCTATTTTGAAAGAATTTCCATAATACAAGAGATTACAGGATGTGTTACAGGCCTTTGACAAAATGGATAATATGTGGTCATGAAGTTCTTAAATGTCGTATTAAGTAAGGTAACCATAGTTGATTTTAAATGTTACGACGAAGAGTGGATAATATCTTCCCTAGGAAAAATCTCTTGTTTCAATCAACTTTGTTGCTATATAAGAGCCAATGCATGTAACTGAGATGTACTAATATTGCCTTAGAGCTAGAAGAGGTGAGATTTAATAGAAGCAATATCGCCTTTACGATGTTTCATACTTCTTTTCTTTGGTTTCCATCTTATAATCTCGCGGTATTCAGCCCTTAACAAAGCTAGGTTTAGTTTTGATTGCACCACCTCTAAGAACTGGATTCAATCCAAATCAAATTTGGCCTTAGATAACCTAAAACCGAAAGCATTTGACCACTCAACTGATACCCCCAACCATCCCTTAGACCCACTTATGGTACAAGAAATCAATAAAGCCCGGTCCATTCTCTTGTCGTACCCGCCTTTTGTCGCGTTCCTTCCCTCAATTCATAGCTTGAGGTGGGACAAGCCCGATAAGTCGCGAGTCATGAAATGGGATAAAGGTGACCTTCTTCCTCCTAGAAAGGATTTTGTGATTGTTTTTATACATGGGGAGTCACATATGCTTGTGATCGATTTAGGGTCGAGTCAGGTTATTAGCCATGTAGTGAACAATAAACCGGGGTACCTAATTTTAACCACGGACGACTGGTCGAATGCATTAGAAGTACCACTTGCTAATGAAGAGTTCAAAATGATAATTTCTTCCCGCGGTATGGAGTTTTCTGATTTGGCATGCATACTGTAAGAACCTAATTTTGTATATCGAACTTAGTTTCTCACACCAAAGATAATTAGGGCGTTATCAAGTAATTGCTAACATGAGATTTAGAGTGGAAAACCTTTTAATAGAATAAAAACCACGACCTCTCATGAGGATTTTGAGGATTTTAGAAATAGATATTATTGATGATGGCTAGCTATTATAAAGATCGCTCTAGATAGTTTTGTATAGAGTTTCTGGGTAGAATCCTATGTCTAGGATTTTATGTGTAGAATTTCCTCCTCTTAATCCGTAGTTCTATGATCTTATTTATAGGTCTTATAATATGACCGTTTGACGACCATTATTACTCTTAATAACGAATATTACAATATATGATTTTGACGAGTCTATGAACTAATTGCATAACGGTCTCATCCTTCTATTTTGTAACGACTTCTTTGATAACTGAGTGTTTGTTGAATTGGGGTGTTGATGTAGAGGTCAAGAATGAGAAGTAAACTCTTCTTTGTAGTTGTTCTATAGTGTACCATGTAATCGTATGCTAATGAGGTTGAGTAAATGTATGATGGTCGAAGCTGAGGCTTGAGTTTGAGATCCGGAATAGGCTACTACAACCGTCCCCTCTCAGCCAAGATCGGGAGAAGCATCATAGGCGAGTGGTGTTGATTGAGAAGCATCATTAATAATGCATTCAATACTCAGGGATCATTTCCAATATGCATTCATGAATATCTGCTGTGGCTTTTGGGATTCCCTAGAACTAATGGCTTTGGTGAAGATTTCTATGTTATAATTTATCTTGACATTGGGAATTTGGAACTCATCATTAATGGAGGTTTAGTATAAACACTGCTGTAGTTTGTAGTGGCAGCTGTTTATTTGTCAAGTACTTCTTTTATTCCATATCCTCTGCAGCTATTCTTTCTGTGACTATTCTGTTAAGTAGATGGTGACCACCAGACACCAAGCGTATGAGACTAGGGTTCCTGCCATGATGTGAGCTGCTGTTTCGATACTTTAGGACCCAGTCCTTTGACCTTCTAACTCCTATTTCGGTGCGTCCTACCTACCATGGCATGACGTATGAAGAGGTGAAAGAGGCAGATAACGATTATTACCAAATGGTGCATTTTTACTACATGGTGATGTCGAGGCAGGGGTGAAGAGATGGTATGTATCTTTTGATGGAGGAAGTGGTGATAGCAGCGGATGAAGCGGCCGACGTACGATCGAGGAAGTCTCGCCGGTATTTTGTTGGTGAGTAGATTATATTAAAAAATATAATCATTCTTCTTTCTCTGCCACTCGGGGGTGGTAGGGGTTATGGAGGAAGAAGGGAGACGGAGATTAGAAGTATGCTTCTAGTCTTCGTCTTCAGGCTCTTTTATAACTATTTTCTGTACTTTTCTTGAAGAAGTATTTTAGTCTGTAAACTGATGTAATTTGTAGATCAATCTGTACGAGTGTGCTAAAATTATCTTGTAAGAAATATTTGAGCTAATGAAAATTTCTTGATGTGTGCCAAAGTTGTAGTGCAATTCTAACTAAAAATACATGTTTAGCATACTTATGTAATTCTCTGTTTAAAAAAGTGAACTAAAAAATGAGAATGGTAATTCAAACTGCTGATGGATCAAAGTGTGTGAGAAAGTGGAAATAACATAAACGAATGTATAATACACGAAATATCCTGTTGAGAGATGTTTAAGTGTGATAGGGATTTGTGTCGAACTGAAAGAAGTTTATGGAAGTGAGCTACAAGGCATCAATCTGTTGTAGAAGTGATGTGTTGAAACAAAATAGTTGAGAGATTGTGGAAGCGAGTTCGAAAAAGAAATGGTAGAAATGTAATGAGGTCATTTTGGGAAGACAACCTCAAATAACGGGCTAACATGATCGTAATGCTTGAGATGTTGATTGGTATGTTTGTGGGTTGTTGAACTGTACGAGGTAATGTTTTTGTTGAACTATTTGTTGAATTTTCAATCTGTCAACTTGGAACTATACAAGATTGTATTATGCAAACTGTTTGCAGAATTTTCGATCTGTCATCTTGGGATTGTGTAATGGTATTCATCACAGTTGTTATTGTCAACATGCGTACTTTCGTTGACTAGGTCATTAAAGATCTAATAAACTGTATCCTTTTGGCATTATAGGAGTCAAAGTATGTTGCTGGCATGCTATTGGTATTCTTTGTTGGTAATAGAGGATGTTCTCTCCGTAGTTCAATATTTTATGATTTGACAGCGTCCTTTGGAGAAGTTGTTTCGAACTGTTTTGAAAATGCCTAAAAGTAGTTGGGTAAAGGATATTTGTGTCTATAGTATCTTGGTTGGAGCTATTTCTAGACGGACTTGAATTGTTTTATGTTGTTCGAGCTCTATCGTTCCGGATGTGCCAACTATGCGGAGTACGTAAGCAATAATATCTATGTGGAATGTTGTTGTTAGGATGGTAAGCATGAGCTGTCCAAAAATATTCCGAAAAATATGCGGATATCCTTGTTACTAAAAATTTGTTCCCGTAGAATATATCTTCCCTCAAAATCTGACTGATAGGCGATATTGGTGGTGCACAAAAAGATCTGCATGTTGGCAATATAAGATCTTGATCCTTTGGTGTTGTACATCATATTCTTTTGCATGAAAAACTTGTTTTTGGTTGATTGGAAGTTATCATGGTGAGGACATGTTCTCAGCGTGCTCGTCATGCGATAGAAGGTAGGCTAAACATCAAGGTGGCCGAACTTCGTGAGCGGTACTTTTGCCAGTTGCCTTATAATGCTGTATTACCAAAGTGGTCGTTGTAGTTGGACGGCTTAGACGATGAGGCTTGGCGTATGGAGTTTGATCGTTATTTATGGTGTGATGTATTCCGTGAGTTACTTTGGGATGCAACCCTACGAGAAGATGTTGTTCGAGAAATTATATTAGATAAGCTGACTAAAGAGGACGAGAGGGCAGCAGGAGGGGAGATAATTCCATGTAGTGAATTGAATCACCCGGGCTACTTTAAATGTAATTATATTTAAATGTAAGCTCATATTTTTATAGTTTAAAATGAATAAGTAATCTGTTTGCAATGTTCTGTGTTTGTTATCTGTTGAATTTTAGGATAAAGTATAAATTTAATCTACAACCTGAAAAGTAGGAGTAATGCATGTGTTTAGCTGCTTATGGGGTAAGTATGATGGATTATAGTTGGCTGACGTTAATAGTTTTGTAGAGGATTTTGAATTTGGAATATTTACTATTTATAGGAATGACGTACGGTATGGTACGAACTTGATTAAGTGCAAAAGCAAAGTGAGGGATCGTGTAGATTGTCTTGGGAAGGAGGAATTAAATTATTTAATTGCTAAAGTGAGGGACAGATATGATAACAGAGCACATTATCGCAGAGGTAATGATAATGCTGTGAGGTGAAAAGATGTGCCTGTAGAGGTAGTAGGGGTGACTAATACATGTCCGAGAGAGCTGTCATTTCTAAAACTGAGGGAAAGTATAAAAACTCTTCTCTCTCCCCCTCATCAATTATCAACAGTTATAGAGAGAGAAAAAAGTGGTGTAACCAGTGTTTCTAGGGAGAGAAAACGTTTGAGTTCTGAGTGTAATCTCGTAATAAAAGTTGTCTAGTGAAAGAAATTTAGTGGAAAGGCAACATAATCACTCAATCTCTGTGAAAGCTATGAGCATAGTAGAAGATTGTGGGTCTTCCAGTACAGGTTAGCAAATTGTGTTCCTCTGTTTCGTTTGAAGTGAATGGTACTCTGTGTATGTGCTATTTTGTTAATTGCCTTTATATATGACTGATTGGGGATGGGAAATTTTAGAATGTAGGGGGCTAAAAAAGGATTATTTTACTGTATTGGTAAATATTTGTAAAAGCTGTGTCTGGTAACAAATGTCTAGAGAGAAAAAATTATTTTTGGAGAAGAAGAGGGAAAGTTGAAGTTGATTTTCTATTATTTTGGAAAGTTTTGAAAATAAATGTTTTTACTGGGTAGTAAATATAGGTGGGGTTTGTATCTGTTGTGTATGTCGTATACCATATGATTGTGTAAGTACTAAATCATAGAGATAGAGGAAATACTAAAAGATTATTTTTACCTATGGGTTAAATATGCGTTCTAAAAACTTAAAGCCTAGTAGTTAATTTGTAGTCTCGTTCAGTTCGGAGGAGACGTCTTCGCCGGGTAGGGAAGACGATGGCAGAGGCATGGAGGAGACTGTAGAGGTAGGGAACTGACGGTGGGGATAGTGGTAGAGATACCCATTGCAGTGAATAATATAGTAGAGCAGGATGATAAAATAGTGGCAGACGATGTAATATTTTACACATATCTAGAAGGAGTAGATGTAAAGAAAGAATATATGAAATTTAAAAATAAGTTAACAGGGAAGTGGGGGAATTATGTAATGGAACAAGGCCTGTGGTTTAGGGCCTTCGTACCAGAGAAAGGGGAAAAGGTACATAATCAAGTACCCAATCTGAATTTGTGAAAGTAAAAAAAAACACTTGGGAAAGACATAGATGTTGCGTTCTATAATGGGTCTAGTATGGCAGGCCTGAATGATGGGTTTCTGTATTATCTAAACCAGGTGGTATACGGTCTTAGAATTCCTTTGACGTATTTTTAGAAAAGGGTTATGAATACATTGCAGTGCTGCCATGCACAATTAAATGGGAATACTTTTAAGATGATGACGGTATGTGAGGTGCTGAATGAGAGGTGGGGAGAGAAAAGGACTGCGAAGCTGTTCGTTGCAGCTGACGTACTGAAATTTTACAAAATAAAGTATGTGCAAGCTTATAAGAGTGGTTACCTGTTTAGTGATTCGTCGAGGCCAAAGTTTTTTAACTTCAAATCTCCTGGTAGACTGTATAATGACCATCTTGTATGGGTAAGGGGTAATTATATGTAGGTTCCAGATGAACCAGCGCTCAACCTGAAACATAAATATCTTAATCCAAGAAAGTAATGCCTACTAACTTGACCGAATATCAGTTTGTATGCAAGCGCTTATAATCTTTTCCTTGATTTTTTTCTATCAGGTCCTAATCCCAAAGTTGTTCCTGATAAAACGAGTTTATTTGACTGCGTAGCCCTCGAACAGGTCGAGTTGAAGAAAGTACTTGGAGAGTTGAATATCCGTAAGGATAAAAGAGTAGATTCCAGAGTTCCATAAATGTAACAAGCTCATAATAATTGAGCTATGACTGGTCAAGAGGGTACTGAGAAGGTTATGAATAAGGACCTTCGTCCTCTTGGGGATTTGACTGGTATCCCTCCACTTTCGCCAAGGAGTTTGAATGGTTCATGGAAGCTTTATAGGGTGATGAGAACGTTGCAAGAATCTTCTCATTCGGCTGTAGAGGCGGCCCAAGGGAAAAAGGGTGACAAACTGGTTATCTCGGATGCGGTAGAGAAACAGACAGTGAGTGAGGTTGCTCTTTAAGAGATAAAAAAGATGTCTCTTAAAAAGAAATAACATGAAGCCGAAGGTAATGATCAAACTCGGGCTAAAGCTGTGGCCAAGCTGAGGGAAGTAGAACACAGATGTTTTAACATGGCTGAGACTAATCTGAAGAAGCTTCAAGTTATATTTTAAGAGTAAACAACGCAGGTATGTATTAAAATTCTCTGTTTGCTACAGTATAGTCGATATATCTATTGCTGATGTTGTGTATTGTATTGGTAGCTCTTGATATTGGTGAGAGGGGCTACGGATTTTATTGAGAAGAAAAACCAGGAGTATGTAGAGCTTACGCAGAAGCTCGATGCTCAAGTAGCTCGGTTAAAGGAACTCGGGGAGGAGCTCCAGAAGGAGGGAGATAGCAAGGCAGAAGTGGTTAAGGCTACTAAGGAATAGTCTAAGGAAATGTCTAAGCGCAAAGAGACCCTAGAGAAAGCTTTGGCGATGGTGAGGGTTGGTAAAAACAATTTGATCCAATATTATCGTCGCTTTGGGTTAACTGAGGCATATATCACCCTTGGCCTAGAGGGTAGGTTCCATGAGATAGTTATTTATTCAGATGCGGAAGATGAACTGGTTGAAGATATCACTGCTCTAGTGAATGTACCCCCCTCTCAAGCTGAGCGCAAGTTCCAGCTGCTAGTACTGAAGTGGAGCCACCGTCTGAGGTAGAGATTATCAAGACTAATTAATATTATTTTGTGGTATCCTGTTCGAACTATTGTATTATGTTTTGACTTTGATGAGACTGCTTTCTATAAGTTTTGAAACTATAAAGTTTGATAGACATAAGTTTATTGTGCCTTGTTTGAATGTTTGTTTGATAACATAAAGTTTGTTATCTATGTAGGAGATAGAGCGGTTGAGAAAAACTATTACCACAATGGAGAGATCGTTGAGTAGAGAGAGGGACTCTATGACTCGTATTTAACAGGTATTAAATAAAATTGAATATGAAAGAAGACAGTTTAAATCTAATTCAGAGGCTTTTAGAAAAGAGGATGATAGAGGTACGCTATTATAAAAAGCTAAAGACTTGGTATGTTTTATTGACACGAGTGATAAAGTCAGGTGTCAGAGGCTTTTGTTAACTCTGACACTATATTTTGAGGCTGAAGAAGACAGTGGGCGGGGTTTAATAGAGGCTTATATAGGGATCTTAAAGGAAAGGGGTATAGTACCAGATCTAGCTCGAGTTATGTTTTTAGCGCAGGAAGCATGTAATCGTCATAACGTAGAGGCAAAAAAATGTTTGGTTCGATTTGGTTTGTCTATTTTATGGGGTGACGTAGGTCCCTTACCCGATGTTCTTGGCTTTATGTAGGATTGAAGATTAATGAGGATTTTGTTTTTCAAAATAAAGAAAGAATAGAGAGATGTGTAAGCCAAGTTAGAGGGTGAGTTACAGGAGTTCCAAAACACGTTGAAGGGATGTACGAAATAAAATACATCTCTGGCAAATCAACCGACAGTAGAAACAATAGTAAGAAAGAAGGTAGAAGAGGATTTGAAAGCATTGGGTGTATTGCAGAAGGATACGCGTAAACCTCTGCATAGGTCACACATGAAGTTGAAGGAATATTTGTATCCGTCGGGAGTAGAGGGCATTGCTCAAACGGACTAGGAACATCATATATCGAGTGTGATTGAGTTTTATGGAGGAAAGTTGACAAGGGTGGAGAACAAATTTAGGAAGTATATTATGGATTGTGGGAAAGACTTTGATGTAGAGAACGAAAAGGCTGAAAAATAAGTAGTTTATGAAGGATGAGGAAGAAATAGTGTTGAAAGACAAACTCCTAGACAGGCACAAAATTTGTTAGAGGAGGACGAGGACGAGGGTGAGAGTCTTATGCCTCGTTCACGGTGAAGGCAGTGCTTGCAGGAGGTGGTGACCTTCGTTGTACTTATAGACGTACAAGTAGATAGGTCAGGACGATCGGAGAATAGGGGGCAATCTTCTCGTAGTTCAAGAGAACAAAAGTAAATTATCAGTGTTGTTCAAAAGCTTGCATATGCATTAGATATCTATATACTATTTTGATGATAAATAAATATGTTATGTTTGTGATGGTAAAATATATATGAATAGAGATGTAGATCGATCGTTCACAAGTATTTTATTGTTGTAAGATCAATCGTACACAATATTTGTGAGTAAAATTGTGAACTGTGGTGATATGTAAACTATTTTGATGTACGAACTATTTTTTATGCGAATTTAATCTATTGGCGCAGGTCAAACTGGAAGAGGTTCAAAATTAGTGTGAAGCGCTGCGCGTTTTGAACGAAAAATTGAATGCTGATCTGAACTGGCATCGTGAAGCATTAAAAAATATTGCGGAGTTAAATGTTAAAATAAAGTTGAGGATGATTGAGGGGCAAGGCATGATAAGTCATTAGTCCGAGTAAAAACGTAGAAAAGTATGCTAAACTAGTAAGTGCCCAAGAGAAAACGGAAGAGTTAAATGAGGCTGTGAAGAAAAATAGGTGGACATTAAAAAAGCTTATTGTCACATAAGCAATATCTCGGAACAAGTAACTAAGCAATAGGGGGAATTAATACCTACGCAAGCTAAACTGACGGAGTTGTTGGCGATGTTAAAGAAAGAAGAGGATGGTGCAAAATGTTTTCAGGTTATGATCAACACGTTAAAGGCGGAAGTAGTCGGTTTGTGAGCTTTTGTTAGGAAGACAAATGAGCGAGCCAAAGAGTTTGAAGGAATGTGGAATGTTGCTTAAAATAAATAAAAGGATTTGGAAGAAGTTAACAGGAAATAGAACGAGTTGGTGAAAACTTAGTGGGCTAGGATAGGGAACTTAAAGAATGTAATTTAAGTGTTAGAATTAAACCTTATGGGCAATCGATAGTAGAGGGGTTGACTAGGTCGAATGACAAATTAGGGGCGGACCTTGTGAAAGTCTAACAGGACCTTAACATAGAGGTTAATCAGAGGTGCCACAACTAGTTTGTTATGAAAGAATCGTTGGCTATGTTGGGACAAATGGATAAATTTTTGACAGTGATAGAAACACGTAATAAAATTTCTATTGAAGAAAAAATTATGGTGGCAAATCATTATAAAAAATTGGAAAAATTGCTAAATGAGGCGGGGGGAAAGATTGCAGAGCTCACCGTGTCTGACATGGGTAAGCTCGGGGCAAATGAGGTGCATGATAAAAGGATGGCAGCAGTTCTTACCTTTTTTGTGTCTGAGTTTAAGAGACTAGAAAAGGAAAGAGACACGATTCATGATAGCATGATCGAAAATGGCATGAAATGTGAAATGTAGCTAGTGCAGACTGAGTATTTGGATCGTGTTATGTTAAAAATTATTGTGCTTATGAAGGACAGTTGGTGTAAAGGAAGAGAAATTATTGTTGTGAGGGTACCAGAGCTGATACTTCTGCAACCCTCGGAATGTGGGGAAAGTTCGCGTGATGAACTTTTTGACTGAACTTCAGAATTAAGGGGTTATTGGTATATCTTAAAAATGAGTTTTCTTTATCACCCGAGATAGAGTAGATAAAGTGTAAATGCTGTAAAGACATCTGTATTATTTAATAGTAGGATGTGATCCATAAAATATTTCTATCGAACTCTGATGAACCAACTGTGGTCATGAAGTATGTAATCTATTGGCCGTATTGGGGAATCAATAACCGACCTGTAAAGTATTAAAAGATCAATATGCTTGAAACAGTAATCGACCTGCAATGTATTTAGAAGATCGAATTGTATGAATCAATAATCGACCTATTATGTATTAGAAGATCGAATTAAGTGAACCGATAACCGACCTATTATGTATTAGAAGATCGAATTGGATGAACCAATAATTGATCTGTAATGTAATAGTTGAATTGAGGTGAACCCATTGTTTATCTGCGATATAGTAGATGTATTATGTATATATGGTAAATATGAGATAGTAGAATAGTACTGTAATGTAGGTCGATCATACACAAGCATTTCATTAATGTAAGAATGACGTACACAAAAATGTAAGAGATAGAAGAATATAAATTGTAATAAGTTGCTATCTGCGATACAACTTCAGTATCTGTATGTTTAAAGGATTAGGGACTCATTCTCCATCTGATGTAATGAGGTCATAAGAAACGAGGCCGTTTTTGCCAATAACAATAAAAGGTCATTCCCAATTTTTTACAACTTTCCTAGCATTTATTTCCTTTATGTGTTTGGGGACCTCTCGTTGGACGAGATTTTTAATTTCAAGCTCTCTATGGTGAGCGCGCTTGTTGTATGACTTTGCCAAAGTCTAATGGTATCTTCCCAAGTTTATGATTGCTTTGTCTCTTGCCTAGTCGATCCAGTTCATGTTATATGCTAACTAAAACTCATTTTCTTCATCTGTCATTGTATGATAGCGTACTGGGAAACAATATTGAATGGTGATGATTGCTTCGATTCTGTATGCTAATAAGAACGGTGCACATCCAGTCGACATTTGAGGTATTGTTCGGTACTCCCACAACATGTATGGTAATTCTTGCACACAATTACCTTTCTTCTTTGTCAAGCACTTTATTATGCCATTGACTATAGTACGATTGATGATTTTGGCCTAACCATTTCCTTGTGGGTAATATGAGTTTGAAGGAGAGTGGATGATGTTATGCTAATTGAGGAAGTTTACGACCTTTGGACCAACGAACTGTGGTCCATTATCTATTCTAATGAGGTGGGGGAAACCAAACCGTATGATATTGTTTTCCCATATGAATTTGATGACATCGTCTTCGCGTGCTTGACTCAAAGGGACTGCTTTTACCCACTTGGTAAAGTAGTCCGTTGCTACTAAGAGGTGTTTCCTTTTTCCTGGTACAGTTAGAAATTCTCTCACGTGATCGAGGACCCACTTTTTGAATGGCCATACAACTTTGCTAGAATGGAGTTTCAAAGCCGAAGTTTGAATTTTGGGTCCATGTCGTTGGTAGGCATCACACTTGCTTGCATATTCGATGGCATGAGTTTTAATTTTAGACTGAAAGAGTCCTTGAGTAAGAGCTCAGCTTGCTAAGGACCGTCCTGCCGCATGGGATCCGTAAGGGCCATCGTGTAAATCACGCAGGAAGTCTTGGGTGTCCATATCATATAAATATTCGAGAAAGGGCCCTGTAACTAAGCTTCTGTAAAGGAGATTGTTGACAATGATGCATCATTTAACATTGTCTACCACCGTCTTCTTTCGTTGACATCTTCGGGGAGTTCGCCATCAAATGTGTTGTTTGGTTCGATATATATGAGGCGAGGTCATCTCCAATCATCTTTGACCTCTTTGTAACCCCCAGTATTAATAACATTTGAGTTAATGATGTCAATGATGGGGGTAGATACTACTTCGATCTTTAAATACCGGGCTTCCGTTCTGAGGACTCTCGCAAGATAAGCGAGGGAGTGGGAATGTCAGTTTTCTCCATGAGGTAAGTATTCAATTGGAGCCTTTTTAAACCTACTCTTTCTGTCGGCTACTGCTGCTGCGTAATCTATCATCTTTCCACTTTTTTGATATTTTTCTGTATAATGGTTTATAATTAATAAAGAATCAGTGTAAACAGATAATTCGGGCACGCCGATCTCTAGTGCCATATCAAGTCTGCAGATTAGTATCTCGTATTCAGTTTTGTTATTGGTGCCATCAAAGTTGAGTTGGACTGATTTCTTAATTTTATCAGTGGAAGGTGTGATAAGAATTATCTCGATGTCTGACCAAAGTTGGTCCGGCAGAACTGTTAGTTAAAGGCGCCAACCTTTTATGGATATCCAATCTGAGTTTTCTTCGAGCTGCTCTTTGTTTATGTCAGTACTATCTTCTTCCCAATCAGGGTTGTCTACTGGAAATTTTGTGAAGAAATCAGCTACTGTTTGCCCTTTATCGCAATGTCAAGGTTCAAAACGTATGTCGTACTCGCCAAGAGTAACCAACCATTGCTAAAGGACTTCACGTAGGGGGTAATTTGTCATTACTCAAACTGAACGAGCTTGGAAATATTATTTTAACTTCCGCGATGTATAAATGAAAGCGAGGTCCAGTTTCTCAATCTTAGTGCACCGTGTTTCTACGGGAGTAAGAGTCTTACTGATGAAGTAGATAGGCTTTTTAATCTTCTCATCAAGTCGAATAAGAATATTGCTGAGTGAGTTATCAGTAACTGAAGGTATACCATGAGCTCTTCTCCTTCTGTATGCGTACTTTGGTTTCCCCAAGTAACATTTCAGTTCCTGAAATGCTACTTCACATTCTATAGTTCACTCAATCTCTGGATCTTTTTTAGCTTTTCCTTTCTTCGTCCCTTCTCGTAGAAGGTCGAATAACCATCTACACCGATCTGATGACTTAGAAACAGAATGATTTATTATTGCTATTTTGACTACTATCTTTTGGACATCTTTCTTTTTCTTTGGTGAAGGTATGGATAACAAGGCATGGATACGATCTGGGTCAGCTTTGATACCTTGCTTGCTAATCAAATATCCCAATAATTTTCTTTATTAGACTCTGAATTGGCATTTGTCAAGATTTAGTCTTATTTTGTATGATCGAAGAATTTCAAAGGTCGTGTGCAAATCTGCAAGATAGTTTTCCTTCTTGAGACTTTTACACAGCATATCATAAATATAAACTTCTATCATTTTTCTGAGATGGCCTTTGAGCATCTAAGTCATTAGTCTTTGGTATGTGGCTCCAGCGTTCTTGAGGCCGAAATGTATTACTTTACAGCAATATAATCCATGTTCTGTGATTAAAGTTGTATTTTCTTGATCTGCTGGTAAAAGGGGTATTTGATTGTACCCTGGCGCAACATCCATCATGGACAAGAGTTTATGTCCCGCAGTTGAATCGAGCAAATGGCTGATGATTGGATGGGGAAAACTTTTGGAGTATGCTTATTTGAGTATGTAAAATCCAAGCATACTCTGATTTTGCCATTTTTCTTCGGGACTGCTACGATGTTTGAGATCCATTCGGGATAATTGGCTTTTCGAATAAAACTAACTTCAATGAGTTTATTGATATCTTTGTTGACTTCATCTTGTAGTCTCGGTACTAATGTCCTTTGTTTCTGTTTGACCGCCACGGCCTTGTCTATTAGGCTATGTTTGTGGCAAACCAAAGTTGGGTTGATGCCTGGAATTTCATGGATTGTCCATGTGAACACGTCACTGTTATTTTTTTAAAATTGAATAAGAGTATTTTGTTTTGATGTGGGCAAAAGAGCTCCAATGTAGGTACCCCGCTTGTCACGATTCCGTGGCTTCCACACTTGGTAATTGGTTCAATGTAGTATTTTGCAATTTCTATGCGGCGTATTTTTCTGGTGGCTCTGTCACGATAGTTACAGTATTTTCGTAAGTACGAGCTAACTTTTGACTACCTTTGATTTCATAGAGACCGCCATTCTAATAGAATTGAAACACCAAATGATAGATCGATGGGATGACTCTCATGTTGTGTAGCCAGCAGCGTCCCATTATTCTCAAATAACGGGTTTTTGCGTTTATAATGTAAAATATAACGTTAACCGTTACAAGTCCTACGCGTTCTTCTTTGGAGCCGTTGAAATTGCTGACATCGATGTCACTAGGCTCAACTTTGTTGGCCAGTCCCATCTGATCTATTATACTTTGGAAGAGTATCTTGATACTACTGCCAGTATCTACCATCATTGTGTGCAGGATGACATTTCTCATCTTTAACATGATCACGAGTGCGTCATGATGAGGAAAGTTGATGTGGCAAACGTCGCAATCCTCAAAGGGAATCCCTACTCATTGTGAGCTAGATGCTGGGAGTAATCTAGCATCTTTGTCGACCATGGCTAGATCATCGCATTGGCTGAGATGTCGTCTTTTGAACCTGACTGATTTGTTGATCGCATGAGTTTCTATAAAATGGTTGAGGGATATGTGGTACAAATGTTTTTCCTCGGTCTCTCCTATTTGTACGATCTCACTATTAATCTTGTAACTCCCATTTTTGTAAATTTCTACGTCTACAATGTAGTCGTGCATTCTTCCGTCAACAAAGATGTATTCCAAAAGTTTGTAACGCGAAGCAATGTTTTGTATCATAATGTCAGACTTTGTGATGTATGTAATATGGTCTAGTTTCAATGGGTTGGAGGTATTGGGCATTACGGAAGAATTTGTCCTTTTGAAGTGTGGGATACAGGCCGGCTATTATAGCCGTTAGTTTGGGAAGACATGGCTTTGGTAAGTTTCTACCTCTCCGAGGCCGATCTTCATTAAATTTAATCCATTTTCTGTCTCCTCCGTAATCTATAGTACGATTGAAATCTCGTTTTGTTGATTGATCTCTTGCTGTCAAAATTGACATCTGGGGATTCTATATTTTAGTTAACATCATTTTGAGATCGATATAGCTGTTTACCTTTTCGATCATGTCTTCTAGGGTTGCGGGTTTGTTAAGAATTAGGTGTTCATTCGCTCTTCCATCTATGAGCAAGGCGTTCGTAAAGTCCAAAATAGTAATCTTTTGATCAAGTCGATCGACCTTCCTAGCCAACTCTAAGAATTTCTTAGTGAACGATTCAAGCTTCTCTCCCGACATTTGCTTAAGACTGAATGAAGAATAGAGATTTTCTTCTTTGTCTTTGTTGAACGAATAGTTCTTGATGAAAAGTTCTCGCAACTGCTCGAATGTGTGAATGGGTCCTTTTTGCAGTGAGTGGAACCATCACAAAGGTTTGCCCTGGAGATTGGCAGGAAAGAGACAGCATAAGATGTAGTTTAATGTAGAATGCAAGCCTAAAGCATTTTGGAATTCTTGAACGTGTTCCACGGGATCTGTTCCCCTGAACTTTTTGATTTTTGGGGCGTGAAAATCGGCCACGAAGATTCATGAAGAAGATTGGAAAGTGCCGATTGGGGTCCATTGAAATGTGAAATAAAAAAAGTTTTTTTACTTTGAGTTCCATGCACCGAATAATCCTCCAGGCGAGCATGTGGAAATTATTCTATTTTGATGGAGTAACCAACTGGCCAGCTACAAAAAATAATGTGTAAATTTAAATTATAACAAGAATTCTTATTGAACTTTAATTTGTAATTAATGAAATGCCATTACTAATATAAAATTCGGGCTATACAGATTCAAACCGTAGACCTTCTCGATAAAGCAGATCAAACTTATTATTATCTAAATAATTCAAACTGTTTCAAAGACCCAACATGAATTTTTATTTTTATTTTTACTTTTTTTGCATTGGGCTCTTTCATCAACTAATATTATATCAACTAGTCCGTCATTTTTTCTTGATAGTAATAATAAGGAAATGGCTCCATGTGCTCTTATTCGTTTTTTTTAATCTGGTTCAGGAGCAATACCTTAAACTCTTTATCGCTCTAACTCCAAAAAGTCAAATATGAAACTTCATAGACCTTAAAGTTCCATAGGACGAAAAGATCTTTTTTGAGATCCTTGATACTCATTATGCTTAGCATTGAATGGACTGGGTATTCACCTTATCAATTATCAAATCTTTGCCAGGCTATTGTTCTCTTGGTATCTCAAATCCATGGAGTATGACATTGATTTTTCAATAAAATCAATTACATTGATTGTATGATGGACTCCCCTGAAAAAGTATTAACGCACGTGTAAACGAGTTGTTCTCTTGGCCCTGGTACTTATAATAAATATTTCATTATGCAAATATTTGATTGTCAAGCTTGTTAAGATGAGCATTCCCCATCCGACATGATAACTTTCAGATCTGTTTCCTACAAAAGATTGGTATTACTTAAAAGTAAGATTCCATTTATAATCTATCAATATGACGGGTCACTTTTGTTTCTATTTGTGATAGTAAATTACCTACTTAACTCAATGGCTAGAGTATTGCTTTCATACGGCATGAATCATTGGTTCAAATCCAATATTAGGTAGAACATGTTAGATACCATTGACTCCGGATCTAATAAGTTTGTTTACCCACTTTTTGCATATTCAGATCCTAACTTGTGTGAATATTCAAGAAAACCGAAAAAACTACAATCGTGGCTAGAAGAGAAAGTTACTCATAAGAACCTCTTATTTTCAACAAAATTAACAAACATTCTACCTGTAATTACAAAAAATATACCCATCAATAGATTTGTAGGAATTCCACTTCCACCTCTGTAAACATCTAAAACTTACTATATACCGAGTTCCTGCTTCAGGGTACCTAAACAGTTCTAATTTATTAGAAGGGATATAATTTTCGTTAAAAAGACATAATATGACTATTGTAATAGTTTCATAAGTGTACTTAAGAGGAAGAAGAAGAAGAAGAAGAAGAATCTACATTGGCTCTCTTCAAGATAATGGTCGCACTTCAAGTCTTCAACACAAATCCTAAGAAAATTAGTCGTTGGATCATACGGTTTCACATCTGGTCAGCTTGATATATACATAACAAGCAAACTCATCAAAAACGGTTGCGACAGTGGCACAGTGGAGACCATATATGATGACCTATTCACATTCTAAAATATTTATTTTATGTTGGCTTAATTTTGTTTCAAATCTAGTTTAGAGAAGTCCTAGTATGTTAGAGTCTATCCCGTGGTTCATCCTCGTCAGAGATTGTTTGGTGGATCAACTATAGCTTGACTTGGCACTTTCAGTCAACAGGTAAATCTCACATCAAGTAAGTATGACTTAAGAGGACCTTGGTATGAGTTTAGAAATATAAATATTATTTTTTCAAAATATACTGTTCATGATCGAACATGTTCCATCTATAATATAAAAACATGATTTTTCCATATTCAAACATGTTTGACCTAAGTTGAATTTTCAATTTATGTTCGAACATGTTTTGACCATGTTCGAGCATGACGCAAATTTTGCACAAATTTTCATAAAAACTTAATTTTTTACTTTTATTTGACTCACTTCATTTTTAGAGTTTTAAAATCTCATACCAAGAGTAACTTTCAAAGATTGAGGGAGATAACATTAAACCTTAAAACTGTATCTGCAAGAGTTGCTAATTACTTCCCAAATACCCAATTTGATATTTAAGAACTTGGGGGATTCAAGCTTGGGAGCTTTGGTGCGTGATCTAAAGCGAGGCGTTACGAAAACGAGGGGCGTTGCGATAACGGAGGATTGACTACGAGAAGATTGCTTGAAGAGAGGTAACCACGGGATGTGTTTAATGAGTCTGTAAGTAATCAAACTTATTGCAATTTTTTATCATAGTAGATTTTAGTTGTCGAGGATTCGATAATGACCTGTAGGTTTTTCTCCTGAGAAAGGTTTCCCACAGGGTCAATATTGTGTGTAGATTAATTACTTGTTGATACTACATTATGTAACCAAATTGAATTATATTAGGGCTTCATTATTGAAAAATTGATATCAAGGATTATCGACCTAGCTAATTGGACCTTATTGTTCATGATCGGTCAATCTCAAGTACCTAAAAATTTTACATTCGACTTACTTCAACCACTTGAATCTTTGAATATTCATAAGGCTCACTTATTTCTTTAAGAACCTCATTCCAATGATGCAATTAGCATTACGACGTATATTAATAATTAATGTTTGATTATTGGTTCCTTTTTGCCCAAACAAATGGGAACTGAAACTAAAATAATTGAATACATCACCAATGACACTGAATCACCTCCCATGTTTAAATTATAACCACAAATGTCCCTTTCATTGGACCTCACGGTTAGTATTTGTGGCTTAAAATAGAAGAAAATAAATTAAAAATAGAAAGATCTGATTATGGTTATCAAGGCGTTGGCTTGATGCAAAATGTCAAAGAATCAAAGTTGTAGGTATCGTCAAAACAAAGCCAAAGCAACTGATTGATCAGCGATCAGACCATTGGATCAAAAGTTATAATCAGTTTATTCAGTTAGTGTGGAACTCAAGGCATATTTGGGCACTGAATTTAAGTTTGAGTTATACTCGAAGTAGAATTGTCTTTTGGACGTTTTTGGCCACTTTGGGTGTGTTTTCTTATTTTGGAATACTTATACTTCAAGTATGATACGTATTGGAAGCTCCTAATTCATGTAGGAATAGGTTTTAGGTTTCTATAGTTATAAAAGGGACCTATGAGGTTTGTAGAAACCTAATCTGAAATGTACACAATTTTAATGGACAACAAGCCGACGTAATAATTTCCTGGGCAATGGTCCGTGATTCGGAGACCGGGAAACTTAGGAGTGTCATGTACAAAGGGTTCCTGTTAGAGTTGTTTGTACCATATATGGACCTAACTGATGATTTGTAGGCGAGTACTGTACGGGTTGGACGGCCATGCCTCTCATCCAACTTAACAATTGTCCTCATATCGCCCATTAGATGGACACGGTTTTTGCCACCTCCGATGGAAAGCCGTACGTGGGATCAAACATGATATGTATTCTTGAATGGTACATAGGAGATATTGATAGGCAACACTCCAAGGTCCAACTATCAAGCTTTGAGGTAAACATGTATTTATTTGGGTTTTTTCATTTAAAAGTGATGAATGCTGATTGTTAACTGCTGAATGAAATTCAGGAAGCATGTTATTTTTGCTTACTAAAAACTGCAGAATGAGGAAAAAATGAAATGAAAAGAAATTTAGTACGCACTCCCTAGAGCTGGGATATCATCAAGCTAGTACCATGCCAGGCTCACACAACATGCACGTGACATACGCTATCAACAATGATACCTGGACTACAAACTGAAGAAGAACGTGGCTTGAGCACTCTAAATAAAATGGTACAAGTCAAGGACACTTGTCTCCTACAAACTAGCAGTTACAGGTCTATCTACCACTTACTTTATTTTTAGTGGAACGTTCTTGAACAAAAAAACAAACTGAGGATGAGGTCTATAAAAGGAATAAGATACAAAGGAATAATGGACCAATCTTTTCTAGCTCAAAAGATAATAACTAGAAATTAAAATATCAGCCTTAAGCAATAAAGTTATAGTTACTAAAATCCTCAAGTCGAGGTCATGGTATTTACCTATTCAGAGGTTTCCACACTAAAACTCGTATCAATTTATATTCTCTACTCTTATTCATTGTCATTGGTGTATTTGGTATAAGAGCTATTACGAAATTAGGCCCTTACATTCGGCACTGTCTGTGGGAAATAAGACATTTTCACAAAATCTTAAGGCAGACAGTTACTTAACTGTAATGGCATGTTTTTGGGAGGCAAACTTTGCCAATACTTTTAGTAAAGAAATTGTAACTATAACTTCAACACACTGGATTTTACGTGGAAACTCAGTAAATCTTGAGAAAAGCCACGACCTCGAGGAGAATTTATGTGAGAAATCTAATAGATGCTAGTTTATTACAATTGGTAAACAGTAAGAAAGTGAAATTGTATAAGAGTAATAGAGTTGCAGATCGGATTAACATATGTTCTACTTGTATTTATAGTAGATACAGGCAGTTACAAAATTTAATAGTTTCCTATTTTGGTAGGCAGAGAACGAACTTCGCGGATCTCCCTGCAATGACTCTATTCGACCAAGCGTAACGGCTACTGTAGTGGGTTGAGTCTATAGTCGTAGATGTGATATCTTATCGAATGATATAATATCTTCGACTGAGTTCTTTTAGCTTCTCCGCATCGAATCTAAGAAATATGCTATTACAATCTCCCCATTCTCAACACAATTACTTGTTACGTCGATAAGACTATCGAGATGAGAATGGTTTCACAAAATTTGTATATGAAAACAATGCTTATCATTTCCGAGGTTGAAAATCAAATGAACCTGGTCATTGCATGGTCTTGATACGTATTAATGGTAGGATGTTTGACTGAGGTAAATGTGATGTTAAGAGTGACACTATAAATAGGAGTGGAGAAAGACTGTTATAATCGTTGGCAGACAGTGAAGGTGAAGGTAGTTTAGAGATGGTGATGACGCGATTTTAGACTCTACATAACGAGTTTGTGAGGTGTGTGAACACCAAGTATGAGGGGCTGAAAGAGCTCTATTTTGGCCAGCTGTCGCTGTCGTCATTTTATTCAAAACTTGTGGAGCCATTGTATGAAGGAATGATGGAACTGAAGGCAGAATATGTGAAGCGAAGTTTTTCTTCTGATGCCAGTATAACTTCGTACTGCTGACAGACGCAGATCTTATTGACAGTCTTCACAAATTAGTTTATACGAATGTGGAAGATGAAGATACTTTAGCGGGCAGAGCTAGCTGTAGGAGCTATTTCAGTCGTTGTCATTTGTGTAACCCCTGTGGTTTATGAGGTGGTGGGGGTTATTGAGGAAGAGGAAATGGTTGTTTTTCCATCATGGAAGAATGTGTTGGACTACGGATGTAGAATAACTTGTAGGTCGATCTGTAATATTTATCGAAGTAATGAGTGGTAAATATAAAATGCAATGTTTACTGTGTAAAATAAAATGTTGTTCTTTCTTCTGAACTTGTATCGACTAATTTGTATCGACATGAATTGTTGAAAATTAATTCTTCTCCAATGGCATGAAAATAGGATCTCGAAGAATACGTCGAACTATGATGTTGTTGATTATAATAGGATCTCGAAGTGGTATGTGTTGACTATGTAGGTCCCCGTAAGCAGTTTCCTAGGAGGTTAGTACACTGGGTTATCAGAGGTCCAATGGAAAGTGATTACTATCTTTAACTCTTGAGAGTTATGATGAATTGAGTTGTTCATATAAATACCCCTTGTGTGTTTTAGGAAGTCATTGTCAATTTGCCGAGATGGTGAGGACGAGGACGTAAGTTTAGGAGGATTCTTTTTACAATTGTGTACACGACAAGTATTGGGAGTTACTAAACCGATATTTTGGCAATCTCTATATAAATAGGCAGACGTTGGTACTGGTAGAGCCCAACTATGAGGGGATGAATGAGATGGAGGCAAAGGTGGCTGAGGATGACTGCTTATATCATTGGCAATTGTAATTGATGAGTCCTCCAGAGCGTATTTGTAGTCTAAAAGCCCGTACCAAGGCGTTCGTGAGGAAGGAAGATTCTCTCTCTGCTCAGAATGGCTGAAAGGCAGACCTGTTGGTTGTTGTTGCTTGTAATAAATAAATAAGTTTGTACTCTATTTTTTACTGAAATAAATTACTTTATACAATTGTCAGATTGTGTTATCGACCTTCACAAGACTAAAATGGTCGCGAAGTACTGTTGTGTATATTTCCTGTTTCTTCTTGAATATAATTTGATTTGTGATTGATGAAAAGTGTAATGTCAAATATTTAAATTGTCGAAGATGATTTGAATTGTGAATTGTGGTTACAACTGTCTTGAGAATATAGGAGGAGAATAAAAAAGGAAAGATGTATTGTAGGGGTTTATAGAACAATGGCTAGGTGAGCTCCTATAGGTGATTTGTTGAGGTATATGGAATTGGAGGTACAATCGCTATGTAACACCATAAGAGCTACCTTGGCTAAAATAGATATAGCAAATGAGATAGAGGGGTATCTGGATGGCTTTGAGCAGTAATACATAGGCTTGCTGGCGTTCAGGAGGCATAGGGTTAAAGATTTTGAGAAGAGACGTGTGAGGCATTACGAGCAAGTACTCGAATGGTCGTGAAGGAGTATGATGAACAGTTGCATAGGGCCTATAAATAACCCCGTAGTCGGCGACTATTCATACACTACTGACTCTGAAATTTTTTGCTTGAGTTCTAACTCATTGTAATCTTCTCTTGTGTCTCTGTCTACCATTGGTAACGAAGAGATTGGCATGTTGATCAAGAGGTCCAAGCTCGCAAAGCAAAGGGATTTAGAAGCGTCGCGACTGCAAGACTAGTACCTGTTTTGATAATTTATTGATATCAATGGTTATTTGGATGTATCGCAATTCTGTTGAAACCCATTGTAGAAATGAACTTGAGGGATGTAATGTAGGAAGGAATTTAAGTTTAAGTTAGGATTTTGGAAGAAATCGATGAAAACAGTTCAAGAGTTTTTTAAAAGATAGTTTGTGGTCATGTGATAACATGGGGGTGCGGGTGATACTGGAAAGGTACCGTAAATGTTAGAAGAGTGTTTGGAAGAGAAGGGTATGAAGTGATGGATGATGATATGGGGAGAGAGTGTGTTTTGGTCATCGTTGTCATTACGGCAGGATTCTGGGCCTCTCTCTCGTGATTTTTGATATCGTAAGATACTTGCAGTTGTGGTACTAGATTTCCTATAAATTTGGTCAGATTTTACGCCAGAGAGAACACAAATCAAATTTTTTTGATTCGACTCATTTTAGTAGGAAACCGTGTGGCTGATGAAGTGTCTTTGAGAAGTTATGTAGTTCATGTACACTCGAGTAGAATATGTTATGGACATTAAATAGTTCTCGATATTAGGACTTAGTTAAATTGGATATAAAACTTGTATCGATAACTAATGTAATAATGTTGAATTTAGATAGTTATAGAAAGAATGATGGGTTGGAGATTAAGCTCGACAACAATATCGATACTAGCATATGAACATATATAATGTATCATATATGATATTATACTAACTTAAAAAAGAGAATCTGATTTTTAGGTTCAAAAAATGGCTGAACCCATCCAAAATATTGATAAAGAAGGGATCTTCAAAAACCTTGAGGGCATGGAACCATTATTAATCGATATAATAATGTATGTTTATGAGTTGGGCGGTAGGTATAGAGTTGGGCAGGGTAGCTCGGATGTGGTGAGTGTTAATCGATTCAAATTGGAGGCTAGGACAATTGAAGTGTCCGATGGGGAGAGGACTGAAACAGATGTGGATTACGCGCCTCAGGCAAGTGATCGAGAAGGGAGTGATGGTAGGGAAGAATATGTTGATGAGGAAGAGGGGGAATGCTATGGGGAGGCTCCAGAAAGTAATAAAATTTTGAGCTTCAAGTCGAAGTATGGCATCCCTGATGACGTTAGGTTGGAGGTTTACCATTTTGACATAACGGATCAATAGGTACCTTTGGACGGTACTCTCATCCATCAAGAGCATATAAAGAAGGGGTTAAAGTTCCCTCTTTAAGCTGATCAGAAGAAGTCTTCAATGTTGCCCCTGGTTAGTTCAACCCGAACGTTTATGACCTCTACAGGGTGGTGGGAGTGATAAATGGTCGACAAAAGGAGAAGGGGGAGGAGCTAATCACTGTGGATGATCTGTGTGTGTATTACATAATCAAATAGAATCCATAAAAGTTGGGTATAGGTATTTAGCGAGGTTCCTGATAATGCCTCTCTTTTTTGAAATGGTATCGGAAGGGGGCAGTACTTTGCTGATTGTCTCCTCGTCTTGAGGAATTATGAATTTGACCAGAAAGATCCAGGGGATCCTCTAAAAAGAAAAGGCTTCCACCTAGGGGTGTATTTAAGTAACTTGTATGCCGAAGTTATTGACTTGCTTGTTGTATTGAAATTGGTATTTTAAATGTTTGTGGTTTTGTCTTTGTGCAGCACTGAAGGAGATCTATAAAAAAATCCACGGTCACTGAAAAGTTATATAACATCAGGACTGATTATTACGGTCAAATTAATTTATTAGTTGCTGATCAAGAGAAGGTCGATGGTCTTTTCCAAGAGGCTGGAATAAAAAGAACTCGAACCAAAAGAACTGATATCCCTATTATCGACGGTAAAATGTCTACGAAGAACAAGAGGGCTACTGAATCAAGTTTATCCCTTGAGAACCCTTTATTAAGTGGGTATACCATAGATACTGCGGTGGAAAAGGAGGCCCTATTGAGTGGATCTTTTGCCAAGAACAAGAGAAAAAGGGTTGTTGACCATCCTAGAATTCTTGTTCCCTTGGCGAAAAGGTCACCTCGACAATCCCCGGTCGAGGAGGGAGAGAAAGTTGATGCTGCTAGTTTGCTACCCAGGTCGGCCAAGGTAAAGCCTGCTCTCACTGGTAAAAAGGATTTGCAAGATTCGACAAAGGCAAAGGATTCTTTTGTGGTGAAAAAGGACTATCAGGAGTCCACCAAGGTAAAGGTTGATTGGGGTTAGATAGATCTCATGAGGAGACTCAGCAAGCCATCGAGGCCTTCTCTGCCAGGAAGGGTTCTTTGGAGGAGGATTTTGCAAACTGTCTTGCTGGAGCTGAAAACTTATCGACCTTCTCATCAAAGGTCACCGCACGATGAACCAGGTTATAAATTTTCATGCCTTGTCCCGTTTAATGATTTTGGTGCCCTCATCAAGGACTCACTATTGTATGCTGATGCAGATTAAGAAGCTACTTCTCAATGTGAAATCTCAGATGCTTGATGGGAAGAGACACGCTAATGAGCTCATGGTTTCGAAGCAAATTGAGAAGGAGCTCAAGCTCAGAAGGAAGAGCTGGAGGAAAAGCTTAAGAGGATGAGGCAGGGGGTGGCCAAGTTATAGGAGGTGACCATTGCAGAGAGAGACCAAGAAGATATATCTTGGAGAGAAGAAGAAAGAGATTGCCCAGCTTAAGGCCGATTTGACGAAGGAGAGGGAAGATGCTCTGGCTCTGCAAAAGACAAACTTAAAGAACGATGTTTGTGAATAGGTGTTGGTTGAATGGAGGTTGATGGTAGAGCCGCACGCCAAGGTGCTCGAAGAATAGAAAGCAGAGGCTAAGCAAGTCAATCTTGCCGATCTCAAGCGCATGAAGGCCAACTTCGGAAATGAGTTCTGTGAGATGGAGAAGAGAAACAAATTTTATAAAGCGTTGGCTACTTCTGCAGGGGACATCTTCTCAAATTCAGATCGAGAAGATGATGTACCCAAGGTTCCTGCCTCTGTTCCTTTTCTTCCTGATGATGTCGCTCTAGAAGAGGTGTTAGATGAACTGACTCTCGGTCTACCTGTGAAGGATGTTGCTCCTATTGCCCCTCCCCCATAGTAAAAAATATTTATAAAGTTTATTGGTTTGATTGGGCTTATGTACAAGTGGTCGATGGGACCTGAAACAATTTCTTGTTTTTGAATGACTTATTTTGTGGTTAAAGTTTTATCGAATGATTTGTTTGAAATTTTCAAGTAGTCGATAGTAATGCATAGATTTTTTGAAGAAAATATGCTAAGTGTTTGATTCGACGTGATTGATAGTATTACATACTATTGAGATGAATATGTAGAGTGTTACTTGAGGCAAGTATCTGAGTTGATGTAAAGAGGGCCATGTGATGGCATTCTAAATGAAGGATGATAACTAGATGTTGTTCCTCTTGGGGATATCTGGGCGCTTGTGAAAAGGTACAAAACATGACATATTTTATGCTTTTAAATTATGAATTTTAACCAAATGTATCCTGTAATTGGATTGGATGCTTGTTGAAGAGATAAAATCTAATTTTGATAAATACTTGACAAGTGTTTATTGGAACTAAGAGTTCTAAATAAAAATGTAATGATAGTAAAGATGCCTTTATTTGAAATAAGTGAAAGAGATTACAGTTGTTTATCTGTATAACATCTTCAGATGGGCTGTATTCCATGGATATTCAAGTTGTACTTCATCTTCAGTCATTAACCAATATATTCCACTGCCATTCTTGTCGCTGATAATATAAGGCCCTTCCCAGTTTTTAGATAATTTATCAGAGTTTTTGGGTCGGGTACTATCCTGGATGCGTCGAAGGACATGGTCACCGATATCGAATGTATGCTTACTGACCTTCTTGTTATATTTTTTTTGAGAGTATCATGGTGTTGGCCTAAATTTATGATGACATGGTCTCTAGTTTCTTCAATCCAATTGAGGTTGTAGAGAAGTCCAAGTTCATTTTCTTCAGCGGTGACTCTTCTTCGGGTACTTGGGAGATCAAGGTCAGAGGGGATCACTACTTCGGTACTAAAAGCCATCATAAATGGTGTGCAGCCAGTGGATGTTCGAGGAGTTGTTCGATATACCAATAATACACTAAGTAGTTCATCAACCCATCTACCATTTTTCTTCTCAAGGCACTTGTGTAACCCTAACTTGATGCTTATGTTGATAGCTTCATCTTGGCCATTTCCTTGAGGATAGTACGGTGTCGAAGTAGATAATTAAATCTTGTATTTATGGAGGAAATTGAGGACCTTACTGCTGATGAATTACTTCCCGTTATCAGATCGTATCATTTGTGGACAACCAAACCTGGTTATGATATGTTCCCAAAGAAACTTAATGACTTCATTTTCGTTAGTGTGACATAGTAGTATTGCTTTAACCCATTTGGTGAAGTAGTTTGTTGCCACAAAACTAAACTTTTTATTACCCGATGTTGGGTGGAAAGGACCAATGATGTCAATTGCCCATCTTTTGAATGGCCATACGACATTACTAATATGTAAGTCGAGGGCTGGGTTTTTGATGTCGTGAGCATGTATTTGGCACTTATAACATTTTTGAACAAATTCTTCATAGTCTTGTCACATTTTTTTCCAGTACAAACCTTGTATAAACGCCCTTTATGGCAGTGATCTTCCTGAAATGTGAGCTTCGCAGATTCCTTCATGAAGTTCTTTAATTTTAACTTGTGCTTGTTTCTGTGAAATGCATTTGATAAGCGCCCCCCCCCCCCCACCCCCCACCCAGTAATTTAAAATAGTACCCCATCTTGGACTTTAAATCGTGGACATTAGGCTAAGAGGGGCCGAGCTTCTCCTTTGTTGTCTAGAAGAGTATTAGAACTGAGGTATGCAAAGAACGGTCTTCTCTAATCTTTAGGATCTTGGTCTTCGGTAACTTGGATCTATATGGTACTGCACATATCGAGACTGGAATATTAGATTACATCGTTGTCTAAAGTTCTTTTTTCGCTATCTTTAAGCATTACTGCGATGTATGTTAGTGCGTCGGTGTGATGGTTTTTAGCTCTGGCTAGATAAGATATTGTTGTTGTTTTAAATTCTTCATTTAGTCTTCGGCTAGAGCTGCATAATCAACAATTTTGCTTGATGTTTTGAATGTTATGTTGTAATGGTTGGCTGCGAGTAGGGAATCGACGTAGATAGTTATTTTTTCCGCTCTAAATGCTATTGCGAGATCCAGTTCATGCAGGATTACTTCATATTCTGTTTCATTGTTGGTGGCATATAACTTGAGTTTAATAGCCTTCTCAATTCTATGATTGGATAGTGTAACAAGGGCGATATCGATCCCTGATCTTTGTGGTCCAGCAGATCCATCTACAAAGATTTTTCATCCTATGCTTCGCGACCATTCATCTGGTTCAACAATGGAATCATCGGCCAGTACTTCATCAAGTTCTTCCCATTCAGGTCTTCGACTGGAAAATCTACCATAAAATTGGCTACTGCTTGTCCTTTGACTGATATTTATGGTTCGAAGGAGATATCACACTCGCCTTGGAATATAGACCATTGTTGAACCCTCTGGGATTTTTCTTTTTTAGAGAGCACAAGTTTGAGGGGGAACTTGATGATGACCTTGATGAGGTGGGATTGGAAATAAGGTCAAAGTTTTTGAGATCTATACACCAAAGCGAGTAGCTACTTTTCAGTTGTTGTATATCTCTATTCAGCAGGCATGAGAGTTTTACTGATGAAGTAAACTAGTTTTTCCACGCCATCTTCTTCTCGAATAAGAATGGAACTAATAGAGTCATCTATTGTCGATAAGTACATTGTTAGTACTTTGCCATCAACAGGTGTACACATTATGGGAGGACGTCCCAAGTATGTTTTGAGATCTTGGAAAGCCAATTCACAGTCTGGGGTCCAGATAAGTTCTTTGAGTTGTTTCTTGGATACTAGGGTCGGGTTTCCCCGAAAAAGGAGATAAATAAGTTTGCATCGATCAGAGGATTTGGAGATGAATCTATGAAGCGCCACAATTTTGACTGTAAGCTTTTATACATCTTTTTTGGTTCGCGGTGACGGCATTGCCATGTGTGCTTTAATTTGTTCTAGATTGATTTATATGCCTCTCTTACTAACCAGATGTCCCTGAAAATTCCCCGATGCAACACCAAATTGGTATTTCTAGGTTTAATTTTATTTAGTAAGTACGAAGGATGTCGAAGATGGTTTGTAGATGGCTGCAATGATCCTCCCATTTTAAGTTTTTCAGATCATATTGTTGATGTAGACCTTCATGATTTTTCCTAAGTGATATTTATACATTTTAGTGACAAGTCGCTGATAAGTAGTTTATAGATTTTTTAATCCAAAGGGAAAAATGATGTAACAGTAGACACCTCGTTCCATAATGAATGTTATCTTTTCTTGATCTTCTTTGGAAAGAGGAACCTGATTGTAACCAGAAGTTCCATCTATCATCGAAAGAAGTTCATGCCCTACGATGAAATCGATGAGATGAGGAATAAGAGGGAGGGGAAAATTATCTTTTGGGGTAAATTTTTTTGGCTCTGTAAAATCTTCACAAACCCTAATTTTTCCCATTCTTCTTTGGGACAGCCACGATATTTGAGACCCATTTTGGATATTTGGCTTCTCGAATGAACCTGATGTGAAGGAGTTTTTCTATTTCCTCATTAACTACTTCTCGAAGGTGTGGGGCTAAATTACGATGTTTATGTACTACTGCTTTACTGTCTAGAAGGAGGTTGAGTTTGTGGCATGCAACCGATAGATTGATGTCAGGCATCTCTTGAAAAGACCATGCAAAGATGTCGTCATTTTTCTTTAAAAGATGTAACAGGATTTCACTTTCTTCGGCAGATAACCTTAAGCCAATAAGGGTATTTGGTCCTGGTTCATCGAGTTTTATGGATTCAACTACCTCTGTGTCGTGTTGCTCAAACATTGGGGTTGACTCTTGCTGTAATTAATATGCCTTCAGAAGTTTTGCCATGTAAGAGTTTATGGTAGTATTTTTGCACGTGCCACAGCCTGACTTCCTTTAATATGATAAAAACCATAATCTGCTAGATATCGTAAGGCCAGATAATATGTCGATGGTACTGCCTTAATAAAATAAAGCCAACTTCTTCCTAAGATACCCAAATATTTTTACTCAGCATCGATGATAATGAATTTAACGAAGGTGGTTTTTGGTCCTACATGAACAGGCAGCGTAATTTTTCCTAAGGTAGATTTTTTGGAACCATTAAAACCTATAATAGTTGTTGTCGAAGCTTTGACCGAATCCTTGAGACCTAAAAAACATCAATTGTTCATTTAAATAGCATTTCTGCTGCGCTTCCCGTATAGATGAGAAGTGCGTGTAAGCAATCTTGTTCTACTTTGAGTATTATGACTAGTGGGTCATCATGAGGGTATTTGACATGGCTGGTGTTACAGTCCTTGAAGGATATGAGATATGGACGTTTGGCTTTGATAAAGCTGGATAGAAGTTTTGCAGATTTTTCTGAGGATGTCATATTGTAGCAGGATGTGATTTTGTCATCTTCCTTTCTTTTCTTTCCCTTCTCAATTTCAATCATGTAAAGATGGCGAGCTTGGCCTTATTCTTGTTCTTTTTTGACCTCCTTTCTATTCGTCTCTTCTTCGAGGAGCTTTGGGACATCGACTACGTACTCGTGAAGTCTTCCTGCGAGTAGAATACAGTGAAAGATCCGTATCAGATAGTAACAGTTGTCCGTCTCGTGGCTATACACATTATGATACTCGCATAATGGTTAATTTGGTACATTAGGAATCGCTTGTGCTTCTCGAAACAAGTCACCACTCTTTATTGTTGGTAAAATGGCAGAGAGTGCAGTTGTCACAGAAGGTTGGACTGGGATGGGTGAATCTATTTTTCCGTCTCTCTTTCAGACGTTATCGGTGCTCTGTCCACGTTATTTAGGAGTAACATTACTCACCGGCTTTGGATTTGGCGATAAGAAAGCATCATTGGTATGAATGACTGAGGAGCTCTTCATTTTATCTTTTATGGACCGCTCGAGTTTGACATAGTTATTGACAACATCGATCATTTTGGTTACTGTCTTGGATTTGTGTAGGGTAAGTTCCTCTCAAATTTTAGAATCGATGTGGAGTGCGGAGGTAAACGCTGGATCAACACTTTTGGGATTTGAATTTTTGATTTTCCTCATTTCTTGCAAGAAACATTTGTAAAAGCTGGCTAAGGTTTCTTTCACACCTTGCTCGAAAAAGAATAACGAATCGACTGTTATTTTGCGTTCCTTAGCATGCGCATAGTTTGATTCGAAGAGTCGCTGTAACTGACTAAAACTAGTGATCGATCCTTTAAGAATAGTGTTAAACCATCTTAGAGGTTCTTCCTTAAGGCTCATGTTAAATAGCTGGCATAACATATGATCTAGTTTGGAGTATAATCCAACTGCTGCCATGAAGTAACGGACGTGGGTGAGAGGATCAGTGAGTCCTGCATATTGGTAGAATTTTGCCATGTGAAAATTATCTTGAATCGGCATGACTTTGAGATGAGAGGAAATAGGATTTGTTTTAATCCTATCGAGAACAGATCTTCGGCAAGGATTCTCTGAGTGTATAACTTGAATCCTATTATTCAAATCATCCAGGGGGATAAATTGTTGAAGAGTATTTGGTGTGGCTGTAACTTGATGATCAAACTCACCTTGTCCTTTGGGTCCCACCTATCTCTCACTGGTAGCCTCACAGGAGGTGGCAGGGTCTGGTGACATGTGCGTCGACTTCCTTGGGTAGTCGATGCTGAGGAAGTTAGGCTAAAATATCGAGAAGTTCTATCTGGATTCCTTGATGAAGATCTAGAAGTTCGAATTTGTTCCACCCTTAGTAAGTTCTCTCTTTAGGTAGCTCTAGATTGATGATTGCTTCAGGCTTGGGGAGGTGATGCTTGACGGACAATGAATCGGTCTTGATTTCTTCACAAATTTTCCATCTCCTTCTGATGGATTCGGCTCTGTTATTCTAATACATTTCTCCTCTCATCTCTTTCGACTTGAAGAGCTTGGGTGTAGATTCGCTGATCTTCAAACCGCTGAACCCTGCCAGATTCCATCGGCTTTAGAAGTTTAACCACGACATTGTGTAGATCGATGGCTTCTAGAAAGGCCGAGATGAGATTGATCTCGTGGTTCCTCCAAGTACTAGAGGTAATTCTGAGGTTCAGATTTGTCATCGCACTGTCTAGAATCACAGTTGGTAAAGAAAAAGTGTGGTATTCACAGACGGTGCCAATTGTAATTGTATATCTTTTAGGAGGTAAACTTCGCCAATACTTTTAGTAAAGAAATTGTAACTATAACTTGAACACACTGGATTTTCCGTGGAAACTCAGCAAATCCTAAGAAAAACCACGACCTCGTGGAGGATTTAGGTGAGAAATTCAATAAATGCTAGTTTATTACAATTGGTAAACAGTAAAAATGTGAAATTGCATAAGAATAATAAAGTTACGGATCAGATTATCATATGCTCTGCCTGTATTTATAGTAAATACAGGCAGTTACAAAAATTTATGGTTTCCTATTTTAGTGGGCAGAGGGTAAACTTTGTAGATCTCCCTGTAACGGCTCTATTTGACCAAGCGTAACGGCTACTGTAGTGGGTCGAGCTCTGTAGTTGTAGATGTGACATCTTCTCGAATGACATTATATCTTCGACTAAGTTTTGTTAGCTTCTCTTTGTCGAATCTGGGAAAGATATTACTACATTAACAATCACTTTTAAATTATGGTGACTTCTTGGCAACCAGCCACAGGAGTTCAATATGAATTCTTCATAGAACCTGATCAACTCATAGAATTAAAGGCAAACCTCAATGTCAAAATAGAGACGTGGATTGAGCTCGAGCATCAGTTGGTTCATGATCGGGAATTATGTGAACAAGAACTCGAAAATGAATGTAGAGCTCGACAAACAGAGTTTAAACGACATGAAGAATGGATGACCACATTAAAGATTTCCTTAAAAGCACTGCAAGATAATTAATAGGTTCAGGCTCCCCAAGAACGAGAGGCCATACCAACGATTTCTAGGGTTTCAGCACGGGAAAGGTTGGGACCTCGAGGCACATCTAGCAGAGGAGCTTCTAAGCATCATCGCAATGATCCACAGGTACTAGAAGCTTTAATTTATTTGGGACGAAAGATCAATCAGAAATTAGCAGGGGACGTCAGCACTCGAACCATCTAGAAGAGGAGCCGCAACCTCCATTCAGGGTGCCAGTTTAAGAACGTTTGAGTGATGAAATTGGTAATCATACTACCCGACCTACGTGCCAAACTGTTCTAGCACCACGTCAGTACGTCATACAGGAATGGATCTGCAACTCAAACAGTTGATAATTGCTCAAGCTCTGGGCAGTAAGGATGAGTTCAACAAATTACAAGGTAGTCTGAATGCCAAAGAGTTGCTTGATATGGAAGTATTAACAGGTTTTCATACTCCCAAAATATAAAAGTACAAGGGAACTTATCCTAAAGAGCATGTCCAACAATTTTGAGGTTCTTTGGGATTGTATCCAAACTTGAACCACATCCATTGTCTACTGTTCGCTACCAGTCTCCACGGGGAGCCACTCAGATGGTTCTATTCTCTACCCAAAATTCAATTCTCACATTCAACTAGTTACAATAAAAATTCATCAAGAAGTATGCTCATAACAAGGATAATGAAGAAAATTTATATACTCTTATCAGTCTCAAATAGTCACAGGGGAAGAAGCTCGAAGTCTTTACAAAGAAATTTCTCAAACTTGCTCAGAAGGTTAATAATTTTGAATAGAAGACAGCCGTTACCATATTTACCAATGTACTGCAGATCGATTGTAAAGCAAATGAGCATCTATTCCTGAACAAACCCTCGAGTTTGGAAAATATGATTACAAAGGTCAATAGGTATATCGACCTGGAAAGGATGATGTCCAAAAGGCATAAATCTACTAAAGCGTCCTAGCTGCGAAGGGTAATAAAAAATATGAGCCCAAACAGATATAGGCAAATCAATAATAGGAAACTTATTACCCAAACCAGTCCTTCCAAAGATGAATGTCAAGATCTCAGCGATCTACCCTACGCGGGTGAAAGACAAATTTTTCCGTATGGCTCAACCTCTTGAGCCAATTAAAGGCAAACCAAATTGTATGCACCATAAGGTAACATCATGAAACTGACAACTGTTACGCTACACAGTGATTGCTAAAGTACATTTTCAAAGACAGGAGAATGCACGAGTACATTATTGATTTGGAAGGATATAAGGATGAAAGCTATATGAAACAGGTCTAAGTATTCAGGTCGAAGATCAATCTGAGGAAAAATACTTATACCACCTCCACCGCAGTCACATGGTTAAGATTTACTAGATCAACAATTCAACCATATTCAAGAGGAAGAGGTTAACGAAGTGCTGCGACCTCATGGTTTAGGATAAAGAAGTTAAACTCCATCCCGAGTTAAGCAATCGACGAAATGAAATTTCATTTGAAGATTGTGACATAGGTCACACCAAGTTCCCACATCATGATACACTGGTTATTATGCTTAAGATGAAAAATTTTATCATGCATACCATGATGATAGATACAGGGAGTGGTATTAAAATCTTTTTTAGAGCAGAATCAAACAAATGGGACTAGCAGACAAAGTTGTACCAAGTGACATCGATATCAGTAGTTTTAATGGATCTAAAGAAGAACAAGTAAGAAAGATCATCCTAGCAATCCTAGCTGGACCTACCACTATCGATGTTGATTTCTACATCATTAATACAAAATCCTAATACCTAGGGATAATGGGTGGTTGTTGGTTAGACAACATATAAGCAATTCAATCCACATACCATCATGCACTTTGTTTTGAATATAATGATGGCGTCTATGAGATCAAAAGAAGTCAAAAAATCTATCGAGCTTGCAAAAATACCGTACCTGCCATAGTTAATATATTAAAATGGAGGAGCATAGAAGGTCACACCGAGGATCATCCTTCCATAATTGAACCTACATAATATATTAAGATGGATCAACATAGCAAGGGTACATATATTGGTACCAAGCTCATCCAACAGGAGAAAGAAGCTTTAATACAGTTCCTGCAATTAAACAGAGATATATTCGCCTGGACTTTCAAAGAAATGCCAGGTGTTGACCCAGATAAAGCTTGTCACAAATTGAGCATTTGAGTAAAGCTACAACAGTCAAACAAAAATAGATGAGACTTTTACATCATCTCAGAGATAAGGTTAATAAGGAAATTAATAAATTGATCGAGGTTAGATTCATTCGAGAAGCTAAATACCCAGATTGGATCTCGAACATTGTAGTAGTTCTATAGAAGAATGGGAAAGTTCATGTTTGTTTAGACTTCATAGTTCTTAACAAACACACACCAAAAGAGAGTTTCCATCTTCCCATAATTCATCAAATTCGGAACTCCACAGCAAGACATGAGTTATTATTGATGATGGACGCTGCTTCAGGATATAATCAAATACCTCTCTTAGATAAAGATCAAGAAAAGGCCACCTTCATCACTGAAAGGGGGCTTTATTGTTACAAAGTCATGTCATTCGGCCCTCTTACGAAGGGAAGGAAAAATTGAGAAGCTAGTATATTTTATAAGTGAAACTCTTACACCGGTAAAAACAAGTTATTCAAAGATAGAAAGACTCCTCACACTCGTCTATACTTTACAGAAGCTCAAGCACTATTTTCATGCTCATTCAGTCAAAGTTATGATAAATTATCCCCTTCAGAAGTACTATCTAAGAAGAATATATCACGCAGAGTACAACAATGGTCTGTCAGTTTAGGGGAGCACGACATCACATTCGAATAGGAAACCTCAGAAAAAGATTAAGCAATGACTAATATTTTAACAGACTTCCCTGTAGAAGATCCAGATTGGAAAGAGCATGATCCAGATTTAACATAAGAAGTAAAAGACAGTCCACCATCAAAGCCTTTCAAAGAATGAACTGAGTCGGTCACACAAAAGGGGTGGAGACTTCTTACAGACGGATTAGAAGGACTCATAGGGTCAGGTATTGGAATCGTACTGATTGTACCCTCAAATGATAGAATCGAGAAGTCAATCCGATTAAATTTTGAAGCCTTAAACAATGTCACAGAGTACGAAGCATTAATACAAGGCCTAGACATGGCTTTTGAGATCGGAGTTCCTGAACTATCAGTTTATAATGACTCATTGCTGATAGTTCATCACTACTCCAAGTGATACAAGAAGAATGGTAAAATGGTTAACTATGCAGCCCTAGTTGCTGACAGGATGAGCATTTTTGAAAAAGCTATTCTAGATTATTTACCTCGTAGAGATAACCGATACACCGATTCCTTGGCTTACCTACAGAAGAAAAGTACCTCTAAATCAAAGTGATTTCAACCCCCAATATTTATCTCCCAACGGTATGTGCGATAAACAATTGGGGCGATGAAGAGGAAGATGATAATTGGAGGAAGCCTTTCCTCGCATATATCGGCCCAGAGAACAAGTGTGATGGGCTACTTCAAGAAGATCTAAAAGAATACAGATAATTAATTAAAAACTCAAAGCACTACACAGTTCAGAAAGATAGTTTATATAGAAGATTGGTTACTGGACTATACCTCAAGTACCTCTCGAAACAACAAGTAGATGAAATGCTCAAGGATTTACATATAGGGACTTGTGGCTCCCATGCTAGAGGTCGATCTCTTGCAAATAGATCATTTACACAAGGAGTATTCTGGCCATGAATGAGAAAATAGGCAAAATAATACTCACAAAAATTTGACGCATGTCAGCGATATGGTAACAAGATACGAGTGCCTGTACTCGAGCTCAATGCCAATAAAGTATTATGGCCTTTCAAGAGGTGGGTACTCGATCTAGTGGGAGAAATCCCAAACATGTCGGGTAAACGAAAGTTCCTACTTGTGGCAACAAATTGTTTTATGATGTGAGTAGAAGCAGTTCTCTTTGTCAAACCCGAGAAGAAGAAGTCATCTTATTTATCTGGGAACATATAATCACACGATTTGGTTACCCCCACATGATTCGGATTGATAACGGACCACAGTTCGTTGGAGAAAAGGTAGTGACACTTCTAAACAAACACAACATCATTCATTCACCGTCCAGTCCATACTACCCCCAAGGAAATGGGCAGGCTGAAATCATAAACAAAACCATAGTGGATAGGATTAAGAAGATACTCAAATCAGAGTAGAAGGGAAATTGGATAAGGGAATTGCCACATGCCTTACAGGCCTACCGTATAACACCGAGATAATCAATAAGATGTTATCTATTCCTTCTTATTTATGGAACAAAAGCCGTAATCCCAACAGAATATCATCATCCCATCAAAGATCACGAGCTCACTGAGAAAGAAAATGAGTTCAAGTTAGCCTGCAATATGAACTGGATCGAAAAAAGATGAGATCGAGCTGTTGCCAACTTAGGTCGATATCATCATATACTAGCCACTTCATACAATAGAAGAGTTCAGAGTCGCAAATTCAAAATTGAAAAATTAGTCCTCTGAGAAATCCCTAAGAACAAAAAAGAGTTAAATGGGGGGAAGCTCGCAGAGAATTGGGAAGGTTTGTTTATGGTGGTGGAACGAACTGGCCTTGGATACTACTAAGATGGAATCAGGATACCAAACCTGTGGAGCACTAGAAGGTTGAAACGATACTATTGCTAAATCCCTAGTTTTTCCAAGCACATCTAATATTGCTTTTTACATTCCAAAAGTGAGATTTTATCTTCATACAGTTTGTACATTCTTTTCTCATCAATGAAAGCTTTTAAGTTTTTTTCCGTATTACTCTATACTATCATACATATATATTTATCTACTAAATCTCAAAAGATAAAGCAAACAGTAAAACTAGCTTTACTCTATCCAAACATCTATTAGAACAAAAATAAAAATAGTTCACGAATTCTTTTGCACAGATCGATTTCTTGAAAAGTCAGATAAGCTTCCACCAGCTTCAGAAGTTTTAAATTCTAGTACTCTAGCTACAATGATGTATCTCCCTTGATCCACCAGTCCTTGGGTAAGAGCTCCAAGCTTAGATATAAAGCACTCTAAATATTAAGAGCATACTAAACCCATTTTACAATTTACCCCCTTTGGAATCATCTTATCATGCAAGGTATCTCTCTCTTCTTCAATTCTCGTAATCACATTTACGAAATATGCAAGCACTGCTGCCATCTCCTTTTCATGCACCACACCAGCTGCAAGTTTATCTTTGTTAGGTACAACGAGCTCAATAAACCTTGCCTGGGCATCCTTTAACAGTTTTTCTAAGTTCTTACAGTGAACTTTTTTTTTGCATTTTTGGAAGATAAGTCAACATTATGCTCCTCCATCACTTTTATAAACTCATCTATCTGACCTAGCATGTTAATCAATTCATCCATTCTAGCCTGATTGTCCAGTCTCTTAACACCTCGTCATTATGTTTTTGTTCGAATATTTTAATATCTGCCTCCACTTTTTGAATCTTTGTAATCAAACCAACCTCCCTATCCCGAAACTTAGCCTGCTCGGCCTTTATTTTTCTTATTTTTCTTATTTTCTCATTTGAATTCCATACTACCGCTCGAACATATTTTAAGTCGGCCTCTAGCATCGCTATCTATTCCTTACGAGATTTCTCTTCCCCAGTCATTCCCTAAAATAATCCACTTCCCTATTTTTCTTCTTCAATTTATCTACCAACTCTGTCTTACTGCCACGAGCAATTGATATTTCATCCTTCAATTTCTCTACTCGTTCAACGAGCTTATCACAATAACATTGTGTACTCTCAATACTATCCTTCCTTCTCTTTACAGTGCCATAAAACTTCTCCGCCTCACTTTCAAAATTCACCAATTCAGCTTGTACACTAACCAATTCGACCTCCTTTTCCCTCAATTACTCCCTAACATTATTGAGATCCTCTTTTAAAACTATTGCTTCTGCCTCTAAACCTCTGATACAATATTAAGCGTGATATGCATCTCTGCTCTTCCCCATCAGTTTCTCTACCACTTTTGTCCAACTCCCATGAGTTGTTAATACATCTCCTTCCAATCACTTTACCGTGTTATTCAACTTCTCCACCTCACTTTGAGCACTCACTAACTCACCCTGAATATTACCCCATTCAGCTAACTTATTCTCGATCTGCTTATCCAACTCAATAACTGTCGCTTTTGACTTAGTCAACTTAAGCACCAATTTTATATAATAATTTGCAGTCTCTTTAAGTTCCTGGTGGGTCCTATCTAATTCGAGCTTATACTCGTAATTACATTTGATGGCATCCTCCTCACATGATCATGCAGCTTCTAGCTAGGCCTGCACAACAATTCAATTTCATGTTTAACACATTGAGAACTATCCAATATATGTTTCTTATAAAAATAGTTTGTACATAAAATAGTTTACATACATCACTCACATCTCTTACAGTCAGTTATATATATCATAGACACACCACAACGAGCTGATACTTCCTTAGCCTTCAAGTTATGTAGATTTCTCGCTCTGGTAGCCATACCCTCTATAATCTCAGGATTAGGATGAATATGACGATCTTCTAATATTTTAAGGTACACCTCTTTTAACCCTCTCTCACTATCTATCTCAGCTTCTAAAAAGAGGGTCAATTACATTAAGTCTTTGATTACTTATGGTATATTTTCTCTAATACCACACCAGGCAGGAAAGGTAAAATTTTAAAGTACCTACCCCTATCTTTTGTAACTGCCTCATGTTTCTCTATTTTCTCTTTGACCCATCCTAAACGAGCTATGCATAAATCACTCTAAAGCTTTTTGCTAAGTTCTCTATATTTTCTAACTCTTCATATGCAGAAAGCATCTGCATATGAAGAGTTTTTCTCTCTAACGACCTCTTTCTTTAAGCCCTCAATTGTGGTGCATAGATTGTTAAGTTCCTATACAATAATTTGCATATCAAACAACTTCGAAAACTCAAAAGATTAGCTACTCTAAACAATTTCAATACAAATTTTGGCAACTCCAGTAATAGAATCCTCTACAAGCATTCCACATATATATTACTCTACCTTCTCAAACTCTTCTACTCCCTGGTTTTCTTGGTGTGTACTAGGAGACATAGCATTTAACCCTGATGCATTTTCTTCACGTGGAGTCCCCCTACCTTTACCTCTTCCACTCCATCTGGCCCAAGAGGCCCCCCATTATAGATTTTACATCCTCAAAGTCATATCCATCGTCCTGTAAATGTTGAGCAAGATTATTCTAGGCCACAATCATCTTGTTATTTTGTTGATTGGCCTCCGCCACGACCTTATCCACCACTGCCTGATAAATTTTTTTTAAACCTGTAATCTCTACGATTGATATCATCTTCGCCTTGTCTAGCTCTTTCTCGAGATGAGCAACTCGCTTCTCAAGCCCCGGCTTCCCTTCCACAAAACCAAGGCAAATACCTTTCACAATGCAGGAAACCTAAAATAAAAACAATCACATTCATCAATTTGAAAAATGTCCAATATCCAAATACTAGTTTGAAAATTGGACTTACTCTACTCAGCACAACATGCACCGCGGAGTTCAACTCCCCATCATCCTCCAAAGCTACTGCCTTAAAAAAATCCAAAGCGAGTAGCTCATCCTCCATGCTCGATACCACAATATCGTCCTTCAGCTTGTTCGAATGAGGGGGAAGTAAATTGTCCATTTGTCTCTTCTTCGAACCACCCTTGACCTCCATACTTTCTAGATTCAAAGAGGTTGAAATAGGAGTCTTCACATTTCTATTCTTGGAAGCCTTGCGGCTGGTATTTCCCGAGCTCACCCCACCAGCCCGCGACTTCCCGACCGGTAATAGAAGTTTTCCAAATGAGGGAAAAGCCAAATCATTGGCCCCTATTTTGTCCAGCGCAGCTGAAGACACCACCAAAGAAGAATCCCCACCTGCCATTTTCTTCTTGAGTTAAGACTTTTAAACTTTAACCGATTTGTTGTTAACTCTCTTATTCCTGCTGATTTCGAGCTCGCCCAATACATCTTCCAGCCCGATGCCTTCTCGAGCGATGGTATCAATCAAATATTCTTCTCTCTTAATACAAGAATTAGGATCTGCATATAGAACAATATATTTTAATACAAATTGAGCACCATAAATAGATACAGTTCGCAGTTAGTAATATCTACTTACAATTATTAAATGATTTAAATGAAAGACCCAGGGAATCCTTGTCAGCTCGCTGGAGACACTCACCTTTCACCAAAATCAAATTATCATTCCATACTCTTCCAGTAGAATTTAGGTCGAAAAATTGGGATCGGTTCGAGCTGGTGAAAAGGTAAGCACCCCCAGTAGAGGAAAAGTATTTCACAGTATAATACTTTAAAACCTCTGAAGGAGTAAATCTTCTCTAAATTCCCTCACAGACCCACCTCCTATTTATATTCTCACAGACATTTATCACCTCCCATATGTTACAATTAAGTTGGGAAAGACAGGCCTCGATCTCATTCATGATACCTTTCACAAGGTTTCCTAAAGGCACCACTAACCTATATTCGAACTGGGCGAGGTAACATAGAAAACCCTCATCTAAATCATTTACCCAGTTTCCATTAAAATACTCTAAGGAAACAGACTCTGGAATCATCCTACAAGTTTTATCACACTCCAAATCCAGAAGCAAGAAAAACGCATTGTCACCCCCTTCCTATCTGAAAACTCCCTAAAAGATCTCTCACCATACTTCATCGCAACGCCCCTCCCCCCCCCCATACACCAACTCTACTACCTTTATATTTACAAAACTCCTTGAACACATCTAACCCTACAGGATAACGATAGAGATTACCAGGGAAGTCTAGAAGCTCGAGCTGTTCCTCCCCTTCCCAATCCTATGAGTTGATATCCTCCTCAATATCTAGAACAATATCATTCGAGCTAATATTAATAAGCACCCCCCCCCCCATACACACACAGAGAGTTAGCAACCTCAAATCCTATATTTTTATTAGCATTCAACCAACCCGAGGTAGAAGGCTCCATCTTGAACTACAAGCTTGAAAAGGAAGAACATCTATTTCTAGGTTCTTTTGCATGCATCTGCACCTACATAAAGGTCCAGGTATTTCAATTAATTTCTATATTTCTCTTTGAATGTTGTTTTTCATATCAATAAAAAAATATACAATATATTATTTTCATATCTATACAGTACTTATAACTCAAACAAAGAAAACCAATTTCAAAAGGCCACTTTTTCCTTAAAAGGTACAGAAACAAACATTTCCCAATATAGTAATCATTTCAAATTTAAAATAACAAAAAATGAGGGAATCATCACAAACATTCACAGAGATTCATAGCAAACAGAAAAAAGACATTCATGAACAACAACTAACCTTTATTCATGAACAACAACTAACCTTCAACAACAGATGATGAATCAGGAACACCAAGTGTTTCCTCCTTTACCACAGCAATAGAAAACATACGTTCTTCCTCTTCCCAAAAGATTGCATTATTCTTTTACCTCTAAAAATGTTGATTCTACTCCGGGTTTTGCTCATTTAAAACTAGGAAATCAGATTTTTTTTTTCTCTCTCTCTAGACGTTTATCTCTATTTTTCTGTAAACCTTTTAAAGAAGAGAGGGAGGGGCTATTTATAGATTTCTTTTCAAACTGCAGGCAATTATGGGAACTCGTGTCAGCAGCCCTCAATTTTTTAACTGAGGCATCCTTTCTACTGTACCTGTCAGTCCCATCACGCCTTTTGGATATACACTCTTTCATAATTACAACCACGCCTATTATTAAATGGATTTTTTTCTCTCATACTCATTTTTCTCTCTCCAACTCATTTTTCCCTCACACCTCTCCACATCCATGATAACTCCTTACTACAGACAATTCGAACTCATACTCCACTTTTCATCTCATCCTCATTGTTTTCAAATTTTTGCTATAGAAGACTCAACGTATTTATAATCATTTTCAAACAGATTCAAAAATTTAAATTCCAAGCAGAATCAACTTAAAAAGGAAAAAAATAAACAAATTCCAACAATATTTTTATTTTTATCCCATTACAATATTTCAAACTTTCATACACAACCTCTCAAAATTAATTACATCTTAAACATCCCAAGTGAGCTATAACTCCACATCTAATCAACTCGCCACCATCAATTAACTCGTCTTCATCAGCTATCTCATCCAGAGAAATCTCTCTTACAACAATCTTTCGAGCTTCAGGGAATTATCATATTACAAAAAATATCATACCAAAAATGTCGATCCAGCCCGATATCTCTTTATCTTGCAATCAAACCTTCAGGCTGTAGTATAGAAACAGGCAGCTCGTCATCATATCCGAGAAGCCCGAATATCTATTCACGTACTTCTGTGACCTTTATCGCCAAACGCCCTTCTTTTGCATGACAAACTCTCTGAGCGCGAGTCCTTACCATATTTGTTGCTTATATATTTTAATAAGCTACTATATTTTTAGGTCACAAGGACATACACCCAAATCCCCTTTACCATATTCAAACTTATTCTCCATGTGACCCTAACAACTATCACACTAATCCATCAGTTACACATCCTCATATCAAGCTAAATATATATTTGATTATAGCCTCTTTACTAGAGCTGCTTATTATTAATAACATTTGTCACATATTACATTCAGCTGCCATAACAAATACTTAAATTATTTACCCATAATTACAAACTAACTATTTTCCACATTTCATACAAACATCTTTCACACATTACAGCGCGACACACACAGCTCGACAGATATTTCATACTTCGGGCTAACTTTACTATTTTCTCCAGTTCGATATAATTTTTTACACGACAGAGAATTTTACACTTTAAGTTCAAAAAAACTTTTTTCATTTTGTCCAAAATGGGCACAACATAATACATTACATACATAAAACTACAAATAACTCTACAGAGCCCAATTGCTGGCAGATATCGACAAAACTCCAAGACCGAGCACCAGAAGCCCCTTCCACCTCTAAAAAATACCACTTCTGTAAGAAAATGAAGATGGTTGTAATATAGTACATCTTCCTCCTCTATAACCACCACTTCTGCAAGAAAAGAAATTGGTTGTAATAGAAATGCTTCTACCACCACCTCCACCTATAGAATATATTCACTAACAGAATATCAACGAGACTTCTTGGCACAGATGCCAGAAGCCTTGTCCTCCTCTGAAACCGCCTCTTCTATAAGAAGATGCAGACCCACCCTGCGCTGCTCCCCAGATACCACCAGATATTAGAACCGCGCCATTTAATAGTAGTCATTATTCGCCTCAACTACCTCCTCATACGTCATACCATGATAGGTGGGATGAACGGGAATGGGGGTAAGAAGATCTAGGGACTGGGTCCCCAAAGTATCAAAACCGAAGTTCCTGCACTTTGACAAGAACCCTAGCTTCGTATGATTGGCATCTAGTAGTCACCATTTTCAATAGCAATGATCTACATATGAATAGTAATTACAGAATATTTGAAGAAACAAAGTACTGGATGAAGAATAAGCAGAAGTATAAGCAGCAGCATTATATATACAAAGAGAGCATTCAATGTAGAAAAGGGTTTCCAAAGCAGTCATCATTCAAAGAATACTTATAGGAAACCCAAAAGTGAACTGAAACAGTCAGTCATTACAACATTTCAATTTTCAATAGTCCATATTAATTACAAGATAAATATCCACGTCAGCAAGACCCATCACCTCCAATGTCAAACAACCTATTCATATACCAATATTGAGCCCCATTGAACCTTCTCAACTCAAGATACACGTATCTTTTGTTGAGAGGGGGCGATTGTAAGGACTTATCCCTTGAGCTGGGATATCATCGAGCTCGTACCATTCCAGTCCCACACAACATGCACGTGATATACGCTATCAACAATAACATCTGGACCACGAACTGAAGAAGAACATGGCTTGAGCACTCCAAATAAAATGGGACAAGTCAAGGACACCTGTCTTCCAAGAACTAGCAGTTACAGGTCTATCTACCATTTATCCCATTTTCTGGGTAACGTACTCGCACATGAAAATAAACTGAGGATGGGGTCTATAAAAGGAATAAGATGCAGAGGAATAATGGAGCAAGGTTTCCTTGATCAAAAGATTATAACTTGTAATCAAAATATCAGCATCAAGCAATAAAGTTATAGTTACTAAAATCCTCAAGCTGAGGCCGTTGTTTTTACCTATTCAGAGATTTACCAAGCTAAAACCTGTATCAATTTATACTCTCTACTTTTATTCATTATCATAGGTATATTTGGTGTAAAAGTTTGTTTGAGCTATTACAAAATAAGGCCCTTACAGGAAATATCTTCAGCTCAATAGAAACCATGTTTATTTTTATTTCCTCGATCTGTAAATTCGTTTTATTTTTACCCAACTTAATTTTTTTTTTTTTTTTTTTTGAGGAGTAAGCTGGGGTTGAAAGCAGACCCCCTACTCTATATACAAAGGAGAGATCTCAAATGAAGAGGAGATACCCTAAAAATTAAAAGGAGAAATGATCTTAAAATAACCTTGTACAAGCACCTAAGCTAAAAAAACGTATTAATTCCTAAGATAAATAGTTCCTGCAGCATCTTCTGAGTTAATCTTCTTCAGCTCATCTGAGAAAAACTCAGGATCAAGCTCAATGATACCTTCATGAGACTTGATTTTTAAAAGGTTGTCTACTTTATATTTTCTTCAGGAGGATCCAATATGCAGTAACTGTTAAGTTTGTATAAGCAAACAAAATTGTGGAGTGCCTAATAATCAACCACTTAGGCCCTACAATTTAAAGTGAGTGAGTGATGACCTTAATAATCAGTAAAGGTCATTTTTCTTAGAATTGTATGTTATTCTAGCTTACCAGATTCATCAGAAGCAAAGATCCATCCACCTTACTCGTCACTATAAGAGTATACTTCACTTTCAACAGTATTGGATACAAAAACATGGATTAGTGTTGATATCTTTATGCATTAGCACTATCTAAATACAACTTTTTATCTCATTAATCGATCTTGTAACCTTTCCACTATGTGCTAAGGGGTTTGTGTGAGGGTTAGAAGGTGTAGAGGTGGTGAAAAATTATTAACCAAATAAATAGATCGTGCAAGGATACCATTTGCCTGCTACTACTGGAGCATGGCCAGCAGTAGGGTGGGTGAATTCACCAAAACCCACCCCAAATCGAATCTACCCCCGCAGAAGTTTTGGTTTAAAACAAGGTGAATATTACTCACCGCAGTTATGAACTGCAAGGCATAACCAACGTCTGAGATCTAGCTATGTGTCTCCACCATAAGCGTTTAAACCATACACACAGTTTAGAACTGCAAGGATTGATAACCAATCAGACAGTGCCACGTAGCTGCTTTTAATTTAAATATTGTCGGGCAATTCTGAACTGCGCAGCATCAACTACAAAGAAAAAGCCATTCCTTCCCCTCCCATACTTCATATTTTGTTTCCCAAGTTTCCTTCCAAACCATAATCACCCAAAACTATCATATTCCCAATCCCCACATTTTCCAACCGAATTCAACATCATTAATAGAATAACAATGTCGAGATAGTCTAGTTTGCAGCCGGGTTATGTATATCCCAAAACAAGGCGTAACGTAAGCTCCGAAGTTAAACGAAGGGGGAAAGAATTGGTAACCAACATGTGGCCGCTGCACCTCACAAAAAATAATCCCCCCCCCCACCCTTGAGGATTTGTACCGATTTGATATTCTCCCGGACAACTGGGCCTGTATTTCTGTTGGATCGGAGGAAATATCGGTAAGCTTTTGATGTAAAATTTAAATGTTATTAACGTTGTTTGCGAAATGATCGACAAAATGTTATAATTAAAATTTAAAGTGTTAATGTGTTTTTTTTTCAGAACCGAGATCAAATACAATGTAGGGGATCACTAGATAAGGTATTGAAGTGGTAACAATAAATTACCAAGTATCCGACGTTGAGGAGGTTGGTTGACGATATGGGATTCGAAGAGTTTTTGTCGATTAAGGTGGGAAACTCTAATAACCGCTTGATTCATGCTCTTGTGGAACGGTTGTGGCCCACCCATACATTTTACTTCCTTTGCAGGAAACTTGACGGTGCAACTCTATTAAAAAAGTTGTTGAAAAGCAGCCATTGATGCAA